>CANTUZ010000002.1:165495847-165692682 GCA_947846985.1 Fratercula arctica
GTCCCCATGTCCCCCGCCCCCGTGTCCCCGTGTCCCCATGCCCCCATGTCCCCCATGTCCCCATGTCCCCCATGTCCCCATGTCCCCCATGTCCCCCATGTCCCCGTGTCCCCGTGTCCCCATGTCCCCATGTCCCCGTGTCCCCGCCGCAGGACGCTCTCTCAGCCGGGGGGGGCGGCAGCGTTACCTGGCGGGCCCCATCCTGGCCAGCGGCCACCCCGCCCCGCTGGCCCCCAGCCCCTGGCACGGCCGGCGCCTGGACTACGTCCTGTTCCGGCAGCACCGCGGGGACCCCCCCCTGCGCACGGTGGGTCCTGCTGGCCCCGTGTCCCCCTCCCTGGCGTGTCCCCCCCCCCGGGTGTCCCCCGCCCTGACGGCCCCTCTCCGGCAGGAGGTGGCCGGCGTCTCCTTCGTCACCCAGCTGGCCACCCTCTCCGACCACTTGCCCGTGGCCCTGCGCCTCCGCGTGGCCCCCACGGCCCCCTGAGCCAGGCGCTCCCGCACCAGTCCAGCACCAGTCCAGCACCAGTCCGGCACCAGTCTGGCACTGCTCTGGCACCAGTCCAGCACCAGTCCAGCACCAATCCGGCACCAGTCTGGCACTGCTCCGGCACCAGTCCAGCACCAGTCCAGCACTGGTCCATCACTGGTCAATCACTGGTCTGGCACCAGTCTGGCACTGGTCCGGCAGTGGTTGGGCAGTGGTCCGGCACTGGTGGCACTGGTGGGACTGGTGCCAGCCACGGTTTTAGCAACGGGAGTGAAATAAAGGCCCGGAGCGCAGCGGGGTGTGGGTGACCTGTGCCACCGCGTCCCTGCGCCACCGCGTCCCCATGTCCCTGTGCCACCGCGTCCCCTTGTCCCCGTGCCACCACATCCCCATGTCCTGGGGTCACCGTGTCCCCACCATGGTCTATGGGGACCTTGGGGATGGCTCCGTGGGGACACCTGGGGACCCTCAGTGACCGCTCCATGGGCTTCCTCCTTGGGGACACTTGGAGACCACTCCATGGGGACACTTGGGGACAACTCCATGGGGACCTTGGGAATGACTCCTTGGGGACCCTTGGTGGCCGCTCCATGGAGACCCTTAGGGACGGCTCCATGGGGACACTCGGGTAGTGCTCCATGGGGACCTTGGGGACCGCTCCATGAGGACACTAGGGTGCCACTCCATGGGGACCCTTGGTGACCGCTCCATGGGGACACTTGGCAACGAGTCCACAGGGACCCTTGGGGACCACGCCACAGGGACACTTGGGGACATCTCCATGGGGACCTTGGTGACCACTCCATGGAGACCATTCCATGGGGACCCTTGAAGGCTGCCCCATGGGGACCTTGGGTACCACTCCTTGGGGACCCTTGGTGACCGCTCCACAGGGACCTTGGTGACCGCTCCATGGGGACCTTGGGGACATCTCCATGGGGACAACTCCATGGGGAGCTTGGGGACCATTCCATGGGGACACCTGGGGACAACTCCATGGGGACCCTTGGTGGTCCGTCCACGGGGACCCTTGGTGGCCCCTCCCCAGGACCATTCCCTGAGGCCTCCTGACCTCTGCCCCCCAGCGCCCCCCAACCACGCAGCCGGCCGTGGGGCAACCCAGAGGCTCCTTTATTGGAAGGCACCGAGATGGGGGGCAGGGGACACCCCACACATGGGGCTCGGCCCCTCCATCCAGGGGGGATGTGGGGGAGGGTGCAGGGCGGGGGGTTCCCCCACCCCACCCCCCCGGATGGAGGGGCCAAGGCCCCAGCGCTGTGGGGCAGAAGCTGGGGTTGTGGGGCTGCCCCACGGAGTGTGCATAGCTAAGACTTGGGGGGGGGGGGGGGAATGCTTCTTGGGGGTGTGCATAGCTGGGGTTGGGGGGCTGCCCTATAGACTGTGCATGTCTGCAGTTGGGGGGGGCCGCCCCATAGAGTGTGTGTATCTGGGGTTGGGGGGGGCTGCCCCACGGAGTGTGCCTATTTGGGTTGGGGGGCTGCCCCATAGAGTGTGTGTATCTGGGGTTGGGGGGCTGCCCCATAGAGTGTGCATGTGTGGCGTTGGGGGGCTGCCCTATAGACTGTGCGTGCCAAGGTGTGGGGCTGCCCTACAGCTTGTGCGTCCTTGGGCTGGGGGGGCTGCCCCATGGCGTGTGCCTGTTTGGGGTGGGGGGCTGCCCTATAGACTGTGCATAGCTGAGGCTGGGGGTCTGCCCTATGGCCTGTGCGTACCGAGGTGTGGGGCTGCCCTATAGCTTGTGCGTATTTGGGGGCGGGGGGGGGGGGGGGGGCTGCCCTAGTGCGTACCGAGGTGTGGGGCTGCCCCATGGCCGCGGCTGGGGGGGGGGCCGTGCCCCTCAGACCCCCTCCTGCGCCCGCCGGTACTCGAAGAGGCTCCCGCGCTCGGGGAAGCTCCGGGGGGGCTGGGGACCCTCCTGGGGGCCCCCCACGCCCTTGGGGTCCCCCTCATCCGTGGGGTCTCCCCCCTCCTGGGGGTCGCCGTAGCCGCCCCCCCCGGGGGTCTGCAGGCAGAAGACGTCCTGCGTGGGGAGAAGAGCTGGTGTCGGGGGGACGTGGGGGGGCGTGGGGGGATGTGGGGGGATGTGGGGGGACGTGGGGAGCCGTGGGGCACTGTGGGTCCCGTCCCCCCCCGTCCCGTCCCCGCTCACCCCCGGCTCCACGGGCACCACGCTCTGGGGGCCCAGGTTGATGGTGCCATGGGGTGCTATGGGGCGCTATGGGGAGCTATGGGGTGCCATGGGAAGCTATGGGGAGCTATGGGGTGCTATGGGGCGCTATGGGGTGCCATGGGGAGCTATGGGGTGCCATGGGGCGCTATGGGGCACTATGGGGTGCCATGGGGTGCTATGGGGTGCCATGGGGAGCTATGGGGAGCTATGGGGTGCCATGGGGAGCTATGGGGTGCTATGGGGTGCCATGGGGAGCTATGGGGTGCTATGGGGCACTATGGGGTGCCATGGGGTGCTATGGGGCGCTATGGGGCGCTATGGGGCACTCACCCCTGGCTCCACAGGCACCACGTTGCGGGGGCCCAGGTTGATGGTGCCATGGGGAGCTATGGGGAGCTATGGGGAGCTATGGGGTGCTATGGAGCACTATGGAGTGCTATGGGGCGCTATGGGGCGCTATGGGGCACTCACCCCCGGCTCCACGGGCACCACGTTGCGGGGGCCCAGGTTGATGGTGCCATGGGGCGCTATGGGGCGCTATGGGGCACTATGGAGTGCTATGGGGCGCTATGGGGCGCTATGGGGCGCTATGGGGTGCTATGGGGCTGTGGTCTATGGGTGCTATGGGGCGCTATGGGGCGCTATGGGGCACTCACCCCCGGCTCCACGGGCACCACGTTGCGGGGGCCCAGGTTGATGGTGCCATGGGGCGCTATGGGGCTATGGGGCCTATGGGTGCTATGGGCCTATGGGTGCTATGGGGCGCTATGGGGTGCTATGGGGAGCTATGGGGCTGTGGTCTATGGGCGCTATGGGGCGCTATGGGGCGCTATGGGGCGCTATGGGGCACTCACCCCCGGCTCCACGGGCACCACGTTGCGGGGGCCCAGGTTGATGGTGCCATGGGGCGCTATGGGGCGCTATGGGGAGCTATGGGGAGCTATGGGGCACTCACCCCCGGCTCCACGGGCACCACGTTGCGGGGGCCCAGGTTGATGGTGCCATGGGGAGCTATGGGGTGCTATGGGGAGCTATGGGGCACTATGGAGTGCTATGGGGCGCTATGGGGCGCTATGGGGCGCTATGGGGCACTCACCCCCAGCTCCACGGGCACCACGCTCTGGGGGCCCAGGTTGATGGTGCCATGGGGAGCTATGGGGTGCCATGGGGAGCTATGGGGCGCTATGGGGCGCTATGGGGCACTATGGAGTGCTATGGGGCGCTATGGGGCGCTATGGGGCGCTATGGGGCACTCACCCCCGGCTCCACGGGCACCACGTTGCGGGGGCCCAGGTTGATGGTGCGCCCGTCCCAGCGCAGCAGCAGGTTGAGGCCCGGGGCGCCGGGGCTGCCCCCTAAGTGCGAGAGGGGGGTCGGGGGGGGCCCTGGGGGGCCACACGGGGGGGCAGGGGGGGCTATGGGGGGTCTTGGGGGGCAATGGGGGAGGGGGCCATGGGGGGCGATGGGGGGGGCGAATGGGGGGGTGGTGGGGGGCCATGGGGGCAATGCAGGGTCAGGGGGGGCCACGGGGGTGGCGGTGGCCCATGGGTGGCCAGGGGGGGCCTATGGGTGGCCATGTTGGGCTATAGGTGGCCGGGGGGGGCTGTGGGTGGCCGTGGGGGGCTATTGGGGGCCGTGGTGGCCATGGGGGCCTATGGGTGGCTGTGGGGGGCTATGGGTGGCCGTGGGGGGCTATGGGTGGCCATGGTGGCCCTGGGTGGCCATGGGGGGCTATGGACAGCCATGGGTGGCCATGGTGGCCATGGGGGGCTGTGGGTGGCCCTGGGGGGCTATGGGTGGCCATGGCGGCCATGGGCGGCCCTGGGTGGCTATGGGTGGGCTATTGATTTCTGGTGGCCATGGGGGGGCTATGGGGCAGCCAACGCCGATCGCCCGGCCATCAGCCAGGGGGCTATGGGTGGCCCCGGGTGGCTGTGGGTGGCCATGGGGGGCTATGGGTGGCCGTGGGGGGCTGTGGGTGGCTATGGGTGGCCATGGTGGCTGTGGTGGCCCTGGGTGGCCCTGGGGGGCCATGGGTGGCCCCGGGTGGCTATGGGTGGCCATGGGGGGCTATGGCCCCCACCCCCCCCCACCACACCCCCCCCCCCCCACCCACAAGCAGGCCAGTGGGGGGGCCTGGTGGTTGCCGTGGGGGGTGGGGTGGGGGGCTCCGTGGGGGCTTGTGGGTGGCCATGGGGGGCTATGCGTGGCCATGGCGGCCAATGGGCCGGCGGCCCTGGGTGGCTATGATGGGGGTTGGCCATGGGGGGCGGCTAATGGGCACCATGGGGGGCTATATGGGTGGCCGCGTGGGGGCTGGGGTGGCCGATGGGGGGCTATGGGTGGCCCCGGGTGGCTATGGGTGGCCATGGGGGGGCTGTGGGTGGCCGATCTGTGGGTGGGGGGGCTGTGGGTGGCCGATGGGGGGCTATGGGTGGCCCCGGTGGCACGTGGGTGGCCCGGGGGGCCGTGGGTGGCCCGGTGGCACTCACACGCGCAGGCCGTAGGGGCGGGTGACGCGGCGGTCGCAGAGCAGGCCAGCAGCGTGGGCTGGCGGAACTGCAGCTCCCGCCGCACGCCCCGGCCCCCGCGCCAACCGCCCCGCCCCCCCCCGAGCCCCCCCCGCAGCTCGAAGCGCCGCAGCACCACCGGGTACCTGGGGGGGGGCACGGGGGGGCAGGGGGTCAGGGCCGGCACCCCTCCCCCCCCCGGCACCCCCCCGGCACCCCTCCCCCCCCCGGCACCCCCCCCCGGCACCCCTCCCCCCCCTCACCCCCCCCGGCACCCCCCCGGCACCCCTCCCCCCCCGGCATCCCCAGCACCCCCCCCCGGCACCCCTCCCCCCCCTCACCCCCCCCCTCACCCCCCCGCACCCGTCCCCTCCCCTCACCCCCCCCGGCACCCCTCCCCCCCCCGTCACCCCCCCCGGCACCCCCCCGGCACCCCCCCCCGGCACCCCTCCCCCCCCCGGCATCCCCAGCACCCCCCCCCGGGCCACCCCTCCCCCCCTCACCCCCCCCGGCATCCCCAGCACCCCCCCCTGCCACCCCTCACCCCCCCCACCCCCCCCAGCACCTCAGACCCCCCCCAGCACCCCCCGGCGCCCCCCAGCACCCATGACCCCCCCCCAGCACCCCCTGATGCCCCCCCAGCACCCTTGACCCCCCCTGACCCCCCCCCGGCACCCCCTGACCCCCCATTCCCCTCAGCCCCGCCCCAGCACGCAGCACCCTGCCCCCCCCCGAACCCTCCTGGCCCCCCCCCAGCACCCCTGACCCCCCCCCCACCCCCCATGATCCCTCTGACCCCCCAGCCCCCCCCAGCCCCCAGCACCCTCCATCCCGTGTCCCCCCCAGACCCTGGCACCATCTTGGCCCCCCTGGCCCCCCCCCGGCCCCCCTGACCCCTATGACCCGTTTGACCCCCCTGAGCCCCCTGAGCCCCCTGACCCCTATGACCCCCCTGACCCCTATGATCCCTCCTGACCCCCCTGACCCCTTTTACCCCTCTGACCCCCCCTGACCCCTCCTGACCCCTATTACCCCCCCTGACCCCCCTGACCCCCCTGACCCCTCTGACCCCCCCGACCCCCCTGACCCCCCCAACCCCTATGACCTCCCCTGACCCCCTATGACCCACCCTGACCCCCCTGACCCCCCGATCCCCATTACCCCCCCTGACCCCCCCTGGCCCCCCCGACCCCCCCGACCTCTCTGACCTCTCTGACTCCTCCTGACCCCCTGACCCCCGCAGCCCCCCAGCCCCCCCCGACCCCTCTGACCCCCCCTGACCCCCCGACCTCTCTGACCCCCTCTGACCCCCCCCGCCCCCCCGACCCCTCTGACCCCCCCGACCCCCCGACCTCTCTGACCCCTCTGACTCCTCCTGACCCCCTGACCCCCGCAGCCCCCGACCCCCCCTGACCCCTCTGACCCCCCCAGCCCCCCTGACCGCAGCTCCAGCAGCCCCCCGGCCCCCCCAGCCCCCCCGACCCCTCTGACCCCCCCTGACCCCCCCTGACCCCCCTGACCCCCACCCCCCCCTGACCCCTCTGACCCCCCCGGCCCCCCTGACCCCCCTGACCCCTCTGACCCCCCCGCCCCCCCCGGCCCCCCCTGACCCCTCTGACCCCCTCTGACCCCCCTGACCCCTCTGACCCCCCGGCCCCCCCCGGCCCCCCCCCGCCTCCCCTGACCCCCCCTGACCCCCCTGACCCCCCCGCCCCCCCGGCCCCCCCGCCCCCCTGACCGCAGCTCCAGCAGCTCGGGGTCGGTGATGCGGGTGTTGGTCATGTGCGTGTGCACCCCACTGCGCCCGTGCCAGCGCGGCCCGGCCCCCGCGCCCCCCGCCACCGTCTCGTAGTACCCCCCCCCGCGCCGAGCCGAACGTCACGTTGTTCATGCAGCCCTGGGGGGGGGACACACGGGGGGACCCCCAACTCACAGCCCCCCGGCACCCCCAACACCCCCCGCCCATGGGACCCCCAGGACCCCCAACAGCCTGGGACCCCCGACCCCTGGGACCCCCAACTCACAGCCCCCCAGCACCCCTGGCACCCCGACCCCCGGGACCCCCAACCCCCAGGACCCCCAACCCCTGGGACCCCCAACTCACAGCCCCCCAGCACCCCTGGCACCCCGACCCCCGGGACCCCCAACCCCCAGGACCCCCAACCCCTGGGACCCCCAACTCACAGCCCCCCCAGCACCCCTGGCACCCCGACCCCCAGCACCCCCTGCACCCCCAGAACCCCTGACCCCTGGGACCCCCAACTCACAGCCCCCCAGCACCCCTGGCACCCCGACCCCCAGCACCCCCTGCACCCCCAGAACCCCTGACCCCTGGGACCCCCAACTCACAGCCCCCCAGCACCCCTGGCACCCCGACCCCCAGCACCCCCTGCACCCCCAGAACCCCTGACCCCTGGGACCCCCAACTCACAGCCACCCAGCACCCCCAGGATCCTGCCCCCCAGGACCCCCAGCACCTCAGCACCCCCCAGAACTCCTGACCCCTGGGACCCCCAACCCCCAGGACCCCCAGCACCCCGGCACCCCAACCCCCAGGACCCCCGACCCCCAGGACCCCCGACCCCTGGGACCCCCAACCCCTGGCACCCTGGACCCCTGAGACTCTAAGACCCCCTGACCCCCAGCACCCCGGACCTCTGGGACCCCCAAGACCCCCAGCCACAGGCCCCAGACCCCTGGGACTCCTGGGACCCCCAGGCCCTGGCACCCTGGACCCCTGGGACCCCTAAGACCCCCTGACCCCTGGCACCCCAGACCTCTGGGACCCCCAACCCCCAGCACCCCAGACCCCTGAGACTCACAGGACCCCCAGGACCCCTGGCACCCTGGACCCCTGGGACCCCCAACACCCCCAACCCCCAGCACCCTGGACCCCTGGGACCCCCAGGACCCCCAACCTCTGGCACCCCAGACCTCTGGGACCCCCAAGCCCCGGCACCCCAGACCTCTGGGACCCCCAACCACAGGCACCCCGGACCCCTGGGACCCCCGGGACTCCCAACCCCCGGCACCCCGGACCCCTGGGACCCCCAACCCCTGGCACCCTGGACCCCTGGGACCCCCAACCCCCAGCACCCCCAACCCCTGGGACCCTCAACCACAGGTACCCCGGACCCCTGGGACCCCCAACCCCCAGCACCCCCAACCCCTGGGACCCTCAACCACAGGTACCCCGGACCCCTGGGACCCCCAGGACCCTCAACCTCTGGCACCCCAGACCTCTGGGACTCCCAACCCTCGGCACCCCGGACCCCTGGGACCCCCAACCCCTGGCACCCTGGACCCCTGGGACCCCCAACCCCCAGCACCCCCAACCCCTGGGACCCCCAACCACAGGTACGCCGGACCCCTGGGACCCCCAGGACCCTCAACCTCTGGCACCCCAGACCTCTGGGACCCCCAACCACAGGCACCCCGGACCCCTGGGACCCCCAGGACTCCCAACCCCCGGCACCCCGGACCCCTGGGACCCTCAACCCCTGGCACCCTGGACCCCGGGGACCCCCAACCCCCAGCACCCCCAACCCCTGGGACCCCCAACCACAGGCACCCCAGACCCCTGGGACCCCCGGGACCCCCAACCCCAGCCCCCCCAGCCCCCGTGCCCCCGCGGCCGTGCCCCCGGGCCCACCTGGGAGGCGGCGCAGACGCCGAAGGCCCGCAGGATGACGTCCACCACGCGCTGGGACGTCAGGACGTTGCCCCCCACCACGGCGGCCTCGGGCGAGGGGTCCAGGATGGAGCCCTTGGGGATCACCACCCGCACGGGGGCCAGGCAGCCCTGGGGGGGGGCACCGGCTGTCAGACACCCCCCCCCCCCCCCGGGGTCCTGCCCCACACGCTGGGGGCTGGGGGGCAGCCGCTGCCCCCCCAGGGTGCTGTTGAGTTGGGGGGCAGCCTCGACCCACGGCTCCTCTGACCCTGGGGGGGGGGGGCACACCCCGAGACCCCCGGGGGTCCCAGGACCCCCCAGCCCAGGGGATGGGGGTCTCAGCACCCCCCCAGCGCCCACCCCAGGGGAACACAGTCCCAGACACCCCCCCCCACAAGGGGATGGGGGTCCCGGAACCCCCCCACCCCAGGGGAACAGGGTCCCAGAGACCCCCCACCCAAAGGGAACAGGGTCTCAGGACCCCCCACCCCCCCCCCGGGAGATCAGGGTCCCAGACACCCCCCACCCCAGGGGAACAGGTCCCACATCTGGGGGTCCCCCAGCCCGGGGTTCACCCATAGGGGGGGTCCCGCAGCCGGGGGGGTCCATCATTGGGGGGGTCCCACATCCCCATGGGTCCCCCAGCCCAGAGTTCACCCATCCGGGGGGTCCCACAGCCGGGGGGGGGTCCATCATTGAGGGGGTCCCACATCCCCATGGGTCCCACATCCAGGGGGTCCCCCAGCCCGCGGTTCACCCACGTGGGAGGGGGTCCCCCAGCCCAGGGGTCTGTAAGCAGGGGGGGTCCCACATCGGGGGGTCCCACATCTGGGGGGGTCCCACATCTGGGGAGTCCCACATCCAGGGGGTCCCACAGCCAGGGGGAGGTGTCCATCAGTGGGGGGGTCTCACATCCCCATGGGTCCCCCAGCCCGGGGTTCACCCATGGGGGAGGTCCCACATCTGGGGGGGTCCCACAGCCAGGGGGGAGAGGTCCATCATTGGGGGGGGGGTCCCACATCCCCATGGGTCCCACATCCAGGGGGTCCCCCAGCCCGGGATTCACCCATGGGGGGGTCCCCCAGCCCAGGGGTCTGTAAGCAGGGGGGGTCCCACATCTGGGGTTCCTCCAGCCCGGGGTTCACCCATGGGGGGGGTCCCCGAGCCCAGGGGTCTGTAGGCAGGGGGGGTCCCACATCTGGGGGGTCCCGCATCCAGGGGGTCCCCCAGCCCAGGGTTCACCCATCCGGGGGGTCCCCCAGCCCAGGGGTCCCACATCCAGGGGTTCCCCCGTGGGGGGGTTCCGCAGGGGGGGGTGCGTTGGGGGGTGCCGGGGGGGGGCACCTGGTTGAGGGGGATGTCCTGCCCCACCAGGCAGCGCAGGCAGTAGATGAGGGCCGAGAGCGTGATGGCGCGGGGCGCGTTGCAGTTCCCGTACACCTCCGGCCCCGAGCCCGAGAAGTCGAACACGGCGCTGCCCTGGGGGGGACGGGGGGGGACACGGGGGTGGCACTGGGACCCCCCCACCGGGAACCTCCCCCAAACCCCACCTCGGGGGCTGGGGGGACACTGGGACTCAGGGGGGGAGGGGGGTATTGGGGGCTAGGGGGGGTACTGGGGATGGAGGGGGATGCTGGGACTGGGGGGGAGATACTGGGGCCAGGGGGAGTACTGGAACTGGGGGGGGGATACTGGGGACAGGGGGAGATAGTGGGACTGGGGGGATACTGGGACTGTGGGGGGGGATACTGGGGACAGGGGGAGATACTGGGGCCAGGGGGGGTACTGGAACTGGGGGGGATACTGGGGACAGGGGGAGATAGTGGGGCCAGGGGGGATACTGGGACTGGGAGGGGGGATACTGGGGACAGGGGGAGATACTGGGGCCAGGGGGGATACTGGGGCCAGGGAGGGTACTGGGACTGGGGGGGTACTGGGACCGGGGGGGGATCCTGGGACTGGGGGGGGTTGGTACTGGAGATGGGGGGGATACTGGGGCCAGGGGGGGTTACTGGGGCCGGGGGGGGTACTGGGATCAGGGGGGTCTCCATCACCTGGGAATGGGGGGGATCCTGGGACTGGGGGGGGGGAACCTGCAACCGAGGGGGGGGGGTGTCTCCCACATCTCACCCCCCCCCCACCCCCCGCCTCACCTCCTGGGGGTCCACCTGCACCCGCAGCCGGATGGGCGAGCCGTCGTCCATGAAGTCCTCGGCCTCCACCGCGGTGCCCCAGCGGGCGGCGAAGCCCTTCAGCATCTCCCTCACCGCCACCTCCGCGTTGGCCTGGGGGCGGCGGCGGCAGGGGGGGTCCGTGGGGGGGGGTTCTTTTTTTTGGGGGGGGGGGGGGGGTTTGTCCGTGGGGGAGCATCCCACCCACCTGGATGTGGGCCATGTACGCCTGGACGACGGGCAGCCCGTGGAGGCGGATGAGCTCGGTGACCAGCTGGATGCCCTTCTGGTTGGCGGCCACCTGGGCCCGCAGGTCCGAGAGATTGTCCTCCAGGTTGCGGCTCCCGCTGCACCCCGGCACCCGGCCCGGCGCCAGCAGGGCCTCCCGCACCGCTGCGGGCACCCGTCAGCCGCGGAGGGGTCGTGGGCGCCCGGCCCGCCGCGTCCCCACCACGTCCCCGCCGTCCCCACCACATCAACACCGTGTCCCCGCCGTCCCCACCGCGTCCCCACCGCGTCCCCACCACGTCCCCGCCGTCCCCACCACATCAACACCACGTCCCCACCATCACCACCGCGTCCCCGCCATCCCCACCACATCCCCACCACGTCCCTGCTGTCCCCACCACATCAACACCACGTTCCCACCATCCCCACCATGTCCCCGCCATCCCCACCATGTCCCCGCCATCCCCACCATGTCCCCACCATCACCACCATGTCCCCACCGTGTCCCCACCACGTCCCTGCCGTCCCCACCACATCAACACCGTGTCCCCGCCGCGTCCCCACCATGTCCCCGCCATCCCCACCACATCAACACCACGTCCCCACCACCACGTCCCTGCCATCCCTACCATGTCCCCACCGTCCCCACCACGTCCCTGCCATCCCTACCATGTCCCCACCATGTCCCCGCCATCCCCACCATGTCCCCGTCGCGTCCCTGCCATCCCCACCACATCAACACCGTGTCCCCGCCATCCCCACCGCATCCCCACCATGTCCCCACCGTCCCTACCACATCAACACCACGTCCCCACCATCACCACCATGTCCCTGCCATCCCCACCATGTCCCCACCATCCCCACTGTGTCCCCACCATCCCCACCATGTTCCCACCATCCCTGCCATCCCCAACACATCCCTGATGTCCCCACTGTGTCCCCTCCATCCCCACCATCCCTGACATCCTCAACACATCCCCGATGTCCCCAATGTCCCCACTGTGTCCCCTCCATCCCCGACATCCTCAACACAACCCTGATGTCCCTACTGTGTCCCCTCCATCCCTGACATCCTCAACACATCCCTGATGTCCCCACTGTGTCCCCTCCATCCCCACCATCCCTGACATCCTCAACACATCCCTGATGTCCCTGATGTCCCCACTGTGTCCCCACAATCCCCACCACGTCCCCACCGTCCCTGCCATGCCCAACACATCCCCGCCATCCCCACCGTGTCCCCAAGACCCCCACCGTGTCCCCGCAGACTCACCCTCCTCCTGGAAGACGCCGTCCTTCACCAGCTTGAAGGAGACGAAGACGGCGCCCTCCTCCTGCAGCGTCTTGGAGTGGGGGGGCATGGAGCCGGGGGTGATGCCCCCGATGTCGGCGTGGTGCCCGCGGCTGGCCACGAAGAAGACGGGCTTGGGGACACCCGGCCAGAAGACCTTGAGGGGAGGGGGGGGGGGACACGACGACCAGCGCTGAGATGGTGTCCTGGGGTGGGTTCTCCCACCTCGCGGGTGGATTCTTCACCCCGTCACGGGGGTCCCGCACCCCACGGCGGGGGGGGGGGGGGTGTCCCGCACTCACAGGGGTGATGACGGTGAGGTCGGGCAGGTGGCTGCCCCCCGCGCAGGGGTGGTTGCTCAGGATGACGTCCCCCTCCCGCAGGTCCTCACCCAGGTTGCGGATCTGAGGCGGCACCGGGAAGGGATGAGCAGGTCCTGGGGGGGGGGTGGGGGTGTCCCCAAAATCGCCCCCCTCTGCCCCCAAGACACCCCCCCCCGCCCCGAGCCTTACCTGGAACTGGACAGTCTCCTGCATGGCGCCCAGGTGGACGGGGATGTGGGGGGCGTTGGAGACCAGCCCCCCGTCGGGCCCGAAGAGCGCGCAGGAGAAGTCCAGTCGCTCCTTGATGTTGGTGGAGATGGCCGTCCGCTGCAGGATCCGGCCCATCTGCTCTGCGGGGGGGGACACAGACACACACACACACACACGCACGGGGGACCCTCAGGAGCCCCAGCGCCAACCCACCACCCCCCCCTCCCCTCGCCCCACAGAGCCCACCCCCCAACCTGCGATGCTCATGAAGCGGTGGGAGAAGATGGAGAGCTGGACGGCGTCGAGCTGGGGGCCGACGGGGCGCGGGGCGCCCGAGCCCACGGCGATGCAGACGTCGCCCAAGCGGGTGAGGCTGGCGGTGCAGCCCGGCTCCACCACGATGGTGCTGCCGGAGGCACCGGCAGATGGAGGGGCGTGGGGCTCCCCGGGGTCCCCACCGGCTCCCCAGGGTCCCACCGGCTCCCTGGGGTCCTTCTGGCTCCCCAGGGTCCCACCAGCTCCTCGGCGTCCCACCATCTCATCAGGGTCCCACCATCTCATCAGGGTCCCACCAGCTCCTCGGGGTCCCACTGTCCCATCAGGGTCCCCACCAGATCCCTGGGGTCCATCTGGCTCCCCAGGGTCCCACCATCTCATCAGGGTCCCACCAGCTCCTCAGGGTCCCACCATCTCATCAGGGTCCCCACCAGCTCCTCAGGGTCCCACCATCTCATCAGGGTCCCACCAGCTCCTCAGGGTCCCACCATCTGATCAGGGTCCCCACCAGCTCCTCAGGGTCCCACCATCTGATCAGGGTCCCACCATCTCATCAGGGTCCCCACCAGCTCCTCGGGGTCCCACCATCTCATCAGGGTCCCCACCAACTCCTCAGGGTCCCGCCAGCTCCCCAGGGTCCCCACCAGATCCCTGGGGTCCACCTGGCTCTCCAGAATCCCACCATCTCATCACGGTCCCACCATCTCCACAGGGTCCCACCGGCTCCCCGAGGTCCCCACTGGCTCCTCATGGACCTCACCAGCTCCCTGGGGTCCCACTAGCTCCTTGGGGTCCCCACCATCTCACTGGGGTTTCCACCAGCTCCCTGGGGTCTCACTGTCTCCCTGGGGTCCCACCAGCTCCCTGGGGTCCCCATCAGCATCCTGAGGTCCCCACCAGATCCCTGGGGTCCTTCTAGCTCCCCAGGGTCCCACCAGCTCCTTGGGGTCCCCACCATCTCATCAGTGTCCCCACCAGCTCCTTGGGGTCCCACTATCTCCACAGGGTCCCAACCAGCCCACCAGCTCCCTGGGGTCCCACTGTCTCCCCAAGGTCCCACCAGCTCCCCAGGGTCCACACCAGCTCTGTGGGGTCCCACCATCTCACCATGGTCCCCACCATCTCCCCAGGGACCCACCATCTCCCCAGAGTCCCCACCAGCCCCCTGGGGTCCTTCTGACTCTCTGGGGTCCCCACCAGCTCCTTGGAGTCCCTGATGGCTTCATGGGGTCCCACCAGCTCTCCAGGGTCCTTGCCATCCCATTGGGGTCCCCACTAGTTCCCTGGGGTCCCACCAGCTCCTGAGGGACCTGCCAGCTCCTCAGTGTCCCCACCATCTTCCCGGGGTCCCCATCAGCTCCCTGGGGTCCCATCAGCTCTTCGAGGTCCCCGCCATCTCACCAGGGTCCCCACCAACTCCTCAGGGTCCCCACCAGCCCCCTGGGGTCCCACCAGCTCCTTGGAGTCCCTGACGGCTTCATGGGGTCCCACCAGCTCCCTGGGGTCCTTCTGACTTTCTGGGGTCCCCACCAACTCCTCAGGGTCCCACCAGCCCCATGGGGCCTCACCACCTCTCCAGGGTCCTTGCCATCCCATTGGGGTCCCCACCAGCTCCCTGGGGTCCCATCAGCTCTTCGGGGTCTCCGTCATCTCACCAGGGTCCCCACCAGCCCCCTGGGGTCCCACCAACTCCTTGGAGTCCCTGATGGCTTCATGGGGTCCCCACCAGCTCCCTGGGGTCCCACCAGCTCTTCAAGGTCCCTCACCATCTCCCCCAGGGTCCCCACCAGCCCCTCAGGGTCCCACCAGCCCCCCCGGGGTCCCTCCCCCCGTCCCCCCGGGGGTCCCAACCTGTTCTTGTCGATGATGATGGCGGGGCCGGGGACGGTGTGGTCGCAGGCCAGCTCCTCCAGCAGGAACACCGGCGTCTCCAGGTACCCCTCCTCGAAGTAGCACCGCGTCACCTGCGGGACCCAGCGCCAGGCGGGTCACCCCCCCTGGGGACACCCGCCGCCGAGACCCCCCCCGGGACCCCCCCCCTCCTCACCGTCTCCACGCGGGGCGGTTTCCCGCTGGGGGCCAGGGGGGTCTCGCAGCTGATGCCGCTGCTGCCGGTGCCGCGCACCCGCACGTCGTCCACCACCACGGGGCGGTCGGGGATGGTGAAGCCGAACTCCTGCAGGTACCTGCGGGGCGGCAGCGGGCACCGGCTGCGGCCGGGGGGCACCGGGAGACCCCCCCCACCCACCCACGGCACCACGCGGCAGTGACGGCATGGGGACCGCGGTGACGGGATCGGGGATCAGGGCGCCAGGACAGGGATCCCAGTGCCGGGATGGGGGATTGTGGTGCTGGGATGGGGGATCCTGGTGCTGGGATGGGGATTGCGGTGCCAGGACAGGGACTGGAGTGCCAGGATGGGGGATTGTGGCACCAGGATGGGGGACCACAGTGCCAGGATAGGGATCACAGCACCAGGATGGGGATCATGGCACTGGGATGGGGACCCTGGTGCCAGGATTCAGATCATGGTGCCGGGATCAGGAATCAGGGTGCCGGGACAGGGATGACAGTGCCAGGACAGGGATCGCGGTGCCAGGACAGGGATCGTGGCACTGGGATGGGGGATCACAGTGCCAGAATGGGGACTGCGGTGCCAGGATAAGGATCATGGCACTGGGATGGGGATCCTGGTGCTGGGATGGGGATCGTGGTGCCAGGATTGGGGATCAGGGTGTCGGGACAGGGATCGCGGTGCCAGGATGGGGGATTGTGGCACCGGGATGGGGATCGTGGCACCGGGATGGGGATCCTGGTGCCAGGATGGGGATCATGGTACTGGGATGGGGATTGCAGTGCCAGGATAGGGATTGTGGCACGGGGATGGGGATCCTGGTGCTGGGATGGGGGATCGTGGCACCAGGATGGGGATGACGGTGCTGGGATGGGGATCGTGGCACTGGGACGGGGATCCTGGTGCTGGGATGGGGATGGCGGTGCCGGGATGGGGATGGCGGTGCCGGGATGGGGATCATGGCACTGGGACGGGGATCCTGGTGCTGGGATGGGGATGGCGGTGCCGGGATGGGGATGGCGGTGCGGTGCCGGGCAGCGGTGCCGGCGGGCCGTACCGGCTGGTGAAGGCGGCGAGGAAGTCCCCGGCGCGGCAGGAGGCCGGCGTGGGCGGGTGGCCCTTGGCCGAGCACATCAGGGCACAGTCGGTGCCCTCGTAGCGCAGGTGCAGGAACGCCTCCATGCGGATCTGCTCCCTGCGGGACGGCCCTCAGCGGCGGGGGACGGGGGAGGCCGGCTGGGCCCCCCCCCCCCCCCAAAAAAACCCTCGACCCCCCAGGATTCCCCCCTCCAGCCCCCGCAGGGCACTCACCCGGCGAAGCCCTGGGCCCGCAGCGCGTGGCGGCACTGCTGCTCCAGCGCGGCCAGGCGCGCGTCCAGCCGGGCGAAGGCGGCCGCCTCGTAGCGCAGGGCGCAGGGCGTCTGCGCCTCGTGCACCACGTCCGCCAGCGCCAGCCCGTAGGCAGAGAGCACCCCGCTGTGCCTGGGGGGGGACACACACACACACGCGGCCCTGGGGCACCCCGCCGGCCGCGCACGGCGTGACCCCACAACCGGCACGCGGGGGTGACCCCACAACCGGCACCCAGGGGCACCCCCCAGACCCAGCACCAAGAGACACCCCAAAACCCAGCATCCCAGGGGCACCCCCAAATCCAGGAAACCCCCCTGGGGACCAGAGAACCCCCAAACCCAGCACCCAGGGGCACCCCCAGACCCAGCACCAAGACACCCCAAAAGCCAGCATCCCAGGGGCACCCCCCAGACCCAGCACAGTGCCCTCAGGAGTGGGGCACCCCCAGACCCAGCAGCCAGGGGCACCCCCAAATCCAGCACCCGAGGGCACCCCCCAAATCCAAGAAACCCCCCTGGGGACCAGGGCACCACAAATCCAGCACCCAGGGGCACCCCCAGACCCAGCACAGCCCCCCAGGGACCGGAGCACCCCCAAATCCAGCACCCAGGGGCACCCCCCAAATCCAGGAACCCCCCCTGGGGACCAGAGAACCCCCAGACCCAGCACCAAGAGACACCCCAAAACCCAGCATCCCAGGGGCACCCCCAAATCCAAGAAACCCCCCTGGGGACCAGAGAACCCCCAAACCCAGCACCCAGGGGCACCCCCAGACCCAGCACCAAGAGACACCCCCAAACCCAGCATCCCAGGGGCACCCCCCAGACCCAGCACAGCGCCCTCAGGAGTGGGGCACCCCCAGACCCAGCAGCCAGGGGCACCCCCAAACCCAGTACCCAGGGGCACCCCCAGAGCCAGCACCCGAGGGCACCCCCCAAATCCAAGAAACCCCCCCTGGGGACCAGGGCACCCCAAATCCAGCACCCAGGGGCACCCCCAGACCCAGCACAGCCCCCCAGGGACCGGAGCACCCCCAAATCCAGCACCCAGGGGCACCCCCCAAATCCAGGAACCCCCCCTGGGGACCAGAGAACCCCCAGACCCAGCACCAAGAGACACCCCCAAACCCAGCAGCCAGGGGCACCCCCCAAATCCAGGAACCCCCCCCGGGGACCAGGGCACCCCCAGACCCAGCACCCAGGGGCACCCCCGAAATCCGGGAAACGCCCCTTGGAACGAGGGCACCCCAAATCCAGCACCCAGGGGCACCCCCAGCCCCCGGGGGTGCCCCCAAATCCAGCACATCCCCCTGTGGACTGGGGCACCCCAAAACCCAGCACCTGGGGGGCACCCCCAGACCCTGCACCCCCAGACCCAGCACCCAGGGGCACCCCCAAACCCATCGCATCCTCCCCCTGGGGGGGGGACACACACACCAGAGCCCCCCCAACCCTACCCCACCACCCCGGGGTCCGGGAACACCCTGACACCCCCTGGGGGGGGGGGGGTCGTTGGGTGCCCCCCCTCCCCAAGTGTGACCAGCCCCCCCACCCCAACCCCGATCTGGCATCACCGGCAGAGGGGGGGTCCCCACGGATCCCCCCCCCCCCCCAATTTCATGCACCTACTTGTGGATGAAGACCCGGCTCATGCCCAGGCTGCGGGCGATGGCGCAGGCGTGCTGCCCCCCCGCGCCCCCAAAACACGCCAGCACGTGCCGGGCGGCGTCGTGGCCCCTCGCCTGCCGTGGGGGACACACACACAGACCGCGGTGACGCTGGCGGTGCCACCACCGCCATCACCCCCCCCGGTCCCCCGTCCCCAACCCCACCTGCGTCAGGGCGCGGATGGGCCGGCACATGGCCTCGTTGGCCACCCGCAGGAAGCCCATGGCCACCTCCTCCACCGTGAGGGGCTGGGGGGTGGCGTCGGCGGCGGTGGCGGCCTGGAAAGCCTGGATGCGGGCGGCCATGTCGGCAAATGCCCGCTCCGCCGCCTCCCGGCACAGCGGCTGGTCCTCCCCTGGCCCGAAGATGCGGGGAAAATATTCGGGGAGCAGCCGGCCCAGGCAGAGGTTGGCGTCGGTGACGGTCAGCGGCCCCCCTGCGCCGGGACGGGGACACCACGGTGAGCGCGGTGGCGGCACCGCAGGACGGCCCGACGCCATCAATAGAACTCATGGGATCGCAGAATCCTGGGATTTTAGGGGTCGGAGGGACCGCTGGGGATCCCCCAGTCCCAGCCCCGGCCGCAGCGGGGTCACCCGGAGCAGGTTGGGTGCGTCCAGGCGGGGTTGGAAGGTCTCCAGAGACGGAGACCCCACACCTCTCTGGCGCCCTCACCGGAAAGACGTTTCTCCTCCTTTTTTTTGGCGTTTCCCGACTCCCGGGTTGTGCCCGTTGCCCCTTGTCCCGTCCCCGGGCACCACTGGGAAGAGCCGGGCCCCGTCCTGCTGCCACCCCCCCTTTCAGTGTTTATCAGCGCTGAGCAGACCCCCCCTCAGCCGGCTTTTGTCCAGGCTGAAGAGACCCAAATCCCTCCGCCCTTCCTCAGCAGCGAGATGCTCCCGGCCCTCATCATCCTCGCGGCCTCCGCCGCCCTCTCCCCAGCAGCTCCCCGTCCTGCTGGAACTGGGGGGCCCAGCACCGGCCCCAGTGCTCCAGCTGTGGCCTCCCCAGGGCAGGGCAGAGGGGGAGGATGAACCTCCCCCCACCTGCTGGCCACGCTCTTCTCCAGGCCCCCCAGGAGACCGCTGGCCGCGTTGGCCACCAGGGCCCGCTGCTGGCCCCTGGGCAACTCGGTGTCCCCCGGGACTCCCAGGTCTCCCCGCAGAGCTGGTTCCCAGCAGCTCCCCCCAGCCCGTACTGGTCCCTGGGGCCGTTCCCCCCCGGGGCAGGACCCTGCTCTCGCCCCCAGGGACCCTCCCGAGGTCCCTCCAGCCCGGCCCCGTCCCGCTGGGGGGTGGCACGACCTCCTGGGGGGTCACTTCTGTGTCACCAGCGAGTCGCCGTGGGCACGCTCTGTCCCGGCTCTTGAACGTGCCCGGACCCAGTGCCGACCCCCGGGGACCACCACTGGCCAAGGGCCTCCAGCCGGACCCGGCCACCACTGGGTGAACTGGTGCCGAGCCCCCCGAGCTCCAGCCCCCAGCCCTTCTCCAGCCCCCTCCCTGCCCCTCGCCCGCCCCCGGGTCCCCTGAGGGTGCTGGGGGGGACGCTGAGCTGCGGGAGAGGGGACGTGGTGGGGGGGACGCTGCGGGGGGGGCAGCGGCACCTCACACCTCCCAGAAGCCGCCCCACCAGCAGGTTCTTCACCCCGCCATCCCCACGCCCGCAGCCTCAGCCCCCCGGCCACGGCTCGGTGGCCCCCGGCCACGGCTTGTCCCCCCGGCGGTGGCTTGTGTCCCCCCCAGGGGAGGGGGGGGAGGGGGTGCGGGCCCCCCCCGGCACTCCCGCAGGTGAATTCCGTGGGGGTCCCTCTCCGCCAACTCACCCTTTCGGTAGCAGGCAGGGCCCGGGTGGGCACCCGCCGATTCGGGGCCGACCACGTAGAGCCCGGACCTGGCGGGGGGAGAGGCCGGTGGCAGCGGGAGGGGGGTGGCCATGCCCTCGCCGAGACCCCCCCCCCCGCCGCCGTGCCGTTACCGGGCACCGGGACGCCCCCCCCCCAGGGAGCCCACCTGAAGAAGAGGCGGGAGCCGCCGCCGGCCGCCACGGTGTTGATGTCGAGCTGCGGCGCCTGGATGGCCACGCCGGCCGTGGTGGCCTCGAAGACGTGCTCGTACTCGCCCGCGTAGCGGCTCACGTCCGTCGAGGTGCCTGGGGGGGGGGGGTTGGATCGGCACCCGCCGCCGCGGGACCCCCCCCCACACCCCACCGGGATAACCCCGGGGACACCGGCACCCCCACGCCCAGCACCCGGGGGTGCCCCCAGACCCAAATCGCATCCCCCTGGGGACCGCGGCACCCCCAGACCCAGCACAACCCCCCCACCCTGCCCAGACCCCCACCCCAGTGGGACCCCCGCACCCCAGGACCCCCACACCCCAGGACCCCCATCCCACCAGGACCCCCACCCCAGTGGGACCCCCACCCTGATAGGACCCCCACCCTGATAGGACCCTCATCACTCTTTTGGGACCCCCACCCCACTGGGACTCCCACCCCGGTGGGACCCTCATCACCTCGCCGGGACCCCCACCCTGGTGGGACCCCCACCCCAGTGAGAGCCCCATCACCCTGCCAGGACCCCCACCCTAGTGGGACCCCCACCCTGGTAGGACCCCCATCACCCTTTTGGGACCCCCACCCCACTGGGACCCCCAGCACCTTGCTGAGACCCTCACTCCAGTGGGACCCCCACTCTGCTGGGACCCTCACCCCAGTGGGACCCTCATCACCCCAGTGGGACCCCCACCCTGCTGGGACCCCCACCCCAGTGGGACCCTCATCACCCCAGTGGGACCCTCACCCTGCTGGGACCCTCATCACCCCAGTGGGACCCCCACCTTGCTGGGACCCCCACCCCAGTGGGACCCTCATCACCCCAGTGGGACCCCCACCCTGCCGGCACCCTCACCCCAGTGGGACCCTCACTCTGCTGGGACCCTCATCACCCCAGTGGGCCTCCCATCACCCCGCTGGGACCCCCCACCCTGGTGAGACCCCCATCACCCTGCCAGGACCCCCACCCCAGCAGAACCCCCACCCTGCTGGGACCCCTATCACCCTTTCGGGACCCCTACCCCAGTGGGACCCCCACCCTGCCAGGACCCCCACCCCACTGGGACCCCCGCCCCACCCCACCCACACCCTCACCCCAGTGGGACCCCCATCCTGCTGGGATCCCCATCACCCTTTTGGGACCCCCACCCCAGGGGGACCCCCAGCACCTTGCTGGGACCCTCACCCCAGTGGGACCCTCATCACCCCAGTGGGACCCTCACCCTGCTGGGACCCCCACCCCACTGGGACCCCCACCCGGCTGGCACCCTCATCACCCCAGTGGGACCCCCACCCTGCTGGGACCCCCACCCCAGTGGGACCCTCATCACCCCAGTGGGACCCCCACCCTGCTGGGACCCCCACCCCAGTGGGACCCTCATCACCCCAGTGGGACCCCCACCCTGCCGGGACCCTCACCCCAGTGGGACCCCCACCCTGCTGGGACCCCCATCACCCTTTTAGGACTCCCACCCCACTGGGATCCCCACCCCACCCACACCCCCACCCCAGTGGGACCCCCACCCTGCCGGGACCCCCACCCCAGTGGGACCCCCGCCCCATTGCCCCCCCCCCCCGCGGGTGCCCCGCTGACCTCCCATGTCGAAGCCGATGACGGGCTGGCCGCCCTGGCACCCGTAGGTGGTGATGGCGTAGCCCACCACCCCCCCCGGCCGGCCCCGAGAGGATGGCGCGGGCCCCCCCGAACTGCTCCATGGGGGTCAGCCCCCCGTCCGAGCGCATGAACAGCACCGGCACCCCCTGCGGGGGGGGGGGCGCGGGTGGGGGGGCTGCCGGTGGGGGGGCACGGTGGGACCGGCACCCACGGCGGGGGGCACGGGGGGGTGGGGGCTGCTGGGGGGCCAGAGGGATGGGTGCCCACGGTGGGGGTCCTGGTGGGATGGGTGCTATTGGGGGTCCCAGTGGGACCAGCACCCACGGGGGGGTCCCGATGGGGTGGGTGCCCACGGGGGGGGTCCCAGTGCAATGGGCACCCATGGGGGGGTCCCAGTGGGATGGGTGTCAGTGGGATGGGTGCCCACGGGGGGGTCCCCGTGCAATGGGCACCCACGGGGGGGTTCCCAGTGGGATGGGCACCCATGGGGGGGGTCCCAGTGGGATGGGTGTCAGTGGGATGGGTGCCCACGGCGGGGTTCCCGGTGGGGTGGGTGCCAGTGCGGGGGTCCCGGCGGGGTGGGGGGGGGGGGGGATGTCCCGCTCACCTCCAGCTGGTTGCGGAAGCCGCGGCGGAAGCTCTGGAGGTAGCGGTGGATGCAGGGGGTGAGGTAGGCGTCGGCGCAGGCCGTGTAACCGCGCGGCACCGCTCGCACCATGCCGGCCACCGCCGAGGAGAGGGAGACGTGCCGGAACCCCAGCTCCCGCGCCAGCGCCCCGACCTGCTCCTCGTGGCCCGGCCAGCTGCCGGCACAGCGGGGACGGCGTCGGGCGCGGGGGCACGGCCGCGGCCCCCCCCAGCGCGTGTGTGTGTGTGTCCCCCCCCGAGCCCGCACTCACGCGTAGGAGTGGAGCAGCAGCACGGCCAGGCTGCGGATGCCGCGGGCCAGGACCCCCTCCAGCGCCCGCCGCAGCCCCCCCAGGTCCAGCGGCCGCTGCAGCAGCAGAGACGTCCCCGTGGAGCCTGGGGACACAGTGCGGGGGAGGAGGGGGGTGGGCACTCATTTTGGGGGGGGGGGGGGGGGTGTCTGGGGGGGTGGGGGCTGCCGGGGGGGTCCAGGAAGGATGGGCACCCATGGGGGTCCCAGTGGGATGGGAGCCCATGGGGGGGTCCTGGTGGGATGGGGGCTGCTGGGGGTCCAGGCAGGATGGGTGCCTATGGGGGGGTCCCGGTGGGATGGGGACTGTCAGGGGTCCCAGAGGGACGCGTGCCCATGAGGGGGTCCCAGTGGGGTGGGGGCTGCTGGGGGTCCGGGCAGGATGGGTGCCTATGGGGGGGCATGGTGGGATGGGTGCCCATGGGGGGGGGGGTCTGGTGGGGTGGGGGCTGCTGGGGGTCCCAGTGGGATGGGTGCCCATGGAGGGGGTTTGGTGGGGTGGGGGCTGCTGGGGGGCACGGTGGGATGGGTGCCTCTGGGGGGGGTCCCAGTGGGATGGGTGCCTCTGGGGGGGGTCCCAGTGGGATGGGGGCTGCTGGGGGTCCAGGCAAGATGGGTGCCCATGGTGGGGGGGGTCCCAGTGGGATGGGTGCCCATGGTGGGGGGGGGTCCCAGTGGGATGGACACTGCTGGGGTCCCGGTGGGATGGGTGCCCACTGGGGGGGGGGTCCTGGTGGGACGGTCTGTCCCCGCCCCCCGCCATGGAGGGGGGGGGGGGTCCCCACCTTCCAGCAGCGGGAGGGTGTCGCTCCCCGGCAGGCGGCAGCCGGGCTGGTGGGGGATGAGCCGCTCGTCCACCTCGATCACCTCCTCGTACAGCACCTCGGGCACCGCCACCTCCTGCGGGGGACAGGGACGGGGACCTCACCCGGGGGCCACCGCCGCACACCCCCACCCCCTCCCGGCACCGCCACCGCGGCCGCTGGCAGCCGGCCGGCCGGGGGTGGCACATGGCCGGGGGGGGTGGCACGTGGCCGGGGCTGGCACGTGGCCGTGGCCGGAGCCCAGCGGCCGCTCACGGGACGCGGCAGCGGGATCCGGGGACGTCCCGCCACCCGCCAAGGACGTCCGCGGCGGGCAGAGGACACGGCGCGGCCCAGCGTGCCCGCAGGGCCCGGGGACACGCGGCCAGCCCCGAGGGGGACGGCGGTCACGGGGACGCGCCCGCCCCGGCACGCACGGCGTGGGTCGCGCGGGGACACCGAGGCTGGAGGGGGACGGTCACGGGGACGGGACAGCCCGGGTCCAGGCCGTGTGGGTCACGGGGAGGGGGGGGGTGGCCCAAGATGGAGCGTGTGGGACAAAGGACGCGGCAACCTGAGGCCGACGGTGTGGGTCACGTCCCACCGCTACCCCAGATGCTGCGGGGTCACGGGGACGTGCCACCCTGAGGCCAATGGTGTGGGTCACGGGGACGTGCCACCCAGTCCTGGACGCTGTGGGGTCACGGGGACGTGCCAGCAAGACCCTAGATGGTGTGGGTCACGGGGACGTGCCACCACAACCCTGGATGGTGTGGGTCATGGGGACGTGCCACCTCCATCCTAGACACTGTGGGTCACAGGGACATGCCGCCACAACCCTGGATGATGTGGGTCACGAGGACATGCCACTCTGAGCCTAGATGGTGTGGGTGATGGGGACGTGCCACCACAACCTTGGATGGTGTGGGTCAGGGGGACGTGCCACCCTGAGGCCAATGGTGTGGGTCACGGGCATGTGCCACCCCAATGCCAGTTTGTGTGGGTCACAAGGAAGTGTCACCTAAGTCCTGGACAGTGTGGGTCACGGGGACGTGCCAGCAAGACCCTAGATGGTGTGGGTCATGGGGACGTGCCACCTCCATCCTAGACACTGTGGGTCATGGGGATGTGCCACCACAACCCTAGATGGTGTGCGTCAGGGGGACGTGCCACCACAACCCTGGATGGTGTGGGTCACGGGGACGTGCCACCTCCATCCTAGACACTGTGGGTCATGGGGACGTGCCACCACAACCCTGGATGGTGTGCGTCAGGGGGACGTGCCACCCCAGCCCCCGGTGGTGTGGGTCACGGGGCCGGGCCACCCCAAGCCCGTGCCGGTGCGGGTGCCGCGGGGGTGCCACCGCGTGGGGCCTCACCAGGTCGAAGATGTGGGGCCGGGCCTGGTTGCCGATGTGGAGCAGGTCGCGGAAGCCGCGGGTGACCAGCAGGGCCAGGCGCTCGCCCCGGCGCTCCAGCAGCGCGTTGGTGGCCACCGTGGTGCCCATGCGGATCCACTCGATGCCGGAGGTGTCCAAGGGCTCATCCCGCGGTACCGGCACCCCCAGCTCCTGCGGCACCGCCCGCCTCAGCCCACGGCCCCACCGCGGCCCCCAGCCCCACGGGGGACACCCCAGGGTCCCACCACGGACCCCCAGTCCCACCACAGACCTCAGCCCCACGACAGACCCCCATGGTCCCACCACGGACCCCCAGCCCCACCACAGACCCCCACGGTCCCACCACAGACCCCCAGCCCCACCATGGACCCCCATGGTCCCACCACGGACCCCCAGCCCCATGGTCCCACTGCAGCCCCCAGCCCCACGGGGGACACCCCATGGTCCCACCATGGACCTCAGCCCCACCACGGATCCTCAGCCCCATCACAGACCCCCAGCCCCACCATGGACCCCCACGGTCCCACCACGGCCCCTCAGCCCCATCATGGACCCCCGCAGCCCCAGGCTCCACCACGGACCCCCCAGCCCCACTGCGGACCCCCAGCCCACCACCCCACCAGTGGTCGGTGGGGGGGGTCTGGGACGGAGGGGGCTGCCCCAGCCCTGGGAGGGGGCACCGGGGCGGGGGCTGGCCTGGGGGGCTGGGGCACAGGGGGCCTGGGGGGGTCTCAGACAGGGTCCTGTGGGGCGCCAATGGGGAGGGTCCCATGGGTGTCGCAGGAGGAGATCCAAGGGGGATGGAGGGTCTCGGGGGGGGATGTCCCAGGGGTGGCCCTGAGGGAGCCCCAGAGAGGCCGGGGGGGTCTCGAGGTGGGGGGGCTCAGGAGGGTCCTGGGGGGGAGCCCCTGAGGAAAGGAGCCCGGGGGAGCCCAGGGGTCCCAAGGGAGGGTCCCGGGGGGGTGTTGGGGGTGTCCCTGGTGTGTCTCGGGGGGAAGAGTCCTGGCATGGGGGTGGGGGTCCTGGAAGGGGTCCCAGGAGGGGTCCCAGGAGCATCCTGGGGGGTCCCGGGGGGTTTACTGGAGGGTCCCAGGGGTCCTGGGGGGGTT
Organism: Fratercula arctica; assembly: GCA_947846985.1. Lineage (NCBI taxonomy): Eukaryota > Metazoa > Chordata > Aves > Charadriiformes > Alcidae > Fratercula > Fratercula arctica. Next base: position 165,522,224 of record CANTUZ010000002.1, read on the forward strand.
CCAGGGGTGTCACGGGGGGTTCCGGTGGTATCTCAGGGGTGTCCCAGGGGGTCCCAGCTTGGGGGGAGGGGGGGCTGTGGGAGGGTCCTGGGGGTGTCCTGGGCGTGTCCCAGGGATTCCAGGGGTCCTGGGGGTGTCCCAAGGGTCCTGCGGTCCCGGCCGTCCTGGGGGTGTCCCAGGGGGGTCCTGGGGGTCCCAGCGGGGTTCCTGGAGGTGTCCCAGGTGTGTCCTGGGAATGTCCCGGGGGTTCCAGGGGTCCCAGGGGGATCCCGAGGGAGTCCCGGGGGTGTCCTGGGGGTCCCGGAGGTTCCAGGGGGGTTCCTGGAGGTGTTCCAGTGCTGTCCCGGAGAGGGTCCCGGGGGTCTCAGAGGGGTCCCGGGGGTGTCCTCGGGGTCCCAGGGGGGTTCCTGATGGTGTCCCGGTGCTGTCCCAGGGGGGTTCCAGGGGTCCCAGGGGTGTCCCAAGGGGGTCCCGGGGGGGTCCTGGGGATGATCCAGGGGTGTCCCGGGGAGTTCCAGGGGTCCCGGGGGGGTCCTGGGGGTGTACTGGGGGTGTCCCGGTGGGGTCCCGGTGCTGTCCCGGGGGGGGTCCCGGGGGTCCCTCCAGCCGCACCTCCTCCAGGACACGGCGGATGCCCTCGGTGGGGGCGTCTCGGTACCCCGGGTCCTCGGAGAGCAGCTTGAGGACGCGGACGCGGCCGCCGGGGCAGCGGGCGAAGACGTCGGTGAAGGTGCCGCCGCGATCGATGGCGAACTGGAACCCGCGGGGGGGGCCCGACGACGCCGCCGCCGCTGCCGCCATGGCGGGACCGGAGGGGGCCGGGCGGCTCCGGGACGTTACCGGAAGGCTCGGGACGGCACCGATCGATAGGGATCGATAGGGATCGACAGCGACCGATAGCGATCGGGAACGACCCTCCCGCCCGGGCAGCGGCGAGCACCGGCCCGAGGGGGCGTGGCCTGGGAGGGGGGCGGCTCCGCTGGGGGCGTGGCCGGAGGGCGTGGTCTCTGTGGGAGGCGTGGTCTCTGGTTGGGGGCGTGGTCTTGAGTTTGGAGGCGTGGTCTGGGGCGGGGAGGCGTGGCCTGGGTAGGGGGCGTGGCCTCTATGGGGGTGTGCCCGGGGAGGCGTGGCTTGTCCCCCGCGCGGTGCACGCCGGGAACCGTAGTCCCCGCGCGGTGCACGCCGGAAGCCGTAGTCCCCGGTGCCGGTCAGGGCCGGTAAGATGGCGGCGGCGGAGCTGCTGTCGGACGAGGGGTACCGGGCGGACGGGCGGCGGCCCGCCGAGCTCCGCAAGGTGCGGGCCCGCATGGGGGTGTTCGGGCAGGCCGACGGCTCGGCCTACATCGAGCAGGGCAACACCAAGGCGCTGGCCGTGGTCTACGGCCCGCACGAGGTGAGCGGCGGCGGGCACCGGGCCCTCCCGCCCCCGGGCGCCCACCCGGGGACCCCCGTCCATCGGGGGCGCGGGGGTCCGGGCCGCCCCACCGGGGTCTCCCCCGACTCGCCCCCCCCCCCCCCCCAGGACCCGGTTTTTCCCCCCCGGTCCCTCCATTCCCCCGTTCCCCCGGTTCCGGTGCCCCCCCCCCCCCCCATTACCTGTTCCCGTTCCCCTCCCGTTCCCCAGCTCGGCCCCCCCATTCCCTGGTGTGTCCCCCGGTCCCCCACCCCCATTCCCGGTGTCCCCCCCGCCCCGTTCCCTGGTTCCCCCGTTCCCAGTGCCCCCCACTGCTACCGTCCCCCTCCGTTCCCGGTGCCCCCCCGACATTACTGTCGTCCCCCCCCCCCGCCCCCGCTCCGTTCCCGGTGCCACCCCCACCGTTACCGTCCCCCCCATTCCCTGTTCCCGTTCCCATTCCCCATCTCAGCCCCCCCATTCCCGGTGCCCCCCCCCCACTGTTGCCATCCACCCCCCCGTTCCCTCTTCCCATTCCCATCCCTTTCCCCATCTCAGCCCCCCCATTCCCTGGTTCCCCCATTCCCGGTGCCCCCCCTGCCATTACTGTCCCCCCCCCCACCGTTACCTGTCCCCGCTCCCCATCTTGGTCACGCTGCCCCTCCCCCCCATTGCTGTCCCCCTCCATTCCCTGTTCCCGTTCCCCATCTCAGCCCCCCCCATTCCCTGATTCCCCCGTTCCCGGTGCCCCCCCACTGCTACCGTCCTCCTCCATTCCCGGTGCCCCCCCTGTCATTACTGTCATTGTGTCGTTCCCCCCCCCCCCCGTTACCTATCCCCACTCCCCATCTTGGTCCTGCTGTCCCCCCCCATTACCTGTTCCCATTCCCCATCTCAGCCCCCCCGTTCCCTGGTTCCCCCATTCCCGGTGCCCCCCCCCACTGTTGCCATCCACCCCCCCGTTCCCTGTTCCCATTCCCATCCCTTTCCCCATCTCAGCCCCCCCGTTCCCTGGTTCCCCCATTCCCAGTGCCCCCCCCCCCCCACTGTTGCCATCCACCCCCCCGTTCCCTGTTCCCATTCCCATCCCTTTCCCCATCTCAGCCCCCCCGTTCCCTGGTTCCCCCATTCCCGGTGCCCCCCCTGCCATTACCGTGTCCCCCACCCCGTTCCCGGTGCCCCCGCACTGCTACCGTCCCCCTCTGTTCCCGCTTCCCCCCCTGCCATTACTGCCCCCCCCCTCCCCCGTTACCTCTCCCCACTCCCCATCTTGCTCCCGCTGCCCCCCCGTCACCGTCACCGTCCCGTTCCCCCCCCCAGATGCGGGGCTCCCGCAGCAAGGCGCTGCCGGACCGGGCGCTGGTGCACTGCCGCTACAGCCTGGCCACCTTCAGCACGGGGGAGCGGCGGCGGCGCCCCCCCCACGGCGACCGGCAGTCGGCCGAGCTGGCCCTGCAGCTCCAGCAGACCTTCGAGGCCGCCATCCTCACCCACCTCTACCCCCGCTCCCAGATCGACATCTACGTCCAGGTGACCGGGGGGGGGGGCACACAGGGAGGGGGGGGGGGGACACGACACACTACGGGTGCTGGGGGGGGTGTCTCACCCAACCCCCTGCCCCCCCCTCCCCGACCAGATCCTACAAGCCGATGGCGGCAACTACTGCGCCGGCGTCAACGCGGCCACGCTGGCGGTGATGGACGCCGGCATCCCCATGCGGGACTACGTCTGCGCCAGCACGGCCGGTCTGGCCGAGGACACGCCGCTGGCCGACCTCAGCTCGCCCGAGGAGGCGGCCGGCGGCCCGCGGCTAGTGCTGGCCCTGCTGCCGGCCACGGGGCAGATGGCCCTGCTGCAGCTCAGCGCCCGGCTGCACCAGGAGCGGCTGGAGGCGGCGCTGGAGGCGGCGGGGCAGGCGTGCCGGGCGCTGCACGCCGTGCTGGACCGCGTGGTGCGGCAGCGGCTGCGGGAGGTCACGGCGGCGCTCGGGGACTGAGCCAGAACGGGCACCGGCGGCGGCGCCGCGGGGATGTGGGGGGGCACCCGTGTGAGCCCCGGGGCAATAAAGGTCTGCCATGGTGTGCCATGCCGTGTGCCGTGTGCCATCCTGTGCCCTGTGCCATGCCATGTGCCATCCTGTGCCATGCCGTGTGCCATACCTTGTGCCATCCTTCACCCTGTGCCATGCCATGTGCCATCCCATGCCATGTGCCATCCTGTGCCATGCCACATGCCATACCTTGTGCCATCCTTCACCCTGTGCCATGCCATGTGCCACACTGTGTGCCATGCCGTGTGCCACAGCGTGTGCCATGCCATGTGCCATACCATGTGCCATCCTGCACCATCCTGTGCCATGTGCCATGCCATGTGCTGTCCTTCACCCTGTGGCATGCCATGTGCCATCCTGTGCCACATGCCATCCTGTGCCATGCCGTGTGCCATCCTTCGCCCTGTGCCCTGCCATGTGCCATGCCGTGTGCCATCCTGTGCCACATGCCATCCCGTGCCATGCCGTGTGCCATCCTGTGCCATGCCGTGTGCCATCCTTCGCCCTGTGCCCTGCCACGTGCCATGCCGTGTGCCATCCTGTGCCATGCCACGCACACGCCAGTGACAGGGATTTGCCGGCCTGGGTAAGGAACTGGCTGGTGGCCGCACTCAAAGGATTGCCACGAACACGCCGACGTGCCGGTGGGCACCGGCGAGGAGCCGTGTCCCGCGGGGGCTGTGCTGCGCCCAGGACTGACACGGACAGAGGGACCGGGGGCACCCTCAGCCCCATCCTCACCCTCCCCCCAGGGGTGTCCTGCTTTGGGGACCCCCACCCTTACCACAACCTCAGGGTGTCCCACAGACCATCCTGACCCCCACCCAGGGGTGTCCTGCAGTGGGGACCCCCACCCGAGCGCATCCCACAGCGGGGACCCCCACCAGGGGTGTCCCACAGACCTGGACCCCTACCCAGGGGTATCCCACAAGTGGGGACCCCCCCAGCCCCATCCTGACCCCCACCCAGGGGTGTCCTGCAGTGGGGACCCCCACCCAGGAGTGTCCCACCATGGGGACCTCCCCCCCCCCAGCCTTGTCCCTGACCCCCACCCAGACAAATGTCACAGGTGGGGACCCCCACCCAGGGGTTTCCTGCAGTGGGGACCCCCCCCCAGCCCCGTCCTGACCCCCCACCCAGGGGTGTCCCACAAATGGGGAGCCCCCCCCAGCCTTGTCCCTGACCCCCACCCAAGCGTGTGCCGGAGCGGGGACCCCCCCCAGCCCCATCCCAGGGTCTCCCGCAGATAGGGACCCCCCCATCTCCCCCCATGTCACAGCGGGGCCTGGGGCAGGACACGGCCCCCTCTGAGTGTGGGGCACCCTGGGGACCCCGCACAGGGATGGGGGGGTCGTGCACCCCCCGCTGGGGACAGGAGCACGGGGCGGGGGGGGGCAACACCCTGGGACCCCCCTGCCCCAGCCCCCCAGGGTGTTCCATACAGGGGGAGGGGTCGTCTGTCCCGGCCCCCAGGTGCCCCATACATGGGGTGGGCACCTCCTGCACTGGGGCCAGAGCCCACAGCCCCCCCCCACCTCCCCTCAGGGCACAGCAGTTTTGGGCTGGAAACCTTTTATTTCACAAGGCACATTGTGGGGGGCTCAGTCCTCAGGAGAGCCCCCCCCCAAGCAGTGGGGCAGCCCCCACAGTGCGGGGCAGGGAGCAGCAGCCCCCTCCCCAATCTCCCCCCCCCCCCCCCCCCCCCCCCATTTCGCTCTTGTCCCCCGACAGAGCTGCGCCCAGTGAGGGGGGGGCCCTGCCCCGCAGGACCCCACATTCGTGTCACCAACAGCAGGGAGGGACAGGGCCATGGTGGCCAGTCCCGGATGCGTCCCCGGTAGCCACAGTGCGGCGTGGGCCAAGCACGGCCGCCCCTCACCGCGACGGCTCCTGGGGGCTCGGCGTGGAGCCCCCTGCCTCCCGCCGCTCCCGCCGCCACCGCTCCTCGTCCTCCCGATCCCGCCGCCGCAGCTCCCGCTCCACCTCCTCGGGGACCGTCACCTCCAGCAGATTCTCCATCCCCGGCCCCGGCTCGTCCCCGATCAGCACCTTTGCCCGGGAGGGAAGGGTGACAGGGCGGTGGGACCCCCCCCCCCGCCTTCTCTCCCCACCCCCCCGGGGACCCACCTGGATGAGGTTCTCGCAGGCGGCCAGGACGTCGGGCTCCCGCTCCCAGCCGTGCAGCTCCCGCAGCACCAGGTACGTCCCCTTCTCCCGCACCACGCGCCGGCCGGGCTTGGTGGCCGTGAGCTGTGACGGGGAGAGCGCAGCAGCGTGGGCGGGGGGGGGGGGGGGCAGAAACCCACCCCAGAGCAGCTCATGGGGGGGTCCTGCCCTGGGGTGGGGGCAGCCCCCGGTGCCAGCCCAGGCTGGGGATGGAGGGATGGGGAGCAGCCCTGAGAGAAGGGCTTGGGGGTGCTGGGGGGGGGGAAACGCTGCCCATGGGCCAGCACCGTGCGCTGGCAGCACAGAAACCCCCCGCAGCCTGGGCTGCATCCCCAGCAGCGTGGGCAGGGGGGCGAGGGGGGGGTTCTGCCCCTCTGCCCCGCTCTGTGACACCCCCCTGCAGCGCTGCCTCCAGCTCTGGGGACAGCAGGAGGACACGGAGCTGTCGGAGAGGGGCCGGAGGAGGCCCCGGAGCTGCTGGGAGGGCTGGAGCCCCTCTGCTGTGGGGACAGGCTGAGAGAGCTGGGGGGGTTCAGCCTGGAGAAGAGAAGGCTCCGGGGAGACCTTCCAGCCCCTGCCAGGCCCTCAAGGGGCTCCAGGAAAGCTGGGGAGGGACTCTGGAGCAGGGAGGGGAGCCATGGGACGAGGGGGAAGGGTTTTACACTGAAAGAGGGGAGATTGAGATTAAAAATAAGGAAGAAATTCTCCATTCTGAAGGTGGTGAGCCCCTGGCCCAGGTTGCCCCGAGAAGCTGTGGCTGCCCCATCCCTGGAGGGGTTCAAGGCCAGGTTGGACGGGGCTTGGAGCAACCTGGGCTGGTGGGAGGTGTCCCTGCCCAGGGCAGGGGGTGGCACTGGGGGGGCTTTAAGGTCCCTTCAACCCAAACCATCCCAGGATTTGCTGGCTGGACCCATATCAGCCCCCTGGGCGCACCACTGGTCACTGGCCACCAACTAGACTTGGTGCCGTTCACCACCGCCCTCTGGTCCCGTTGTTTTCAGCCCACCTCGCTGACGGTCCGGCCCAGACCTCACCACTCCTCCCTGAGGATCTCCTGCCTTCCAGGGCCACCCCGAGCCCCCTCCTGCTCCCAGGAACCCCCAACCCGGGCTCCCCCTGCCTCAGCCCCACCGCGGTTGGCACCGCAGGGACCCACCAGCATGATGGCTTCCAGCAGCATCTTCCTGATGTCGGGCTCTTCCTCCCGCTGCTTGTCCGGCGGCAGGTACTGCAGGTCCACGGGCAGCCCTGGGGGAGAGGCAGCCTCAGGGTTGGGGGGGGGGGGGGCACATGGCCAGCGCCCCCCGAAAACCCCCCACCCGCTCAGACACCCGCTTACTTTCCATCTCATCCTCGGGGAATTCCTCGGGGCCAGCCAGAGGCAGGAGGAGGAAGGGCAGTATGTCGACCTCCTCGCTCAGCAGCCACTCGTGCTCCTCTGGGGACAGACTGGGGTCAGGGGAGCCACCACCACCAGCCCCGTCCCCTGCAGCGGCGGCCAGCCCCCACCCCATCACTCGCCCACCCCCGAGAAAGACTCACGGGTCGAGATAAGGCAGCGAGAAGCACAGAATTATGTAGGTTGGAAAAGACCTTTCAGATCACGGAGCCCAACCATTGACCCAGCACCACCAAACCCACCACTACCCCACGTCCCTCAGCACCGCGTCTGCCCGGCTTTTCAATCCCTCCAGGGATGGCGACTCCCCCCCTGCCCTGGGCAGCCTCTTCCAACGCCTGACAACCCTTTTGGGGAAGGAATTTTCCCCAATATCCATCCTAAACCTGCCCTGGGGCAACTTGGGGCCGGTTCCTCTTGTCCCATGGCCTGTTCCTTGGGAGAAGAGCCCGACCCCCCCTGGCTGCCCCCTCCTTTCAGGGAGCTGGAGAGAGCGAGAAGGTCTCCCCTCAGCCTCCTTCTCTCCAGGCTGAACACCCCCAGCTCCCTCAGCCGCCCCTCACAAGTTCTCCAGACCCTTCTCCTCCTTCTCCAGACCCCTCACCAGCTCCCTTGCCCCTCTCCGGACACGCTCCGGCACCTCAGTGTCTTTCTTGGAGTGAGGGGCCCACACCTGGACACGCTATTCCAGGTGGGGCCTCACTTTAGTAAGTGAAGGGGGAAAGACCCCACCCAAAATGCCACAAGGGAAGCCCCAAGCGCTGCACAGGCCCTGCCGGCTCAGCACAGCCCCGTGCCCAGCCTGCCCCACGCAACGCCCGCTGCAGCCCCCTCCCCGGTTTAGAGCCGAGGGTGACACCGAGGTGTGGGACGCGCGTCTGGGGCCAGAGGAGGGTCTGCGTGGTGGAGGGGGATGGGGGCGGTCAACAGCTCCTTCTCAGACTGGCAACCGGTCACTACTGGGGTCCCCCAGGGAGCGATACTGGGCACAAGGTGGTTTAATGGCTTCCTAAGTGAGCTGGGTGATGGGATGGAGCATGCCCTGATGAAATTTGCTGGTGACACCAAACGGAGCGGGGACATGGACACTTGGGAAGGGAGAGCCACCCTGCAGGAAGCCCTGGATGGGCTGGAAGAGTGGGGTAACAAGAATCTCATGGAGTTCAACAAGGACAAGTCTTGCACCTGGGAAAACATAATCCCAGAGTATGGCACAGGCTGGGATCGACCCGGCTGGGGGGAAGATCCGAGGAAAGGGACCCAGGGACAACAAGCTCCATGTGAGCAAGCAGCGAGCTGTTGTGGCAAAGAACCCACCAGGGCGGTGGCAGCATCACCGGCAGAGAGGAAGAATCATTATCCCCCTCTGCTCAGCGCTGGCCAGGCCGCACCTGGAACACGGGGCTCAGTTTTGGTCCCCACTACGCAAAAAAGCCGCGGCCAGGCTGGAGAGGGGCCGGGGAAGGGCCACCGAGATGATCCAAGGACTGGGAAGGCTGCGAGAAGCGGGTGGATGGAGACTCCCTTTTTACAAGGAGCCACATGGAAAAGACAAGTGATGGGTACAAGTTACTCCTGGGGAGATCCCGATTGGATCCAAGATTTTTCAAGCCGAGACCAATCAGCCACTGGAATAACCTCCCCAGGGAAGCAGTGGATTCCCCAGTACTGGGCACATTTAAGATCCAGCCGGCCAGGAGGGCTGGGCCACCTTATCCAGGCCATGCTTTGCCAAGGAAGGTTGGAGCAAGCGATCCTTGAGGTCCCTTCCAACCTGGGATTCTCCGATCCCTCTGCTCTGTGGGGGTCGGCTATCCCAGCTGCTTCCCCCCTGTCTCCTGCCTACAGGGAAGGCCTTGATGCCGTGTGAGCACAGCTCGGTGCCAGTTAAGCCCCAGCCCTGGCATTGCTTTGGCCACCGGCCTCAAACGCAGCACCACGCTGGCTGCTAGGAAGGAAGTGAGGTCCCTCCCGGCCAAGAGTCGGCTCCCCCCAGTCCTTCCTGACCAAGAGCCGGCTCCCGGCAGTGCCGGCACGGTGGGCCTGCCGGCTGTCAGCCCACTAGCCAGTGCCACAGGCCAGTGCGGGGCTGGGCAGCTGGACCAGGGGCTCTCACCGTACTCGAAGCAGCAGTTCCTGAGAGCCCCCACGACGCCCCGGCGATGGACGGTGGAGTCCTTGTACTGTGTGAAGGGCAGCAGCCGCTGCACCGAGCACCTGCGGGAGGGGGACGGTCACACCGGGCCGGGGACACCCCATACACCCCCAACCACCCCGCCCCGGGGCCATACCGGGAGCGGTCGAGGAGCCCGCGGCGGCCCTCGGGCAGCTGGCTGAGGTTGCAGAGCAGCGGCCCGAGTTGCGGCGGCGGCCGCGGCTCGCCGAGGGCCTGGAGGAGCGGGGCCAGCCCGCAGCCGCGCTCCCGCAGCCCCCGCAGCACCCGCCGGGCCGCGCCGCGCTCCCGGCAGAGGTTGGCCAGCACGCCGCAGGCCGGCCCGCCCGGCAGCAGCCCCAGCAGGGCCGGCAGCGCGGCCAGCAGAGGCCCGCGGGCCGCCGGCTCGGCCGAGACGTTCACCAGACAGGCCTGGGCATGGCAGGCGGCCGGCGGGCCGGGCCCCGCCGCCAGCTCCACCAAGGCCGACAGGGCGGCGGGCCGTCCCGCCAGCAGCCGCCGCCCCGCCGGGCTCCCCGAGAGAGCCAGGGCCGCCTCCGCCGCGCCCTCCCGCGCCGCCTCGCCCGCCGCCGGGGCCAGTAACGCGGCCAGCTCCGCCATGGCCGCCTCCACCGCCGCCTCCTCCGCTGCCGCCATGACTGTCGCCTCTAAGATGGCGGGCGTCACCTGGCAACCGGCAGCCAATGAGCGCCGCGCGGGCGGGGCCCAGCCAATCGACTGCGGAGCGGCCGACAAAGGGGGAGGGACCGACGGAGAAAGGGATGCTGGGAAAGGGGAGGGGCCGCCCTGCGCTGCACCGCCACGCCCACGCCTCGGCTGGGCTCCGCCCCCCTGGCCCTGCGGCGCCGCCGGGTCCTAGTGCGAGGCACGCGGGGGTCCGTGGGTGGGTGGTGGGGAGGGACAGGGGTGACCCTGGGTGGGTGGTGGGGAGGCACACGGGTGGGAGGGCCACCCCCAGCCTGGCTATCAGGAGATGCCCATCACCCCCAAGCCCTCCAGGAGAAGGCCACCACCCCCAGAATCCCACCAGCCCCCCGGGAGATGCCCACTGTCCCCAAGCCCCCCAGGACAACCCCACCACTCACAGGTTCCCCAGGAGAAGCCCATTGCCCACCCACACCCCCCCCCAGGAGAAGCCCACCACCCTCAAGTTCCCCAAGAGATGCCCAGTGACCACCAGCCCCCCAGGACAAGCCCAACACCCCAAGGCCTCAAGGAGAATCCCACCAGCCCTCCAGGAGATGCCCACTGCCCCCAAGCCCCCCAGGAGAACCCACCACCCCCACAGGACAAGCCCATCACCCCCAAGCCCCCCAGGAGAAACCCACCACCCCCAAGTTCCCCAGCAGAGGCCCATCACCCCCAAGCCTCCCAGAATCCCACCAGCCCCCCATGCGAAGCCCACCACCCCCAAGTTCCCCAGGAGATGCCCAGTGCCCACCAGCCCCCCAGGAGAGGCCCACCACCCCCAATCCCTCCAGGACAAGCCCACCACCCACCAGCCCCCCAGAACAAGCACACCAGCCCCCCAGGAGATGCCCACCGCCCCCAAGCCCCCCAGGAGAACCAACCACCCACCTGCCCCCCAAGAGCCGCCCACCCAACCCATGGAACCAGCAGCGAGGTCCTGCCCCAGTCCCGGCCCCCACCCTTGTCCAGAGGAGCCGTGGGACCCCCGGAGCCCCCATCCTTGTCCAGAGCAGCCGTGGGACCCCCGGAGCCCCCATCCTTGTCCAGAGGAGCCATGGGACCCCTGGAGCCCCCATCCTTGTCCAGAGGAGCCGTGGGACCCCCGGAGCCCCCATCCTTGTCCAGAGGAGCCGTGGGACCCCCGGAGCCCCCATCCTTGTCCAGAGGAGCCGTGGGACCCCCGGAGCCCCCATCCTTGTCCAGAGGAGCCGTGGGACCCCCGGAGCCCCCATCCTTGTCCAGAGGAGCCGTGGGACCCCCGGAGCCCCCATCCTTGTCCAGAGGAGCCGTGGGACCCCCGGAGCCCCCATCCCCCCTCCCAGGGGTGGGGCAGAGCTGCAGCCCCTGCCCTGGGACCAGCAGGAGCCCAGAGCCCAGCTCACTGGCCACGTCCAGGGGCCCATGGCCACCGGGTCGCCCTGATGGCTGCTCACACGGGATCAGGGAATCACTGAGGGTGGAAAAGATCTTCAAGATCATGGAGTCCAACCGTCAACCCAATGCTGCCACGGTACCACCAACCCACGTCCCTCAGCACCGCGTCTGCCCGGCTTTTCCATCCCTCCAGGGATGGCGACTCCCCCCCTGCCCTGGGCAGCCTCTTCCAACGCCTGACAACCCTTTTGGGGAAGGAATTTTCCCCAATATCCATCCTAAACCTGCCCTGGGGCAACTTGGGGCCGGTTCCTCTTGTCCCATGGCCTGTTCCTTGGGAGAAGGGAAGGAGGACGCAGGAATGGGGCTGGAGCGCCCGGCACCAGCCCCGGCATCGCCGCCGAAGCCCCCGCTCGCTCTTCAGGGCTCCGACAGTGCAGCCGCTTCTCCTTCCCATCTGACTCCGGGAAAAGCCCTTTCCCGGGCAGGGGGAGGTGGGGTTGGAAGACCCCAGGTTTCGGGGGGTCCCGGAGCTCCCTGCGCCTGTCAGGGTGGCTGCGCTTCGTTAGCGGCAATCATTCCAGGCCCATCCTCAGCTCTGCTTCCCCGCGGCTCTGCCGCTCCAACGGGGAGTTCGGCAGAAGTCTGGCCGTGCTGCAGCACAGCTCGTTAGCATCCCGCTCTAACGAGAGCTCCAAGCCCGGCGCCACGGCCGCCTCGGGGGCTCCATCCCGCCGCGGGTACGCGGCCGTCGGGAGGAGAAAACTTGCCAGAAGCTGTTTAATACCAAAAAAAGAAAAGCAGCGACTTCTGAGGCTGGAGGTAGCCAACAGCCGATGGCACGAGCCCATCTCCGGCCAGTTGCCCCCTCCCAGCATTCCCAGTGGGCTGCAGCGCGGCGCCGGAGCCGGGATTTCTGGAGACAACGGCAGCCGGGAACAGCACCGGGAACGTCGTCTCAGAAATTCAAGAAATCATCTTGAAATGAAAGCGGCTCGGCCGAACCCTACAAAGTATCCAGCAAGCGAAGAGCCAAAACACCCTTAAATCTGATTCCAGAGGGGATAAAACAGAGGATAAAACAGTAAAATAAAGGATAAAGCAATAAAATAGAGGATAAAGCGGTAACTGGAGTGAAGACGAGACGCAGGGACCGGGGGAGCCCGCGGCCGCCGCTCGGGAGGGGACGGCGGGGGAAACAAACACTGAATGTTTTGGTGAAATACCACAAATTTGGCGTTTCTAAACCCAAACCCAAAGGCCCCTGCCGGCCCGGGGGGAGGGGGCCACCCCAGTTCACACCAGATAATGAACACTGAGCCCCTCCAGCTCCACGGCCCTTCCCGGCTTGGGCCACGTGGGGGGAACCTGGGACCCCCCCCGCAGCCCCACGTCACCCCCGGGGGCCGCGGGGACCCCCAAGGAAGGGGCTGGCGAAGGACAGAAAACCTTTATTGGGGTGAGGGTACACGGCTACGCCGCCGAGTCCAGTGCCCCGGCGGGGGCAACGCGGGGCTGGCAGCCACAGCAGCGAGGAGGGGGACGAAGGACGGCAGGGACGGGGCCAAATCCTGCTCCATCCCCCCCCCCTCCCCGGGGGCAGAGGGGAGGAGCGAGGGTCCCGTCGGCTTTTCCCGGTGGGGCGAAAAAAGGGGGCTGGCGGGACGGGAGGCGAAGGCAAAGCCCTGCCGTGGGTGGCGGCAGCGGCGGGGGCTCAGGTCCGTCCTGCAGAGCGAGGAGGAAACAAACTCCAACGTCAAACCCGGCTTCCGAAGAGTCACGGGAGGGAGAGGAGCCGGGGGGGGGAAGCTGCCACCGGGAACGCCGCGCTGCTGCCGGCGCCCACCTCTGCCTCCTCGGGAGCGGGGGGGGGGTCCATCTGTCCATCCGTCTGCCTTCCCTCTGCATCCCAAGGCCCTGCCGGAGGCTGGAACTGGGTCTGCACTGGGTCACCTGGAGCCTCTCGCCTCCCGCCAAGCCCTGGGGATGTGGGGAAGCCCCCCCCCAAGTAAAGCCCCCCCCCCCGCCCCGGGTGACGGGAGTCTCCAGCCACGGGGCATCCACTCCACGGCCCCGGCCAGCCCCCTCCGAAAGCCGCTCAGCCCCCAGCGGGGTGGGGGGTGCCAGAAGTCAGCTGTGGTTTGAATAAAACCCCAAAGAAAAGGACGGGGGGGCAGGGGGTGAGGCGCCGGGTCCAGCGACCCCCCCCCCCCCCCCCCCCCCACCGCACAGGAGCGGCGGCGGGATGCTGGCACCCCCCAGCAAAGGTGAAAAACAAACAACAAAACCAAAACAGCAGAGAAAAAAAAAAACAAACCAGAATAACAAAAAAAAAACCCCACTGCGGGGGGGCGGCAAGAGCAAAGCAAACCTCTGTGAAACAACCGGACGCTTCTCCGGGGAAGGTGAGGACAGTCCGCGGGGGGGTCCAACAGTCGCTGCCTGCGTAGGGGGCCGGGCAGAGGCATCCCTGCGTGTCCCGCCCCCCCCAACCGCTGGCGGACGGACGGCGTTGGCTGGGTCACAACCAGTCCAGACAAAGTGCTCGAGGGAAAAAAAAATCCAGCCCGGCTTCAGCGCCGCCGAGGAGTTCGCTGGATCAGTGCAGCCAAAGGAGAGGAAGCGATAAAGTGCAGCAAATCTTCTCGGAGCTCCCCGCACCGCTGGCCGGCCGGCCCCGGCGGCCACGGGCCAGGGGCAAGGGCAGGGTGGCCAGTGGCACCAAAACCAGGGGACGTTGTCTTCGGCCAGGACACGGCGGCGGCTTTCAGTCCATCCCGCTCCGAGATGCCGGGGGGTTCTCCAGTGTATGAGTCGGGCAGAGCGACGCCGGGGGTGGGGGGCGGACGGGGGGGCTGCGGGACGCGGGCGGGAGGGTGGTTTGGTGCTGCTGGGCAGCTCGGAGCGGCGCCGGGAGCTCACATGCAGATAACTTGCAACCTGCAAGAGAGAAAAGGGGCGGCGTTACCGTCCTGAGCCCCTGCGGCGGCGGGAGGAGGCAGAGGGGGAGCGGGGGGCACAGCGGGAGCCCCTCACTGTGTCCAGGTTTGGGCCCCTCACTACAAAAAAAAGACACTGAGGTGCCGGAGCGTGTCCAGGGAGGGGCAAGGGAGCTGGTGAGGGGTCTGGAGAAGGAGGAGAAGGGGCTGGAGAACTTGTGAGGAGCGGCTGAGGGAGCTGGGGGTGTTCAGCCTGGAGAGAAGGAGGCTGAGGGGAGACCTTCTCGCTCTCTCCAGCTCCCTGAAAGGAGGGGGCAGCCAGGGGGGGTCGGGCTCTTCTCCCAAGGAACAGGCCATGGGACAAGAGGAAACGGCCCCAAGTTGCCCCAGGGCAGGTTTAGGATGGATATTGGGGAAAATTCCTTCCCCAAAAGGGTTGTCAGGCGTTGGAAGAGGCTGCCCAGGGCAGGGGGGGAGTCGCCATCCCTGGAGGGATTGAAAAGCCGGGCAGACGCGGTGCTGAGGGACGTGGGGTAGTGGTGGGTTTGGCAGCACCGGGCTGGTGGTTTGGCTCCGTGATCCGAAAGGTCTTTTCCAACCTGGACCATTCTGTGATTCCATGCGAGGGTGGCTCGTCCCCACCGAGCTCCCAGTCACATTCCCGAGGCAGATGAGCAGAAAGTTCAGGCGGGACCCTCGTCCTGCTGCACCCACAGGAGCTGGAGCCCCTCTCCGCCGGGAGCAGGGTGCGCTGAGCTCACCCACCTCTCCTCCTCGATGCTGCCACTCTCCGTGTCGCCGCCATCCCTGTTCTCCTCCGCATCCTCTTCACCCAGATCCATGTCCAGCTCATTGCCGGCTTCCGAGCGCGTGTACGCGTAGCCGCTGGGGGAAAAAGGGGCAGCACAACGTTAGCACCCCACTGGCAACCCCTGCAACGGGGCGGCCATAGGGGAGATCCTGCTCCTCTCCCCTGTGGGCTCAGGTCCCTGCCAAGAGTCTCCTCCGCATCTGAACCGAGCCCATGGGAAGGAGCGTCTGTCTGGGGCAGTGCCCCCCAAGGAGTTACTGCCCCCCAGGATGAGAAGAGAAGGCTCCGGGGAGACCTTCCAGCCCCTGCCAGGCCCTCAAGGGGCTCCAGGAAAGCTGGGGAGGGACTCTGGAGCAGGGAGGGGAGCCATGGCACGAGGGGGAAGGGTTTTACACTGAAAGAGGGGAGATTTAGATTAAAAATAAGGAAGAAATTCTCCATTCTGAAGGTGGTGAGCCCCTGGCCCAGGTTGCCCCGAGAAGCTGTGGCTGCCCCATCCCTGGAGGGGTTCAAGGCCAGGTTGGACGGGGCTTGGAGCAACCTGGGCTGGTGGGAGGTGTCCCTGCCCAGGGCAGGGGGTGGCACTGGGTGGGCTTTAAAGGTCCATTCCCACCCAAACCATCCCAGGATTCTGCGTCCCGTGGCCTGACCTGATGGAACGACAGGTAAAAAAGACAATTCTCTTCAGCCTCTTGTTGTAGAAGAAGTAGTTGAAGGACCAGAGGCTGCCGTCCTCTCCAAAGGGGTCCGAATCCAGGTCGGGGTTGTAGCTGCGACAGCAAAGGGAGGCATGAGAAGCGCCGCGCCGCACCCCGCTCCCCGCGCCAACCCCCGTCCTCATCCCAGCTGCATGTTGGAGGGATGGAATGGGGAAGCTGGGCGAGCTGGGAGCCACCTCGGCGTGGAAGCTCTGCGTGGAAGGGGACAGCAGCAGCAGGGAGCCGGCAGCCAGCCAGCTTCGCTGAGGAGACACCCTGCCCCGCTCCAGCACACCGAAACGCCACCTTTTATTGAAAAATAACTCCGGTTCTCACAGCGTGAGGGAAAAGTGGCCGGGATCCAGCCCTGGGGGCGAGCGCTTGCCCCCGTTACCTGTAGATGTCACACTCGGAAAGACAGATCTCCTCGTCGACAGCATCCCACAAGTGGGGCTTCAGGGCGTTGAAATCCTCCCGGACGGCAGAGAAGAGGCTGCAGTTGACGGCGTTCACCACCTAGAGAGAGCCGGCAGGGCCCGTGAGAGGAGCAGGCGGCCGCTCTCCGCCCTCCTCCCCAGACCTCCTCCAGCCAGAGGGGACGCCGGAGCCCAACAATGACCATGGAGGGACAGAAACGAGATGGCCAGGCCCTGCTGGGCTTGTTCAGCGCCCCGGGGAGGGAGCACGGAGACGGGCAGCGGGGAAGCGACACGGCTGGAGAGAGAAAACCCATCAGAGGATCTCTGGGGCGTGCACAGCCCAAATCTCTCCCAGCAAAGAGCGCGGGGGCTTCCTTGGAGCAAACGGAGCAATTTTTCCCGGTCAGAGAGGATGCTTCTTGCTCCATCTGCCGCCTTGAGAAGGGCAGCCCCGCTGGGCAGACGGGAGACAGATGGACGGAGGCTCTGGAACCTGCCGGGAGGGACAGCAAGCTTGGAGCGGAGCCCGGAGGCCCTGCGGAGCCACCCCAACGTCCAGCGCCAGGGAAAGCAGCGTCAGGCCACCAGCATGGCGGGCACAGGGATGGAAGGCAAGGGAGCCGGTGAGGGGTCTGGAGAAGGAGGAGAAGGGTCTGGAGAACTTGTGAGGAGCAGCTGAGGGAGCTGGGGGTGTTCAGCCTGGAGAGAAGGAGGCTGAGGGGAGACCTTCTCGCTCTCTCCAGCTCCCTGAAAGGAGGGGGCAGCCAGGGGGGGTCGGGCTCTTCTCCCAAGGAACAGGCCATGGGACAAGAGGAAACGGCCCCAAGTTGCCCAGGGCAGGTTTAGGATGGATATTGGGGAAAATCCCTTCCCCAAAAGGGTTGTCAGGCGTTGGAAGAGGCTGCCCAGGGCAGGGGGGGAGTCGCCATCCCTGGAGGGATTGAAAAGCCGGGCAGACGCGGTGCTGAGGGACGTGGGGTAGTGGTGGGTTTGGCAGCGCCGGGCTGGTGGTTGGGCTCCGTGATCTGAAAGGTCTTTTCCAACCTGGACAATTCTCTATGGATTAGGGCTACCAAGATGCTGAGGGGACTAGAGCATCTCTCCTATGAGGGAAGGCTGAAGGATTTGGGTCTCTTCAGTCTGGAAAAAAGACAACTGAGGGGGGACCTTATCAACACTTATAAATACTGAAAGGGGGGTGTCAGGAGGACGGGGCCAGGCTCTTCCCAGTGGTGCCCAGCGACAGGACAAGGGGTAACGGGCACAAACTTGACCATGGGAAGTTCCATCTCAACACGAGGAGGAACTTCTTTGCTGTGAGGGTGGCAGAGCCCTGGCACAGGCTGCCCAGAGAGGTGGGGGAGTCTCCGTCTCTGGAGACATCCCAAACCCGCCCGGACACGTTCCTGTGCCACCTGCTCTGGGTGACCCTGCTCTGGCAGGGGGTGGGACTGGGTGGTCTCTCGAGGTCCCTCCAACCCTACGATTCAGTGAATTCTCTGTCTTCTTCTATGAAGGCAGCGGCAGCAGAGCGGGCAGTGCCCTGCAGGGAGGACTCAAGCCACCAGCGCTTCCCTCACCCTTCCATCCTCCAAATACCTGCTCCAGGAAAGAGCAGCTTAACAGAGGCTGGCATGGAAAACCCCGCTCGTGAAACCCACGCTCAGTGAAGATCAAGGCTGCTGATGAAGGAAAACACCCCGGGACAGCTGTTGGAACAGACACCCCAAAAACCTCTTCCCAGGAAGGACGGGGACTGCCTCATCCTCGGGCTGCCAAGGGAGGAGGGAGCGAGGAATGCCCTGGGGAGGGTTACCCGGGCTCGCAGCAGTGCCGGGGGGGCTCCCTGCAGGAGTGGACACCCCCTACCGCGTCCCGGCTGCCTCCTCTTCCCGGAGCGAGGCAGGGCAGGGCTGCAGGACCCGCTGACGTACCCAGTTGAGGCTCGGCTCCCGGCTGAACTCGTGGCTCTTGGCAGCGCTGAAGTCGTAGTCCGGGCGGAAGGACTCGTTGAGCGTGGCTATCAGGTAGAAGAGGGTCTTGCGGCTGCACTTGTCGCTCAGGGGTCCCTCTTCGTCCCCGCTCTGACTTTTACCAAGCCTGAGAGGCAGAACAGCAGGGTCAGCGCCGTCACCGGCACAGCCGGGGCCAACACAGAGCCAGCAGTGTGCACCGGTGGCCAAGGCGGCAAACAGCATCCTGGCCTGTGTCAGGGACAGCGTGGCCAGCAGGACTGGGGCAGTGACCGTCCCCCTGTACTGGGCACTGGGGAGGCCCCACCTCGAGTGCTGTGTCCAGGTTTGGGCCCCTCACACCAAGAAAGACACTGAGGTGCCGGAGCGTGTCCGGAGAGGGGCAAGGGAGCTGGTGAGGGGTCTGGAGAAGGAGGAGAAGGGTCTGGAGAACTTGTGAGGAGCGGCTGAGGGAGCTGGGGGTGTTCAGCCTGGAGAGAAGGAGGCTGAGGGGAGACCTTCTCGCTCTCTACAGCTCCCTGAAAGGAGGGGGCAGCCAGGGGGGGTCGGGCCCTTCTCCCAAGGAACAGGCCATGGGACAAGAGGAAACGGCCCCAAGTTGCCCCAGGGCAGGTTTAGGATGGATATTGGGGAAAATCCCTTCCCCAAAAGGGTTGTCAGGCGTTGGAAGAGGCTGCCCAGGGCAGGGGGGGAGTCGCCATCCCTGGAGGGATTGAAAAGCCGGGCAGACGCGGTGCTGAGGGACGTGGGGTAGTGGTGGGTTTGGTGGTGCTGGGTCAATGGTTGGGCTCCGTGATCTGAAAGGTCTTTTCCAACCTCAATGATCCCACAGCCCTACCTATAAACAACCCGAGCAGCCAGCCCAGGCCACAAAAACGAGACCAGCCACCGACCAAGGGTCGTTCCCTCCATGAATCCCAACCCCCCGCCCGCAGACACCCAGCTGCCGGTGGTCCAGAGCACGGCAGACACCGAACCCCCAGCCCGTGGTACCTGCTGGGGCTGATGCCCGTAGTCTGAGGAGGCGAGAGGGCCTCCAGGACGTGGGGCTGGCCCTCCTGGCAGAACTGCTTGAACATGTGCTTGTCGTCGCCAGCCATCTTGCACGAGTAGCTCTCGATCCTGCGGAGACAATGCGGCACCGCGCCTGAGGCCAGCCCAGCCACCGGCGGGACGTGGCCACCAACACCGCGAAGGTGCTGGCCCAGTGCCGTGGTGGCGGGGAGGGACTTGGACGAGGTGGCAGCACGGGCAAAGCATCTCCAGTCCCCGGGAGCAACCTTCCCTGCGCCATCTGGTCTTTGCTCTGCGCAGGGCAAGCAGGGCTGCCCCAAACCTGTTTATTTACACGTATGTATGCACGGAATTACAGAATCCTGGGATTTTAGGGGTCAGAGGGACCGCTGGGGATCCCCCAGTCCCAGCCCCGGCCGCAGCGGGGTCACCCGGAGCAGGTTGGGTGCGTCCAGGCGGGGTTGGAAGGTCTCCAGAGACGGAGACCCCACACCTCTCTGGCGCCCTCACCGGAAAGACGTTTCTCCTCCTTTTTTTGGCGTTTCCTGACTCCCGGGTTGTGCCCGTTGCCCCTTGTCCCGTCCCCGGGCACCACTGGGAAGAGCCGGGCCCCGTCCTGCTGCCACCCCCCCTTTCAGTGTTTATCAGCGCTGAGCAGACCCCCCCTCAGCCGGCTTTTGTCCAGGCTGAAGAGACCCAAATCCCTCCGCCCTTCCTCAGCAGCGAGATGCTCCCGGCCCTCATCATCCTCGCGGCCTCCGCCGCCCTCTCCCCAGCAGCTCCCCGTCCTGCTGGAACTGGGGGGCCCAGCACCGGCCCCAGTGCTCCAGCTGTGGCCTCCCCAGGGCAGGGCAGAGGGGGAGGATGAACCTCCCTCTACCTGCTGGCCACGCTCTTCTCCAGGCCCCCCAGGAGACCGCTGGCCGCGTTGGCCACCAGGGCCCGCTGCTGGCCCCTGGGCAACTCGGTGTCCCCCAGGACTCCCAGGTCTCCCCGCAGAGCTGGTTCCCAGCAGCTCCCCCCAGCCCGTACTGGTCCCTGGGGCTGTTCCTGCCTGTGCACGCACATATTGTGGAGATACAGATATTTACCCCAGGGAGGCCCAGAGGAGGCCGGCGGAGCTGAACCGCTCCTCCAGGGACATCAGAGCCACCCCAAGAAGCTCCCCCTGTGCAGGCTGCCTCGCCGCCAGCTCGGGAAGCTCAGAGCAGAGGCAGAAATCGTGCCTCACCGCCGCGGTGCCCTGTCTCAGCGCAGCCGGCCAAGCCCCTGCCAGCAGCACGCCCGAAAAGGAGCCCTTCAGCCAGGGCCAAAAATAGGTCCAGAGCTGGCAAAGGAGCAACTCCCTCGCGACCAGCCCAGCAGAAGCAGCTCTCGCTGCCGCCCTGAGCATCGATGCTCACAGAGCGGCCAAAGGACCCCCTCAGGGGCACCTGAAAAGCTTCTCTGGGTGATTGGGAGGTCCCCCGGCTCCAACAGCAGAGGAAAGGCAGGTGACAAATGGGCCCATGAGCCGGCACCGTGCGCTGGCAGCACAGAAACCCCCTGCAGCCTGGGCTGCATCCCCAGCAGCATGGGCAGGGGGGCGAGGGGGGGGTTCTGCCCCTCTGCCCCGCTCTGTGACACCCCCCTGCAGCGCTGCCTCCAGCTCTGGGGACAGCAGGAGGACACGGAGCTGTCGGAGAGGGGCCGGAGGAGGCCCCGGAGATGCTGGGAGGGCTGGAGCCCCTCTGCTGTGGGGACAGGCTGAGAGAGCTGGGGGGGTTCAGCCTGGAGAAGAGAAGGCTCCGGGGAGACCTTCCAGCCCCTGCCAGGCCCTCAAGGGGCTCCAGGAAAGCTGGGGAGGGGCTCTGGAGCAGGGAGGGGAGCCATGGCACGAGGGGGAAGGGTTTTACACTGAAAGAGGGGAGACTGAGATTAAAAATAAGGAAGAAATTCTCCATTCTGAAGGTGGTGAGCCCCTGGCCCAGGTTGCCCCGAGAAGCTGTGGCTGCCCCATCCCTGGAGGGGTTCAAGGCCAGGTTGGACGGGGCTGGGAGCAACCTGGGCTGGTGGGAGGTGTCCCTGCCCAGGGCAGGGGGTGGCACTGGGTGGCCTTTAAAGGTCCCTTCCCACCCAAACCATTCCGTGATTCTATGTGTCAGCAGTGATTTCCCCTCCGCTCCTGGCAGGATCGGGGACCGACTGCTGATGCTTCTGGACTCCGACACCTTCTGAGGCTGACAAAGGAGGGAAATCAGCCCCGCTCCCCCAAGGGAGAGCAGGCAGCTGCCAGCACCCACCTGCCGATGATGTGAGCATCTCCTGTCTCCACCGTCAGCTGGGAGTTTATTGCTTCAAAACTTGAGTTCTCCAACAGCTTCATCGTCTCAGTTTCCGTAGCGATTCCCTGTGCAACGGCTGCCGCAAAGTGTGCGTATCCTGCAAGGAAAGAGACCATCGCAGCCGGGGAAGGAGAAGCCAGAGGGGTTGCGGCAGAGCTGCCAGCCCCACCAGGGCCTCGGGCTCGGTGATCGCGAGGATCTTTTCCAACCTCGAGGATTCTAAGCCCCGAAGGCAGCGCAGAGGGAGAGTCAGGAAGCCAACGCCTCCTCCGGGCAGGGAAAAAAAGAGCAACAACAGCCCCGCATCAGCACCTGCACCTCCCGTCTGATCCCGTCCCACGCGCCGCCGTGCCGCTTTGGCTGGGTGACTCAGAGCGAGCTCACCGGCGGCGAGCACCCACCACGTGCCGGGGGCCGTGCCCGCATCGCCGGCTTCGCCAACACTTTGGCAGCGTGCTCTGCCAGGGAGTTCCCTCCTCGCTGCTTAAGGTCACCGGCCTTTTTTTGGCCGGGCTTTTCTCCCTCCAAGCCAGGGAAGAGTGTGTGGCACTCGCTGTGCCGTGGGCTGGGGGTGACGGACGCCCCGGCCAAGCCCCAGGGTGGCCTCCAGTGGCAGGGCTGGGGTGGCCACTGCAGCCGCTCGGGGAGCTGCTCCTCCACGGTCTGTCACGAGCCCTTGGCCAGGAGCAGGACCAACACCGGGACTGGCTAACTGGTTGGTCAACTGGTTAACGGTCTTCCCGGCTGCGCAGAGGACGGCAGCCTCCAGCTATTTCGACATGGGGCAGCGTCGCCCCAGGGGGACGGGGACGGGCAGATGGGGAAAGGCAGCGGGACCGGCCCACGCTCCCTCCCCAGCTCGGGGCCTCTCCGGGAGTGTAACGGGAGAAGCTGTAAACAGGCGGGGAAGGGATGCCAGGGCTCTCGGGAAGCCATGCCAGGGCTCTTGGGATGCCAGAGCTCTCGGGAAGCCAGGGCCCCTTCCAGGCCTCCTGGGAAAGACAGGTTTCCATCCCCATCCTGGCACCACGGCAGGGTCGGAGAAGGAAGAGTCCCGTCCCTTGGGTTTCAGGACCGCAGGTGTGACCACGACACCGACACGGCGGCAGGGCCAGGGATGCTCTAAGCAGCTCTTCCCACACCCCGGAGAGCAGAAAACAGCTCCACAACCCCCGCTCAGCATGGAATACTGGCTGCCGTAGGGATCAATAGCCCTCCAAACAGGAAAGAACTTCCCTGGGCGCAGACGGACAGCGAGTTCCCACCACCCTGACACGCTCCCGGGCAGATCTCTGGGTCCTCTCAGCGTATTAAAGCACCGATATTTGGGCTGTCACTCCCTGGTCTAGCTCAGGGAAAAGCAGGTCCCCTCCACACCAGGGAAAACCAGGACTTTCTGCAGCAGCCCACGGACAACCCAACCTTTTCTCTCCTGCTGTGAGTGAAAGGAGAGAGGAATGGGCTTAGGAACAGCCTTGTGAAGATGGAGAAGGGAAAATTGCGGAATCAAACACCAACCTGCAAGGTACAGGGGCAGAAAACGGAGTATTTGCCGGGGTAGCCTCACGCCACAAGCATGTCTCCCTCCTCCCGGCACAGTGACCGGCCGGCAGCGCCCCCCGGCACCTCTTTAGTGATGCAAAAGGCAGTGGGAAACTCAAGCGTTGGCAATAAAACACCGACCCGGAGCAGTCGCGCTGCTCGAGCAACAGATCTTCCTCTGAAACCGTGAGTCGACAAGTCCCTCGGATGCCAAAACCTGTCGCGACGCCTGACCCCTTGCTCTGCAGGGAGCAGAAGCTCAGCCTGCTTCCGCGGATTCATTCACCACAGCAGGAGTTTTACGGGATATGGATTTTCTCACCCCAACATCCACCGGTGCTGAGAGATGGCTCCTTCCTGCTGCCGGTGGAGCAGGAAGGATCTGTCTCTTGGTGCCCGTGGGGGCAAGGGCAGAGACGTTTGTGGCCAGGGTGCTCACGCTGTTCCACACCAGGCTGGAGATGCCTCATCCTGCAAACCACGGCTCTGTCTCCGTCCTCACCCCAGCTGGTTCAGCACACAGCAAACAGGGCCGAGGAGGAAGACTGAGCTTATCCCCAAAGTTCACAAAAATACAGAAGGGTTTGGGTGGGAAGGGACCTTAAAGCCCACCCAGTGCCACCCCCTGCCCTGGGCAGGGACACCTCCCACCAGCCCAGGTTGCTCCCAGCCCCGTCCAACCTGGCCTTGAACCCCTCCAGGGATGGGGCAGCCACAGCTTCTCGGGGCAACCTGGGCCAGGGGCTCACCCCCCTCACAGCAAACAATTTCCTTCTGATATCTCATCTAAGTTTTCCCTCTTCTAGCTCAAAACCCTTCCCCCTCGTCCCATGGCTCCCCTCCCTGCTCCAGAGTCCCTCCCCAGCTTTCCTGGAGCCCCTTGAGGGACTGGCAGGGGCTGGAAGGTCTCCCCGGAGCCTTCTCTTCTCCAGGCTGAACCCCCCCAGCTCTCTAAGCCTGTCCCCACAGCAGAGGGGCTCCAGCCCTCCCAGCAGCTCCGGGGCCTCCTCCGGCCCCGCTCCAACAGCTCCGTGTCCTCCTGCTGTCCCCAGAGCTGGAGGCAGCGCTGCAGGGGGGTGTCACAGAGCGGGGCAGAGGGGCAGAACCCCCCCTCGCCCCCCTGCCCACGCTGCTGGGGATGCAGCCCAGGCTGCGGGGGGTTTCTGTGCTGCCAGCGCACGGTGCCGGCTCATGGGCAGCGTTTCCCCCCCCCCAGCACCCCCAAGCCCTTCTCTCCGGGCTGCTCCCCATCCCTCCATCCCCAGCCTGGGCTGGCACCGGGGGCTGTCCCCACCCCAGGACCCCTGCACTGGGCCTGGTTGGACCCCAGGAGGAATCTCCAGCCTGTCCCAATCCCTCTGGGTGGCGTCCTGTGCCTTGGGGGTGTCACCGCCCCACACAGCTTGGTGTTACCCCCAGACCCGCTGAGGGTGCCCCGGCTCCCTCTGTCCATGTCGTTTATAGAACTATTGAGCAGTTTTGGGCCCAGCACGGCCCCTGCGGGACACCACTCCTCACCCATCTCCACCCGGACACACAGCCCTTGCCCATCCCGCTCTGGACGCGACCCCCCCGAGGCCCCAGCGAGTTTTAATGTTAAATTCCAACCCGTTTAAAGGTGACAGGGCCCGGCGGGGAAGGGCCGCGCCGTCCCGGCCTGCCCCGCGCGGCTCGCTGAGGCACCGCCCCGCCCGGACTACAGCTCCCAGCATGCTCCGCGCGGCTCAGCCGCGTCCGCCCGGCTCCGCTCCGACGCGGTGCATGACGGGAGTTGTAGTCCCCGGGCGTGCTGTAGGTCGCTCACCGAGGGGGCGCGTGGGAGTGGGCTTACCGGCGTTTCCTGCTCTCGATCCCGGTTGGGCCTCTTCGCCGTGAAGGAACGGCTTCAAGCTCGGGGCGTTTGTAAAGGCAGGCGTCTCCGGGGAAAGCTGGAGGAAGGCGAATGCGCCTCGGCCGCCGTCCGCCGCCTGGCGCCGGCCCACCGGGCCTCCGCCGACCGCGACATGGCCCCGACGGCTCGGGACGGAGCGAGCGGCTGAGCGAGACCTAGGAGTCCCCCCGGGGGCGAGCGAGCGGGCAAGCAGGCGACCGTCTCCTCCGGCACCGTACGACAACAAGCAGCCAGGCCCCACCCGAGCGGCGGCTGACAGCCTCCTTCCTTTCCATTGGCTGGCGGCGCTGGCCATCCCGCCGATACCGCCTTCTGTTGGCTGAGAGAGACGTCAATCAGGGCTGCGCGCCCGCCCTCCGCGGGGAAGGACCCGAGGCCCCTCCCGCAGGCCGGAGCGCTCGGCGTTCTGATTGGCTGCCGGGGACAAAGACGGGGGGAGCGGCTGTCAATCACCCCGGCGCGGCTTTTGTGGTCCGGCGGGAAACGCTCTCCCGCATCCGAGCGTTCCGCTACGGGGTCCGGCGGGAAACGCGCCCCCCCGCGTCCGAGCGTACCGGTACCGGAACGCTCGGACGCGGGGGGGCGCGTTTCCCGCCGGACCCCGTCGCTGGGCGGAAGTACCGGCGGAAGCGGAGGAAGGAGGAGGCGGCGGCGGCGGCGATGGCTCTGCCCGGTGCCCCCGCCCCGGCCCCGGCGGCGGCCCCGGCGCCGCCGCCGCCGCCCACCGTGCTGATGGCGGTACGGGCAGGGCTGGCGGGGCCCTGCCTTCTCTCGCCGTTACCGGCCGCCGCCGCCCTCCGCCTGCAGCTCAGCGTCCAAGCGGCGGACGGCGGGCAGAGGCGATTCCGCCTCGGTCTGCGGCACACGGAGGCGGACGGCGGCACGGTGAGATCCGGGGAAGGGGGAAGCCGCGGGGTGGGGGGAGCCCTCCGGTGACCGGGGCGGGGGGGGGGGGGGGGTCGCGGCCGAGGTGAGACCTTCACCGGGACCGGGATATGGGCAGGGACATCTTCACCGGCACCGGGTTGCTCCGAGCCCCGTCCAACCTGGCCTTGAACCCCTCCAGGGATGGGGCAGCCACAGCTTCTCGGGGCAACCTGGGCCAGGGGCTCACCACCTTCAGAAGGGAGAATTTCTTCCTTATTTTTAATCTCAATCTCCCCTCTTTTAGCTTAAAACCCTTCCCCCTCGTCCCATGGCTCCCCTCCCTGCTCCAGAGTCCCTCCCCAGCTTTCCTGGAGCCCCTTGAGGGCCTGGCAGGGGCTGGAAGGTCTCCCCGGAGCCTTCTCTTCTCCAGGCTGAACCCCCCCAGCTCTCTCAGCCTGTCCCCACAGCAGAGGGGCTCCAGCCCTCCCAGCAGCTCCGGGGCCTCCTCCGGCCCCGCTCCGACAGCTCCGTGTCCTCCTGCTGTCCCCAGAGCTGGAGGCAGCACCGCAGGGGGGGTCTCCCCGGAGCAGAGGGGTCTGTGGTGGTCTCACCCCGTCTGGCAGCTCAGCCGCTCGCTCGCTCCCCCCGTTAGCGACGGGGAAGAGAATTAGAAGAGCGTTAAGTGAGAAAACTCCTGGGTTGAGATAAAGGCGCTTTAGCGATCGAAGCAAAGCCGCACGCACAAGCAAAGCCAACCAAGGAATCCCACCCAGGCGGGGGCTCCGCCGTCCCCAGGACCCGCAGGGCGCCATCGCGGTGACTCGGGAAGACAAACGCCATCACTCTGAACATCTCCCCCCTTCCTTCTCCTCCCCCAGCTCTACGTACCGACCGTGACGCCGTAGGGTACGGAACGTCCCTGTGGGCAGGTGGGGGCGGCTCTGTCCCCTCCCGGCTCCTCGTGCCCCCCCCCCCCCCAAGCCCTCGCAGCGAGGGGCAGAAAAGGCCTCGGCGCCGCGTCCTGGTTTCGCCTGGGATAGAGGGAATTTCCTCCCAGTATCTGGTGCAGTGCTGTGGTTTGGATTTAGGAGGAGAATAACAGCCATGAATTCCACCTAGCGCACTCCTGTTGTTATCTCGAACCCACGCTGGGTGTGGGGAATGTGCCGGTTTGGGCTGGGACAGAGTTAATTAAGCTGAGTTAATTAGGCTTCCTTAAAGGCTGAGGGATTTTGGGCCTTTTTAGTCTGGAAAAAAAGGCGGCTGAGGGGGGATCTCACCAGCGCTGATAAACACTGAAGGGGGGGTGGCAGCAGGACGGGGCCAGGGTCTTCCCAGTGGTGCCCGGTGACAGGACAAGGGGTAACGGGCACAAACTTGACCATGGGAAGTTCCATCTCAACACGAGGAGGAACTTCTTTGCTGTGAGGGTGGCAGAGCCCTGGCACAGGCTGCCCAGAGAGGTGGGGGAGTCTCCGTCTCTGGAGACATCCCAAACCCGCCCGGACGCGTCCAACCTGCTCTGGGTGACCCTGCTCTGGCGGGGGGTGGGACTGGGTGGTCTCCTGAGGTCCCTTCCAATTCCTAAAATTCTGGGATTCTGTGCGATTTTCTCCGTTGTGGCTGGGATGGGGCTCTGCTTTGCGTCCGTGCTGGTCACAGGGGGCTGTTGTCGTTACCGCCGGGCAGCGCTTGCACAGAGCCCGGCTGCTGCGAGGGCGTGGGGGGGCACAGGGAGCCGGGAGGGGACAGAGCCGGGACAGAACCCCCGACTGCCCGCAGGGATTGTCCAGGACGTATGGCATCGTGCTCGGCATATAGAGCTGAGGGAGAAGAAGGAAAGGGGCGGGGGGGATGTTCAGAGTGATGGCGTTTCTCTTCCCAAGTCACCGTGATGGAGCCCTGCGGTCCTGGGGATGGCTGAACCCCCCCCTGCGATGGGGGGCAGGGAATCAGAGAATGGTCCAGGTTGGAAGGGACCTTTCGGATCACGGAGCCCAACCACCAGCCCGGCACCACCAAACCCACCACTACCCCACGTCCCTCAGCACCACGTCTGCCCGGCTTTTCAATCCCTCCAGGGATGGCGACTCCCCCCCTGCCCTGGGCAGCCTCTTCCAACGCCTGACAACCCTTTTGGGGAAGGGATTTTCCCCAATATCCATCCTAAACCTGCCCTGGGGCAACTTGGGGCCGTTTCCTGTTGTCCTCCTTTCTTGGCTTCATGTGGGGCTGCTCCTGCCGGCTCTGCCGTGCTTTGTGCCACACTTTGTGCGGCTCCAGCCACGGAAGTGCTGGGTAAAATCCAAGCGGGGAGGTGACGGTGCTGCCGGGGAGGTGATGGTGCTGCTGGGGAGGCTGATGGTGCCGGGGAGGCTGCGTGGATCCCAGCTCACCTCCCCATCCCGTTATGGTTCCTGCCGCCCCGGCACACACCGGCTGCTCAGCCATCACCATGGCCGCTCCTGCGCTTTGCTTCCGCCACGGTTCCGGTTTCTACCGGGGCGGGCTGAGCCAGGAGGCAGCGTGAGAGGGAAACGCCGCCCCCGGCCAGACTCCAGGGAGCCTGGACCCGATCCCCCGCCCCCCCCCGTCCTTCTCCCCTCTCAAGGTCACAGCCCTGCAGGGAGCGGTGGCAGGTGGCAGCCGAGCCGTCCTCCCCGCCGGGAGCCATCTGCCCTCAGGAGACGCGTGCCGGCCCCCCATGGCAAATGGTGTCGGAGCAGCTGCTCTGCCCGCTGGCTAATCGTACCGGCCTCTGCTTGCCGCGGTGACGTCTGCCTGCCCTGGCATGGTGTGCCGGCACGGCTCCGGCATGGGATCCCTGCCTGGGCTCCGGTGTGGGATCCCTGCCTGGCCTCTGACATGGGATCCCTGCACGGGCTCCGGCGTGGGATCCCTGCCTGGGCTGCAGCATGGGATCCTTGCCTGGGCTCCGGCGTGGGATCCTTGCCCGGGCTGCAGCATGGGATCCCTGCCTGGGCTCCGGCGTGGGATCCTTGCCCGGGATCCAGCATGGGATCCTTGCCCGCGATGTGGCATCAGATCCCTGCCTGGGCTCTGACATGGGATCCCTGCCTGGACTCCGGTGTGGGATCCCTGCCCAGGCTCCGAAATGGGATCCCTGCCCGGGGCTCCGGCTGGCAGGCAGCTCCCGCAGGGAAGGATCCCAGGCCATGGCCATGGGAAGGGAATCTCAGCTCTTGGGATGCTCGGAGGAGCCTCCGCCGGCTCCAGGAGCTGCTCAGCCCTCGGCGGGCTGGGAGCTGGGAGGGGGACGAGGTTCCGTGTCCGGTGTCCTCTGCTCTGCCAGACGCTCCTCATCCTCAGGAGAGGTTAAAGAGCCGAAACCTCCCGGCCCGGCCCCGGGCTGGTTGCCCAGCGGCTCCCAGACCTGGTGAAGGTGGAGGATGAGCTGGAGGTGCCCGTTTGGCCGCAGGTAGCCATCACCAGCGGCTCCGCAGCCCACCACCCCGCTCCCACCACCTCCCTTGCTCCCCCAGGGACAGGGGTGGCTCCCTGGGATCAAACCCATGTTTTTCTGGGCGTTTTGGCAGCGCAGGCAGCGGGCAGGGCTGCGGGGCCCTGTGTCCTTCTGGCTCGGATGGTGGCCCTGGCAAAGGCACGTCCCCGGCCGAAAACGCTCCGTTCCCCCTTCCCTTTAATTCCCTCCCCTGGGACACGGGGGCGGAGGAGCCCCAGCAGCTGCTCCGGGCTCAGTTTTCCCCTCCGGACCGACAAAACCAAAGGGAAAGACGCCACCGGGGAGGGCACTTTTCATCCGCTTCTCTCTTGGTTTTTTTGTTTTTTTGTTTTTTTCTCCCCCCATCATTCCTGGGGACGGGGTGGGGGGGGACAGCGGGGACTTGGCAGGGCTTCAAACTCGGAGGAAGGGCAAGGAAACCAGTGGTTTCTCTGGAACTTCCTTCCAGCCCCCCATGGGTTTGCTTCCAGCCCCCCACAGGCTTCCTTCCAGCCCCCCATAGGGTGCGGGCGGCACTTATAGACTGGTAGAAGGATCGAAGCGGCGCTTGGACGCTTCCTGCTCACTGCCTGCGGCCGCAGGTGCCTGCGCAGAGCCCTCCCTTCCCTCCCCGCCTCCTCCCCAGCTGCCATTTTACCAGAAGCAGAATAGAAAGCTCCGGAGTGAAGAAGCCCAAACCGGCGTCCCCCGGGGTGGGAGCGGGGCTGGGGCACGCCAAGGGCGGCCGAGGGCTCTCCTGCCAGGCTGGGCCTGCGCTGGGAGCTGGTGGGGGGGGGACGGGGACGGGGAAAGCACCCGGGAGGGTGGGGGGGGGGGGTTGTGGGGAAGGGTTTTCCCAAGACTCGTAAAAGGGGGAAGGAATTGCCTTCACCCCCCGGAGCCCGAGTCGTCTCAGATGTCGCGGCAAATGCGGGAGAAGGGCTGTGTGTAGCCGTGCGTGTCCCCGGGGGGGATGTTATCAGGGAGGGGAGCCATGGGACAAGGGGGAAGGATTTTACACTGAAAAGGAGGAGATTTAGATTAAAAATAAGGAAGAAACTCTCCATTCTGAAGGTGGTGAGCCCCTGGCCCAGGTTGCCCCGAGAAGCTGTGGCTGCCCCATCCCTGGAGGGGTTCAAGGCCAGGTTGGACGGGGCTCGGAGCAACCTGGGCTGGTGGGAGGTGTCCCTGCCCAGGGCAGGGGTGGCACTGGGTGGCCTTTAAAGGTCCCTTCCCACCCAAACCATTCCATGATCCCATGAAACCATCGTGGAGGAGAGGGACAGCCCCGTGTCCCCAGGTCCTGGCCCAGACGCCATGCCGGGGGGTTGTCCCCTTGCCCGGTGCGTCTCCATGCAGCGCGTCTTCATCGTGGCCTGACCCCTCTCGTCCTTCCGCTCCCCCCCAGACCGTCGCCGAGTACGACCTGAAGGACGTCGCCTACAAAGTGAGGAGCCCCACGTGCCACGAGCTGACGGTCCTCGGCTCCCCGGCCGAGCCCATGGTCTTCACCTTCGAGGAGGAGCGGGAGGCGCAGAAGTGGTGGACGATCGTCAGCAGCTCCCTGCGGGAGGCGCAGAAAGGTGCGGGCGGGCGGGCAGCTGCCCCGGGGCTGGTCCTGTCCTAAAATAATTCGGGTGTGCGAAACCAACGGCTTCTGGCTCCCCGAGAGCCGGGGCAACATCTCAGCCCCTTCCTTCTCCTGTGACATTAACTCCTGCGCATCTGCAGAGGGAATGTCGGGAGGGTTCCTGCCGTGCGCTGGAGCATCCCAGGGGGACCCCAGGAGTCAGGGGGTGGTGTGGGGAGAGGGGGGACAGTCCCAGCCCCACGTGCCGGGAGGGAGCCGCTCGCTGGAAGGGGGACATGCGGCGCCGGGGAGGTGTGAGGAGCACGGTGCGGGGCTGGTCCCTCGCTCCCGCTCCTGGGAACTGAGCGGAGCGGCGGCCAAAGGCTTCGGGGGGATGTTGGGCTGTCCCTGATGCTGCTCTCTGGTGTGTCAGCCCTTGGGACGGGCATTCGGGTCGCTGTCACCTTCGCCTCAAGCAGCCTCGTGTGGCCCACGTGTATCTTCTCCCTTGGGGGGCACGGTGGCTGCTCGGGGGGGGCGGCACTGATGCGTTCCTGCTTTCCCCCAGCCCTGGACACCACGCTGGCGTCCCAGGCCTCATCCCTGCCCGCGGCTGCCGGGGCCGTCTCTGCCGATCAGGATCCGGAGGAAGCTCTGGTCTTGGAGCTTGCTGAGAAAGGTATTTCGGGGTGGGGAGGTTTCTCCGCTCTTTCGGTACCCCGGGAGTTACCAGCCCTCCATGGGAGACAGCTCAGACCCGGGTCCTGCTGCTCCCCCGACCGTGGCTGGCAGCAAGAGCTTTTATCATAGAATCATGGAATCATTGAGGTTGGAAAAGACGTTTCAGATCACGGAGCCCAACCACCAGCCCGGCGCTGCCAAACCCACCACTGCCCCACGTCCCTCAGCACCGCGTCTGCCCGGCTTTTCCATCCCTCCAGGGATGGCGACTCCCCCCCTGCCCTGGGCAGCCTCTTCCAACGCCTGACAACCCTTTTGGGGAAGGGATTCTCCCCAATATCCATCCTAAACCTGCCCTGGGGCAACTTGGGGCTGTTTCCTCTTGTCCCATGGCCTGTTCCTTGGGAGAAGAGCCCGACCCCCCCTGGCTGCCCCCTCCTTTCAGGGAGCTGGAGAGAGCGAGAAGGTCTCCCCTCAGCCTCCTTCTCTCCAGGCTGAACACCCCCAGCTCCCTCAGCCGCTCCTCACAAGTTCTCCAGCCCCTTCTCCTCCTTCTCCAGACCCCTCACCAGCTCCCTTGCCCCTCCCCGGACACACTCCGGCACCTCAGTGTCTTTTTTGTGGTGAGGGGCCCAAAAGTGGATGCAATATTTGAGGTGGGGCCTCCCCAGTGCCCAGTACAGGGGGACGGTCACTACCCCAGTCCTGCTGGCCACGCTGTCCCTGACACAGGCCAGGATGCTGGTGGCCAGTGGTGACACTGCTGTTTCCATGCCAAACTGAACCAAATTTGCTGTTTCTAGATACGAATCTGTGGCAGACACAGTCTTGGGCCCCTCTGGGTGCCGGCGTGGCCAGTGCTGCAGGTGGCCGCGGTGGTGCCGAGCCCCGGGGAGGGTGTTTGCAGCCCGGCTGCCATTCACGGTTCTCCCTCTCCGCCCCGCTGCAGAGGACCTGGCCCTCCAGCTCGCCCAGGCCATCGAGTACGGGGACGAGGAGACGGCCGCCCGGTGCGCCGTGGCCCTGGCTCGCCAACAAGCCACCCTCAGCATCCTCTTCAAGGAGTCCAACTACCCCACGGAGGAGATCAGGTGAGCTCCGCCGGCCGTCGCGTTCTCGGAGCCAAGACCATGGAATCAGGGAATGGTCCAGGCTGGGAGGGACCTTTCAGATCACGGAGCCCAACCATTGACCCAGCACCACCAAACCCACCACTACCCCACGTCCCTCAGCACCGCGTCTGCCCGGCTTTTCCATCCCTCCAGGGATGGCGACTCCCCCCCTGCCCTGGGCAGCCTCTTCCAACGCCTGACAACCCTTTTGGGGAAGGGATTTTCCCCAATATCCATCCTAAACCTGCCCTGGGGCAACTTGGGGCCGTTTCCTCTTGTCCCATGGCCTGTTCCTTGGGAGAAGAGCCCGACCCCCCCTGGCTGCCCCCTCCTTTCAGGGAGCTGTGGGGAGCGAGAAGGTCTCCCCCCTGAGACGCGCACACCTCCCATTCCTTGGCATCCACCCCACGGAGCACAACCTGCCCCACATGGAGCCGTGGGTCCTGTGCCGGGCTCTGGGGGCAGACCTTTGGGTCCCTTGTCCCGTGTCCCTGGGCTGTGCGGCCCTTGGATCTGTCTTTTTTACACCATTTTGCCCATAGCGGTGACGATGAAGGGCTTTGCGTGTCCCTCGGAGCCAGCACAGCCCCTGGAGCAGAGCTGCTCCGTGAATTCCTCTGCCCTCAGGCGCGATCGGTCCTGGCAGGAGAGGGAAACTGGCAGCTGGTGCTGGGGAAGCCCCTGCTTTCCTGCAGGAATGTGGAATCCCGGGATTTCTACTTCTTCCCTGGCTGCTGGCAGGAAGGAGAGGGGGGATACAGGGATATTGGATGCTACCAGAAAAGCCAGGAATCTGGAGGCTGAGCCCGTCTGGGCAGCAGGGACCTGATCCGGTGGGATCTCAGGCTCAGCTCCGTCACAGCCGTGGGCGACGGGGCTGTCACCAGCTGCTGGGACAGCTTTCCCCCCCTCCGGAGGGACTTGGGGACACCCCCCCAGCAGCCTCCCCCAGTCCCTGCTCCTCTCTGCCCGGGGACCCGCTCCAGAGCGCTGCCCCGGAGCCGCCGGTCTGTCAAAAGCCTCCAGGAAAGTTAAAACACCAATTTTGTATCAAGACCAGAGCGATTCCGGGGTAAATGTCAGGAACTGGGAGGACTTGTGTCGGACAACTCCGAGTGCCCCGGAGCGGGTCGGTGAGCCGGAGGGTGCTGGGGTGCCGTGCCGGGAATGCCAAAACGCTGCCAAGCTTCCTTAAAAAGCCTTGAGGAAGGAAAGCGATGTGCCGTGGAGCGGGAGGGAGCCGCCTCCTCTGGGCTGGTGACCCGCCAAAAGCTGGCAGAGGACGGAGCCCCGCGTATCCCGGCGGAGAGCGCAGGCGTCTGCGGAGATACAATCCCAGAATCCCAGAATTTTACGGGTCAGAAGGGACCTCGGGAGACCACCCAGTCCCACCCCCTGCCAGAGCAGGGTCACCCAGAGCAGGTTGGATGCGTCTGGGCGGGTTTGGGATGTCTCCAGAGACGGAGACTCCCCCACCTCTCTGGGCAGCCTGTGCCAGGGCTCTGCCACCCTCACAGGACAGAAGTTCCTCCTCGTGTTGAGATGGAACTTCCCATGGTCAAGTCTGTGCCCGTTACCCCTTGTCCTGTCCCTGGGCACCACTGGGAAGAGCCTGTCCCCATCCTCCTGACACCCCCCTTCAGTGTTTATCAGTGTTGATAAGGTCCCCCCTCAGTCGTCTTTTTTCCAGACTGAAGAGACCCAAATCCTTCAGCCTTCCCTCATAGGAGAGATGTTCCAGTCCCCTCAGCATCTTGGTGGCCCTTTGCTGTCCCCTCTCCAGCAGTTCCCTGTCCTTCTGGAACCGGGGAGCCCAGCACCGGCCCCAGTGCTCCAGCTGTGGCCTCCCCAGGGCAGGGCAGAGGGGGAGGATGAACCTCCCCCCACCTGCTGGCCACGCTCTTCTTGATGCCCCCCAGGAGACCGCTGGCCTTCTTGGCCACCAGGGCCCATCGCTGGCTCGTGGTCATCCTGTTGTCCCCCAGGACTCCCAGGTCTCTTTCCACCAAGCTGCTCTCCAGCAGGTCACCCCCAACCTGTCCTGGTGGGGGGGGGTTGTTCCTCCCCAGGGGCAGCACCCTGCACTTGCCCCTGTTGAATTCCGTAAGGTTCCTCTGTGCCCAGCTCTCCAGCCTGGCCTTCTGGATGGCGTCTCTCTGGATGGCGTCTCTCTGGATGGCAGCACGGCCTTCTGAGGTGTCAGCCACCCCCCCCAGCTTTGTGTCACCTCTAAACCCGCCGAGGGGATGCTCTGTCCCTTCACCCAGGTCGTTGATGAATCTATTGAAGAGGACTGGGCCCAGTACTGACCCCTGGGGAACACCACTCGTCACCGACCTCCAGCTCGACTCCGTGCCCCTAATCCCGACCCTCCGAGCTCTGTCTTTCAACCCGTTTTCAATCCACCCCTGTCCATTCAGCCACCCCTCACCCGCCCCACGCCTCGCTCAAGTCAAGGCAGGCACCATCCACCGCCCTCCCCTCAAAGACGGGGGCGTCTGGGGGACACACAAATGGCGGAACGGTGACGGGCCGCGAGATCTGGGCTCGCAGACGGGGCTTGTGGCTCCCAGCGCTTGAACTGGGCGCGGATAAACACCAAGGGGGCAAACGGGGAAGGTGCCGGTGGGGGGGCAGACAGCGCAGCGGAGCTGGAGGGGCCGCGGGTGGCTCAGGGGGGGCCGGTGGCACCGTGCGATGCGTTTGGCGTTGGGGGGGGGGCTTAGGAAAAGGGGGGGGGGACGACACACGGGAGGTGCCAGCGCCGCCTGCGGCCTTCTGTCTTCTTAACGCTTGGGAAACGCAGCTGCGGTCCCTCTGCGTCGGGGACGGGGACGGGGTGGGATGAGCAGAGGCGTGAGATTTTCCACATTTTCAAGTGGAGAAGTGGAAAAGTTGGGATTCCGGGTGGAAGGAGAGATACCGGGGGGGGGGGGCGGGGGCGCTGGGAAGGACCAGGGCGGAGAAGGGGAATGTTTGTTACGGGGAGGAGGAGGCTCGGGGAGATGAAGAAGCACCAGATTTAAAGCAAGGAACAGGAGGTATTTTCTCTCGCTGTACGTACGTGCACGGTGGAAATCGTTGCCAAGGCTGTGTCATGGAATCCTGGGATGGTTTGGGTGGGAAGGGACCTTTAAAGTCCACCCAGTGCCACCCCCTGCCCTGGGCAGGGACACCTCCCACCAGCCCAGGTTGCTCCCAGCCCCGTCCAACCTGGCCTTGAACCCCTCCAGGGATGGGGCAGCCACAGCTTATCTGGGCAGGGGCTTCTCCGTGGAGGCCGCAGGGATGAGGCTGGAACAGCGGATAAACAAAATGGGGAGGGGGGGGGAAACAAGTTGCCCGCGAGCGTTAAGCGGGAGATTGGGGGTGCAGAGGCGGGCTGGGGGTGCCTGTCCCAGTTCCCTGGGATTTCCTCCAGGAATCATGGCTGGAACCCGGCGTTAGACTCACGGGACGCCCCCGTGGTCACCGCCGGTGGCCTTGGCTCAGCGGGTCGGAGCGTTGTTACCTGGCGAGCGGCTGGCACCGAGCGGCGATGCCGGGACCCCCCTCCCCGGCACCGCCGAGCCCGGCAGCCCCCCCCCTCTAATGGTATCCCCCTCTCCTCTCCAGCATGAAGGTGGTGGTGGAGGACGCGACGTCTTCTGCCAGCATCACCATCAGGGTCCGCACTCACACTACAATAGCGACGCTCAAGCAGCAGGTACGGAGCG
This sequence comes from Fratercula arctica, assembly GCA_947846985.1. NCBI lineage: Eukaryota > Metazoa > Chordata > Aves > Charadriiformes > Alcidae > Fratercula > Fratercula arctica. The sequence continues at coordinate 165,558,489 of CANTUZ010000002.1, forward strand.
GCGCGAGGGCATCACCCCCCTCCCAGCCGGGGGACGGGACCCCCGGGGTCCCCCCCCAGCCCCCTTTTCACCTGCTGGTCCCTCGGTGCGGAGGCTGGGCTCTCCCACCCTCTCCTCCCGCTTTGGAGAGCTGGTTTTTTGCCGGTTCTCCAGGCTCGCCGAAGCGTGCCGGCGCGGCAGCGGCCCCTGCGGGGAAGCCCTGGCTGGGGGCTCACCTCCGAGCTTCTCCCCCCGCCCAGGTCTTCCAGGATTACGGGTTCCACCCCTTGGTTCAGCGCTGGATCATCGGGCAGTGCCTGTGCGTGGACGAACGGACCGTTTCCTCCTACGGCATCCGCGGGGACGGCGACACCGCCTTCCTCTACCTCCTCTCGGCGAAGACGGCCGAGCTCAGCGAGCAGCGCTACGAGGAGGACCAGGCCCAGGTCATGCTCAGATCCACCTCCTCGCCCACCCACGCCGCCGCCGCCGCCCGCAAATACAGCACCCTGCCCAACATGTCTCCAAAAAAAGGTCTGGTTCTCCTCCCGCCGTCCCTGCGGCCGCCGGCGGGGAGCGCAGCCCGGGTGGCAGCGGGGCTGGGGCCGGTCGTTAGCGGAGGTCCTAATTAGCTCCACGGTAATTGCGCGGGTACAAAGCCAATTGTGGCGAGTGAGGCAGGCGTCGCGTCAGTTAGCGACAGGTGCGCGGCGAGTTACGGCAAGCGGTGCTTGGTAAGAGGGAACAGGAATTACGGCGAGCGGAACGGTATGCCTCGCGTCCCTTTTTTAAAATAAAAGAGAAAAGAAAGAGAAAGAGGGGGAGAGAGAAGGAGAGGCAGAACGGGGGAGAGAGAGAGGGAGAGGTCACCGGTCCTGATCCCAGCGTTGGTCTCTGTGGAAAATCCCCCCAGGGAAAAACCTTCTCTTTAGGGAAAAATCTCCCCTCTTTGGGGCACTTCTTTTCCCTTTTACGTGGCCCGGGGTTTCTCCCGTCTCGGGTGACGTGTGGCCCGACTCGGGGTGGGGGGGGAGCTATAGGTCAGATACGTTCAGCGCAATCTCGATAATCTTCAGCAGCGTATGCGGGGATGAGGGTGGGGGGGGTCAAATTTAAAATGCGTCGTCTTCGTTTGGGGGAAATTCCAGGCTGTGTCTCACAGGCTCGGTACAAAAGGCTGAGCGGCTTCTCCGGGTCGGAGCGGAGCCGATACCCTCCGTCTTGGGAAGCCACCGCTCGCTTCCACCCTCTGTGCTCCAGCTTTCCTGACATTTTTCTCTTTACGGACAGCAAGGAGAGGTCCGGCGTCCGCCTTGGACGCTCCTCTGGTCACTGCTTGGGCCGCGTGGGGCCGGGAGGGGGCTCAGCGCCGTGGGCTGATGGACTGGTCCCCAGGATCCGTGTCCCCTGCCCGGGGACGAGAAGCCTCTTCCCTGGAGAGAAAAGGTTCCCCCCCAGGCGGGGCGCGGACACCGCACCGCTCCCCGGGCGGGCTGTGACGTCCCTTTTCCCCGCTGTGTCTCTCCAGGCTGGGGGGACGAGACGGGCAGGAAGATGGACATCGCCGAGATCAGCCAGCACTTGGACGCGCTGCAGCTCGGCGACCTTTTCGGTGCCCAGCCAAAGCCTGCTGCCGCCAGCCTGCCCTCCCCGGTGCCGGTACGTGGCCCGTGGTGAAGGGTGGGCGCTCCCTCCGCGTCCTATCCACACACCCCCCGCCGCCACCCCGGCCTTCCCTCTCTCCGGAGGATTTTTCCCCGACTTCCACATCCTGTGTTTCCCCCGCAGACGGGTTGGTCGTGTCCGAAATGCACCTTCATCAACAAGCCCACGCGGCCGGGCTGCGAGATGTGCAGCACGGACCGTCCCGAGGACTACGTGGTCCCCGGCAGCTACGAACCGGACGAGAGGGAGCTGTGGAGGATGCAGCAGGAGCAGGAGGGCATCCTGCAGTACCAGCAGGTAATGGGATGGGGGGGGGCTCCCCGCGCACCCCCTTCTCCGCCGCAGACCCGGGGAGCACCGGGCATCGGCAGGGCGCGGGGGTGTCGTGGCCGGACGGATCCTGCCCCTGGGACAACCCCCAGGGGCATCACGGGGGGCTGTTGCAGCCCCCTCCATCCCCCCACCGAGGGGCTCCCCGGGGACGCTCTGCGTCGTGAGCGCGGCGCCTTCCGGCTGTTGGACGTCGCCGCCGGCATCCGGCCGCGCGAAAGGCCGTGGGTGGCAGGGCAGGGACCCGTCCCCGAGCGCGGCGGGACGCGGCACACGGGTCCTGCGGCCGCCCCGTCGTCTCTCGCCTTATGGCGTCGGCGTCGGCAGCCCCGCGCCGGGGAGCCGCCGGGCTGCGCTTTCTCCCCGTCTCTGGAAGCCGTTTCCCATTTCACGGACACGTGTCGGGGGGGTGGGGGGGGCTCTGATGGGACCCCGCAGGTCGGGGCGCGCTGTGGGACTCGGGGAGAGGTGTCGGGGGGGGGGGGTTTTGGCTCCGCCACTGACCAAACCTTCTCTTCTTTCTTTTTTCTCTTGTGCCGCGATGCCGCTGGGAAAAGGGAAGGAGAGAGGATGGCTCAGCTGCGCGCTGCGTCCTGGGCTCGGGTTCCTTGGATGACTTCATCCATCTGTCCTCCGAATTCTGCTAGCCGCCCCGTGCCTGGCCCACCCGGACGCATCCCCCCCCACCCCGCCCCAGGGCCCCCCCCCGGTGCCCACCAAACCGGCCCCGACGTGCGCCCAGCGGCTGCCGCCGGCCCCCCCTTTGCTGAGACCTAGAGTCGATGTGGGAATTTGCTGCAGAAAGGCCGGGGTGGGGGGGGGTCCGGGCTCGGCCCCGAGCTGGGGAGGGGGGGACGGGGACGGGGATGTGCCGCTCGCTCCTGGGGGGGGGGGGAAATTGGGGGTGCTGGCGGGGGAGCGCGAGGGTCTGGGAGCGCGGGAGCAGCTCCCGGGGTAACACGCTGCCGCTCCTGCCTGACGTGGCAGCGGGGAGGGGGGCACATCCCGGCCCCCCCCCACCCGGCGCACGGTGGGGGGCGCTGAGCCCCACTCTGGGGTCGGGGGGGTGTGAGGTGAGGGGTGGCCGTCCCCGCTGCTGCCCTCCCGCTCGCGGGGGCTTCGGGGACGAGCCGGCGTGGCCGGGGGTTGGCACCGTCGGCACGGCCGGGGCTCGGCCTGCGGCTGCTCGGGGATGGGGGGGCGGCTCAGGATTGGGGGGTCCATGCTCTGGGGGGGGGGGGGGGGGGAGGGGGGGCTCAGGCTCAGGAAGATCATACTCTGGGGGTCTCGGGCTCAGGGGGGGTCTGTGCTCCGGGGGTCTCAGGCTCAGGAAGATTGTACTCTGGGGGTCTCTGAGGCTCAGGGGTTCGTGCTCTGGGGGTCTCGGGCTCCGGAAGATCATACTGCGGGGGTCTCGGGCTCAGCAGTCTGTGTTCTGAGGGTCTCAGGCTCAGGGGGGGCCATGTTCTGGGGGTCGCAGGCTCAGGAAGATCGTACTCTGGGGGTCTCAGGCTCGGGGGGGGCCGTGCTCTGGGGGGTCTCTGAGGCTCAGAGGTCTGTGTTTTGGGGGTCTCTGAGGCTCAGGGGTCCATGCTCTGGGGGTCTCGGGCTCAGGGGTTCGTGCTCTGGGGGTCTCGGGCTCCGGAAGATCATACTGCGGGGGTCTCGGGCTCAGCAGTCTGTGTTCTGAGGGTCTCAGGCTCAGGGGGGGCCATGTTCTGGTGGGTCGCAGGCTCAGGAAGATCGTACTCTGGGGGTCTCGGGCTCAGGGGGGTCCGTGCTCCGGGGGTCTCAGGCTTGGGGGGGCCGTGCTCTGAGTGGCTCACACTCAGGAAGATCGTACTCTGGGGGTCTCTGAGGCTCAGGGGTCCGTGCTCCGGGGGTCTCAGGCTCAGGAAGATTGTACTCGGGGGGTCTCTGAGGCTCAGGGGTCCATGTTTTGGGGGTCTCAGGCTTGGGGGGTCCGCACTCTGGGGGTCTCAGGCTCAGGAAGATCGTACTGTGGGGGTCTCGGGCTCAGGGGGGGCCATGCTCTGGGGGTCTCTGAGGCTCAGGGGTCTGTGTTTCGGGGGTCTCAGCTCAAGGGTCCGTGTTCTGGGGGTCTCAAACTTGGAGGGGACGTGTTTTGGGGGTCTCTGAGGCTCAGGGGTCCATGCTCTGGGGGTCTCAGACTTGGGGGGGGTCCATGCTCTGGTGGTCTCAGGCTCAGGAAGATTGTACTCTGGGGGTCTCAGGCTCGGGGGGGCCGTGCTCTGGGGGGTCTCTGAGGCTCAGAGGTCTGTGTTTTGGGGGTCTCTGAGGCTCAGGGGTCCATGCTCTGGGGGTCTCGGGCTCAGGGGTTCGTGCTCTGGGGGTCTCAGGCTCAGGAAGATTGTACTGTGGGGGTCTCGGGCTCAGCAGTCTGCGTTCTGGGGGTCTCAGGCTCGGGGGGGGGGCCGTGCTCTGGGGGTCTCTGAGGCTCAGAGGTCTGTGTTTTGGGGGTCTCAGGCTCAGAAGATCGTACTCTGGGGGTCTCGGGCTCAGGGGGACCGTGTTTTGGGGGGTCTCAGGCTCGGGGGGGTCCATGCTCTGGGGGTCTCAGTCTCCCCGGGGCGCCGGCCCTGTGGCACCCATGGGAACGGGGCGGGGGGCTGTCGGCTGAGGTGCGGCCATGGGTTTGGGGGTCCCCGGTGCCCTGGCTGCCGCGAGCCCTGCGCTCCCCCGGCTCCGGCACTGGCCGAGCCACGTCGGCGTGGGCCCAGCACCGCGTGCGGCCATCGACCAGGGCGCTCCGTGCCACGGGTCCCTCCGGCTCCCGGTGCCGCCGGTGTCCCGGGGAGGGGGGGATGGTGGCGCACAGGTTTGGTGATTCCATGTTGCACTTGGCGTTGGAGATCTCGTCCCCGGGCCGGGGGGGGGGGACACAGGACCCTCGAGTGGGATCTGACTCCTTGAGTGTTGGATTGTGGCCCCCCCCCCGAAAAGGGGCCGCAGATGGATTCCTTCCCTCATTAAAGCCTTATCCCACCAGCACGGCTCTGCCGTCTTCTTGTGCCGGCTGCTCCGCGGCGCCGGGGGGGGCTGCCTGGGGGGGGGTGTTTGGGCAAATGAAGGGGACGAGATGGAGAAGTGGGTCCCTGCGAACCTCCTGGGGTCCAACAGCTCCTGCCCTGGGGTGGGGGCAGCCCCCGGTGCCAGCCCAGGCTGGGGATGGAGGGATGGGGAGCAGCCCTGAGAGAAGGGCTTGGGGGTGCTGGGGGGGGGAAACGCTGCCCATGAGCCGGCACCGTGCGCTGGCAGCACAGAAACCCCCCGCAGCCTGGGCTGCATCCCCAGCAGCGTGGGCAGGGGGGCGAGGGGGGGGTTCTGCCCCTCTGCCCCGCTCTGTGACACCCCCCTGCAGCGCTGCCTCCAGCTCTGGGGACAGCAGGAGGACACGGAGCTGTGGGAGCGGGGCCGGAGGAGGCCCCGGAGATGCTGCTTTGCCGGGGCTGGGTGCCGGGGGGGGCCCGGGGGGGCGAAACGTGGAGCCCCGCGTGGGTGACGCTCGGGAGCGGGTCTGTGACCGTGGCGATGGCCACAAGCACTGGCGCGACGTGCGGTGTCACCGGAGCCCCGGCTCCGGCCACCTCCCCGGGGACGCGCTGCCTTCGCCGCCGGCCTCCGCAACAGACAAATCACAGGGTTTGAAATACGTGAAAGTGCCCCAGAAATGCCCCCGCTGACCCTCCGGGGGCCGCCGGGACCCCAGCGGTGCCGGGGTTTGGTGCTCGCGTCCCTCGGGGACAGGACGGGGACATGCCGTGGGGTCCCCGCAAAGCCAGACCCGACTCCCCGCGCGCCGCCGTTCCCCCTGGCTACCGAAAACCGCGGGAGACTTGGGACGAGTGGCCCCGCTCCCTCGCGTGGTGGCCACGAGGGCCGGGAGGGTCACACCAGTCCCCCCCCCCCCCCGGGGCCATGCCGGCTCTGCCGGTGACAGCCACGGTCCCCGCGGGACGTCCCCTCCAGGTGCTGGAGGTGGCAAATGATGGTCCTGGACCCCTCCGTGGGGATGTCGAGCCCGGCTTGGGCTTGGTGGCGGTGCTGGGGGGGGACTGGGGCGGACTGGGGCTTACTGGGACTGACTGGGGCTGTTCCTGGCCGGCAGGCGCTGGAGGCCGAGCGGCTGAAGAACTTCCAGCAGCTGCTGGAGCTGGAGGAGGAGGTGCTGGTGCCCAACCGGGAGGCGCTGGAATGTCGCATCTGCTACCAGCGGGTGGCCCCGGGCGAGGGGGTGCTGCTGCGCGAGTGTCTGCACAACTTCTGCAGGTAACGACACCCCCCCCCCCCGCCCCCCCCCACCCCGGGGGGGGCCAAGACCCCCTCCATCGCCTTGATCGGCCCTGAAACCCCCCCCCGCCCCAGCGACGCGGTGACTGGCCCTGAGACACCCCCCCCCCCCCCAACCATTGCAGGGACCAGCCCTAAAATCCCCCTCCATCACCTTGATTGGCCCCCGAGACCCCCCCCAGCGAGGTGAACAGTCCAGAGACACCCCCCCACCCCCATCATGATGACTGTCCCTGAGACCCCCCACCATCACTGTGACCGGCCCCAAGACCCCCCCCCACTATCACTGTAACCGGCCCCAAGCCCCCTGCCATTGTGGTGACTGGCCCCAAGCCCCCCCCCCCAGCCCTGAGCCCCCACCCTTGTGGTGACCGGCCCTGAGACACCCCCCCACCATCAGGGTGATGATCCCTGAGACCCCCCCACCATCACAGTGACCAGCCCTGAGACCCACCCCCCCAACCATTGTGGTGAGCAGCCCTGAGACACCCCCCCCCCCCCATTACGGTGACTGGCCCCAAGACACCCCCTCCCACATCACAGTGACCGGCCCTGAGCCCCCCCACCCTCGCAGTGCCTGGCCCCGAGCCCCCCACCATTGTGGTGACCAGCCCCAAGGCCCCCCCAGCCCTGAGCCCCCCACCATCACTGTGACCGGCCCCAAGACCCCCCCCACCCTTGCAGTGACTGGCCCTGAGACCCCCCCCCACCACTGCGGAGACTGACCCCCAGCCCCCTCCAGCCCTGAGCCCCCCACCCTTGTGATGGCCGGCCCCGAGACCCCCCCACCATCAGGGTGATGATCCCTGAGAGCCCCCCCACCATCACAGTGACCGGCCCTGAGACCCCCCCACCAGCCCTGAGCCCCCCCACCCTCCTGGTGACTGGCCACAAGCCCCCCCTGCTTCCGAGCCCCCCCACCATCACTGACCAGCCCTGAGACACCCCCCCCCCATTACAGTGATTGGCCCTGAGACCCCCCCCCACCATTATGGTAACTGGCCCCGAGACCCCCACGCCATCACAGTGACTGGCCCCAAGACCCACCCCCCACCCCCACCCCCCCCCCCATTGCAATGACCATCCCTGAGACCCCCCCCCACCATTACAGTGACTGGGCCCAAGACCCGCCCCCCCATCACAGTGACCGGCCCTGAGCCCCCACCAGCCCCGAGCCCCCCCACCCTTGTGGTGTCCAATTCTGAGACACATCCCCCCCCCTCCCCCATTGTGGTGACTGGCCCTGAGACCCCCCCCCAATTACAGTGACTGGCCCCGAGACCCCGCCCCACCCTCTTGGTGACTGGCCACAAGCCCCCCCCGCCGCCTCTGAGCCCCCCACCATCACTGACTGGCCCTGAGACCCTCCTCCACCATTACGGTGACCGGCCCTGAGACCCCCCCCACCCTTGTGGTGTCCAATTCTGAGACACATTCCCCTCCCCCCGCCCCCATTGTGGTGACTGGCCCCGAGACCCCCCCCCACAATTACAGTGACTGGCCCCAAGACCTGCCCCTGCCTCTGAGCCCCCCACCATCACTGTGACCGGCCCTGAGACCCCCCCCCCCCCACCCTTGTGGTGTCCAACTCTGAGACACATTCCCCCCCCCCCGCCCCCATTGTGGTGACTGGCCCCGAGACCCCCCCCACAATTACAGTGACTGGCCCCAAGACCCCCCCCCCCGCCTCTGAGCCCCCCACCATCACTGTGACTGGCCCTGAGACCCCCCCCACCATTACGGTGACCAGCCCTGAGCCCCCCCAGCCCTGAGCCCCCCCCACCCTCGCGGTGCCGGGGGGGGGGGACACACACGCCCCACGCCTGTTCCGGCAGGGAATGCCTGCGCCAGGTCATCAACTACAGCGAGGAGCCGGCGGTGGCCTGTCCCTTCCGCGACGACTCCTACGCCTGCGGCAGCCACCTGCAGGAGCGGGAGATCCGGGCGGTGAGTCCCGGGGGGGGTCCCGGGCTGAAGGGGGGGGGGGGGGGGGGTGTCCCCCCCAAGGGCCGCATCCTGACCCCGCGGGTGCCGCAGCTGGTGTCTCCGGAGGAATACCGGCGCTTCCTGGAGCGGGGCCTGGCGCTGGCCGAGCGGCGCAGCCGCGACAGCTTCCACTGCAAGACCCCGGACTGCCGCGGCTGGTGCATCCCCGAGGCCTCCGTCAACCAGTTCCGCTGCCCCGTCTGCCGGGCCCTCAACTGCCTCCTCTGCAAGGTGACGCCGTCCCCCGCCGTGTCCCCCGCCATGTCCCCCGCCATGTCCCCCGCCATGTCCCCCACCGTGTCCCCCGCCATGTCCCCCGCCATGTCCCCCGCCATGTCCCCCGCCATGTCCCCCACCGTGTCTCCCCACCGTGTCCCCCCTGTGTCTCCCCCTGTGTCTCCCCACCATGTCCCCCACCGTGTCCCCCGCCGTGTCCCCCCTGTGTCTCCCCCTGTGTCTCCCCGCCGTGTCTCCCACCATGTCCCCCGCCATGTCCCCCACCATGTCTCCCCACCGTGTCCCCCGCCATGTCCCCCACCATGTCCCCCGCCGTGTCCCCCGCCGTGTCCCCCACCATGTCCCCCACCATGTCCCCCACCATGTCCCCCGCCGTGTCCCCCGCCGTGTCTCCCCGTGTCTCCCCACCGTGTCCCCCGCCATGTCTCCCCGTGTCCCCCCCCGTGTCCCCCGCCATGTCCCCCACCATGTCCCCCGCCGTGTCCCCCACCGTGTCTCCCCCCGTGTCCCCCCTGTGTCCCCCCCCGTGTCTCCCCCCCGTGTCTCCCCCTGTGTCCCCCACCATGTCCCCCGCCGTGTCCCCCACCGTGTCCCCCGCCGTGTCTCCCCCCGTGTCCCCCCTGTGTCCCCCCCCATGTCTCCCCCCCGTGTCTCCCCACCATGTCCCCCACCATGTCCCCCACCATGTCCCCCCGCCATGTCCCCCGCCATGCCGTGGCTCTCGGGGGGGGGGGGGGGGGGTCACACGGTGCTGAGCGATGCCATCCCCGCGCCCCCCCTTTCCCCCCACCCCCCCCAGGCCATCCACGAGGGCAGGAACTGCCGGCAGTACCAGGACGACCTGCGGCTGCAGGCGCAGAACGACGCGGCGGCGCGGCAGACCACCGACATGCTGCAGGTGGTGGTGGTGGGGGGGGGGACAGGTGGGGGGGGGGAACGGGACCAGAGGGTGTCCCCACATCCCTCACGGCCCCCCCCCCCCCCCACTCTGTGCCCCCCCAGACGCTGGTGCAGCTGGGGGAGGCCATGCAGTGCCCCACCTGCCGCATGTTGGTGCAGAAGAAGGACGGCTGCGACTGGGTGCGCTGCACCCTCTGCCACACCGAGATCTGCTGGGTGACCAAGGGGCCGCGCTGGGGGCCCAGGGTGAGCAGTGGGGGGGGGGGGGGGGGGGGGACAGGGACCCCCACCCACTCTGAACCCCCCCCCCCTCAGCTCTCGCCCCAGCGAGGAGGCGGAGGGGGGGGTTGGGGGTGCCCACCTTGACCCTGCCCCGCTCTCCCCCTCCCCAGGGTCCCGGGGACACCAGTGGCGGGTGTCGCTGCAACGTCAACGGACAGAAGTGCCACCCCCGGTGCCAGAATTGCCACTGAGCGCCCCCCCACCCCACCCCCCCACCCCCCCCCGTGGGGGACAGGGACGGGGACACAGCGGGGACGGCGGCCGCTCGCCCCACGCCGGGGTCGCAGCCGGCACCGGGGACGCTTGCGGTGGCCGGAGAGACACCACCCCCCCCCCCACAACAACCGGGACGAGATGGACATTGGGGGGAGGGCGCAGGGGCCAGGCCCCCCCCCTGCGGCGGTGCCAGGACGGGTCGGGGGGGGTCCCCGGGAGCCTGTGCCGGCAGCGGAGCCCCCCCGGCGGGGGGAGCGGCACAGCCCGCGGCGCGGGGTGTCCCAATAAAGCCATCGGCGTGCCAGAGCCTTGCTGCTGGCGGGGGGGGACGGGGGGGGGGGGGGGGGGGCCCTAATTCACCCCCATCCCCCATCCCGAGATGGGGACGATGGCGAGCGAAGTCCCGAGGGGCTGCGGGGGGGTGGGGGTGGGGGCGCACACAGAGACCACACTGCGCCGTCCCCTTGAAATAGCCACGTTTTATTTCCGTGCCCCCCCCAACCCGCCCCCACCTTTCCCGGGGGGGGGGGGGGGGCCATGCTCGATAAGGGGTCGCGGTGGGGGGCCACGGTGCCGGCTGTGCCCCCCCCCCACACCCCCCCCCCCCATTGTCATTGTCAACATCGTCGTCCCCCCCCGCCTCAGCCCAGGGGGTGTGCGTGGTGCAGCCGGGGTGGGGGGCACCCCCCTCTCTGTGTGGGGGGGGGGGGAGGGGGGGGCAGGGAGGGGGGTGCCCCCCCCTCTATTTGGGGGGCCGATAGACCATTTTCCTGCTCTTCAGCACGGACCATTTGTGGCGCTTCAGGTAGTAGAGGAGGGAGATGAGGAGCCCTGAGATCATCAGCATCTGGGGAGGGGGGGGGGGAAGAAAAAGGAGTCGAGGATGGATTTGGGGGGGGGGGTTTGGGCCCCGTAGGGGGGTGCTGTGTGTTGTTTCCCCCCCCCCCCCCCCCCCCCCTTTCGGGGTGGGCACCCACCTTCAATCCCATCCGTTTGCGGTGGTCGTGCTCCGGCTCCGCCGCCCACCGCAGGAAGGTGCAGACGTCCTTGGCGATCTGCGACATGGTGGCCGGGGTGCCTGGGGGGGGGGGGCGGGGGTCTCAGCACCCTGCGGACCGGCACAGCCCCCCCCCCCCCCCCCCCCCCCCAACCCCGGGGGGACATCCCGGGTCCCTCTTACCGTCATCGAACTCCAGGATCTCGTTGTAGATGGGGGGGGCCATGCCGATGGCCTGCCCGGGGAAGTAGGGGTTGTAGTGCAGCCCCTCCCGCACCGTCACGCCGGCGGGGGGGTCGCAGTAGCCCGTCAGGAGGGAGAAGACGTAATCCTCCCCCCCGTGCCTGGGGGGGGGGGGGGGGATGTGTTAAAAATCAGCAGAGCCCCCCCCAAAAAAAACCAGCAAGACCGGGGGGGGTGGGTTCTGATGAGGACCCCCCCCCTCCAGCTCCGCCGTGGGTCCGGGACCCACGGAATGCGCCCCCCCCCCCACCGTTTACCGGGCGTTGACGATGTAGCTGAGGTCGGGGGGCAGCGCCCCGTTGTTGGCGGCGCGGGCGGCCTCGGCGTTGGGGTAGGGCTTGGGGAAGGAGTCGGAGATTTTGCCGGGACGCGTGAACATCTCCCCGTTCTCATCCGGGCCGTCCACCACCTCCACCTGCGGGGGGGGGGCAGCTCTGAGATGGGGGGGGGGGGGGGGGGACGGGGGGGGGGACAGCCCTGAGCTGGGGGGGGGGACAGGACTGGGGGGGGCAGCTCTGAGACCGGGGGGACTTGGGGGGACAGCCCTGAGCCAGGGGATGGGGGGGTCTGGGGGGGGGGACAGCACTGAGCCAGGGGATGGGGGGGTCTGGGGGGGGGACAGCACTGAGCCAGGGGATGGGGGGGTCTGGGGGGGGCACAGCACTGAGCTGGGGGAGGGCACAGCACTGAGACAGGGGATGGGGGGGACAGCTCTGAGCTGGGGGGACAGCTCTGAACCGGGGGATGGGGGGGGATGGGGGGGGGGGACGGACAGATCTGAGGTGGGGGGACTGGGGGGGACAGCCCTGAGCCAGGGGATGGGGGGGTCTGGGGGGGGACAGCTCTGAGCTGGGGGGGGGGGGGGGAGGGACTGGGGGGGCAGCTCTGAGACGGGGGGGACTTGAGGGGACAGCCCTGAGCCAGGGGATGGGGGGCTCTGGGGGGGGGGACAGCCCTGAGCTGGGGCACTGGGGGGGTCAACCCTGAGACAGGGGGGACACACAGCCCTGAGCCGGTGTTACTGGAGGGGACAGGGGGGACACAGACCCCCCCTGAGCCGGTGTCCCCAGGGGGGACAGGGGACACACAGCCCTGAGCCGGTGTTACCAGGGGGGATGAGGGACACAGACGCCCCCCCCCGAGCCGGTGTCACCAGAGGGGACAGGGGACACGGACCCCCCTGAGCTGGTGTCCCCAGGGGGACACAGACCCCCCCTGAGCCGGTGTCCCCAGGGGGACACAGACCCCCCTGAGCTGGTGTCACTGGGGGAACAGGGGACACACACAGCCCTGAGCCAGTGTCCCCGGGGGGACAGGGGACACAGACCCCCCTGAGCCGGTGTCCCCAGGGGGACAGAGAGCGCCCTGAGCCGGTGTCCCCGGGGGGACAGGGGACACACACAGACCCCCCTGAGCTGGTGTCACTGGGGGGACGAGGGACACAGACCCCCCCGAGCCGGTGTCCCCAGGCCTCACCTCCTCGGCCAGCGCCTTGGCCTCGGCCTCGGTGTGGGTGACGCCGATGAGGTTGCGGAAGGCCAGGTACTCCATGCTGTGGCAGGCGGAGCAGACCTGCTTGTACACCTGGAACCCGCGCCGCACGCTGCGAGGGAGAGGAGGAGGAAGAGGAGGAGGAAGAGGAGGAAGAGGGGACAAGCCCGGCCGCCCCCCAGCCCCCCCCCCCCCCGGCGTCCCCGTGGCGGTACCTGGCGTGGTCGAGGGCGGCCAGGGCTCCGCCGTGGCTCCAGGGGAAGCTCGGCGGGTGCATCTCCAGCTCCCCGGCGTCCAGCGCCGAGCCCAGGGCCAGCGCCAGGCCCCCCCCGCCCGCCGCCAGCACCCCCAGCGCCGACAGGGCCACCTTCCCCCCCCGCGACAGCCCCGAGAAGGACGACATGGGGGCCTGGGGGGGGGGGGGGGGGGAGAAGGACGTCAGGGAGGGGGGATGGAGACGGGGGGGGGACACAGTCTGGGCTGGGGGCACTGGACAGGGCTGGGGACAACAGGGGAGGGACGGGGGGGGGAACCGGGGACACTGGGCAGGGATGGGGGGGGACCAGTGACACTGGGCAGGGATGGGGGGGAACTGGGGACACTGGGCAGGGACGGGGGGGGACCAGTGACACTGAGCAGGGATGGGGGGGAACTGGGGACACTGGGCAGGGATGGGGGGGGACCAGTGACACTGAGCAGGGATGGGGGGGGACCGGGGACACCGGGCAGGGATGGGGGGGGACTGGGGACACTGGGCAGGGATGGGGGGGACCAGTGACACTGGGCAGGGACGGGGGGGAACCAGTGACACTGGGCAGGGACGGGGGGGGAACCAGGGAGGGATGAGGGGGGGAACTGGGGACACCGGGCACTGCTGGCCGGGGGTGGACACACCAGTGACACTGGGGGAGGGGGTACTGGGGACACTGGGTGTGGATTGGGGGGGGACCAGGGACACCAGGCAGGGCTGGGGGGGGACACGGCCTGGGCAGGGGGCACCGGGCAGGGATTGGGGGGGGGGGGGGCGGGGGAGGGATGGGGGGGACCGGGCCAGGCTGGTGGCTGGGGGGGGGGGAGAACTGAGCAGGGATCGGGCCCACCGGGCTGGGCAGGGATGGCGGCGTGGAGAGGGGGAACCGGGGACACCGGGCAGGGATGGGGCAAGGGGAGACGGGACACATCGGGACCACCGGGCAGGGATCGGGCCCACCGGGCAGGGATGGGGCGAGGGGGTCCGGGGTCAGTGGGCAGGGATCGGGCCCACCGGGGCCACCGTGACGGAACGGAGCGAGAAGGGACCGGACGCACCGGGGCCACCGGGCAGGGATCGGTCCCACCGTGCCGGGATGGGGAGAGCGGGGACGGGACGCACCGGGCAGGGATGGCGGGGAGGGGGGGGGGACACCGGTGCGGCCGTTGCGGGCCCACCCCCCGCTCCGCAGCGCCGCCCCCGCCCCGGTGACCTTCCCGCCGCGGCGGAAGGAGGGGGGAGGGACGGGGGGCGGCCAGCCCCGGCGGTGCGGGGCGCGGGTCTCACCGTGGGGGGCGCGGCCCGGGCCCGCGGCAGCAGGAGGCGGCCGTAGGGCCGCAGGGGGAGGCTCCGCACCGCCGCCACCGCCGCCATCGCTCCGCTGCTCTCCCGGCGGCCGCCGCGACGAGGTCGAGGGGACGCCGACCGCCCCGCCCACCCAGCGCCGGACGTGACGTATCGCCCACACGTCACGCGGCGCAGGAACACACGTCACGGGCCCCGCCCAGGGTGCCCACACATCCCCCCCCCCCCCCCCGCAACAGCACGACACCGGCTCCGCTCCCGCTCCCCGCCTTTATTGCGGCGCGACACCGACCCCCCCCCGCACGGACCGGCCGCGACCCCCCGGTACAGACTGGGGACCCCTCCCGGGACGAGACACACCCCCCCCGTACAGACCGTGCCGAGACCTTCCCTCCCCCCCCCCGGTACAGACTGGGACCCCCCCCGGGACCGACTGGGGAGGCCCCACCCCCCCCGTACAGACCGTGCTGGGGCCCCCCCCGTCCAGACTGGGGACCCCCCCACCCCCCTCCCCGTACAGACTGGGCCAGGACCCCCCACCCCCCTGTGACCGACCCAGGGGGAGACCCCCCCTCCCATACACACCGTGCTGGGACCCCCCCCCCCCGGGACCGACTGGAGAGGAGCCCCTGGGACCGAATGGGGAGATTCCCCCCCCCCGGTACAGATGGGGGACCCCACCAAGCCCCCCCGGTACAGACCGTGCTGGGACACAGCCCCCCCTACACACCAGGCAGCGACTGACCCCCCCAGCTACGGACCGGGAAGAGACACCCCCCCATACACACTGTGGTGGGACCCTTGGGACCCCCCCCCACTACAGATAGGAGACCCCCCATCCCCGGGACCAACCAGACCATGGCAGGACCCCCCCCCCAGTAGAGCCTGGGGAGCCCACAGACCCCCCCCATACACACCAGGGAGACACCGCCACCCCCCCACTACGGACCAGGGAGAGACACCCCCCCCCCCCCAGACTGTGCCAGGACCCCCCCACTACAGATGGGGGATGCCCCTGACCCCCAGGAGCGACCAGGGAGAGACACAGACACCCCCCCCACACACAGCGGGGGCTGCAGCCCCAAGGGGGGGTCCCCACCCCAGCCCCCCCCCCAGGGCAGGACCCGTGGGGCTGGGGACGGGGACGTGACCCTGTCAGCCCCCCGGCCCTGCCGTCCCTCCCTGGGTCTGTCCGTGGGTCCAGCTGTGGGTCTGTCCATGGGTCTCTCTGGGTCCGTCTGTGGGTCTGTCCCTGGGCCGCTCTGTGGGTCCAGCTGTGGGTCTCTCTGTCCATGGGTCTGTCCGTGGGTCCAGCCGTGGGGCTGTCTGTGGGTCCGTCCATGGGGCTGTCTGCGGGTTCAGCTGTGGGTTCATCCGTGGGTCTGTCTGTGGGTTGGTCCATAGGCCCAGCTGTGGGTCTCTCTGTAGGTCCGTCCATGGGTCCAGCTGTGGGTCTGCTCTCTGGGGGTCTGTCCATGGGTCTGTCTCTCTGTGGGTCTGTCCGTGGGTCCCTCTCTGCAACCGGGGTATGTGCTGAGGTCTGTCTGGGGGTCCATCCATGGGTCTGTCTGTGGGTCCATCTGTGGGTCCGGCCGTGGGTCGGCCCCTCACTTCCAGCAGAGCACGTTCCAGAGCAGCAGCCAGCAGGGGTATGGGGTGAAGTCTGTCTGTGGGTCCATCTGTGGGTGTCCGGGGGTCTCTGTGGGTCCATCTATGGGTCTGTCTGTGGGTCCATCCGTGGGTCTGGACGTGGGTCTGTCTGTGGGTCCGGACGTGGGTCCATCCGTGGGTCCAGCCATGGGTCTGTCTGTGGGTCTCTGTGGGTCCATCCATGGGTCTGTCTGTGGGTCCATCTGTGGGTCCGGCCGTGGGTCTCTGTGGGTCCATCCGTGGGTCTGTCTGTGGGTCCGTCCGTGGGTCCATCCGTGGGTCTGTCTGTGGGTCCATCCATGGGTCTGTCTGTGGGTCCATCTGTGGGTCTGGCCGTGGGTCTCTGTGGGTCTGGCCATGGGTCTGTCTGTGGGTCTCTGTGGGTCCATCCATGGGTCTGTCTGTGGGTCCATCTGTGGGTCTGTCTGTGGGTCTCTGTGGGTCCATCCGTGGGTCTGTCTGTGGGTCCATCCGTGGGTCCATCCGTGGGTCTGTCTGTGGGTCCATCCGTGGGTCCGTCTGTGGGTCCGGCCGTGGGTCGGCCCCTCACTTCCAGCAGAGCACGTTCCAGAGCAGCAGCCAGCAGGGGTATGGGGTGAAGTCTGTCTGTGGGTCCATCTGTGGGTCCATCCGTGGGTCTGTCTGTGGGTCCATCCGTGGGTCCGGCCGTGGGTCCGGCCGTGGGTCCATCTGTGGGTCCGGCCGTGGGTCTCTGTGGGTCCATCCATGGGTCTGTCTGTGGGTCCATCCGTGGGTCTGTCTGTGGGTCTCTGTGGGTCCATCCGTGGGTCTGTCTGTGGGTCCATCTGTGGGTCTGTCTGTGGGTCTCTGTGGGTCCATCCGTGGGTCCATCTGTGGGTCTGTCTGTGGGTCTCTGTGGGTCCATCCGTGGGTCTGTCTGTGGGTCCATCTGTGGGTCTCTGTGGGTCCATCCATGGGCCTGTCTGTGGGTCCATCCGTGGGTCCGTCTGTGGGTCTCTGTGGGTCCGTCTGTGGGTCCATCTGTGGGTCCATCTGTGGGTCTCTGTGGGTCCATCCGTGGGTCTGTGTGTGGGTCTCTGTGGGTCCATCCATGGGTCTGTCTGTGGGTCTCTGTGGGTCCATCCGTGGGTCTGTGTGTGGGTCTCTGTGGGTCCATCCATGGGTCTGTCTGTGGGTCCATCCGTGGGTCCGGCCGTGGGTCAGCCCCTCACTTCCAGCAGAGCACGTTCCAGAGCAGCAGCCAGCAGGGGTATGGGGTGAAGTCTGTCTGTGGGTCCGTCCGTGGGTCTGTCTGTGGGTCCATCCGTGGGTCCGTCCGTGGGTCCGGCCGTGGGTCCGGCCGTGGGTCCGGCCGTGGGTCGGCCCCTCACTTCCAGCAGAGCACGTTCCAGAGCAGCAGCCAGCAGGGGTACGTGCCGAGGGCGAGGAGGGGGCAGAGGAAGGAGCCGTAGAGGTGGTGCTGCAGCAGCCCCTGGGCCAGCGCGGCCAGGAAGAGCTGCCAGCCCTCGCCCGCCGCCGCCGGCGCCTCCACCAGCTCCCGCTGCAGGAAGATGCCCAGCAGCAGCGCGGCCGCCGGCGTGGCCAGCACCAGCAGCGCCGCCAGCAGCACCCTGCGGCCGCGGGGGGGGCACCGTCAGCCCCGGCGGGGGACGGGGAGACACACACACACACACCCCCCCGCGGTGTCCCCCACCCCCGGGGAGAGACCCCCTGGCGTCCCCCCCGGCGTCCTCACAGACCGGGGAGAGACACACCCCCCCCAGCATCCCCCTGCCCCATAGACAGCCCCCAGCGTCCCCCTGCCCCAGGGAGAGACCCCCCCAGCGTCCCCCTGCCCCATAGAGACCCCCCCAGCATCCCCCTGCCCCATAGAGACCCCCCCAGCGCCCCCCCACCCCAGGGAGAGACCCCCCCCAGCGTCCCCCTGCCCCATAGAGAGCCCCCAGCATCCCCCCCGCCCTGGGGAGAGACCCCTCCAGCATTCCCCCTGCCCCAGGGAGAGACACCCCCCCAGCATCCCCCTGCCCCACGGAGAGCCCCCCCCCAGCATCTCCCCTGCCCCACGGAGAGCCCCCCCCAGCATCCCCCCTGCCCCACGGAGAGCCCCCCCCAGCATCCCCCCTGCCCCACGGAGACCCCCCAGCATCCCCCAACCCCAGGGAAAGAGACCCCCAGCCTCCCTGTCCCGGGGAAAGCCCCCCCAGCATCCCCCCCACCATCTCCCCAGCCTCCCCACCCCAGGGAGAACCCCCCCTCCCAGTACCCTCCCACCTCAGGAAGAGCCCCCCCCAGCATCCCCCCACCTCAGGGAGAGCCCCCCCCGGTGTCTCCCCAGCATCCCCCCAGTATGCCCCTGTCCTGGGGAGAGCCCCCCCCAGGCGTCCCTGCCCCATGGAGACCCCCTCTGGCATCACCCCAGCACCCACCAGTGTCCCCCCCACCCCAGGGAGAGCCCCCAGCATCCCCCAACCTCAGGGGAGCCCCCCCAGCATCCCCCCGGCCTCCCTGCCCCATGGAGAGCCCCCCCCAGCGTCCCCCCAGCCTCCCTGCCCCATGGAGAACACCCCCAGCATCCCCCCCCCTCGGGGAGAGCCCCCCCAGCGTCCCCCCAGCCTCCCTGCCCATGGAGAACACCCCCTAGCATCCCTCCACCCTCGGGGGAGAGCCCCCCCAGCGTCCCCCCAGCCTCCCTGCCCCATGGAGAGCCCCCCCAGCATCCCCCCACCTCGGGGAGAGCCCCCCCAGCGTCCCCCCAGCCTCCCTGCCCCATGGAGAGCCCCCCCAGCATCCCCCCACCTCGGGGAGAGCCCCCCCAGCGTCCCCCCAGCCTCCCTGCCCCACAGAGACCCCCTCTGGCATCACCCCCGGCGTCCGCCCAGCACCCACCAGTGTCCCCCCCTCACCGCCAGGGAGAGCCCCCAGCGCCCCCCCCAGCGGAGCGGGGGGTCCCGTCCCCGCCCCCCCTCCCGGCGTCCCCGCTCACTTGGGGCCGTTGGGCTGGACGGCGGCGGCGGCGGGGACCATGGTGGCGGCCAGGAGGAAGCCGAGGGAGAAGTTGAGGAGCGCCAGGCAGCCCAGCTGCAGCGCCAGGTACAGCAGCGCCAGCAGCTTCAGCGTCATCCAGCCCCGGTCGCTGCCGCCCCCCGCCAGCACCCTGCGGGGACACAACGGGGTGGGTGGGGGGACACGCTCGCTGGGCACGTCACCCCACCGAGCCACGTGGGGCGGTGACACCCCCAAGGGACGGGACACCACCCAGAGGGATTGGGACAGGCTGGAGATTCCTCCAGGGGTCCAACCAGGCCCAGTGCAGGGGTCCTGGGGTGGGGGCAGCCCCCGGTGCCAGCCCAGGCTGGGGATGGAGGGATGGGGAGCAGCCCGGAGAGAAGGGCTTGGGGGTGCTGGGGGGGGGAAACGCTGCCCATGAGGCGGCACCGTGCGCTGGCAGCACAGAAACCCCCCGCAGCCTGGGCTGCATCCCCAGCAGCGTGGGCAGGGGGGCGAGGGGGGGGTTCTGCCCCTCTGCCCCGCTCTGTGACACCCCCCTGCAGCGCTGCCTCCAGCTCTGGGGACAGCAGGAGGACACGGAGCTGTCGGAGCGGGGCCGGAGGAGGCCCCGGAGCTGCTGGGAGGGCTGGAGCCCCTCTGCTGTGGGGACAGGCTGAGAGAGCTGGGGGGGTTCAGCCTGGAGAAGAGAAGGCTCCGGGAGACCTTCCAGCCCCTGCCAGTCCCTCAAGGGGCTCCAGGAAAGCTGGGGAGGGACTCTGGAGCAGGGAGGGGAGCCATGGGACGAGGGGGAAGGGTTTTACACTGAAAGAGGGGAGATTGAGATGAAAAATAAGGAAGAAGTTCTCCATTCTGAAGGTGGTGAGCCCCTGGCCCAGGTTGCCCCGAGAAGCTGTGGCTGCCCCATCCCTGGAGGGGTTCAAGGCCAGGTTGGACGGGGCTTGGAGCAACCTGGGCTGGTGGGAGGTGTCCCTGCCCAGGGCAGGGGGTGGCACTGGGTGGGCTTCAAAGGTCCCCTTCAACCCAAACCATCCCATGATCCCACCACAGCTCCCCCCCGGACCCCCGGCACCTGTGGGTGTTGTGGGGCAGGGCCATGCCGGCCACGTAGATGGCGATGACGGTGAGCACCACGGCCTCCGACTCGGAGACGGGGAAGTGCTGGGTGGCCACGTGCTGCCCCAGCACCGGTAAGTAGTAGAGCGCCAGGCCGGCCGCGTGGCAGATGACCAGCGGCGGCACCAGCGCCAGCAAACCGGGACGGGACTCCTGCAGAAAACGGGGACAGAGGGGGGATGAGGCTGGTGGGAGCGGGGGGGGTCCGCGGGGAGGGGACAGGGAGGGGACAGGGAGGGGACAGGGAGGGGACAGGGAGGGTCCGGACCTCCCCGCCGGCGTGGTCACTGTCCCAGAGCCGCTCGGCGCCACCCGTCTCGCTCTTGCTCAGCTTCATCCAGAGATCCAGGGCGTGGGGACGGTCAAGGGAAAGGAGCGGAGAAGGTTTGGATACCCCCCCCCCCCCCCCGCCCTGAGCCGCCTCCGCCCAAAAAGGATATCTTGAGGATGAGGACGAGGATGAGGAAGCCGAAGGCCGGCATGTAGACGCCGATGGAGACGAAGCGGGAGAGGGAGGGCAGGAGGTAGAAGAAGTAGGACTGGTGCAGGCGCTCCAGCAGGTTGTTGAGCTTCCGAAACATCCCCTCCAGCGTCCTGCGGGCACGGCGAAGGCGGGGGGAAACTACACCCCGGGACGCCCCCCCCCCAGGCCTCCCCCCCGCCCCCGCACTCACTTGCCCACGGTGGTCATGTCGTACTTGTACTGCCGGAAGCTGTTGATGCCGCGGAGGGTGATGGCTTCGATGCGGTAGCGGAGGAAGAGGCCGTGGTCGCCGCGGGGCTGCCCCGAGGCCTGGGCCAGCACCATCAGCAGCAGCGTCTGCAGGCTGTGGGCGAAGGCGGGCAGCGAGTCCCAGTCGGAGCGCGGCAGCTGCCGGGAGGAGAAAGGGTTTTAAACTGGGAGAGGGGAGACCCAGACTGGGATCGGAGGAAGGAACGTTTCAGGCGGAGGGTGGGGAGACACCGGCCGGGGTTGCCCGGAGAAGGGGGGGGGGATGCCCCATCCCTGGAGGTTGGACGGGGCTCTGAGCAGCCGGGGCTGGTGGAAGATGTCCCTGCTCGGGGCAGGGGGGTGGAATCGGATGATCTTTAAGGTCCCGTCCCACCCAAACCAGTCTGTGATCCTGTGACCCAGCAACGAACAGGCTGGGAGAGTTCAGCCTGGAGAAGAGAAGGCTCCGGGGAGACCTTCCAGCCCCTGCCAGGCCCTCAAGGGGCTCCAGGAAAGCTGGGGAGGGACCCTGGAGCAGGGAGGGGAGCCATGGGACGAGGGGGAAGGGTTTTAAGCTGAAAGAGGGGAGATTGAGATGAAAAATAAGGAAGAAATTCTCCATTCTGAAGGTGGTGAGCCCCTGGCCCAGGTTGCCCAGAGAAGCTGTGGCTGCCCCATCCCTGGAGGGGTTCAAGGCCAGGTTGGACGGGGCTCGGAGCAACCCGGTGCCGGTGAAGATGTCCCTGCCCGGGGCAGGGGACTGGAACTGGATGATCTTTAAGGTCCCTTCCCACCCAAACTCAGTTGGTGACTCCACGACACAAGCCAGGATGCTCTCGACCACCTGTGACAGTGGCCGGGGTGGGACAGGACCCCCCCAGTGCGTGTCCCCGCGCGCCGGGGCGGGCTCACCTTGCCCTGGATGGTGCAGAGGAGGCCGTTCTTTTGGCAGAAGGCGTGGAAGAGGTTGAGGAGGTCGAGGTTGGGCAGCTGCCCGTTCAGCCCTTCCACCGCCACGTCGAAGCTGGTGACCACGTCGCTGCTCAGCTCCAGCGAGATGGCCGCCTGGATGGCCCCCGCCCGGCCCAGCGTCCCCGAGGAGCGGATCTCTGCGGGCACCGCGTCAGCGCCGCCGGCACGGCCGGGGAACGGCCATGGATCCCCCCCCCCCACCACCATCCCCCCGGCCTCACCGGTGAGGTTGACGTCGTGGTAGGCCTCCAGCCAGGCCTCCATGCCCAGCAGGTCGTGCTCGTTCACCAGGAAGATGATGTCCTTCGCCCAGTAGATCTGGCCTGGAGGCAACGGGGAGGCTGCGGCAAACTGGTCCCTGCCCCGGCACAGCCCGGCACAGCCCTGGCAAAGCCCAGCACAGCCCCAGTGCCTGGTCCCTGCCCTGGCAAAGCCTGCCACAGCCCCAGCAAAACCCAGTCCCTGCCCTGGCAAAGCCCAGAAGAGCCCCGGTGCCCCGGCACAGCCCTGGCAGAGCCTGGCAAAGCCCGGCACAGCCCAGTCCCTGCCCTTGCAAAGCTCAGCATAGCCCTGGTGCCCGGCACAGCCCTGGCAGAGCCCGGCACAGCCCCAATGAAGCCTGGTCCTGCCCCAGCAAAGCCCAGCACAGCCCTGGCAGAGCCTAGTCCCTAACTTGGTAAAGCCTGGCACAGTCCCAGTACCTGGCACAGACATGGCAGAGCCCGGCACAGCCCCGGCAGAGCCCAGTCCCTGCCCCAGTGCCTGGTACAGCCCTGGCAGAGCTCGCCACAGCCCTGGCAGAGCCTGCCACATCCCCAGTACCTGGCACAGCCCTGGCAAAGCCTGGTCCCTGCCCTGGCAAAACCCGGCACAGCCCTGGTGCCCTGGCACAGCCCCGGTGGGACCCGCTCCCCGTGCTGCCCCCCAGCGCAGCCAGGTCCCCCGGGGCTGTGGGCACCCAGCACTCCCACCCCCCCACGTCCCCACTGGGCAGGGACCTGCCTGGGGACAGGGACCCCCCCCTGCGCCCCAGCACCCCAGAACTCCCCCCCCACACACCCCCGCGGCCCCAGGGCGGGGGCTCACCTCGGAAGTAGGAGGCGAGGGCCAGCATCAGCCCCACGGCCTGGTTGTTGTGGGGCCCCTCGCTGCAGGGCACGCTCAGCACCAGCGCCTCGGTGCTGGCGGCGCGCGGCGCCCGCAGGATGCCGTACACGTTGGTGCCCTTCACCATCTGCCGAGGCGAGGGGAGGGCTGGGATGGGGAGGGGGGGACGGCGGCCTCGGCCAGGCCCCCCCAGCTTCAGGATAGGGGGGTTTTTTTTGGTGGGGGGGGAGGGTCTGTACGTACGTAGCGCTCGCGGAGCTCGTCCGGGAAGGGCAGGGTGCGGGAGAAGGGCTGGCGGTGCACCTCCAGCCCCAGCGTCCACATCGTCTTCTCCAGCCAGGCCACCGGCATGCCCCTGGGGAGGGGGACAGGAAGGATGGACACCCCCCCCCCCCAAAAAAAACCGCCTCCCTGAGGAGAGCACCGCTGCCTTCCAACCCCCAAGCTCACCCCGCTTTCTTCTTGTGGCCGGCGAACTCGCGGGCGTAGGAGAGGGCCCTCTCGCCGAAGAGGAACTGCTCCTCCACCATGGTGGAGCCCATGGCGTTCTCCGACATGTAGGTGCGGGGGGCCAGCGGCTGGAAGGCCAGCGCCAGGAACCAGCCCAGCCCCGCCACGTAGCTCAGGGCACTGGGGGGGGGGGACACAGAGGGGGCCTCAGGGGAGGGGTCACGCCTGACACCCCCCCCACACACCCCCCGCAGCCCCCCGGCACTCACCAGAGCGGGGTGTTGAGGCGCAGGACGAGGCGGGAGAGCGCCCGCCGGCAGTGGGGGTCCGACAGCAGCCCCATGGCGGGGGCTCGGGCTGCTGGGGGGGGGAGAGGGGGGAGGACGGGGTCCACACCGGCACTGGGGGGCTCCCCCACGGCATCCCTCACCCCGGGCTGCCCATGGTCTAGCTGGGACCCCCACAGGAAACCACAGCCCCCCAGTGAGCCCCATGGGCCTGGCCCCAAATAGCCTGTCCCTGCCCCACATGCATCCCATGGCCCCATACTCACCCCACATGGCCCTATCGCTGCCCCACACAAACCCCGTGGCCACCATCCCTGCCCCATACTTCCCATCCTTGCCCCACCCACATACCCCATGGTCCCATCCCTGCCCCACACACACCCCACGGCCCTGTCCCTGCCCCACAGCCCCCATCCCTGCACCCCACACACACCCTATAGCCCTGTACTTGCCCCACAGCCCCCGTCCCTGCCCCACACACACCCCACGGCCCTGTCCCTGCCCCACAGCCCCCACACCTGCACCCCACACACACCCTATAGCCCCGTACTTGCCCCACACAGCCCCAGCCCTGCCCCACACACACACCACGGCCTGTCCCTGCCCCACAGCCCCCATCCCTGCCCCACACACACCCCACAGCCCTGTCCCTGCCCCACAGCCTCCATACCTGCACCCACACCCCCCCCCAAGGCCCTGTCCCTGCCCCACAGCCCCACATACGCCCCATGGC
This sequence comes from Fratercula arctica, assembly GCA_947846985.1. Classification (NCBI taxonomy): domain Eukaryota; kingdom Metazoa; phylum Chordata; class Aves; order Charadriiformes; family Alcidae; genus Fratercula; species Fratercula arctica. Next base: position 165,582,696 of record CANTUZ010000002.1, read on the forward strand.
CCCATCCCTGCCCCACACTTCCCATCCCTACACCCCCCCACAGCCCCATGCCCACCCCACATGCACCCCACGGCCCTGTCCCTGCCCCACAGCCCCCATCCCTGCACCCCACACACACCCCACAGCCCCCTCCCTGCCCCACACAGTCCCATCCCCGCCCCACGGCCCCCTCCCTGCCCCACACAGTCCCATCCCCGCCCCACGGCCCCCTCCCTGCCCCACACAGTCCCATCCCTGCCCCACGGCCCCCATCCCTGCACCCCACATACACCCCATGGCCCCTCCCTGCCCCACACAGCCCCATCCCTGCACCCCCTACACCCCCCACGGCCCCGTCCCTGCCCCCCACACCCCCCACGGCCCCGTCCCTGCACCCCCCACACACCCCACGGCCCCGTCCCTGCACCCCACACACACCCCACAGCCCCGTCCCTGCCCCACACACACCCCCCACGGCCCCATCCCTGCCCCCCACACCCCCCACGGCCCCGTCCCTGCACCCCCTACACCCCCCACGGCCCCGTCCCTGCACCCCCCACACACCCCACGGCCCTGTCCCTGCCCCACACACATCCCACGGCCCTGTCCCTGCCCCACACACACCCCACGGCCCTGTCCCTGCCCCACAGTCCCCATCCCTGCACCCCCCACACACCCCACGGCCCCATCCCTGCCCCACACAGTCCCATCCCCGCCCCACGGCCCCATCCCTGCCCCACGGCCCCCATCCCTGCACCCCACACACACCCCACGGCCCCGTCCCTGCCCCACACACATCCCACGGCCCCGTCCCTGCCCCACACACACCCCACAACTCCGTCCCTGCCCCACACACATCCCACGGCCCCGTCCCTGCCCCGCAGCCCCCACACCTGGACCCCCACAGCCCCCAAGGCCCCACACCAGGCCCCACACCGGGCCCCACACCGTGCCCCACACCCCCACAGCCCCACACGCACCCCACGGCCCTGTCTCTGCCCTACACACCCCGTGCCCGCCCCACAGACCCGTGTCCGCCCCATATCCCCCTCCCCGCCCCACAGGGACCCCCGTCCCCCCCACACCTCGGCCCCGCCGCCCGCGCAGGCCGCTCAATCGCTGCCGGAACGGGACAGGCGCGGGGGGTGGAGCCCAGAGACGTCGATGGGCACCGCCCGCCCCGCTCTGCGCATGCGCCGTGGGGCGGGAGGGGTGTCAACGGGGGCGGGTTGGGCGGGGTCAATGGGGGGGTTTGGGGGGGTCAATGGGGGGGTTGAGCAGGGTCAATGGGGGGGTTTGGGGGGGTCAATGGGGGGGTCGAGCGGGGTCAATGGGGGCGGGTTTGTGGGGTCAGTGGGGGGGGTTGAGGGGGGTCAATGTGGGGGCTTGGGAGGTCAATGGGGGGTTTTGGGGGGTCAATGGGGGCGGGTTTGGGGGGTCAATGGGGGGGCTTGGGGGGGTGAATGGGAGGGTTTTGGGGGATCAATGGGGGGTTTGGGAGGTCAATGGGGGGGATTGGGGGGTCAATGGGGGCGGGTTTGGGGGGTCAGTGGGGGGGATTGGGGGGGTGAATGGGAGGGTTGAGGGGGATCAATGGGGGGGTTTGGGGGGTCAATGGGGTGGGTTTCAGGGGGTCAATGGGGGGGACTGGGGGGGTGAATGGGAGGGTTGAGGGGGATCAATGGGGGGGTTTGGGAGGTCAATGGGGGCGGGTTTGGGGGGTCAGTGGGGGGGTTTGGGGGGTCAATGGGGGCGGGTTTGTGGGGGTGAATGGAGGGGTTGAGGGGGATCAATGGGGGGGTTTGGGGGGATCAATGGGGGGGATTGGGAGGTCAATGGGGGCAGGTTGAGTGGGGTCGTGGGGGGGTTGGGGGGTCAATGGGGCGGGTTTGTGGGGGTCAGTGGGGGGGTTTGGGGGGTCAGTGGGGGAGGGTTGAGGGGGGGTGAATAGGGGCGGGTTTGGGGAGGGTCAATGAGGGGGCTCGGGGGGGCTCAATGGGGGCGGGTCTGGGGGGTGGTCAGTGGGGCAGGTTTGGGGGGTCAGTGGGGGGGGGTTTGGGGGGGTCAATGGGGACACACGTGGGGAGGGGTCGGGGCTGGGGGGGTCCCCGCCGGCGAGATTTGACTGAGTGGGGGTCAGGGACAAGGGGGGGGGACACCCCCGTCTGTGGTACGTGTCTGGGGGGTTCCACTGCGGGACACCCCTGGGTGGGGGTCAGGGACAAGGCGGGGGGGTCCCCACCACGGGACACACATGAGTGGGGGTCCCATCTGCGGGATGTGCTTGGGTGGGGGTCAGGATGGGCTGGGGGGGTCCCCATCTGTGGGACACCCTTGGGTGGGGGTCCAGGTCTATGGGACACCCCTGGGTGGGGGTCAGGATGGGGCTGGGAGGGGGGATCCCCATCTGTGGGACACCCCTGGGTGGGGGTCCAGGTCTATGGGACACCCCTGGGTGGGGGTCAGGATGGGCTGGGGGGGTCCCCATCTGTGGGACACCCTTGGGTGGGGGTCCAGGTCTATGGGACACCCCTGGGTGGGGGTCAGGATGGGGCTGGGGGGGTCTCCGCTGCAGGACACCCCTGGGTGGGGGTCCCCACTGTGGGATGGGGTCGGGTGGGGGTCCCTGTCTGTGGGACAGCCCTGGGTGGGGGTCAGGACACCCCCGGGTGGGGTCCCCGCTGTGGGAGGTGCTTGAGTGGGGGTCAGGATGGAGCTGGGGGGGGGGTCCCCACTACCCGACACCCCTGGGGGAGGTCAGGACAGGGCTGGGGGGGGGGTCCCCACCGCGGGACACACTTGGGTGGGGGTCCCCGCTGCAGGATACCGCTGGGTGGGGGTCAGCGATGGGGCTGGGTGGGGGTCCCCGTCTGTGGGACACCCCTGGGTGGGGGGTCAGCGATGGGGCTGGGTGGGGGTCCCCGTCTGTGGGACAGCCCTGGGTGGGGGTCAGCGATGGGGCTGGGTGGGGGTCCCCGTCTGTGGGACAGCCCTGGGTGGGGGTCAGCGATGGGGCTGGGTGGGGGTCCCCGTCTGTGGGACAGCCCTGGGTGGGGGTCAGCGATGGGGCTGGGTGGGGGTCCCCGTCTGTGGGACAGCCCTGGGTGGGGGTCAGCGATGGGGCTGGGTGGGGGTCCCCGTCTGTGGGACAGCCCTGGGTGGGGGTCAGCGATGGGGCTGGGTGGGGGTCCCCGTCTGTGGGACAGCCCTGGGTGGGGGTCAGCGATGGGGATGCCGTGGGGTCCCCGCTGTGGGATGCCCTTGGGTGGGGGTCAGCGATGGGGCTGGGTGGGGGTCCCCGTCTGTGGGATGCCCTTGGGTGGGGGTCAGCGATGGGGCTGGGTGGGGGTCCCCGTCTGTGGGATGCCCTTGGGTGGGGGTCCCCGCCGCAGGACACCCCCGGGTGGGGGTCAGGACGGTGACACACAGTGTGCGCACACCCGCCCGTGACACACACACACGCGTGACACACACACCCGCGTGACACACCCTGCGCACACCTTTATCCCCCTTTTCACCGCCCTTTACCCCCCTTTACGCACCTTTTACACCCCTTGGCTCACATTTACTCCCTTTACACACTTTTTACCCGTTTACCCCCCTTTTATCCCCCATTTACCCACCTTTACCCCCCTTTTTAGCCCCCTTTTTACCCCCTTTACCCCCTTTACTCACCTTTACCCACCTTTTTACCCCCTTTACTCACCTTTTTACCCCCTTTACCCACCTTTACCCCCTTTTACGCACCTTTACACACCTTTTACCCCCCTTTACTCACGTTTTACCCCCCTTTACTCACCTTTATCCCCTGTTTACCCCCCTTTTTACCCCCTTTACCCACCTTTACCCCCTTTTACGCACCTTTACACACCTTTTACCCCCCTTTACTCACGTTTTACCCCCCTTTACTCACCTTTATCCCCTTTTTACCCCCCTTTTTACCCACTTTACACACCTTTTACTCCCCTTTACCCAACTTTACTCCCCTTAACTCCCCTTTACCCCCCTTTTTACCCGCGTTTTTACCCCACTTTGCCCCCCTTTACACACCTTTTACCCGCCTTTACCCCCCTTTTTATCCCCCTTTACCCACCTTTTTATCCCAGTTTATTCACCTTTACCCCCCTTCTTACCGCCCTTTACCCACCTTTACACACCTTTTACCCCCTTTACTCACCTTTACCCCCTTTTTACCCCCCTTTACCCCCCTTTACCCCCCGACGTCCACCCGTGCACCCCCCGCCCCGCCCCCTGCGGGCTCCCCACGGCCCCGCGCGGCGGCCCCGCCCCCAGCCCTCAGGCCCCGCCCATCGCCCCGCCCACCTCCGTCTCCCCGCGCCACCGCCCCGCCCGGGCAGTGGCTCCGCCCACATCCCCGCCCCGTGGCCACGCCCCCCCCCCCCAGTGCCCGCCCCCCGCGACGCTCCAGCCCGCGTCTCGGTGGCCGCGCGCGGAGGCCGGAAGTGGCGGGAGCGGGGCCGGTAACGGGGGGGGGCGCGGGGGGGACCGGGGGGGGGGCGGGCGGTCGGCTCCGGCCTGACACCCCCCCTCTCCTTGTCCCCCCAGGCCCCGGGTTCCCCCCTCCCATCCCAGCCATGGGCGCCGGCGGCGGGTGCGGCCCGGTGCTGCTCTGCGCCGTCTGCCTGCTCTGCGCCCGGCGGGCCCGGCAGGTGCGGGCGGCGGGGGGGCGGGCGGCGGGGGGGACACCGCGGACACTGGGATGGCGGGGATGGAGGGGACAGTGGGGCCACCGGGATGGAGGGGACAGCGGGATGGAGGGGATGGAGGGGACACTGGGATGGAGGAGACAGCGGGATGGAGGGAACACTGGGATGGAGGGGACACTGGGATGGAGGGGACACTGGGATGGAGGGGACAGTGGGGACACCGGGATGGAGGGGATGGAGGGGACAGCGGGATGGAGGAGACAGCAGGATGGAGGGGATGGAGGGAACACTGGGATGGAGGGGACACTGGGATGGAGGAGACAGCGGGATGGAGGGGATGGAGGGAACACTGGGATGGAGGGGACAGCGGGGACAGCGGGATGGAGGGGATGGAGGGGACACCGGGATGGAGGGGACACTGGGATGGAGGGGGCAGTGGGGACACCGGGATGGAGGGGACACCGGGATGGAGGGGACAGCGGGATGGAGGGGATGGAGGGGACACTGGGATGGAGGGGACAGCGGGATGGAGGGGACACTGGGGACAGCGGGATGGAGGGGATGGAGGGAACACTGGGATGGAGGGGACAGCGGGGACAGCGGGATGGAGGGGATGGAGGGAACACTGGGATGGAGGGGATGGAGGAGACAGCGGGATGGAGGGGACACCGGGATGGAGGGGACACCGGGGACAGCGGGATGGAGGGGACAGTGGGGACACCGAGATGGAGGGGACACCGGGGACACCAGGATGGAGGGGACACCAGGATGGAGGGGACACTGGGATGGAGGGGACACCAGGATGGAGGGGACACTGGGATGGAGGGGACACTGGGATGGAGGAGACAGCGGGATGGAGGGGATGGAGGGAACACTGGGATGGAGGGGACAGCGGGGACAGCGGGATGGAGGGGATGGAGGGGACACCGGGATGGAGGGGACAGTGGGGACACCGGGATGGAGGGGATGGAGGGGACAGCAGGATGGAGGGGACAGTGGGGACACCGGGATGGAGGGGACACTGGGATGGAGGGGACACTGGGATGGAGGGGACAGTGGGGACACCGGAATGGAGGGGATGGAGGGGACAGCAGGATGGAGGGGACAGTGGGGACACCGGGATGGAGGGGACACTGGGATGGAGGGGACACTGGGGACAGCGGGATGGAGGGGACAGTGGGGACACCAGGATGGAGGGGACACTGGGATGGAGCGATGGCGGGGACACCGAGATGGAGGGACAGCAGGGGTGGTGGGGACACAAGGATGGTAGGGATAGCAGGATGACGGAATGGAGGGATCAGTGGGGACACTGGGGACAGCAGGATGCAGGGGACAGTGGGAACACCAGGATGGTGGGGACAGTGGGGAGACTGGGTATGGCGGGGACACCGGGATGGCAGGGAAGCCGGGGACAGTGGAGACAGCGGGGACACCGGGGATGGCGGGGGCTGCAGGAACAGCAAGGACACTGGGATGGAAGGGATGGTGGGGACACTGGGGACAGCAGGGATGGCGGGGACACTGGGGACACCGGGATGGGGACAGCAGGGATGGCGGGGACACTGGGGACACCGGGATGGTGGGGATGGTGGGGATGGCAGGGACATCGGGATGGCGGGGACACTGGGGACAGTGGGGATAGCAGGGACATCACGATGGTGGGGACACCGGGGACGGCAGGGATGGTGGGGACACTGGGGACACTGGGGATGGTGGGGACACCGGGGACGGCAGGGATGGTGGGGACACCGGGGATGGTGGGGACACCGGGGACGGCAGGGATGGTGGGGACACTGGGGGTGGTGGGGACACCGGGGATGGCAGGGATGGTGGGGACACTGGGGACACTGGGGATGGTGGGGACACCGGGGACGGCAGGGATGGTGGGGACACTGGGGATGCCGGGGATGGTGGGGACAGTGGCACCAGGAGGGGGTTGTCACCCAGGTGGGGCTGCCTGTCACCGGGCTGGTCCCTTGTCACCCAACTGGTCCAATGTCACCGTGACGGTCCCTTGTCACCCAGCCAGTCCCATGTCCCCGGGAGAGTCCTGTGTCAGCCTGCCAGTCCCATGTCACCTGGCTGGTCCTGTGTCACCAGGACAGTCCTGTGCCACTGCGCTGGTCCCCTGTCACCCAGCTGGTCCCATGCCTGTCATCTAACTGGTGCCATGTCACCAGGAGAGTCCGATGTCACCCTTCTGGTCCCACGTCCCCCAGACAGTCCCGCGTCACCAGGACAGTCCTGTGTCACCCAACTGATCCCCAGTCACTGGGACAGTCCCCTGTCACCCAGCCGGTCCCATGTCACTGTGATCCTCCCATGTCACCCAGCTGGTCCAATGTCACCCTGCCAGTTCTGTGTCACCCGGCTGGTCCCCTGTCACCCGTATGGCCCCATGTCACCACGCTGGTCCCCTGTCACCAGGATGGCCCTGCGTCATCAGGCTGGTCCCCTGTCACCCGTATGGCCCCATGTCACCACGCTGGTCCCCTGTCACCAGGATGGCCCTGTGTCATCAGGCTGGTCCCCTGTCACCCGTATGGCCCCATGTCACCACGCTGGTCCCCTGTCACCAGGATGGCCCTGTGTCATCAGGCTGGTCCCATGTCACCTGGCCGGTTCCGTGTCACCCTGCTGGTCCCGTCTCACCTGTCCGGTCCCCTGCCACCCACCGTGTCCCCTCCTGTCCCTCTGTCCCGCAGGTGACGGCGGGGCCAGCGGCCGGGTTCCTGCTGCAGGCGCTGGGGGCGGCGAGTGACGCCCTGGAGCCGCTGTGGCCCGGGGGGACAGCGGGGGGACCCCCCGACCCCCTGCCCGGCGCCTGGGTCTCGGCCATGCTGGCCCAACCCTTGGTGGCCTTCGGCTTCCACCGCCTCAGCGGTGACCGGGCCACCGCCAACCTACTGCTGGGACTGGCCACCGCGCTGGCCCCCGTGGCCGCCAGGTTGCCCGAGGAGGGCCGGCTGCTGGCCGCCCGCGCTGTCACCGTCCTGACTGCCACCAGCGTCCTCACGCTGGCCGCCCTCACCGCCAACGGGCCGGCGGCGCTGGGCAGCCTCCTCCTGGCCGCCGGCAACCTGCTGCCCTTGCCCGGTGGCCGGCCCGGGGGGCACCCATGGGTGCTGGCGGCCGGGAGCCTGGCGCTGCAGCGGGGGCTGAGCCACAGTAAAGCCGCTGCGCGGTGACCGATGGTCCCCTCGTGTCATTGTGCGGTGTCATCGGACCCCCCTGGGCCACCAGCGGCCCCCCCCAGGTGGCTCGGGCTCGTTAAGGGCCCTCGTTAGCACAGGGCCGGGGGCCAGCGCGGTCCCCGAGGGGGCTGGCAGGTCCCCAGCGCGGGGGCTGTGGGATGGGGCCAGCAGCCAGCGGGGCCACCGTGGCCACGGCACAGCGGCACCTGTGTCACCGCGGCTGGGCGGGGGCACTGGGATGGCAAACTGGGGGGGGAGGGGGGGTACTGGTCACACTGGGGCAGGGACACTGGCCAAACTGGGGTGCGGGCACGGGGGGCACTGGCCAAACTGGGGCTGGGGGAACTGGGGCACTGGTCACACTGGGGCTGGGGGAACTGGGACACTGGGCACACTGCAGTGGGGGCACTGTGGGTACTGGGAATACTGGTCACACTGGGACTGGGGGGACCGGGGGTACTGGTCACACTGTGGTGAGGGCACTGGGGCACCAGGGGTCACAGTGGGGCTGGGCGAACTGGTTACACTGGAGCTGGGGCGGTGGGGGCACTGTGGGTACTGGGAATACTGGTCACACTGGGACTGGGGGGACTGGGGGTACTGGTTGCACTGTGGTGAGGGCACTGGGGCACCAGGGGTCACAGTGGGGCTGGGCGAACTGGTTACACTGGAGCTGGGGCACTGGGGGCACTGGTCACACTGGGGCTGGGGCAAATGGGCGAACTGGTTACACTGGGAGTGGTGGCACTGGTCACACTGGGGCTGGGGGAGCTGGTTACACTGGAGCTGGGGCACTGGGAGCACTGGTGGCACTGGTCACACTGGGTCTGGGGCAAATGGGGGAACTGGTTACACTGGGACTGGTGGCACTGGTCACACTGGGACTGGGGGTACTGGTCATACTGCAGTGGGGGCACTGGTTACACTGTGGCTGGGGCAAATGGGGGAACTGGTTACACTGGGAGTGGTGGCACTGGTCACACTGGGGCTGGGGGAACTGGTTACACTGGGACTGGTGGCACTGGTCACACTGGGGCTGGGGGAGCTGGTTACACTGGAGCTGAGGCACTGGGGGCACTGGTGGCACTGGTCACACTGGGACTGGGGGCACTGGGGGTACTTGTCATACTGCAGTGGGGGCACTGGTGGCACTGGTCACACTGGGACTGGGGGCACTGGGAGTACTGGTCATACTGCAGTGGGGACACTGGTCACACTGGGGCTGGGGGCACTGGTCACACTGGGGCTGGGGGAGCTGGTTACACTGGAGCTGGGACACTGGTGGCACTGGTCACACTGGGGCTGGGGGCACTGGGAGAACTGGTCACACTGGGACTGGGGCAAATGGGCGAACTGGTTACACTGGGAGTGGTGGCACTGGTCACACTGGGGCTGGGGGAGCTGGTCACACTGGAGCTGGGACACTGGTGGCACTGGTCACACTGGGACTGGGGGCACTGGGAGAACTGGTCACACTGGGACTGGGGCAAATGGGCGAACTGGTTACACTGGGAGTGGTGGCACTGGTCACACTGGGGCTGGGGGAGCTGGTCACACTGGAGCTGGGACACTGATGGCACTGGTCACACTGGGACTGGGGGCACTGGGAGAACTGGTCACACTGGGACTGGGGCAAATGGGCGAACTGGTTACACTGGGAGTGGTGGCACTGGTCACACTGGGGCACAGGGAGCTGGTTACGCTGGAGCTGGGGCACTGGGGGCACTGGTCACACTGGGACTGGGGGCACTGGTTACACGGGCTGGGGCAAATGGGCGAACTGGTTACACTGGGAGTGGTGGCACTGGTCACACTGGGGCTGGGGGAGCTGGTTACACTGGAGCTGGGGCACTGGGAGCACTGGTGGCACTGGTCACACTGGGACTGGGGGCACTGGGGGTACTGGTCATACTGCAGTGGGGGCGCTGGTGGCACTGGGGCTGGGGGAGCTGGTCACACTGGGGCTGGGACACTGGTGGCACTGGTCACACTGGGACTGGGGGCACTGGGAGAACTGGTCACACTGAGTGGGTTTGTGGAGTTCCCATGGCTGTGGGGTGGTGGGGCCACTGGGGGTACTGGGAGGTGCTGGGGGACACTGAGACATACTGGGCCTTACTGGGCTGTACTGGGCCGCACTGGTTTATACTGGGCTGTACTGTGCTGCACTGGTCTGTACTGGTCTTTACTGGGCCACACTGGTCTGTATTGGTCTGTACTGGGCTGCACTGGTCTGTATTGGGCTGTACTGGGCTGTACTGGGCTGTACTGGACTGCACTGGTCTTTACTGCGCTGTACTGGGCTGCACTGGTCTTTACTGCGCCATACTGGTCTGTACTGGATCGTACTGGGTCGCACTGGTCTGTACTGTGCCGTACTGGTCTCTACTGGTCCATACTGGTCTCTACTGGGCCATACTGGGTCACACTGGGCCGTACTGGGTCACACTGGCCTGTACTGGGCCGTACTGGGCTGCACTGGTCTCTAATTGTCCCTACTGGGCCGCACTGGTCTCTACTGGGCTGTACTGGGCCGTACTGGGCCGCACTGGGCCGTACTGGGCCGCACTGGCGGAGCGCCCCCCGCCCCGCCCCCCCCCGGGAGCTCCCCGCCACGCGCCCCGCCCCCGCGCGCCGGCCCCGCCCCCTCGGGCGCCCCCTCGCCCATTGGCCCGCTCCATGTGTGACGTCACTGCGAGCCCCGCCCCTCCGCCTCCCCCGCCGGGGAGGAGGGGGGGAGCGTGTGATGGCGTTGAAGTTTGCGACTCCAGGCCCGCCGGCGGGGGGCGTGGCGCCGGCGCCGGCGTGGCCTCCCATTGGCCGTCTGGGCGTTGGCACCGCCTCCTGCGGGCGGCGATTGGCCAGGGCCCTGACGGGCCGGGAAGGCGGGGCCGGTGGAGGGAGAGGGGGGCGGCCAAGATGGCGGCGGCGGCGGTGGCGGGGTGAGGCGGCGGCGGCGGCGATGATGTCCGGGGCGGAGGATCGTGAGGCCGGCGGGGGCCCGGCCGCCCCCTCCGCCCCCTCCGCGGCCCTCCCCGGCCCCGCGGCGGCGGCGGCGGGCGGCCCGGGCGAGGCGGGCGGCGCCGAGGAGGCGGGTTCGCTGCTCGGTGGGGCCCGGCCTCACGGCGAGGCGGGCGCCGACCCCGACGCGCCGCCCAAGAAACGGTTGAGGGCGGCGGGGACGGGAGCGGGGGGGCCCGAGGGGGCGGCGGGCAGCGTCAAGCTGGAGGAGCGGCTCTACTCCGTCCTGTGCTGCACTGTCTGCCTCGACCTGCCCAAGGCCTCGGTCTACCAGGTACGGCCGGGCCCCGCGGGCCCCCCCGGGGCCTCCCTGGCGGCCACCGACCCCCCCCCCCGGGGCCGCCTTGTCCCCTCATGGGCCACCGATCTCCCCCGGGGCCTCCCCGTCCCCTCATAGGCCACCGATCCCCCCTCCTCCGGGGCCTCCCCGGTGGCCACTGACACTCTACCCCCCCGGGTTCTTCCCATCCCCTCATAGGCCACCGACACCCCCCCCCCGCCTCCTCCGGGGCCTCCTCGGTTGCCATCGACCACCCCCCGGGTCCTCCCCATCCCCTCCTGGGCCACCGACCTTCCCCCCCTCCCTCCCCGGGACATCTTTGTCCCCTCCTCGGCCACCGAGCCCATCCCCCCATAGGCCACCGACCCCCCTCCTCCGGGGCTTTCCCAGTGGCCACCGAACTGCCCCCAGGGCCTCCCCATCCCCTCATAGACCATCGACCCCCCGCCCCGTTCTCCGGGGCCTCCTCGCTGGCCACCAACCCCCCTCTGTGGGGCCTCTCTGCCCCCGACACTGGTCCCTGATATCTGCCCCCCCGCCAAAGGCCTCCTTGGCCCCCTCACCGACACCCATTAAGCCCCCCCTTCTCTCTCGGAGCCACCCGGGGCCCCCTCCCCCAATCCCTGGTCACCCTCAGCCCCGGTGGGGGCTTCGAGCTGGGGCACTGGACCCCCCTGCTCCCCCTCAAACCAGGGTGACCCCCCCAATCTCCCCCCCCCCCTTCCCCCAAAACCTGGGGCACTCCCCCCCAGTCCCTGTCACCCCATAGCTTTGAGGAATCCCCACCCCAGCTACTGAGTCCCCCTGGGTCCCCTTGGGCACCCATCCTGCTGGGGGCCCTCCCCTGACACCCCCTCCCCCCCCACCACTCAGTGGGGAGTTCAGGTGCCCCCCCTCCCCTTGGGGGCTTTAGGGTCCTTTCCCCCTTTAAGGACCCCAGGGTGTCGTCCCCCCCTATCCCTGAGGATGCCAGACACCCCCCCCAGCACCCAGAGCCCCCCATGCTGGCACCACCAACAGCCCCCTGGAACCTCAGCACCCACCGCTCACCCTTCCCTACCCCCTCTCTGCTGACCCCATGGCGGGGGGGCTAGGTTCAACCCCCTCCCCCCCCCCCTCCCCCTCCAGTTTATCCCAGTTTGTGGCACGCGGCGGGGATTCCCATGCCCAGAGCAGGGGGAGGGGGTGTCCCAGCAGGGAGCGGGACGGGCAGTGCCAGCGCTCACCGGAGCGCAGCCGCCGGTTACGTAAAGGTGCCGGCCTCTTTCCCTCCGGCCAGCATCCATTTCGCAGCACGCGGACCCGCCGGCAGCCCCGTGCTGACGGCAGAGCCACCGGCATGGCAGCCCCATGGTGACGGCAGAGCCACCGGCACGGCAGCCCCATGGTGACGGCAGAGCCACCGGCACGGCAGCCCCGTGGTGACGGCAGAGCCACCGGCACAGCAGCCCTGTGGTGACGGCAGAGCCACCAGCACGGCTGCTCCGTGCTCCGGCCGGTTGCTGCTCGATTTTGGCAGCGTCAGAGCCCAGACACAAAGGTCATGGCTTCGGTGATCTTACACTTTGCCGGTCACATACTAAGAATATCCGGCGATGGCAGGGCCAGGGGGAGCCACCCCCCCTCCGCCTGGGGGGTTGGTTTTGGGGGGGTGCTGTAAGATGGCCGCTGGCTCAGGGCGAAGGGATCCCCTTGACCGTGAAGATTCAAACCTCACCGGCGCCGCACCGGGGGAGAGATCCCCACCGATCCGGTGCTGGCGCTTGCCAAACCGGCTCCGCGTGCCTGGGGGGGAGGGCTGCATCCTTCGTCACATCCTCCTCTTCCTTCTCACTCCTGTGGTCACTCGTCCCCCTCTTTAATTATTTATGACGAGGGCTTTGCTGGGGCTGTAATTAAAACCGGGAGCGACCGCGGTGTTGTGGCCATGCCGGCGCCTTCCCACCGTCGGGTGGGTTCGTCAGGGCCCAAGCACTAATGAGCGGCTGTAATTACACGCTCCGGCACCGCGGCGGTTGTGGGAGCGCTCAGCCGGCGTTCTCCTCTTGTTTTGGCTCGCTTGCCGGTATTTTTAGCGCAGCAGCGGCGAGGCACCGCGGGGGAAGCCAGCGGCTCACCGGGACCGTGCCCAGCCGAAACCGTAGTGGGTTTTTAGCTGGAATCGTGCCGGGGCTCGTGCCGAAGCCAGCGCGAGTGTTTCGGAGCTGGGACCCTCATCCCGTAACCGTGGTTCGGCAGCATCGCAGCGGGGCCGGTTTAATGCCCGGCTGCCGCGCTCCAGGCCCGGCAAAAGGGAAAAATCCAAAAGCTTTTGGGAGATGGAACAATGGATGTCCTGGGTAAGCGGCTCCGGCGCTAATCCCTGCGCAGGGTCAGGCCTTTCCCAGCCCGGCTGAGGATTAAAGCTTTTCCCGGCGCTCCTGAGAGGCGGGTGACGAGCTCCCAGCCATCCCGCCGGCAGGAATTTGGGGGGTGACACCCCCCCAGGACAGACTGAACCCCGCTGCTGTTTCCCGGCAAGGCTCTGAAGCTACCTGGAGGTGACAACGTTCCAGCCTGGCACACTCCAGCCTCCCACAGGATTCAAGGGAAGGATTTTCACCGCAGGAGCCTGAAGCCGCTGGTGGGAGCTTCCCCATCCCTTGGGAACAGCCGCGTGCCCCTTGAATGATCCCTGCTGTCACTGGAGATGATGGAGACCCGTCTGGCTCGGGTGCCGTCTGCCTCCTCGCCCCCTCCGGCAGCTCCCGATGGATTTGGTGGCTCCTTCACCCGCTCCACCGGGTGTTCTGTGGGCGATGCCTTTGCCCGGACACCTGCAGTGATGAAGACGGCATCACTTTGCGGCAAACTCCAGAAATCCAGGGCTCTTTGCTCTTTCCCTCTGGTTTTGGGGGTGGATGGAGGAGCGGATTGGGATCATTCCGGTGCCTGAGGTGCTGCTGGGATCGCTCCAGTGCTGCTCGCTTGGACAGGGGCTGCCACGGAACAGCCTGGCCCCGTCTCCTCCTCTTCCTCTCCTCGAGGGTTTCGCCCAGCACAGCTCAGCAGCTGCCGTAAATACTTCTGAAACTAATTTTTGCCCCAAAACCAACGATTTTTTTGACGCACAGAGGGAAAAACCGCGTGAGCGCTGGAAGAAGAGGGCGATTCCAGCAATCCGGGGTGAGGCTGACACCTCTTGTCACCCCGTACCAAAACCTGAAGGAACTGGAGTCGAAGAGATTTATTGTGTTATTTCTGTCACCCCGTTGAAGCCCACTGGGAAGCGGGATGCCGTGTTTGGCTCCGGAGCTGTTCCCGGCGTGGAGCCGAATTCGCTGCGCTGATGGGAGTCTTGAGTCCCATCCCGGTGATCCAAGCCCTCGGGGCTGGTTCCCGTCGCTTTGCCGGGGGGTTTGTCTGCGCCGATGCGTTTTCCCCAGTGAGGCTTTGTGCTGATCCCGCTGGTTTAACTGGGGATCTTCTGTCGGCACTAACGTGGCAGCCAGGGAACGTTCCGGCCTTTGGGATCCTCCAGAGCTGAGGGATACAGGAAGTGGAGGAAGCTTCCCCCCCCCCCCAGTTTTGGTGTAATTCCCTGCGTTCCCCGCTGCAGGAGGCACTCGGGGGGCTCCGTCCCCCTCTCCCCGTCTGCTTTTGGTTACCCCAAATCCCGCGGGATTAGGGGGTGGATTACACCCCCCCTTCCGGACACAGGGAGTTGGATTCCCGTGGGATGGATGGAAACCAGGGGAGGAGGAGGGAAGCAGGGAGGAAGCCTTTCCCTTCCCCTCCCGTGCGAGGCAAACGAGGTCAGTCCTAATTACAGAAGCGACGTGTCGGATGGGACGTGTCGGGGCCGGCGCGAGAGCTGGCAGCCGCGGGCCGAGGCCGGAGACGCTGCTCTCCCTGCCTGGCCTCCGGCTTTGCCAAAACGCCGGCAGCCGGTGCCAGGGCTCAACCGAAGGGAGGCGCGCACCGGGGTGGTTTTTGGGGAGGAGCAGGGATGGCAAAGCGTCTTCCTCCAGCGCCAACGCGTCCAAATTCACTTTGTTTGCCGTTTGGTGACTCAGTTTCCCCGGTGATGGACCCCGCGAGAGTCTGATGCTTTATTTCTCCCCTCCCGCAGTGCACCAACGGGCACCTGATGTGCGCCGGCTGCTTCATCCACCTCCTGGCGGACGCGCGGCTAAAGGAGGAACAAGCCACTTGCCCGAATTGCCGCTGCGAGATCAGTAAGAGCCTCTGCTGCCGCAACCTGGCCGTGGAAAAAGCCGTCAGCGAGCTGCCCTCCGAGTGCGGCTTCTGCATGCAGCAATTCCCCCGCTCCCTCCTGGAGAGGCACCAGAAAGAGGAATGCCAGGACAGGTAAAGACCTTCGCTTCCCTTCGGCGAGGTGCCGGTGCTGCCGGCATTGCCGGTGCGGCTCGTGGTGCTCCGCCAGCCTGGCATGGAGACACAGGGGTGTTGGGAAGCCTCGCTGCCCGGAGCGGGGCGTCCCGGTGAAGCCAGGGCTCATGTGGCACCGAGCCCCCACAATCGGGGCACAGCGGGTTTCTCCGGCTTGCCCGTACTGCCGCAGCTGGTCTGGTGTCACGGCGAAGCCGTTGGTGCTCAGCAGCACCCTGGGCCCCCGGCACGGCCTGGTCCTGCCCCGAAATGCCCACCAGCCACGTCCCACCGCCCCTGGGGAGGTGACGGTGGTTTGAGGGAGGACGAGGTGCTGCAGAGACCCCTCTCTCCCTGCCGGTGTCTCTGTGCCGCCGTGTCCGGTTGGCAGCTGCCAGCGTCCCGTGGTTTTCCACGGGGCGTGAAACAGCTCTCCCGGATTTGCTGGTCTTGTTGCCGGATCCGAATTGAGCCGGACGAGCCTCTGCGCGTCCCTGCCGTCCTCGCTGCCCTTCCCGGCACTGGGGTGGCCGCATCCGCCTCGTTTTCTGCGTGGCTTCCCCATCCGGCGAATATTCATCCTTGTTTCCTCTCCCCGCCCAGGGTGACCCAGTGCAAATACAAGCGGATCGGGTGCCCCTGGCAGGGTCCCTACCACGAGCTGACGGTGCACGAAGCCGAATGCACCCACCCCACCAAAACCGGCAACGAGCTGATGGAGATTTTAGACGAAATGGACCAAACGCGGAAAAAAGAAATGCAGCTTTATAACAGCATCTTCAGCCTGCTCAGCTTCGAGAAGATCGGCTACACAGGTAATGGCTCGCTCGGGACGGCGGCGCCGGCTTCCCCGACCCATCCGCTGCGTCTCCTCCGGCGCCGACGCTGTTTCTGTGCTGCCGAAACCTGGTTTTATCTCGCGCGGCGATTGATTTGGTAGCAGCAAAGGGCTTTGCCGAGCACATTGGCGGCATTTCGGCTTGAGCCTCCGTCCTCTGCCGCGAGCCAAGCGATGGGAGTTTCAAACCAACCCCATAAACGACGTTCCCCAAGATGTTTTATCGAATTCCGGAGCAGCACCGGCGACGCTTCGCCCTTCCGTCGCCTTCTCGCCGTTCTTGCTTTGCCGAGGGGTTTTACCGAACCCCTCTCCCACCCGCCGGAAAGCTGCCGGTGCCGCGGCGGTTGTGTTTGCAGCGGGGCAGTGCGGGACGTGGCCGCTAACGGCTGTGAAAAGCCCTGTTTGAGCTGCGGGCGCAGGTAAGCTGGATCTTTTCCGCTACATCGATGCTAACACCGGGGCAAGAAGTGCTGCCGAACGCCGGGTTTGGCTTTAAACACCGCGAGGACAATTAACCCAAGAGGGAACCGGCAAATTGGGGCTGGAGAGGGGAAGGATTTTCCCCTCAGCCAGCACCCCTGGGGATGGAGGGTGCTCCCGGTTGTACGTCTGGCTCGCTCCGGCATCACGGGTGCCATCGGGGATCCGGTGAGAGCGACCCAGGCGTTTTGGCAGCCGGTTGTGCCGGGAGCTGGGGCTGGAGCACCCAACCCCGCTCCAGCCCTCGTGTCCCTCGTGCCGGGGCTCAGCCCCGGTAAAGCCGGGCAGCTTGGTGCCGAGATGCGGCGGTGCTGGGCTGCGGCGGTGGCAGCGAAGCCCCCGGCGATGGGGCTGCGGTGTGGCCGGAGTAACCGCTGCCCCTCCTCTGTCCAGGTTGTGCCGCCGGGCTCTTTCCTCCCTCTCTCCCTCCTTGGAAGCGCCAACGACGGTGTCAGTGCCGACAAAGGGCACCGCGCCATCCCTTGCGCTCGGCAAGCGCCCGGCTCGTCCCTAAACCCCTGAGGGAGCCGGGAGCGTCTCGGTGCCGTGCACTCGCGCCGGGAGCCTCTGGGATGTGTCACCGGTGCCTGTGCCCCACGGGGACGCTTCACCGCGCCACCTCGCTCGCCGCTTTGTACGACCAACCCAATAAACTCTGCCTTGCGACCCAACCGTCTCCTGGCTCTCTGTCCTCCTGCGCCGGTGGACACCCGGAAAGCTTTTTGGCAGCTGGTGGCGGTTGCCGGTGCACCGTAGAGTGCTGGTGAAGCCTTTTGGCAACTGGTGCCCGTTGCTGGAACTCTGTTGGACACTGTAAAGCCTTTGGGCAGCCGGTGGCGGCTGCTGGTGTGCCGTGGGACACTGGTAAAGCCTTTGGGCAACTGGTGGTTGTTGCTGGTGTGCCGTAGGACCCTGGTAAGCTTTTTGGCAACCAGTGGTGGTTGCCGGTAACCACCGTAGGATGCTGCTAAAGCCTTTTGGCAACCGATGGTGGTTGCTGGTTTGCCATGGGACACTGGTAAAGCCTTTTGGTGGCCGATGGTAGTTGCTGGTGTGCCGTAGGACACTGGTAAAGCCTTTGGCAACTAGTGGTGGTTGCCAGTAACCACCACAGGACGCTGGTAAAGCCTTTTGGCAGCCAGTCCTGGTTGCTGGTGTGCCGTAGGACACTGGTAAAGGCTTTTGTCAAACAGTAGTGGATGCTGGTAACCACCATAGGATGCTGGTAGAGCCATTTGGCAACCAGTGGTGGACGCCCGTGCACCACAGGACACTGGTAAAGCCTTTTGGCAACCGGTGGTGGTTGCTGGCACACCATAGGACACTGGTAAAGCCTTTGGCAACCGGTGGTGGTTGCTGGCACACCATAGGACACTGGTAAAGCCTTTGGCAACCGGTGGTGGTTGCCGGTAACCACTGTAGGATGCTGGTAAAGCCTTTTGGCAACTGGTGGTTGGTGCTGATGTGCCGTAGGACACTGGTAAAGACTTTTGGCAGCCGGTGGTGGTTGCCAGCAAGCACCGTAGAGTACTGGTAAAGCCTTTGGCAACCAGAGGTGGTTGCCAGCATGCTGTCGAGCGCTGGTAAAACCTTGTGGGTGGCTTTGGTGGTTGCCAGCACACCGTAGGGTGCTGGTAGAGCCTTTCGGCAGCTGGTTGTGGTTGCCAGCAACGGCCGTAGGGTGCTGGTAAAGCCTTTGGGCAACCAGTGGTGGCTGCTGGTGTGCCGTAGGACGCTGGTAAAGGCCTTTGGTAACCAGGGGTGGTTGCCAGCATGCCGTAGGAGGCTGGTAAAGCCTTTCGGTGGCCGGTGGTTGTTGCAGGTGTGCCGTAGGATGCTGGTAAAGACTTTTGGCAACCCGTGGTGGTTGCCAGCATACCGTAAGGTACTGGCAAAGACTTTCGGCAAGCAGCAGTGGTTGCTGGTAACCACCGGAGGAGGCTGGTAAAGGCTTTTGGCAACGGGTGGTGGTTGCCAGCGTGCTGTAGGACACTGGTAAAGACTTTCGGCAAGCAGCGGTGGTTGCTGGTGACCACCATGGGATGCTGGTAAAGCCTTTTGGCAGCCGGTGGTGGTTGCCAGTAACCACCATAGGACGCTGCTAAAGCCTTTCGGCAACTGGTGGTGGTTGCCGGTCTGCCCTAGGACAGTGGTGAAGCCTTTCGGCAGCCGGTGGCTGTTGCCGGCACACCGTAGGACACCGGTAGAGCCTTTTGGTGGCCGGGAGCTGCTCCTTTCAGCCCCATCTCCCGTCACCCAGCGCCCGTATCCATCACACCCCGCGGCCTGGCTGCGCCGAGTCGAGTTGTGGAGCCGAGGTTCGGTGCGGGGTCGCGGGTTGAGGAGGAGGAGGAGGAGCTGGCGGTCACCCCCCAACGTCCCCCTTTTTTTTTTTTTTTTCTTTCTTTCTTTTTTTTTTTTTTTCTTTTTTTTTTTTCCCCCGGTTGTTTCCCTCAGAGGTGCAGTTCCGGCCGTACCGCACGGACGACTTCATCACGCGCCTGTACTACGAGACGCCGCGGCTGACGGTGCTGAACCAGACGTGGGTGCTGAAGGCGCGGGTGAACGACTCGGAGCGGAACCCCAACCTCTCCTGCAAGCGCACCCTCTCCTTCCAGCTCATCCTGAAGAGCAAGGTGAACGCGCCGCTGGAGTGCTCCTTCCTGCTGCTGGAGGGGCCCTACGACGACGTCCAGATCCGCCCCGTCATCTACCACTTCGTCTTCAGCAACGAGAGCAACGAGACCGACTACATGGCGCTGCCCATCCTCGACTCGGTGGAGTGCAACAAACTGCTGGCGGCCAAGAACATCAACCTCCGCCTTTTTATATTCCAGATCCAAAAATGAGACTCGGGGAGGGGGAGGAAAAGGGGAGGTTGGGGTTGGGGTTGTGGGGGGGGGGGGGGGGGTGGGGGTTGGGGTGGGGGGGAGGGGGCGGGGAGGGGGAGGTTGGGGTGGGGAGGGGTGGGGGGGGAGGAGGGAGGGGGTAAGGGGAGGGAAATTGGAGGAAAGAAAATAAAATGGAAAAAAAAAAAAAAAAAAAACAAAACCAAAAAACACGCAGACAAAAAAAAGGTGAAATGGAGCTGGGTGGGGGAAGGGGGGAAAAGCTGGGGGAAATGGTAAAAAAAAAAAAAAAAAAGAAAAAAAAAAGGTGGAAAAAAGTCAGGGGAAATGTGAAGGGAAAAAAAAAAAGGACAAAAGGCGAAAAAAGTTTGGTGTTAAAAAAAGCGGAGGAGGGAAGGCAGGAAAAGCTGGGGGAAATGGTAAAGAAAAGGAGGAAAGGTGAAGAGAGGAGGACAGAAGGCAACAAAAAATGTGGCCAAAATGCCAAAAAAAAAAAAAAAAAAAAAAATGAAAGGCAGAAAAAAGAAAAGCTGAAAGGCAAAAAAAAAAAAAAAAAAAAAAAAAAATTGGACAGAATGTGGGAAAAAAGACAAAATGTAAAAAAAAAGGGTGAAAGGCAAAAAAAAAAAAAAACAAACGGACAGAATGTGTGTGGGGGGAAAAAAAAAAAAAAAGACAAAAAGCCACCCGGCGTGAAAATAATTTAAAAATAATTGGCACCAAAAAAAAAAAAATCCCAGAGGAAAAAAATTGCCCAAAGGAAAAAAAAAATCCCAGACAAAATAAAAAAAAAAAAAAAAAGAAAAAAGACAAAAAAACCTGGACAAAAAACAACAAAAACCCGGATAAAACACAAAAAAAACCCCAGACGTGAAAAAAATGACAAAAAACCCCCAAACCCCGTCAAAACCACCAAAAAACCGGCCAAACCCCAGAAAATCCTGACAAATAAACCCAAATGAAAAAACCAAACAAAACCCAAACAAAAACCGAAACAAAAACCCAAACCCCCCCCCGGAACAGCAAAACTCCCCCCAAAACACCCCCCTAAAACCCCCCCACCTCCCCCCGCCCCTCCCCCACCCCCCCAAAACCCCCTTTTAAAGCAAAAAATAATTCACTCTTGAGCCAAAGCCGGGGGGGGAGGGGGGGGGGCGGCTTTTACTTGTAGAATAAAAAATGGGGAATTTTCCAATTATTGGGGCTTTTTTTTTAAGCTCGGCCCCTCCTGGCGGGTCCGTCCCCCCCCAATTAAAACTGTGCCGTTAACGAGCCCGGCAGCAAATGGGGCCTTTTCCCAGCTTTCACCAAAATTGGAGGAGTTTTCCCCAAAAGTTGAGGAGTTTTTTACCAAAATTGGAGGGGTTTTCCCCGAAATTTGAGAGTTTTTCCCAAAACTTCAAGTTTCTTTTCACCAAAGGTTGAGGGGCTTTTTTTTTTTTCTTTAAACCAAAACTTTGAGGGTTTTTCTCCCAAATTTGAGGGTGTTGGTGGTTTTTTTTGCTGAAATCTGAGTGTTGGGTTTTGGTTTGTTTTGGTTTTTTTTTCACCAAAATTGGAGGATTTTTTTTGCCCCCAAATTGGAGGGTTTTTCACAAAAGTTGAGAGTTTTTTCACCAAAAGTTTGAGGGCTTTTTCACCAAAATTGGATTTTTTTTCACCAAAATTGGAGGGGTTTTCAAAACCGTTGAGGGTTTTTTCACCAGAAGTTGGAAGTTTTCACCGAAACTTGGGGTTTCTTTTCAGCAAAAGTTGAGGGTTTTTTTTTTTTTTTAAAGCAAAATTTGAGGGTTTTTCCCCAAAATTTGAGGGTGGTGGCGGTATTTTACCAAAATTTGAGGGTTTTTTTTTAACCCAAATTGGAGGTGGGGGTTTTTTTTCACCAAAATTTGAGGGTTTTTTTTGCCCCCAACTTCGAGGGGTTTTCACAATGGTTGAGGGTTTTTTCACCAAAATTGGAGGGTTTTTCAAGAAATTTGAGGGTTTTTTTACAAAAGTTGAGGTTTTTTTCACCAAAAGTGGAAGTTTCTTTTTACCGAAACTTGGTCTTTTAGTTTTTTTTCACCGAAAGTTTGATTTTCTTTTCACCAAAACTTGGGGGTTTTTCTCACCAAAGGTGAAGTTTCTTTTCACCAGAAGTCGCGGGTCTTTTTTTAAAGCAAAATTTGAGGGATTTTTCCCCAAAATTTGAGGGTGTGGGATTTTTTTTTTTTACCAAAATTTGAGTGATTTTTTTTTCACCAAAATTGGAGGGTTTTTCACTGAAGTTGAGGGGGTTTTTTTCCCCAAAATTTCAGGGTTTTTTCACTGAAGTTGAGGGGGTTTTCACCAAAACTGGAGGGTTTTTTCACAAAAAATTGAGGTTTTTTTCAGCAAAATTGGAGAGGTTTTTTTTTCACCAAAAGTTAAAGTTTCTTTTCACCGAAACTTGGGATTTTTTCACCAGAAGTTCAAGGTCTTTTTTTAAACCAAAATTTGAGGGTTTCTTCCCCCAAATTTGAGGTTTTGGGGGTTTTTTGGTTTTTTGGGGGTTTGTTTGTTTGTTTGTTTTTTCCCAAAGTTTGAGTGGTGGGTTTGGGGTTTTTTGCCCCAAATTGGAGGATTCTTTCTGCCCCGACCTGTTGGGTTTCGTGCGGGGGGAAGGGCCGAGCTCCCCCCTCGTCAGGAATTAACCAATTTTAGAGCCTAAGAATAATTTCTAATTCACTAAATTGGTGCTGGGGGGGGGGGGGGGGGAGCGTCACCCCCACTTTGGGGGGGGGGGGGGTGTGTCCCCGGGGGGGCCCGATCCTGCCCCCCCCGGGCTGGGCTGGGGGGTGTCACTCGTTACTCGTTTCCCCCCCCCCCCCCCCCGCTAATTAGCTCTTCCCTCGTCTGCTGTAATTAGGGGTGGGTTGGGGGGGGGGCAACTGGAGGCTGCTGCTGGCGAAACTGGGGGCACTGGGCAAGGGGGAGCGGGGGAAGTGGGGGTATCGGGGATACTGGGGGTACTGGGAGCACTGGGCTGGGTGTAAGGGGGATACTGGGGACACTGGGCAAGGGGGAGGGGAGATACTGGGAGCGCTGGGCTGGGGGTTACTGGGGATACTGGGAGCACTGGGCTGGAGATACTGGGGCTACGGGGGGCACTGGGCAAGGGGGAGGGGAGATACTGGGAGCACTGGGCTGGGGGTATTGGGGATACTGGAGGTATGGCTCTGGGGGTTGCTGGGCAAACTGGGGGCACTGGACTGGGGATACTGGGAGGTTTTGGAGGATTACTGGAGAAACCAGACAGCCCAGGGCTGCAGGGGGCGGGGGGTGGGGGTGGGGGGGCGGTACTGGGAGGCACTGGGTAGGGGATACTGGGAGCTGCTGAGGCGCACTGGAGGTACTGGGACATCAGACTGGGGGTACTGGGAATACTGGGCTGTGTGGTGGCAGGACTGGACTAGGGGGCACTGGGAGTACTGGGGGGACATTGAGGGACACTGGCCTGAGTGTAGCGGGGCATACTGGGGAGCACTGGGAGCTACTGGAGTGCACTGGGGGGCACTGGGAGCACTGGGGCTGCTGGGCTGGGGGTCCTGGGAGGCACTGGGAGCTACTGGCATGCACTGGGGGCTACTGGGAGCACTGGGGCCGCTGGCCTGGGATGTACTGGGGAGCACTGGGAGCTACTGGGGCGCACTGGGGGGTACTGGGAGCACTGGGGCCGCTGGGCTGGGATGTACTGGGGAGCACTGGGAGCTACTATAGCGTACTGGGAGCACTGGGGCTACTGGGTTTGGCTGGGGAGCACTGGGAGCACTGAGCTGGGGGTTACTGGGGAGCACTGGGAGCTACTGGAGTGCACTGGGGGGCACTGGGGCTGCTGGGCTGGGATGTACTGGGGAGCACTGGGAGCTACTATAGCATACTGGGAGCACTGGGACCACTGGGCTTGGCTGGAGAGCACTGGGAGCTACTGGAGTGCACTGGGGGGCACTGGGGCTGCTGGGCTGGGATGTACTGGGGAGCACTGGGAGCTACTATAGCATACTGGGAGCACTGGGACCACTGGGCTTGGCTGGAGAGCACTGGGAGCTACTGGAGTGCACTGGGCTGGGGGTTACTGGGGAGCACTGGGAGCTACTGGAGCGTACTGGGAGCACTGGGACCACTGGGCTTGGCTGGAGAGCACTGGGAGCTACTGGAGTGCACTGGGCTGGGATGTACTGGGGAGCACTGGGAGCTACTGGAGTGCACTGGGAGGGCTGGGGCCGCTGGGCTGGGATGTACTGGGGAGCACTGGGAGCTACTGGAGCGTACTGGGGCGGCCGCTCTTCCCATCGCCCCCCGCGGCCGGTCCCGGGCCCGGCCGGCAGCCTTATTCCCCCGGCCCGCGGAGGCGGGTCCTACTCCGCGCGCTGACCAATGGCAGCGGCCGGTTTCCGCCCCGCCCCGCTCGGATTGGCGCAGAGCCCTGGAGCGGCGGCCAATGGGGGAGGCGGGGCGGGGCGTGCGGCGCGCGGCGGGCTCGGCGGCGGGAGATGAGCGCGGAGCGGCCGCGGGAGATCCGCCGTGAGTCCGGCCTCCGCGGGGCCTGCATCGGCCCGAGACACCCCGGGCCCCCCCCGGCCCGAGACACCCCGGGCCCCCCCGGCCCGAGACACCCCGGGCCCGGCCCCCCTGCGCCCCGCCGGGCCCGGCCCCCCTGCGCCCCGCCGGGCCCCCCGGTTTCCCTCAGGCTTCCCTGTGTCGCACACCCCGGCCCTCCCTTCACGCCGCTTCTCCCCGCCCCCCCCCCCCCCGAGCTCCTCAACCCCCTGCCGGTCCCTCGGGGCCCCACATGGGTCCTGGCTCCCTCCATCCCCCCCGTGTCCGCTCCCGAGCTCTTCACGACCTCCCCACACGCGGCGGGGGGGGTGGGGGGACGACAGCGGGGGGGCTGCAGAGCCCCCCCCCCCCCCTCCCCGGGCTCAGGGCCAGGCCGGGGGTGGGGGGCCCCTGGGGTGTCTCACCAGTTGGGGGCTCCCTGGGGAGGGTCTCACTGGGCTGGGGTGGACGAGGGGGGTCTCTGGGGAGGTTTCACCAGGCAGGAGGATCCCTTGGGGGGGGGGGGGGTGTGTCTCACCGGGCTGTGAGGGGTCCCTGGGGGGGGGGGTGTCTCACCTGGCAGGGGAGTCCCTGGAGGGTCTCACCAGGCAGAGGGGTCCCTGGGGGGCTCTGACCGGTCTGTGGGGGGTCCCTGGAGGATCTTACTGGTCTGTGAGGGGTCCCTTGGGGGGGGGCTGGAGTGCACAGGGGGGTCTCTGGCGAGTCTCACCAGGCTGGGGGGTCGCTGGGGGGGTCTCACTGGTTGGAGTGGGCAGAGGGGTCCCTGGGGGGGGGGGGGGGGGGGCGTGTCTCACTGGGCTTGAACCCCCCCCTTCCGCCCCGCAGAGCTGCAGAAGGCGAAGGAGAAGGCGCAGCGCAGCGGGAGCCTGGTGGAAGAGGCTGCGCTTTGTAACCAGCTGGGGGAGATTTTGGCCAGCCATGGTGCGTCCCCGCGGCCCGGCTCGGCTCGGTTCCACCCTCCGCCCCCCACAATTTGGTGGTGGTGGTGGTGGGGGGGGGTCCTCACCCTCCCCAGGGTACGCAGGAAGCCCCCCCCCCCCCCCGCCTCTGACAGCCCCCTCGCTCGCCGGCAGGACGCTACGAGGAGGCTCTGGAGGAGCATCGGCAGGAGCTGCGGCTGCTGGAGGGGGCCGGGGACACCATCGGCTGCGCCGTGGCTCACCGCAAGATCGGCGAGCGCCTGGCCGAGCTGGAGAACTACGAGGCGGCGCTGAAGGTGGGCTCCCAGTTCCCGGGGGGTGCCGGGTTGTCTGCAGGGGTCTCAAGCTTCTCCCCCACCCCCACAGCACCAGCGGCAGCACCTGGAGCTGGCCCGGTCCCTCTCGGATGACACGGAACAACAACGGGCCTGGGCCACCATCGGCCGGACGTACATGTTCATCGCCGACAGCCGCTCGCCGGAGGAGGCGGCGCCGGCGCTGCGCGAGGCCGAACGGGCTTTCCGCACCAGTCTGGCCATCGTGGAGGAGAAACTGGAAGGTGAGGCTGTGCTGGGTGATCTCAAAGGGGCGTCCCAGCCCCTCCCAGGGCCTCCCCATGGGTTCCCAGGGACCTTCCACAGCTCCCGGAGGCGCCGTTTTTTCCCCAGGAGCCGTGCCGAACCGGGAGCTGACGGAGATGAGGACCCGGCTCTACCTCAACTTGGGTTTGGTCTACGACAGCCTGAAGGAACCGGCCAAGTGTGACCACTACATCAAGAAAAGCATCTTCCTCT
This sequence comes from Fratercula arctica, assembly GCA_947846985.1. Taxonomy (NCBI): domain Eukaryota; kingdom Metazoa; phylum Chordata; class Aves; order Charadriiformes; family Alcidae; genus Fratercula; species Fratercula arctica. The sequence goes on from CANTUZ010000002.1 coordinate 165,608,673, forward strand.
CCGAGTAAGGAGGGGCAGGAGGCGCCCGGCAGCGGGTTCTGGGGGTGGATGCGGCAGCGGGTTTTGGGGGGATGCGGCAGCGACGGTGGCTCTCGGCAGGCAGGGCCAGTTCTATGAGGATCTCTATCGCGCCTACTTCAACCTGGGGAACATCCACCTGCGGGAGGGCGAGCACTCGGGGGCCCTGCGCTGCCTGGCCCGGGCGCGCGACTGCGCCCGCAGGATGAAGGAGAAGGGGATGGAGAGCGAGTGCTGCGGCAGCACGGCCCAGGTGGGTGCTGGGGGGATCTGCTCCAGACCCCTCCCCGCGCTTCCCCCGGGGTTTGGTGGCCCCCACCGATGGGGTGTCCCCGTTGTCGCTCAGGTGCTACTGAGTTTGGGTGACTTCGCGGCCGCCAGGCGCTCGCTGAAGCAAGCCTACGTGCTGGGCTCGCGGCAGCCCTGGCAGAGAGACCTCATCTGCTCCAACCTCCGCTACGGTGAGCCGGTGACAGCGTCCCCAGGGGCAGGACAGCGTCCCCAGGGGAGAGATGGCGTCCCCACAGGAGGGACAACGTCTCTAGGGGAGAGATGGTGTCCCCAGGAGCAGGATGATGTCCCCAGCAATGGGATGGTATCCCTATGGGAGAGACAGTTTTCTCAGGAGAGGGACTGTGTCCCTACAGGAGGGACAGTGTCCCTGGGAGCAGGACAGTGTCCCCACAGGAGGGACAGTGTCCCCAGGGGCTGCCAACCCCCCCGCCTCAGCTCTGTCCCCCCTGCCCCTTCTATGGTGCTGTGGGTTGGGGCTGGGAGGACACACACGGGTCCCCAGGTGACACTTGAGGGGACACCGAGCCCCCCAGGGATGGCTCTGGAGGTCCCTGGCGTGCCCTGATTGTCACCCTTGCAGCCACCAAGGTGACGCGGCTGCAGGAGGCTCTGGAGGAGGCAGCGGCCAGTGACCCGCCGGCGGCCCTGGCCCTCTGCGAGCAGCTCGGGGACACCTTCTCCAAGCACGGGGACTACGGCCGGGCCGTGGAGTACTACCAGAGGCAGGTGAGCGGGACCGGGGAGGGGTTTGGGGGGGTCCCGGGGGGGTCATCCCCACTGACGGGGGGTCCCCGGGGGCAGCTGAGCTTGGCCCAGGCGCTGCAGAGGCCGGCGGGGGAGCTGGCCGTCATCCACGTCTCGCTGGCCACCACCTTCGGGGACCTGAAAGACCACGTGCGAGCCGTCCACCATTACCGGCAGGAGCTGGCCCTGCACCGCGGCAACGCGCTGGAGGCGAGCTGGGGCCTGGGGGGGTCCTCGGGTCGTTAGGGGGTCTCCCCAGGTCCTTGGTGGGGGCTCATTGGGGTTCATTGGGTCCCTGGGGACAAGGGGACTGTCCTTGGGTCGTTAGGGGGCCTCCCCAAGTCCTTAGGGGTCTCCCGGGGGGTCTTCCCTGGTCCTTGAGGGACTCCCCAGGTCCTTGGTGGAGACTCATTGGGGTTCATTGGGTCCCTGGGGGGGGGGTGTTATCAGGTCCTTGGGGGGGCTCCTTGGGTCCTTAGGGGGGGCTCCTGAGGCCCCTGGGGGAGGGTTCATTGGGTCCCTGGGGCAGGGGTCTTCCCTGGGGGGGACTCCTTAGGTGGGGGTCCCTGGGGGGGGCTCCCTGGGTACCTCAGATGTGGGGGGGGGGACAGGACTTGGTGAGGCCGTCCCCCGGTTGGGGTGGGAGGTGCCGAGGGCACGGTGGCCGTGGGGACCCATGGTACCGTGGGGGGCTGGGTCCCCCTGCTCCCTGGGGAGGGTCCGTGGCTCAGTGTGGGACCCCCCCCCCCCATGTCCCTGGGGGGTGGGGGAGGGGCATGACTTGGCATAGGACCCCCAGGCCCCTGGGGGGGGTCTATGGCTTGGTGTGGGAGCCCCATGTCCTGGGGGGGGGGTGCCCATGGCTTGGCGCGGGACTCCTCCGCGTCCCTGGGAGGAAGCCTATGGCTCAGTGGGGGACCCCCATGGCCCGGGGGTGTCTGTGGCTTGGCGTGGCCCCCCCCCTTGGTGCCGGGCGCTGACTCCCCATGGGGGCCAGGAGGGGAAGACGTGGCTGAACATGGCGCTGGCCATGGAGGAGGCGGGCGAGCCCCCCGCCGCGCTCCAGTCCTGCCTCCGAACCGCACTGGAACGAGCCGAGGCGGCCGGAGACCCCCGGCTGCAGGTGAGGGGGGGGTGGGGGGGGGGGGCACGGGAACCCCCCATCCTCAGCTTCCCTCCCCTGGGGGGCTGGGGACTGACCTTCCTCCCTCTTCCTCCTCCCCAGAGGCAGATCCTGCGGCATCTCCACATGCTGCAGCTGCGGGACGGTGACACCGAAGCTGCCGCCGGCACCATGGTCCAGCTGGGGGGGCTGGGGGGGCCCGGCGAGGAGGAGGAGGAGGAGGAAGAACCGGAGAGCAGCGAGGCCCAGGATGAGAGCGAGCTGGAGCTGTCGGAGAGCGGTGAGGGGGGTCCTGGGGGGCTGGGGGGGGGGGGGGTGCAGGATCCCTGGGGGGGGTCTCCCTCTCTGGGGGGGGGTCTCTTCCAGAGGGGGAGGAGGATGAGCTCGACGGCTACAGCAAGAGTGTCCCCGGGCGCCGGCGGATCAGCAAGGTGAGAGAACCGGGTCCCCCCCCGGCACTATCAAAGAGGGGTGGGGGGGGGTCTCCCCCTTCCCCTGACACCCCCAAAGAGGGGGCAGAGGGTCTCCCCCTTCCACTGACAACCCCCAAAGGAGGAGCTGGGCGTGTCCCCCCTTCCATTGACACCCCCAAAAAGGGGTGGGGGGGGTCTTCTGTTTCTGCCTGACACCCCCAAAGAGGGGTTGGGGTCTCCCCCTTCCCCTGACACCCCCAAAGAGGGGTGGGGGGGGGGTCTCCCCTGTCTCCCCCTTCTTCCTGGCACCCCCAAAAAGGGGTTGGGGGTCTCTCTCTGACTCCCCTGAAGAGGGATGGGGGGTCCCCCGGGTGCTGGGGTGCATCCCTGGGGGTCCCCATCATGTGTGTGTCCCCCCCCCCCATGCCGACAGTGGAACCGGCGGAACGAGCGTGGCGAGACCCCCCTGCACCGCGCCTGCATCGAGGGCGACCTGCGCCGCGTCCAGCTCTTCCTCCGGCAGGTGGGCGAGGGGACGGGGGGGACCCCCACACTGGGGGAGGTGGGTCCCGTGGGACCCACAGGCGCTTCTGGGGGGCGCAGGGGGTCCCTGTGCCCCCTTGGCGAAGCCCGATGTGACTGTCCCCTCCCTCCTTCCCTAGGGGCACCCCCTGAACCCCCGCGATTACTGCGGCTGGACCCCGCTGCACGAGGCCTGCAACCACGGGCACCTGGGTGAGTGGGGGGGGGACGGGACAGGGGGGTGGGCAGAGCCCCCCCAGGGTGCAGTCAGACCCCCCCAGGAGCAGTCAGACCCCCCCCCTCGACTGGGCAGGTAGAGGACACAGGTAGAACCCCCCTCGAGGTGGGGAAATCTCCCCCCAGGAGCAGGCAGACCCCCCTGGGGTGCAGGCGGACCCCCCCAGGGTGTAGTCAGCCCCCCCCCCCGGGTCAGCAGAGCCCCCCCCGGGATGCAGGCAGACCCCCCCCACGGCGCAGGCAGAACCCCCTCCTCCTCCTCCTCCTCACCCCCGTCTCCCCCCGTCCCCCAGAGATCGTGCGGCTGCTGCTGGAGCGGGGGGCGGCGCTGGACGACCCGGGGGGGCCGGGCTGCGAGGGCATCACCCCCCTGCACGACGCCCTCAGCTGCGGCCACTTCGAGGTGGCCGAGCTGCTGGTACGGCGAGGAGCGTCGGTGACGGCCAGGAACGCCAGGGTGAGCCGCTGGGACTTGGCGGGGGTGGGGGGGACACACAATATTTGGGGGGGACACGACACACTTGGAGACCTTTGTTGTCCCCCCCCCCTTGTAGGGCCTGACGCCGCTGGGGACGCTGGAGGAGTGGGTGCGCACCTACGGCAAGGAGCTGGACCAGGAGACGCGGCAGCGGTGCCGGGCGGCCGAGCGCCTGCTCCGGGAGGCGGCGGCGGCGGCACGAGGTGGGACTCGGCGCGGCAACACCGGCACCCCGCTCCCCTCCGCTTTTTGGGGGGGTAGGGGGGGGCTGAGGGTGATGTGTCTGTCCCCCACACACACACACACAGCCCCGCCGCAGCTCTCCCAGGACTCGCCGCTCTTTGATGCCGAGCTCAGCCAGCGGCAAACGCCGCAGCCGCGCTCCCCGCCGGCAGCGGAACCGGAGGATGGCGACATGTTGCCGCTGAGGCCGGTGAAGAAGCGGCAGCGGGTGCCGGGGCTCGGCAGGCAGGAGGTGGCGGAGCCAGACCCGGAGCCGGATGAGTACGAAGCCGCCATCCGAGGCCTCGGCAGCGCCAAGTCCCTTCTCGGCAGCAGCACCGCGACGGCGTGCCGGCAACCGGTACCACAGCCGGCCCTCATCCCGGCCGAGCAGTACCTGGATGAGGAGGACTGGCTGGAAGACGACCTTGGGGAGTCCCGGGGGGGCCGTAAGCGGCCGCGCCTGGAACCCCAGGAACCGGTGACCACTTCGGGGGATAGCACGGGGCCGGAGAGTGATGGCGAGGGCCCTGCGCCGGCCCGGCACCAGCCGCGGCGTCGCCGGAGCGTGCAGAGCCGGCTCACCCGCCTGGTGGAGAGGGTCTCGCTGGGGCGCTCCCGGGAACGCCAGCCCCCCGAGGTGGCCGGGACCCCGCTCTCCGCTGAGGATGAGGGTGAGGGGACCCCCCCACCAGCACCGGTGCCGCTGCCGGCACCGCTGCCTGCCCTCCGTGTGCGCGTCCGCGTCCAGGACAACGTCTTCCTCATCCCTGTGCCCCAGAGGTGAGACTTTCCCCCTGCTATTTTGGGCATTCCCCCTCCCATTTTGGGGATTTCCCCCGCCACGTCCCCTTGGGGACCCCGGTGCGGGGCGGCAGCGCTCGCCGGTGACCGTGCCGGTGCTGCTGTCGCGGCAGCGAGAGCCGCGCCGTGGGCTGGCTGGCGGAGCAGGCGGCCGAGCGCTATTACCAAACCTGCGGGCTGCGGCCGCGGCTCACCCTGAAGAAAGAGGGGGCTCTGCTGGCCCCCCAGGACCTGGTGGGGGACGTCCTGCAGAGCAACGAGGAGGTGAGAGCCTGGACCCCCCCCTCCCCCCGTGCCGGGCATCGCCACCGGTGGTGGCATCGGTGACGGCTTCGGCGTTGCAGGTGCTGGCGGAGGTGACGTGCTGGGACCTGCCGCCCCTGGCCGAGCGGTACCGCAGGGCTTGCCAGAGCCTGGCCGTGGGTAAGGACCCCCCCCGTGTGCCCCCCAGGTAGTGGGCAAGGACCCCTGTCCCCTCCCTGTCCCCTTGGGGGCCGTCCCCGCCGAGGGACAGGGCTGGGGGCCCTTGGCCGGTGCAGGGCCGTCAGCAGGACTACGGGGTCTCCGAGGGGTCTCCGAGCTCCTCTGGAGGGGGGGGACAGTCCTGTGGGGGGTGTCCCCAAGGCCACCAAAAGCCACCCACCGCCCTCTCCGCCGGCAGAGCCTCACCCGCTGCTGCTGAAGGTGACGGAGCTGCAGGAGCAGAGCCCGGGGCTGGAGGTCGGGGCGGGCCTGGCCCTGCGCCCCCCCCACCTCCCCCCGCTGCTGCGGGCCCTCAAGCTGCAGGCGCCGCTGCGGCAGCTCCGGCTTCGCAGCTGCAGGTTGCCCGACGCCGTGGCCACCGACCTGCTGGCCACGCTGGCCACCCTGCCCGCCCTCGCCCTCCTGGACCTCTCCGGGAACCAGCTGGGACCCCAGGGGCTGCGGCAACTCCTGCCCCAGCACTCCGGCACCGCCGGCGCCTTCCAGGTAGGACCTGGGGGGGACGGGACGGGACGGGGACCTGGCACCGGCCCCACGGGACCCAGCACTGGCTTTGCCTGGCTGAGTGTCACAGTGTGGGTCCCCCCCAAAACCTCTCGTCTGTCTCTCAGAACTTCTCATCTGTCCCCCCCAGACCTTGTGCCTGTCCCCCCCATCTCTCCTTGGTCCCCTAAATCTTAATTCCCCAAACCCCCCCTTCCTCCCCCAAACCCCTCCTTCCTCCTCCAAACCTCGCTCCAGTCCCCTAAATCTCCCCTTTGTCCCCCCCCAAAGCCCCACGTCCATCCGCCCCCCAAACCTCTCCCTTGTCCCCAAAACCTCTTGCTCTCCGTCCCCTAAATTTCTTCATCCGCCCTGTAAATCTGCTGCCCGTCCCCCCTCCCCCAAACCTCTCCTTTGTCTCTCCGTCCCCAACACCCCTTTTCTGTCCCCTAAACCTCTTCTGTGTCCCCCCAAACCCCTTGCCCGTCACCTCCAAAACCTTCCCTTTATCCCCTAAACCTCTTCATCCGTCCCCTAAACCTCGCGTCTGTCCCGCAAATCTCTCACCTGTCCCCTCAACCCTGTGTCCGTCGGTCCGTCCCCCAAACCCCTCATCTCTCCTTTGTCCCCCCAACCCCTTGCCCGTCCCCCCAGACCTCTCCTCCTCCGTCCCCTGAGCCTCTTCTCCGTCCGTCCCCGACACCTCGCGCCCGTCCCCGTTTACACCTCGTCCCTTAAAACCCCTCTCCTCTGTCCCCGGCCGGTGCCGCCAGAGCCTGGAGGAGCTGGACCTGAGCCTGAACCCGCTGGGGGACGCCAGCTGCCAGCCCCTGGCCCTGCTGCTGCGGCGCTGCCCGGCGCTCGCCACGCTGCGGCTGCAGGCCTGCGGCTTCACCCACGCCTTCAGCCTGGCGGGTAAGCGCCCGCGGCGCCGCGACGGCACGGTGGGGTTCTCTCCCCACACGGTTATCCTCATGGCACGGTTCTCCCCGCGCGTGGCTCTCTCCCGGCACGGTTCTCTCTCCCCGCACAGTTATTATCATGGCACGGTTCTCCTCATACGGTTCTCCCTGCGTGGTTCTTCTCCCAGCGTGGTTCTGCCAGCACGGTTCCCTCTCCTGCCGTGGTTCTGCCGGCACGGTTCCCTCTCCTGCCGTGGTTCTGCCGGCACGGTTCTCTCTCCTGCCGTGGTTCTCCCGGCACGGTTCCCTCTCCTGCCGTGGTTCTCCCGGCACGGTTCCCTCTCCTGCCGTGGTTCTCCCGGCACGGTTCCCTCTCCTGCCGTGGTTCTGCCGGCACGGTTCTCTCTCCCCGCATGGTTCTTCTCATGGCACAGTTCTCCCCGCGCATGGTTCTCCTGGCACAGTTCTCTCTCCCCACACAGTTATTCTCATGGCACGTTTCTCCTCATCTGGTTCTCCCGGCACGGTTCTCTCCCGGCGTGGTTCTGCTGGCACGGTTCTCTCCCCACACGGTTCTTCTCACAGCGCGGTTCTCCCGGCACGGTTCTCTCTCCCCGCATGGTTCTTCTCATGGCACAGTTCTCCCCACGTGGTTCTTCTCACCGCGTGGTTCTCTCTCCCGGCACGGTTCTCTCTCCCCACGTGGTTATTCTCATGGCACGTTTCTCCTCATCCGGTTCTCCCGGCACGGTTCTCTCCCCACACGGTTCTTCCCTCGGCACAGTTCTCCTGGCATGGTTCTCCCGGTGCGGTTCCCTCCTGGTGTGGTTCTCCCGGCACGGTTCTCTCTCCCCACACGGTTCTTCTCATGGCACGGTTCTCCCCACATGGTTCTTCTCACTGCGCGGTTCTCCCGGCACGGTTCTCTCTCTCCCGGCACGGTTCTCACCCCACGGTTCTCTCTCTCCCGGCACGGTTCTCACCCCACGGTTCTCACCCCACGGTTCTCTTTCCCCACGCGGCTTCTCCCGGCGCCGGTGTTTCCCCAGGAGCCGAGCGGCTGCAGACGTTGTCCTTGTCCTACAACGCCCTGGGCCCGGCGGCGCTGGCGCGGCTCCTCGGCAGCCTGCCCTGCCGCAGCCTGGGCCGCCTGGAGCTGGGCTCCGTGGCCGGGCCGGGCCACCAGCCCCTCGCCGGGGCCCTCGGCAGGTACCTGGCGCAGGTGAGAGCCGTCCCCGGGGGGATGCGGGGACCCCGCTCCCCGCGCGGTGCCGCCTGCGGTTGTGCCGATACGGTGTGCCCTTCCCGCAGGAGGGCTGCGCCCTGAGCCACCTCACGTTCTCTGGGAACCGCCTGGGTGACGGTGACGTCCTGGAGGTGGCCAGGTGAGGGGACGAGGGGACCCTGGGGACATTTCGGGGGGACAGGTGGTGGTGGGGGATTGGGGGGGTTTCCTGGCAGCAGGATCCTCACCCTCCGCCTCCCAACGGAGACCCAGCTCCGGCGTGGGAGCACGGTGTGGGGACGTGGTGGGGATGGAAGGGACCTCCCCAGGGACAAGGGGGTGACCAGGCGAGGGGACCCTGGGGACATCTGGGGGTGACAGATGGTGGACAGGGGGGTCCTGGCAGCAGGATCCTCACCCTCCACATCCCAAGGGAGACCCCGCGCTGGCTCCAGCCGTGGGAGCACGGTGTGGGGGGACACTGGGGATGGAGGGGACCCCCCTGGGGACAAGGGGGTGGCCAGGTGAGGGGACAAGGGGACCCTGGGCATGTCTGGGGGTGACACAGAGGATGGCGGGGGGGGTCCTGGCAGCAGGATCCTCACCCTCCGCCTCCCAGTGGAGACCCCGTGTCAGCTCCGGCACTGGAGCACGGTGTGGGGGGACACTGGGGATGGAGGGGACCCCCCTGGGGACAAGGGGACCCTGGGGACATTGGGGGGTGACACAGAGCATTGGGGAGGGTGGGTCCTGGCAGCAAGATCTTCACCCTCCACCTCCCAAGGGAGACCCTGCGCTGGCTCCAGCACAGGAGCACGGAGGGGACCCCTTTTGGGGACGAGGGGGGACCCCCTCGCTATCTCCCCCCGCCCGCCCGCAGGTGCCTCCCCGCTTGCCCGGCTCTGGTTTCCCTGGATTTCTCGGCCAATCCCGGGATCAGCGGCGTGGGGCTGCGGGCGCTGCTCTCCGCCCTGGAAGAGAGGAGCCGGGGGCTCCAGTTCCTCAGCCTGGCAGGTAGGACAGCGGCACAGGCGGCGACGGTGACACCAGCGCCGGCAGAAGGGGGGTGGGCAAACCCCCCAGAGCTCACGGGAGCCCCTTCTTCGCAGGCTGCTCCATGGTGGGGCCGTTGGATGACGGGACCTGGGCCAGAGCCGCCGGCAAGATCCAGGATCTCCGGCTCTGCAGCCGGCACGTCAGACGGAGCGACCAGCGGGACGTCGGCACGGCGCTGGGTGCCACCGCCGTCACCCGGCACCGCGCCCTCTTCTGTAAGAGCCTCTGAAGCATCGCCATCGCCGGCGGCTCCTGGTTTTCACCGGCGCAGCCATTACACACTGCCTTTATCAACGTGGCTGGTGGTTTTTGGGGTCCCAGCGTCACCGGCAGGTGACACACAAGGGTTTTATTGTTCCTGGCTTCATCTCAACACCAGTAAGGACTGGGAGGGGACTGGGTGGGCTGAACTGGGAGGGGACGGCGGCGCCGGGTGGCTCAGGAGTGGAGGAAGCGGTTGAAGGCGTTGTAGGCGGATTCCAGGTCGAACAACATCTGCCGGACCTGGGAATCGTCCAGCTCGTCCGACGCCGACATCCCGCTGAGTGTCTGCAGCCTGGGAGAAGTTGGGGGGGGGCTGCATTAGCGGCACCCCAAAAACGGTGCCGGTACCGGCGCCGGCGGCCCGGCACTCACCACTGGTTGACTTTCTGCCTGCCCTCGAAGTCGGGGGGCAGGTGGCTCATGCGGTTCATGGTCTCCATCAGCTCCCGCAGGTCCGGCTGGATCTGGGGAGAGAACTGGGGGTGAGCCACCGGCGCCGGCCTGGCCAAACCGGGGCTGCCGGCACGGCACGTGGGTGAACCCTACCTCGTCCATGGCTCGGATCTCCAGGCGCAGCTTGTCCATCACCGTGATGAAGAGCTGCAAGAAAAGGGAAGTTCGGCTCAACCGTGACCCTTCCCACCCCCCCCCCCCAAAAACTACCGAAGCTGCCCCCAAAACCACCGCGGCCGAGCCCCGGCACCGTACGGAGACGATGTCGGCGATGCAGCGGTTGAGGTTGCCCTTGTCGTCCTTGATGGTGATGGGCCGGTCCTCCTTGATCCTCTCCATGGCCAGGGGGCAGTCGAGCTGTGGGGAGACGACGCCGTGAGCGGCACAACCGGTGCCCGCCCAGCCCCGCTGCCCGGTGGGTGCCGGCGCCGAGGCATCCGGTGGCGCCGAGGGATCAGGCAGCGCCTCGGCTCACCCGGAACTTGCGGCAGAAGTCGTCGATGGAGCTGATCTCGGAGCCCTGCACTTGCTTGAGGGCGGCTTTGAACTGGACCAGGAGGCGGGAGCAGGCGGCCGTGTACCTGTAGGGGGGGGGTGACAGGGACGGGCTTGTCCCCTCCATCGGGGACACGACGGCACCTCCACGGTGCGCCGGGTGCCATCGCCTTGCTCGGCGCCGAGGACTTACTCGTTAGGAGAGACGCAGTCCTTGATGTAGGCTTTCTCCAGGGCCTGCAGGGTCTTCACCACCGCAAAGAGCTCGGCCATGTTGTCGTACCTGCAACCGCAGCGGCGCCCGCGGTGGGTCAGCCGTGTCCCGGGAGGGAGCGCGGTGGAGACGGAGGGGACCGCGACGGAGAACAGGGCACCGCGACGGAGAGAAGGGGACTGCGATGGAGAACAGGGGAGCGTGTTGGAGAACGGGGTCCCAGGAGGAACTGGGATGGAGAACTGGGGACTGCAGCGGACAAGTGTCCCGGGATGGGCCGCGGCGGAGAAGGGGGGACCAGGAGGGACCCTGATGGAGGCGGGGGGGGGACCACCATGGAGAGAAGGGGACTGCGAGGGACAATGGGGGACTGCGGTGGAGAGCTGTGTCCCAGGAGGGACTGTGATGGACAAGAGGGGACCAGGAGGGACCGTGATGGAGAATGGGGGACAGGGAGCAGTGTCCCAGGAGGGACCGTGATGGAGAAGGGGGTGCTGCAATGGACAATGGTGTCCCAGGAGGGACAGTGATGGGGAGCGATGTCCCAGGAGGGACCGCGATGCAGAGAATGGGAACCACAATGGAGAAGGGGAGACTGTGATGGAGAACGGTGTCCCAGGAGGGACCACGGTGGAGAACAGGGGGACCGCCATGGAGAACGGTGTCCCAGGAAGGACCATAATGGAGAAGGGGGTGCTGCAATGGACAATGGTGTCCCAGGAAGGACCGTGGTGGGGAGAGGTGTCCCAGGAGGAACCATGACGGAGAACAGTGACTCAGGAAGGACCATAATGGAGAATGGGGGACCATGATGGAGAAGAGGGGACCAGGAGGGACCCTGATGGAGAGCGGAGGACCGTGCTGGGGAGCGATGTCCCAGGAGGGACCGCGATGCAGAGAATGGGGACCACAATGGAGAAGGGGAGACTGTGATGGAGAACGGTGTCCCAGGAGGGACCACGGTGGAGAACAAGGGGACCACCACGGAGAATGGTGTCCCAGGAGGGACCATGGTAGAGAACGAGGGGACCACCGTGGAGAACGGTGTCCCAGGAGGGACCACGGTGGAGAACAAGGGGACCACCGTGGAGAACGGTGTCCCAGGAGGGACCACGGTGGAGACCAAGGGGACCACCATGGAGAACGGTGTCCCAGGAGGGACCACGGTGGAGAACAAGGGGACCACCATGGAGAACGGTGACCCAGGAGGGACCACGGTGGAGAACAAGGGGACCACCACGGAGAACGGTGACCCAGGAGGGACCACGGTGGAGAACGGCGTTCACGGAGGGATCGTGATGGAGAACGGGGGGGACACTGATGAACAAGGGGGGACGGTGATGGAAGACGGTGTCCCAGAGGGATGGTGATGGAGAACGGGGGCCCAGGCTGTCCCACCAGAGCCGGTGGCCACCTGGGGCTCGTCCCCCATTTCCCGGGGTGGGGGTGGGGGGGTGGACTCACTTCTCCCTCTCCCTGGCGTTCTTGTAGAGCTTCACCTCCTGCGGGGACAGGGGGGGGACAGGGCTCAGCCCTGGGGCTGGTGGCCAGTGCCCTGCCGGGGGGGGGGGGGCCACACTCACCTCGTAGAGCTCGGGCTTGTTGCCGGGGGCTGCGGAGGGAGGGGGAGGTTAGAGGGGGCCACACAGACACCCTACTCGGTAGCCCCGGTGCGTGTTGTCATCCCCTCACCCCACCCCGGTAGCCCCGGGTCCCCCTCAGTAGCCCGGGTCCCCCTGGGTCGCCCCTGTGGTCGCTCCCCCACCTTCCCCCGGCTAGCCCCGGTGTCACCCTCTGGTAGCCCCGGTCCCCACCTCGGTAGCCCTGTCCCCGCCCCCCCACTAGTCCCGGCTTCTCCCCGGTAGCCCCGGTCCCCACCTCGGTAGCCCTGTCCCCGCCCCCCCCCCCACTAGTCCCGGCTTCTCCCCGGTAGCCCCGGTCCCCACCTCGGTAGCCCTGTCCCCGCCCCCCCCCACTAGTCCCGGCTTCTCCCCGGTAGCCCCGCCCCGCCCCCCCCCCCCAGTAGCCCCCGCTTCCCTCCGGTAACCCCGAGGCCCTCCCGGTAGCTCCGCTCCGCCCCCCCGTCGAATACCCCTGGTCTGTCCCCACCCCACCTCCTCCCGGTAGCCCCCGTGCCCCCTCCGGTAGCCCCGGTGCCCCCCAGGCCCGCGGGGAGCAGCGGGCCCCCGCTGCCGCCGCTCTCACCTCCCATCCCGGGCGGCCCCGCGATACCGTGAAACATCCCGCCGGGGTCCCCGCCTCGCCCGGAGGGCTCTGAGACCCCCCCGTTCCCCCTTCCCCCGGTGCCGGTCCGGGCCCGCCCCCCCGCCGTCCCCGCTGCCGGTGGCCGCGCTCCGCTTCCGCAAAATGGCGGCGGGTCGAGGATGCGGCGCTCGGCTGGTCGGGGCTGGCGGCGAGGGGCGGGGCTTAGCGGTTTGGGCGGGGGAAAGGCGGCGGTTTTAGCGGGAAAAGGCGATGGTTTTGGCGGGAAAAGATGCCCCGAGGGGTTAATGCCGCCCCCCGGGTCTGGGGGGGGGGGGGTGGCCCGGCCTGGCGGGAGGGGGCCGAGGTGGGGGGTTCTGCCCCTCTGCCCCGCTCTGTGACACCCCCCTGCAGCGCTGCCTCCAGCTCTGGGGACAGCAGGAGGACACGGAGCTGTCGGAGTGGGGCCGGAGGAGGCCCCGGAGATGCTGGGAGGGCTGGAGCCCCTCTGCTGTGGGGACAGGCTGAGAGAGCTGGGGGGGTTCAGCCTGGAGAAGAGAAGGCTCCGGGGAGACCTTCCAGCCCCTGCCAGGCCCTCAAGGGGCTCCAGGAAAGCTGGGGAGGGTCTCTGGAGCAGGGAGGGGAGCCATGGGACGAGGGGGAAGGGTTTTACACTGAAAGAGGGGAGATTGAGAGGAGATCTGGGGAAGAAATTCTTGGCTGTGAGGGGGGTGAACCCCTGGCCCAGGTTGCCCCGAGAAGCTGTGGCTGCCCCATCCCTGGAGGGGTTCAAGGCCAGGTTGGACGGGGCTGGGAGCAACCTGGGCTGGTGGGAGGTGTCCCTGCCCAGGGCAGGGGGTGGGACTGAGTGGGCTTTAAAGGTCCCTTCCCACCCAAACCATTTGGTGATTCCATGATCAGCTGTGGGCAGGCATTGGCGCTGCAGCCCTGCAGGAAGGGAGGTTTCCGAAGGAAGGAAGGCAGCAGCCGGCTGGGAATGGAGGAGGAGGAGGAGGAGGAGGCGGCTGCTGCCCTTGGCCGCTGCACTGGCGGGTCAAGGATCGCCGTGAGGTGGCAGCTGACGCAGCCGTGGGCAGCCATAAACCTGCCGATAGCAGGGACAGGGAGGTGAAGGCCGGGTGCTGGCGGCACCGGGGCAAAGGTCACGGGCAAAAGAGCCCCCCCGGCGGGGGGAGCACCATGACCTTGGCCGCGGGGCGATGCCATAAAGCTCCCGGGGGTGGCGGGTTCATGGCAGGTCCGGTTCTGTGACGGTGACTGAGGTGGGGCCGGTTGTTCCTCAGAAAGAGGCAACCGCGAAATACGGGGAAGAAAGAAACTGCAGGAAAAGCCATCGGCGTCTCCGCGGATTTCCAGTGCCGGGATGATGATGTCGAGGGGATGCCAAGAAGATCTCGAGGGGATGCTGAGGAGATGTCAAGCAGATGTCGAGAAGATCTCGAGAGGATGCCCAGAGAGGTGGGGGAGTCTCCGACTCTGGAGACATCCCAAACCCGCCCGGATGCATCCAACCTGCTCTGGGTGACCCTGCTCTGGCGGGGGGTGGGACTGGGTGGTCTCCCGAGGTCCCTTCCGACCCTGTGATTCTGTGATGGCAAGGAGACGTCGAGATGCTGTCAAGATCTTGAGATGCTGTCAAGAAGATCTTGAGATGATGCCAAGAAGACATCAAGAAGACGTCAAGATATTGGCTTTTCTGTAACCGCGTTCCTACACCCGTACGTGCTCCAGGGACGCGGGTCGGTGAAGGGATCTGGTTTTTGGTTACGCACCTGGTTATGGTGAGCCTGGAAAACAACCCTTGTGCCACGGCTGTGGCTGCGACTGGTGGCCATCCTGCTCCTCACGGCTACCTGGGGGTGACAGCCACCATCTGGGCGTCCCTTGGTCCTGAGAAACGCCGTGAAGTTCTTCTGGTCACCTCCGAAACGGGGTTAACGAACGCGGCTCTGCATCCTCAGGGCTCCCAAATTGGGCAGGTGCCGGATCAGTTCGTGGTTTATCACCGGATCATAATTTGAACTCAGCTGGAGGATTCCGGGATTCCTGAAACCTGGAGCATCTTCTGTTTCGGAAAACCCCAGTGTTAAACATGAGAAGAAAGACAAAACTAAAGAGGAGAGTCCCTGAGATGCTCCGTGGTGTCACCATGCAAAGAAACGCCCTCGTCACCCATCAGCAGAACGGCCCGGAAAAGGAAATCCATTTTAAGAAGGAAAAACCCCAAATCTGCTTTTTCTTCCAGCGGCTTCGGAGGGGCCCTGGCTGGGAGAAACCTTTGGGGGAGCGGGATTTGCCATCCCCAAAGAGGGACAGAAGAGCCGAAGCGACCCTGGCCGTGGGCGGTGGGATGGAGGAGCCGGGTTTGGGGGCAGACGTGCTCCCCACCGCTTTGTCCCTCACCACGGGGGGTCTTTTCCTCCTGCCGCCTTCAAACTGGTCTCGCGCTCTGCCGCCAGATGAAATTTGCACTAGAAAAAAAGGAGGAAACTTTAAAAAAATAATCCCGATTTTCAGCAGGAAAGGTTGGTTCAACGTCAATTTGGGTTCAACGTGGAAGGGCCTTCAGGAGAAGCCCTTCGGCCTCGTGCCCACCGGGAGCAGGATGAGCCCCCAGTTTGGTCGGTGCCTGTCCATGAGCTCTTCCATGTGCCCATGGGCTCTTCCATGAGTGGCAGCGCTGCCAAGGGGAGGAGGAGGAGGAGGAAGAAGAAGAGGAGAAGGAGGAGGAGGAGGAGAAGGAAGAGGAAAAGGAGGAGGAGGAGGAGGAAGAAGAGGAAAAGGAGGAGGAGGAGGAGGAAGAAGAGGAAAAGGAGGAGGAGGAGGAGGAAGAAGAGGAAAAGGAGGAGGAGGAGGAGGAAGAAGAGGAAAAGGAGGAGGAGGAGGAGGAAGAAGAGGAAAAGGAGGAGGAGGAGGAGGAGGAAGAAGAAGAGGAGAAGGAGAAGGAGGAGGAGGGAGAAGAGGAGAAGGAGGAGGAGGAAGAAGAGGAGAAGGAGGAGGAGGAGGAGGAGGAAGAAGAGGAGAAGGAGGAGAAGGAGGAGGAGGAAGAAGAGGAGAAGGAGGAGGAGGAGGAAGAAGAGGAGAAGGAGGAGGAGGAGGAAGAAGAAGAGGAGAAGGAGGAGGAGGAGGAGGGGAGGTCGCCCTCCCTGCGCCCACCCCAGCCCACAGCGCGGTTGCCCCCTCGCCCTCACAGCTGGGCCGGCTTCTGCGGTGAAGCTTTTGGGGAGATTGGGGACCGCGGTGCCAGCCCACACTGGTGACGTCAACTGGGCGGTGAGGTGGACACGTCAGATGGACGAGGCGTCTTCTGGAGAGCCCTGGACCTGTGGCCAAGAGCCGTGTGAAGTCTAAGGAAGACAAGGGCAAGGTCATGGCCCAAGAGCCCGGAGCAGGCTGGGCCCCGTTGGGTTGGGGAACAGCCTTGTGGAGAAGGACCTGGGATGGCGAACAAGGTGAGGAGGAGTCAGGAGCCGGGCAGCGATGAAGGCAGCAGGTCCCAGGCTGGATCGGCTGGGGATGGACGTGGTCATCCCGCTCTACCCAACGGCTGGAGTCCTGCGTCCCGCTCCGGTCCCCGCAACTGGAGAAGGACGCGAACGTGCTGGAGAGGGTCCAAACAAGGGCCACGAAGATGATCCAAGGGCTGGAGAACCTGCCCTGGGAGGGAAGGCTGATGGAGTTGGGTCTCACCTCCCTGGAGAAGAGAAGGTTCAGAGGAGACCTGGGCGCGTATTTCGGTGCTTGCAGGGCGGTGGGTTGGGTTTGGGGGGCGAGGCTTCGGTAATGGGGGGGCTGCAGGGACGGGGGGGGAGCTGTGAGAAGGTGCCGGGAGCTGGTCCCCTGTAGGACAGAGCCAATTCCAGATGGCTCCCGGAGGGACCTGCCGTTGGCCAAAGTTGAGCCCATCAGTGGTGTTGGTGGCACCTCTTGGGGTGACGTGGAGTGAGACAATGGGAGAGGAGCAGCCCTGCAGAGCCCAAGGCTGGGGGAGGAGGAGGAGGAGGAGGAGGAGGAACTCCAGGTACCGGAGCAGAGATTCCTCTGCAGCCCGTGGAGGTGACCATGGAGAGGCAGGTTGTCCCCTGCAGCCCGTGGAGGTGACCATGGAGAGGCAGGTTGTCCCCTGCAGCCCATGGAGGTGACCGTGGAGAGGCAGGTTGTCCCCTGCAGGCCCTGGAGGTGACCATGGAGAGGCAGGTTGTCCCCTGCAGGCCCTGGAGGTGACCATGGAGAGGCAGGTTGTCCCCTGCAGGCCCATGGAGGTGACCATGGAGAGGCAGGTTGTCCCCTGCAGCCCCTGGAAGTGACCGTGGAGAGGCAGGTTGTCCCCTGCAGGCCCTGGAGGTGACCATGGAGAGGCAGGTTGTCCCCTGCAGCCCATGGAGGTGACCATGGAGAGGCAGGTTGTCCCCTGCAGCCCGTGGAGGTGACCATGGAGAAGCAGGTTGTCCCCTGCAGCCCATGGAGGTGACCGTGGAGAGGCAGGTTGTCCCCTGCAGCCCGTGGAGGTGACCATGGAGAGGCAGGTTGTCCCCTGCAGCCCATGGAGGTGACCGTGGAGAGGCAGGTTGTCCCCTGCAGGCCCTGGAGGTGACCATGGAGAGGCAGGTTGTCCCCTGCAGCCCATGGAGGTGACCATGGAGAGGCAGGTTGTCCCCTGCAGCCCGTGGAGGTGACCATGGAGAAGCAGGTTGTCCCCTGCAGCCCATGGAGGTGACCGTGGAGAGGCAGGTTGTCCCCTGCAGCCCGTGGAGGTGACCATGGAGAGGCAGGTTGTCCCCTGCAGGCCCTGGAAGTGACCGTGGAGAGGCAGGTTGTCCCCTGCAGGCCCTGGAGGTGACCATGGAGAGGCAGGTTGTCCCCTGCAGCCCATGGAGGTGACCATGGAGAGGCAGGTTGTCCCCTGCAGCCCGTGGAGGTGACCGTGGAGAGGCAGGTTGTCCCCTGCAGGCCCTGGAGGTCCCCACGCTGGAGCAGTCGGTGGAGGTCGGTCTCCCGTGGGTGAGACCCCGCAGTGGGGCAGGGGAGGAGCGTGAGGAGGAAGGAGCCGGCAGAGATGAAGTGTCGTGGACTGACCCCATTCCCCGTCCCTCGGGGGGAGGAGGAAGAGGAGTCGGGAGCGAAGCTGAGCCTGGGGGGAAGGTGGGTGGGAGGGAAGACGGGCTCAGACGCGTTTTTGTTTCTCGTTATCCCGCTCTGTTACTAATTGGCAATAAACGAAATGGATTTCCCCGAGGGGGCTTTGCTGTGAGGGTGGCTGTGGGGATGTCCCTGTCCCTGTCTCCACCCACCAGCTTTTTGTCCCGTTTCCTCCCCGTCCTCGCGGCGGCGGCGGGTGACGGAGCGGCTGGGTGGGCGTCTGGCAGCCACCCGGGGTCAACCCGCCGCCGGAGGCTGCCCCTTCGCCAGGAGCCACGCGGCGAGGACGAGGGACGAGGGGTGCCAGGTGGCAGCGGGAGAGGTCTCATCCCCACCCGCGGCGTGATTCACGCGGAGAACGATCAACCACCGCGACCAACGTGGTGGAGTCCCCGTCGCCAGAGGTGTCCGGGACGCGACTCGGGGCGGGGGGGCGTGAGAGTCTCCCTCATCCTCCTCCAGGTTCCTTCACCCCGGAAGGTCCAGCTGGGGGGTCTGGGAGGTCCCGTCCCCCCTGGGCTGGGATGAGCCCCGGCTTTGGGTGGCCCCGGCTGGTTCGGCGGCTCCTCGGCGCCGTCCCAGGGAGCCCGGTTGAGGTGACGCTCCCCGTCAACCAGGATGAACCTCCCCAGGCTCGTTACGGTCCCCCCCCGCAGCACCCACCAAGCCGGGTGCCCCCGGGAGCGGGTGAGCGTCGGGGTGACCAGCCGGGAACAGCTGGTCTCGGCGTCCGCCGCGCGTCGGGGTCACCAAAGCGTTTGGTGGAGGAGGAAACCACCGATGGCAGCACCTCCTCTTGCCCGTGTAGAGGGTGACACGTCCCCTTGGGGGGGGGGGGGGGGGGGATGACCCTCTTCCCGTGGTGGCCCTGGGGGTGTTTCAGGGCACCTCGTGGGACCCCGGCGGCGCGGGGGCCCGTGGTTTTCACCACCGTGTGCGGGGGCTCGGCAAACGCCGTGGCCAACGCCGGTTGTTGGGAGGAAGGAGGAGGCCGTGAAATGCCCGGTGGGGGCTGGCACTCGTCTGTCCCCCCCCGGTAGGGGGCTGGTGGGGGCAGAGACCCCCCCAAGACCTGCCTTCCCCGCGCCGCGAGCTTGTGCCGAAGGCAAAACCCCGGCCAAACTGGCGCTGGCTGGCACGGGGAGGAGAAGGGAGGGATGCCAGGGATCATCTCGGAGCCAAACCCTCAAATACGGTGTTTTTATCCGGAAAAACCACCTCTTTTCTGCAGGTGTCCCCCCCAAAACGCCACGGTGCCGCCATCTCTCTGCCGGAGCATCGCCCCGGCATCAAACATTAACCGCCCCGGCAGCTTGGCCGATGCCTCGCCGCGATAACGGCGGCTGGAATAGCACGTGGGGAGGTTTATTCCTTTATTACCCTTAACGAGACTTGGCTGATTGCCGAGGTATTAATTGCCGAGGCGGCGGCGGGACCCCTTCCCCCGTCCAGGCCACACCGGGATTTTCCCGGCGGCGCTTCCTGGTGCCACCGCGGCGCTGCCGGGGGGCTCCGGCCACCCACCGTGGGGCAAAATCCACGCTCCTCCCCCCAGCCCAGGTGGAACTTGAGCCCACGGTCCCCAGCTCCGGAGGCTGATCCCGGATCCATGAGGCGGCTGGGCCCGGCCATGGCGCGGTAGGCGCGCGGCGCTGGACACCGCCGGCAGTGCCGGGAGCGCCGATGGGCGCCAGGGCCTCACTGGTGACAATGGGGGACGGCGGGACAGACTCCGGTGATGCCACCAGCCCGGCTGCACTATGGCTGTGGGGAGAGGCCACGGTGGCACCCATGGCAGCACCGTGGCACCGACCGGTGCGCTGGGACGGGCAGGCGCATGGCGAGGGAGGAATCCCTGTCCCCTGGTTGGGCACGGGCTGTCCCGGTGCTCGGCCATGCCAGCCACGGTGACACATCAGAGACCACAGTGACACATCAGAGGCCACGGTGGCCTCACTACCCATCCCTCTGCCGCGGCATGGCCGTGCCGGCACCGGGCGTGGGAGCCATGGGGCAACCGGGCGGCTCCTGGGGCACCGGCATGTGCCGTGTCCATGGCCTGGCGGTGCCATGCGGTACCACACGATGCCGCGCCGCGCTGTGCCGCTCAGACCCGCCGTGCGCCGACGTCCATCAAGGCGGCGCAGTGTGTCACCGTGTGCCCACCTGAGTCCCGTCCCGTAGGCAGGGCGGTGGCGGCACCTCTCGCACCCCCGTGCCGCGGACACCGCACTCCTGCGGGTGACGAGACACTCGGTGCGGCCCCGGCGCCAGACACCGTCCCTTCCTGGCGGGGTGTCACCGGGACGGGCACGGGGGGAGCCCGGCGCCCAAAACGGGGGGATGCCGGCACGCGGGCGCGAGCTCGGCACCGGAGCCGGGAGCCGGGGGGATCCCAGCACCCCCGGGAGAGGCAGGGGCGGGGGGTGCCATCGGCGGTGCCGGGGTTCGGGGGGGGCCGGGCGGAGGTGCCGGGCCCTGAGGAATGGTTAACCCGGGACAATCTCTCCCGGAGCCAATCACTGCCGCGGCCTCGAGCGCTTTTACAGCCCCGGCGCCCCACGGCCGCACCGGCACCTGCTGGCAACCCCCGGGGCGGGCGGCACCGCGGCCCACCGGCACACGCCGCGACAAGCCGCGCCACGATGCCGCCGCCGCCGCCACCGCTGCTGCTGCTGCTGCTGCTGCTGGTGGCCCCGGGGGCCAGCGGCCAGGACCCCCCTGGTGCGGCCACGGCCATGGCAGGCCCTGGAGGCCCTGCTGTCGTCGGGCCGGGGCTCCCTGCCCCGCGGCGCGGTGCGGGCCCTCGTGGGCATCGCCGGCGGCCGTGCGCAGTGCCGCCACGCCGGGCCGTGTGGAACGGTAAGCGCCCGCGCCGCCGGCACTCGGGGCCGTGTGGAAAGGGAGGACGGGGGTCAAACTCCAGCGTGCCGGCACGGCGCAGTGCGGCACACGGCACACGGCACGGTGGGGTGCCGCGTGGCGGTGGCTGGCGCCCTGCGGGTGGCATGGCGTGGCGTGGCGTGGCAAGGGATGCTGCGTCGCTGCGTGGCACTGTGCCGCAGCATATGGCACGGCATGGCACGGCACTGCCTGGCACGGCACGGCATGGCACGGCATCCTGCATTGCCACCTGCCACCGTGCAGCGGTGCATGGCACGGCACGGCACGGCGTGCTATGGTGTGGCCTGGCACCGTGTGCCGTAGCGCATGGCATGGCCCGGCACGGCACGGCCCAGGCACCCGCTGCCCCCCCCCCCCGCATCCCCGTCCCCCTCCCCGGGGGTCCCGGCGCTGCCGTGGGGGTCAGGGGGTGCTGCGCGGCCTCTGCTGGGGCCTGGGGGGCACCGGGGGGGGGTCCCTGACCCCATGGGGTGCCCGGGGCCGTGCCATCCCGTGTGCCGTGTGCCGTGCGGTGCCGCTGCGTCTGCTCCCCGTGTCCCGGGGGGCTGGGTCACCTTGACACCCCCCCCCCCCCCCCCCCCCTTGTTTTGGGGTGTCCCATGGGGGTGGGGGGGAGGAATGGGTGCTCTGGGGGGGGCCACGTTGGGGGTAGGGGTGGGTTTGGGGGGGCCTGACCCCCCCTCCCCCTCCCAAGGCACCCTGACCCCCTGTGTCACCCTCACCCCCCCCATGTCACCCTGACCCCCTGTGTCACCCTCACCCCCCTCACAGCACCATGACACTCCCATGTCACCCCCCTGTGTCACCCCCCCATGTCACCCCATGCCACTCTGACCCTGCTATGTCACCCCCCCCATGTCCCCCCATGTCACCCCCCGTGTCCCCCCATGTCACCCCCCGTGTCACCCCATGCCACCCTGTCCCCCCATGTCACCTTCTCCCCCCATGTCACCCCCCCATGTCACCCCCCGTGTCACCCCATGCCACCCTGACCCTGCTATGTCACCCCCCCGTGTCACCCCCCATGTCCCCCCCATGTCACCCCCCCATGTCACCCCATGCCACCCTGCCGCCCCGCGTCCCCGTCACCCCTCCCCTGTCCCCTCAGTGCCTCTCGGCGGACGCCGTCCTGGCGCTGGCGGGGGCCGGGGCCCGGCTGGAGGCCACCGACCTGCCCTGGCTGGGGGCCGCCGTGCTGGCCACCCTGCGCGACCCCCCGGCCACCTGCACCCGGGCCACCACGGGGCACTGGGCCACCCGCGCACGCGCCCTGCACCGCGCCTTCGCCGACGCCGGCAATGCCACCGACGCCGGCGATGTCACCGGCACCGGCACCCGCCACGGGTGTCCCCGCGCTGCGGGCGGTGGCGGAGCTGCTGGCGGCCGTGCAGCCCCACTACCGCAGCGCCGACGGCCAGGAGGTGAGGGGACACGCGTGCCACGGGGAGGGGACACCTGATGTGGCCACCACTGCATGGACACACGTGGCCCAGGGAGGTGACACCTGATGTGGCCACTGTTGTATGGCCACGTGTGCCCCGGGGAGGTGACATGTGCCGTGGGCACCACTGCATGGACACGTGCCCCGGGGAGGTGACACATGATGTGACCACCATGTGGACACACGTGGCCCAGGGAGGTGACATGTGCCATGGCCACCACTGCATGGACACACATGCCCCAGGGAGGTGACAGTTGATGTGGCCACCATTGCATGGCCACATGTGCCCTGGGGAGGTGACACATGATGTGGCCACCATTGTATGGCCATCCGTGCCCTGGGGAGGTGACATGTGCCATGGCCACTGTTGTATGGCCCTGCGTGCCCCAGGGAGGTGACACGTGCCATGGCCACCACTGCATGGACACACATGCCCTGGGCAGGTGACACTTGATGTGGCCACCACTGCATGGACACACGTGGCCCAGGGAGGTGACAGTTGATGTGGCCACTGTTGTATGGCCATGCGTGTCCTGGGGAGGTGACACATGATGTGACCACCACTGTGTGGACACATGTGGCCCAGGGAGGTGACACCTGATGTGGCCACCATTGCACGGCCACGTGTGCCCTGGGGAGGTGACATGTGCCATGGCCACCACTGCATGGACACACGTGCCCTGGGGAGGTGACAGTTGATGTGGCCACCACTGCATGGGTACACATGTCCCGGGGAGGTGACACATGATGTGACCACCATGTGGACACACGTGGCCCAGGGAGGTGACATGTGCCATGGCCACCATTGCACGGCCACGTGTGCCCTGGGGAGGTGACATGTGCCGTGGCCACCATTGCATGGACACACATGCCCCAGGGAGGTGACACATGGTGTGGCCACCATTGCATGGCCATGCGTGCCCTGGGGAGGTGACGTGCCGTGGCCACTGTTACATGGCCACGTGTGCCCTGGGGAGGTGACACATGCCATGGCCACCACTGCATGGCCATGCATTGCCCTGGGGAGGTGACACCTGATGTGGCCACCACTGTGGGGACACACATGCCCTGGGGAGGTGACACGTGCCATGGCCACACGTGCCCCGGGGGGGTGGCCCGGTGGCCCCCGCGTGCCACGCGGGTGACGGTGGCCGTGGCGCAGGGCTGCGTGGACGCGGCGGAGGTGCTGGCGGCCGGCGCGACGGTGTCCCCGCGGGTGGGGGCCCGGCCGGGACTGCGGGTACTGGCCGCACTGGGAGCACTGGTGCTGCGCGGCCGCTGCCTGTGCCCCCCCCACCCCTCCGACTGCCCCCCACGCTGCCGGCAACGCGGGATCGGGCCCCCCGGGGGCCAAGGGCAGGGTGAGGGGGGCGGGGGGGGGATGGGGGGGGGGGGGGGGTGGGGAGATTGGGGGATGGGGGGGTTGGGGGTCTATGGGGGGCGGGGGGGGGGATGGCGGGTGGGGGGGGTGGGGAGATTGGGAGATGGGGGGGATGGGGGGAGATGGGGGGCGGGGGGGGTTGGGAGATGGGGGGCAGGGGGGGGATGGGGGGAGATGGGGGTCTGTGGGGGTCTGTGGGGGGCAGGGGGAGATGGGGGGCAGGGGGGTCTGTGGGGGTCTGGGGGGGGGGGGGATGGGGTCTGTGGGGGGTTGGGGGGGGTTGCACCCTGTGGGGAGCGGGGACGTGGGGGGCTGGGGATGGCGGGGGGGGGGGATGTGGGGCAGGGGAGGTTGGGGATGGGGGACCATGGGGCAGATCCGTGGGGCAGGGGGCTGTGGGGTGGATCTGTGGGGCAGGGAGCCATGGGGCAGATCTGTGGGGCAGGGGGGCCATGGGGCAGGGCCGTGGGGCAGAGCCGTGGGGCAGACTCTGACGGTGCCCGGGCAGGGCTGAGCGCCCCGATGGAGCAGCTGGGGCTGGGCCCCCCCCAGGACCCCCCCGGGGACCCCAACGGGACCCCCCCCGGCCGGGACCCCCCCCCCGACGCGCTGCCCCACACCCAGAGCCAGCCCCGGGACAGGGTGAGTGGGGGGCACCGGGGGGGGGGGGGGTGTCAGGGTGCTCGGGGGGGTCAGGGGTCCTTGGGGGGTGTCAGGGTGCCCTGGGGGGGTCTCAGGGTGCTTGGGGGGGGGGTCAGGGTGCCCGGGGGGGGGATTAAGGGTGCTCTGGGGTGTCAGGGGTCCTTGGGGGGGGGGGGTCAGGGTGCTCGGGGGGCTCAGGGTGCCCTGGGGGGGCAGCCCCCCCCGGCTAAGGCCATGCCCCCCCCCCCACTGCTGCAGGCCCTGGGGCTCCCCGGGGGGGGCCGCGATCCCCCCCCACCCCCAGCGCCACGGACCCACAGCCATTGGACCCACGGCCACCGTCCCCACGGCCACCAGCCCCGGCCCCGCGGCCACTGACCAGCAGCTCAGCGTCGCCGAGAGTGAGTGGGGACGGGGACAGGGACAGGGATTGGGATGGGGACAGGGATTGGGACAAGGACAAGGACAGGGGACAGGGAAGGGGATGGGGAAGGGGACAGGGATGGGGACAGGGACAAGGACACGGGACAGGGACAGGGGACAAGGACAGGGGACAGGGACAAGGACAGGGATGGGGACAGGGATGGGGACAGGGGACAGGAGACAGGGACAGGGAAGGGGACAAGGACAGGGACAGGAGACAGGGACGGGGACGGGGACGGGTCCTGCTGTGCCACGGGACAGGGTGACGCGCTGCTGGGGACAGGGACAATGTCCTGGGGTGGCACAGCACCATGGGGGCCTGGGGACAGGCATGGGGACAGTGCCCTGCCGTGCCATGGGATGCCACCCCCGGGGACAGGGACAAGACCCGTCTGTCCCCATGTCCCCATGGTGTCCCCATGTCCCCAGGGCATGCGCTGGCATTGGTGGCAGGGCTGTCCCTGTCCCCATGTCACCATGATGTCCCCATGTTCCCATGTCCCTTGTCCCCATCCCAGGGTACGCGCTGGCGTTGGTGGCGGGGCTGTCCCTGTCCCCATGGTGTCCCCATGTCCCTTGTCCCCATGTCCCCATGTCCCTTGTCCCCAGGGTACACGCTGGGGTTGGTGGCAGGGCTGTCCCTGTCCCCATGATGTCCCCATGTCCCCATGTCCCTTGTCCCCAGGGTACACGCTGGGGTTGGTGGCAGGGCTGTCCCTGTCCCCATGATGTCCCCATGTCCCCATGTCCCTTGTCCCCAGGGTATGCGCTGGGGTTGGTGGCAGGGCTGTCCCTGTCCCCATGGTGTCCCCTTGTCCCCATCCCCAGGGTACGCGCTGGCGTCGGTGGTGGGGGTGTCCCTGTCCCCATGTCCCCATGATGTCCCCATGTCCCTTGTCCCCATCCCCAGGGCATGCGCTGGCGTCGGTGGTGGGGGTGTCCCTGTCCCCATGTCCCCATGATGTCCCCATGTCCCTTGTCCCCATCCCCAGGGTACGCGCTGGCGTCAGTGGTGGGGGTGTCCCTGTCCCCATGTCCCCATGATGTCCCCATGTCCCTTGTCCCCATGTCCCTTGTCCCCATCCCCAGGGTACGTGCTGGCGTCGGTGGCGGGGCTGGTGCTGGTGCTGTGCCCGCTGCTGGCGCTGGCCCTGCTGCGGTGTCCCCTCTGTCACCGCGCCCAGGGCTGGCTGCAGCCGCTGCTGCTGGGGCTGGCGGCCGGGGCCCTCAGCGGGGACGCGCTGCTGCACCTCCTGCCCCAGGTGGGACACGGGGACACGGGGACATGGGGGACACGGGGGGACACGGGGGGGACATGGGGGGACACAGGGACACGGGGGGACATGGGGGGACACGGGGACACGGGGGGACATGGCGGACATGGGGGGACACGGGGCCCTCAGTGGGGATGTGCTGCTGCACCTCCTGCCCCAGGTGGGACACGGGGACATGGGGGACACGGGGGGACATGGGGGACACGGGGACACGGGGGACATGGGGGACATGGGGGGACATGGGGGACACGGGGGGACATGGGGGACATGGGGACACGGGGGACATGGGGGACATGGGGGGACATGGGGACACCGGGGGACATGGGGGACACGGGGGGACATGGGGGGACACGGGGGGACACAGGGACATGGGGGGACACAGGGACACTCACCCATGGGGGGACATCACGGGGCGGGGGGGGCGATACACACTGGGGGGGGCACCCACGGGGGGGACAAACCCACAGAGACGGGGACATGAGGGGACACGTGGGGACACAGAGGCCACCCATGGGGGGACACACACACACACGGGGGGGGGGGGACATGGGGGATACCCACGGGGGAGGGTCACGGTGGGGACATCACGGGGGGGGGGAGAGACACGGAGGGGGGGGAGGGGGGACCGAGGGGGACACTCACGGCGGGGGGGGGGGGGGGGGCGGACATCACGGGGGGGGTGACAAACCCACGGGGGGGGACACAGGACACGGGGGGGGACACACGAAGGGGGGGACACCAGGGGCCCGTCTGAGCCCCCCCCCCCGTGCCCCCCCGCAGCTGCTGGGGGTGCACAGCCACGGCGGGGGGGCCCAGCCCCAGGGCGGGGGGGGGGCCGCTGCCCTGGCCGCTGCTGGGGGTCCTGGGGGGGCTCTACGCCGCCTTCCTGCTGGACAAGCTGCTGGGCCTGCTCCTGCCCCCCGGGCAGCAGGTGGGGGGGCGGGGGGGGCGGGGGGGGGCTAGGGGACAGGGGGCATGGGGGGGCTGGGGGGGCGAGTTGGGGGGCAAGGGGCAGGTTGGGGGGTGGGGGGGGTCTAGGGGACAGGGGGCATGGGGGGGGCTGGGGGGGCGAGTTGGGGGGCAGGGGGGGTTTTGGGGGTCTGGGGAGAAGTTGGGGGGGGAGGGGGCTAGGGGATGGGGCCATGGGGGGGCTGAGGGGGCAGGTTGGGGGGCAGGGGGGGGTTGGGGGGCTGGGGAGAGGTTGGGGGGCAGGTTGGGGGGGTCTAGGGGGCATGGGGGGGGCTGGGGGTGGCGAGTTGGGGGGCAGGGGGGTGGTGGGGGGCTGGGGAGAGGTTGGGGGGCAGGTTGGGGGGGGGTCTCTAGGGGGCATGGGGGGCTGGGGGGCAGGTTGGGGGTCTGGGGAGAGGTTGGGGGGGGGGGGGGGGTCTAGGGGACAGGGGGCATGGGGGGCCGGGGGTGTTGGGGGGCAGGGGGGTGTTGGGGGTCTGGGGAGAGGTTGGGGGGCAGGTTGGGGGGGTGCTGGGGGGGCAGGTTGGGGGGCAGCACTGACGGGCTGGGGGGGGCGGGGGGGCCCCACAGGGTGACCACGCCGTGGGGCCCCAGCGCGACCAGGGGGATGTGGGGCTGCAGCCGGGGGCCTCCAGCACCGAACTGGTACGTGGGGGGGGGGCTGTGGGGCAGCGAGCCGGGGGGGGGGGGAAGACACGGAGCTGTGGGGCAGCCACCCTTTCTATGGGGCAGGAGACCCACATCTCCCCCCCCCCCCCCCAAACAGGTAAAGGTGGAAGACGCCACCCCCCCCCAGGAGCTGCAGAGCAACGGTACGGCACCGCCCCCCCCCCCGCGCCCCCCAACTTCCGACCCCCAGCCCCCCAACTGCGCCCCCCCCGGTAAAAGAAAGGGGGGGGGGGAAGCGAGGCCCCGACCCAGGTGGGACTCGAACCCACAATCCCCAGCTCCGGAGGCTGATGCCTTATCCATTAGGCCACTGGGCCGGTGAGCGGCTGCCGGCGGGGCCGGGCGGCTGCTGCGGGGTGGGGGGGCCGGGGGTCACCCGTGGGGTGTCGCCGTGTCCCCCCCACACCCAGGGGCGCTGCCCTGGATGGTGGCCCTGGGCCACGTGTCCCCGGGACTGGGGGACGGGCTGGCGTCTGGGGGGTGTGGGTGGCCCCTGGGTGGCCCGTGGGTGGCCATGAGTCACTCGTGGGTGGCCGTGGGTGACCCGTGGGGTGTCCCCCCCCCATCCCCGCGAGTGCTCCCCTGGGTGGTGACCCTGGGCCATGCGGCCCCCCGGGATTGAGGATGGGCTGGCGCTGGGTGGCCATGGGTGGCCCCTGGGTGGCCATGGGCCACTGGTGGGTGGCCACGGGTGTCCGTGGGTGACCGTGGGGTGTCCCTGTCCCCCCCCAGCCCCACAGACGCTGTCCTGGATGGTGACGCTGGGCCACGGGGCCCCTGGGATTGAGGATGGGCTGGCACTTGGGGGGTGTGGGTGGCCTATGGGTGGCCAGTGGGTGGCCACGGGTGGCCACGGGTGACCGTGGGGTGTCCCTGTCCCCCCCAGCCCCACAGACGCTGTCCTGGATGGTGACACTGGGCCACGGGGCTGGGGGATGGGCTGGCACTGGGTGGCCCATGGGTGGCCAGTGGGTGGCCATTGGTGGCCATGGGCCACTGGTGGGTGGCCATGGGTGACCGTGGGGTGTCCCTGTCCCCCCCCCACCCCCACAGACGCTGTCCTGGATGGTGACGCTGGGCCATGGGGCTGGGGGATGGGCTGGCACCTGGGGGGGGGTGTGGGTGGCCCATGGGTGGCCATTACTGGCCATGGGTGGCCCGTGGGTGGCCATTGGTGGCCATGGGCCACTGGGGGGTGTCCGTGGGTGACCGTGGGGTGTCCCTGTCCCCCCCCCCCACCCCCACAGACGCTGTCCTGGATGGTGACGCTGGGCCATGGGGCTGGGGGATGGGCTGGCACCTGGGGGGGGTGTGGGTGGCCAGTGGGTGGCCAGTGGGTGGCCACGGGTGGCCATGGGTGACCGTGGGGTGTCCCTGTCCCCCCCCAGCCCCACAGACGCTGTCCTGGATGGTGACGCTGGGCCACGGGGCCCCTGGGATTGAGGATGGGCTGGCACTGGGTGGCCCGTGGGTGGCCAGTGGGTGGCCATGGGTGGCCATGGGCCACTGGTGGGTGTCCGTGGGTGACCGTGGGGTGTCCCTGTCCCCCCCACCCCCACAGACGCTGTCCTGGATGGTGACACTGGGCCACGGGGCTGGGGGATGGGCTGGCACCTGGGGGGGGTGTGGGTGGCCCATGGGTGGCCAGTGGGTGGCCACGGGTGGCCATGGGCCACTGGGGGGTGTCCGTGGGTGACCGTGGGGTGTCCCTGTCCCCCCCCCAGCCCCACAGACGCTGTCCTGGATGGTGACGCTGGGCCACGGGGCCCCTGGGATTGAGGATGGGCTGGCACTGGGTGGCCCGTGGGTGGCCAGTGGGTGGCCACGGGTGGCCATGGGCCACTGGGGGGTGTCCATGGGTGACCGTGGGGTGTCCCTGTCCCCCCCCCCCCCAGCCCCACAGACGCTGTCCTGGATGGTGACGCTGGGCCACGGGGCCCACGGGCTGGCGGACGGGCTGGCGCTGGGGGCCGCCTTCGCCACCTCGGGGGCCCAGCGGGGTTGGCCACGGCGCTGGCCCTGCTCTGCCACGAGCTGCCCCACGCGCTCGGTGAGGGGCGGGGGGGGGGACGTGGGGGGGGCGGGGAGGGGGTTGGGGGGGGGGGGATGTGGGTGGGGGGGGCCGGGGTGTGCACGGAGGGGGGGGGGGCGTGGGGGTGGGGGCTCATGGGGGGGTACGTGGGGGGGAGGGGGGGTTTGGGGGGGGATGTAGGGTGATGGGAGGGTGGGGGGGCAGTGGGGGGGGGCAGTGGTGGGGGTTTGGGGGATGTGGGGGGGGCAGTGGGGGTTTTGTGGGGGGTGAGGTGGGGGGGATGTGGGGGGGGTGGGGGGGGGCAGTGGGGGGTTTGGGGGAGATGTGGGTGATGGGGGTGGGGGGGCAGTGGGGGGTGATGGGAGGATTGGGGGGTGAGGTGGGGGGGGATGTGGGGGGTGGGGGGGGCAGTGGGGGGGTTGGGGGGGGATGTGGGGTGATGGGGGTGGGGGGGCAGTGGGGGGTGATGGGAGGATGGGGGGGTGATGTGGGGGGGGATGTGGGGGGGTGGGGGGGGCAGTGGGGGGTTGGGGGGGGATGGGAGGTGTGGGGGCATGGGGGGTACACGGGGGGGGTTGGGGGGGGAGTGGTGGGATTTGGGGTGATGGGGGTGAGGTGGGGGGTGCAAAGGGTTGTGGGGGTGGGGCGAAGGGGGGGGTACACGGGGGCTGTGTTTGGGGGGGTGTGGGGCGCATTGGGGGTGATTTGGAGGGGACAGTTGGGGGGGGTTTGGGGGGGGATGTCTGGGGGGGGGGGGATGGGGGGGGTGGGGGGTGCCCAACCAGGGTTGGGGGGGTGTGGTGGGTGCGCCTATGGGGGGTGATGGGGGGGGATGTGGGGTGATGGGGGGTGGGGGGTGCACAGGGTGGGGGGGTGTGTGGGGCGCATGGGGGTACACGTGGGGGGTTTTTGGGGGGTGGGGGGGGTGCGTGGGAGGTGGGGGGTGCACAGGGTGGGGGTGTGGGGCTCACGGGGGGGTTGGGGGGGATGTGGGGGGGCAGTGGGGGATGATGGGAGGGTGGCAGGGGCCTGATGGGCGGTGCGGGGGGCAGTGGGGGGTTGGGGGGTGATGTGGGGTGATGCGGGGGGGGGTGGGGAGTGTGGGGGGGTGGGGGGGGGGTGGGGGGGTGTGGGTGATGGGGGGGGGTGGGGGGGGTGTGGGGGGGGGGTGGGGGGGGTGTGGGGGGGGTGGGGGGGGGTGGGGGGGGTGGGGGGTGTGGGGGGGTGGGGGTGGGGGTGGTGGGGGGGGGTGGGGTGATTGGGGGGTGTGGGGAGGGTGTGTGGGGGGGAGTGGGGGGATGTGGGGGGTGGGGGGGGTGTGGGGGGGAGTGGGGGGGTGGGGGTGTGGGGGGGTGTGGGGGGGTGGGGGAGGGGGGTGTGGGGGGGCAGTGGGGGGGTGTGGGGGGTTTGGGGGGTGTGGGGGGGGCAGTGGGGGGTTTGGGTGGTTTTGGGGGGGGATGTGGGGTGATGGGAGGGTGGGGGGGTGATGCGGGGGGGTGGGGGGTTTGGGGGGGTTGGGGGTGATGCGGGGGGTGGGGGGGTGGGGGATGATGTGGGGGGGGATGTGGGGTGATGTGGGGGGTGTGGGGGTGTGGGGGGGGCAGTGGGGGTGGGGTGGTTTTGGGGGGAGATGCGGGGTTGATGGGAGGGGGGGGGGGTCATGTGGGGGGGCAGTGGGGGGTGATGGGAGGGTGGGGGGGTGATGCGGGGGGGGCAGTGAGGAGTTGGGGGGTGTGGGGGGGCAGTGGGGGGTTTGGGGGTGATTCGGGGGGGTGTGGGGAGGGTGGGGGGGGGCAGTGGGGGGGATGTGGGGGTGGTTTTGGGGGGGATGCGGGGTGATGGGAGGGTGGGGGGATGATGTGGGGGGGGCAGTGAGGAGTTGGGGGGGTGGGGGGGCAGTGGGGGGTGTGGGGGTGATGTGGGGGGGGGGGGGTGGCGCGGGGGGGTGGGGGCGGCAGTGGGGGGTGTGGGGGTGGCGCGGGGGGTGCGGAGGGGTGGGGGTGGCGCGGGGGGGTCCGGTGCCATGTGTCCCCCCCCCCCCCCAGGGCAGCAGGCGGTGTGCTGCGGGCGGCCCCCCCCGCGGCGGGCGCTGCTGCTGGGGGGCGGTGGGGGGGCGCTGCCGCTGCTGCCCGGGCTCTTCGCGGGACTGGCCCTGGGGGGCGCCCCCCCCGCGCGCGCCTGGCTGGGGGCGGCGGCGGCGGGACTCCTGCTGCACCTGGCGCTGGGCCGCATGGTCAGTGCGGGGCGGGGCGGGGCGGGGCGTGACGGCAGGAGCGTGTGACGGGGGCGTGACGGCAGGAGCGCGGGGCGGGGGCGGGGCGGGGGGCGTGACGGCAGGGGCGGGGGCGGGGCGGGGCGGGGCGGGGGCCGTGACGTCAGGAGCGCGGAGCGGGGCGGGGCGGGGGCGGGGCGGGGGCGTGACGTCAGGAGCGCGGGGGCGGGGGCGGGGCGGGGGCGGGGCGGGGCGGGGCGGGGGCGTGGCGTCAGGAGCGCGGGGCGGGGGCGGGGCGGGGCGGGGCGGGCGTGACGGCAGGAGCGCGGGGCGGGGGCGTGTGACACGGGCGTGACGCGTGTGACGGGGGCGTGACGACGTGTGTGACGTCATGAGCGCGTGACGGGGGCGTGACGGGGGCGTGTGACATGGGCGTGACGCGTGTGACGGGGGCGTGACGACGTGTGTGACGTCAGGAGCGTGTGACGGGGGCGTGACGTCAGGAGCGCGGGGCGGGGCGTGACGGGGGCGTGACGTCATGAGCGCGGGGCGGGGGCGTGACGGGGGCGTGTGACACGGGCGTGACGTTTGTGACGGGGGCGTGACGACGTGTGTGACGTCATGAGCGTGTGACGGGGGCGTGACGTGTGTGACGGGGGCGTGGCGGGGCGTGACGTCATGAGCGTGTGACATGTGACGTGGGTGTGACATGGGCATGACGACGTGTGACATGTGATGAGTGTGTGACGTGGGCGTGACGGGTGTGACGTGGGTGTGACGCGCGTGTGACATCATGAGCGTGTGACAGGTGTGACGTGGGTGTGATGACGTGTGACATGTGATGAGTGTGTGACAGGTGTGACATACATGTGACGGGTGTGACATGTGTAACGGGGGTGTGATGTGTGTGACACGTGACGCGTGTGTGACGTGGGCGTGATGACGTGTGTGATGTGATGAGGGTGTGACGTGACATGTGACATGGGTGTGATGTGATGAGTGTGTGACATACGTGTGACATGTGTGTGACGTGTAACATGGTGCGTGATGTGTGTAACGGGGTGTGACGTGGGTGTGACGTGGGTGTGACGTGATGAGGGTGTGACGGGTGTGTGATGTGGGGGATGTGATGGGTGTGACGTGTGTGACATGTGACATGGGTGTGACATGTGTAACATGGGGGTGTGACGTGACATGGGTGTGACATGGGTGTGACGACATGTGACATGTGATGTGTGTGACGTGTGACATGACATGTGTGATGTGTGTGACGTGTGTGTGACACACTGACATGACGTGTCTGATGTGGGTGTGACATGTGACGTGTGTGTGACGTGTGTGTGTGTGTGTGTGACGTGTGTGTGACGTGTGTGGTGTCTCATGTCCCGTGTGTGCTGACACGTGTCCTGTGTGTGCTGTGTCATGACGCGTGTGCTGACGCGTGTCCCGCGTGTGCTGATGTGTGTGCTGGTGCATGTCCTGCATGTCCCGTGTGCTGACGTGTGTCCCGCGTGTGCTGACGCGTGTGCTGACATGTGTCCCGTGTGTCCCATGTGCTGATGTGTGTGCTGGCGTGTGTCCTGCGTGTTCTGTGTGTGCTGATGCGTGTCCCACATGTCCCATGTCCTGATGCGTGTGCTGAGGTGTGTCCTGTGTGTTCCGTGTGCTGACTTGTGTGCTGAGCATGTCCCGCGTGTCCCGCATGTGCTGACGCGTGTGCTGAGCATGTCCTGCATGTCCCGCGTGTCCCGTGTGCTGAGCGTGTCCCGCGTGTCCCGTGTGCTGAGCGTGTCCCGTGTGTCCCGTGTGCTGAGTGTGTCCCGCGTGTCCCGTGTGCTGAGTGTGTCCCGTGTGCTGAGCGTGTCCCGCGTGTCCCGCGTGCTGAGCGTGTTCCGTGTGCTGAGCGTGTCCCGTGTGCTGAGCGTGTCCCGCGTGTCCCGTGTGCTGAGTGTGTCCCGCGTGTCCCGTGTGCTGAGCGTGTCCCGTGTGCTGAGCGTGTCCCGCGTGTCCCGTGTGCTGAGTGTGTCCCGCGTGTCCCGTGTGCTGAGCGTGTCCCGTGTGCTGAGCGTGTCCCATGTGTCCCGCAGGTGCCGTCGCTGCTGCAGGGAGGCCCCGGGCGCCCCTGGGTGCTGCTGGTGCTGCAGAGCGCGGGGCTGCTGGGGGGGTGGGGGGGGCTCCTGCTGCTGGCGCTCTACGAGGAGAGACTCCAGCTGTGACCCCCCCACCCCCGCCCCCACACCCCCCCACCCAACAACACCCACCCCCCCACACCCCCCCCAACACCCCCCCCAACACCCCCCCACCCAACAACACCCACCCCCCCACACACCCCCCCTGACACCCCCCGACACCCCCCCCAACACCCCACCCCCCCCACCCCCCCCCCGACACCCCCCACACCCCCCCCCCGACACCCACCCCCCCCACCCAACAACACCCACCCCCCCACACACACCTCGACACCCCCCTGACACCCCCCAACAACACCCAGCACCCACCGACACCCATCGACACCCCCCCGGCACCCACCAACACCCCCCCCAACAGCCCTCAACACCCCTCAGCACCTGCCCACACCCCCCCCGACACCCACTGACACCCCCCGACACCCCCCCGACAACACCCAACACCCACCAACACCCACTGACACCCCCCGACACCCCCCCAACAACACCCAACACCCACCAACACCCCCCTGGCACCCCCCCAACAACACCCAACACTCACCTGACGTCCCCCAACGCCCCCCCAACACCCCCCGACACCCCCCCGACAACACCCAACACCCACCAAACACCCCCCAACAGCAACACCAACAGTGACACCCCCCGACACCCCCCCGACACCCCCCGACAGTGACGCTGACACCGCCCCCCCCCCCACTGCAGTGACAGTGACACTGCAGCACCCAGTGCCCCACATCACCCCCAGCGTCACCCCACATCATCACCCCACACCACCCCACATCACCCCCCCGGCGTCACCCCACATCACCACCCCACGTCACCCCACATCACCCCACATCACCCCCGGCGTCACCCCACATCACCCTACATCGTCACCCCACAACACCCTACATCACCCCACATCACCCCACAACACCCCGACACCACCCCACATCACCCAGCATCACCCCACATCACCCCCCGGCGTCACCCCACAACACCCCACATCACCCCATATCATCACCCCACGTCACCCCACATCACCCCACATCACCCCACATCACCCCACACTCCCCGGCCCCCCCCCCGGCCCCACACCCCAACACCCGGGGCAGCCCCTGGGCCCCCCCGCCCCCCCCCCCGGCCTCCATCGGCCCCAGCAGCCGCAATAAAGGTGCCGGACGGTGCCCGAGCCCGGTGTGGGGCTGGGGGGTGATGGGGCCCTGGGGGGCGCAGGAGCCTATGGGGCTATAGGGGCCCTGGGGGGTAAAGTAAATCTGTGGGGCTATAGGGGCCCCAGGGGCACAGAAGACCCATAGGGCTATAGGGGCCCCACGGGAAGCAGGAGCCCTATAGGGCTATAGGGGCCCCATGGTGTGAAGAAGCCCCGTGGGGTACAGGAGCCCTATAGGGCTATAGGGGCCCTGGGGGGTGCAGGAGCCCCATGGGGTGATGGAGCCCTATGGGGCTATAGGGGCCTCAGGGGTGTGGAAGACCTATAGGGCCATAGGAGCCCTATGGGGTGCAGGAGCCCTATGGGGCTATAGGGGCCCCGTGGGGTGAGGGAGTGCTATGGGGTGCAGGAGCCCTATGGGGCTATAGGAGCCCTGTCGGGTGCAGGAGCCCTATGGGGCTATAGGGGCCCCGTGGGGTGAGGGAGTGCTATGGGGTGCAGGAGCCCTATAGGGCTATAGGAGCCCTATGGGGTGCAGGAGCCCTATGGGGCTATAGGGACCCCAGGGGTGTGGAAGACCCATAGGGCTATAGGGGCGATGGACCCCCGTGGGGCGCAGGAGCCCTATAGGGCCATAGGGGCCCCGTGGGGTGCAGGAGCCCGGCTGGGGGGTGCTGATCCCCCCCCCCCCCCCGACTGCCCCTGCCATGCCCGGCGTGTGGGGCAGGGCGCTATAGGGCCCAGGGCGCTATAGGGCCCGTGGGGCAGGCTCAGGGTGTGCAGCCCCTATATGGTGTGGGGCCCAGCCGGGCTGCTATGGGGTGCAGAGCCCCTATAGGCTGCACCTCAGGGTGACATGTAGGGCCCCTATAGGGTGCAGGGCCCCTGTGGGGTGCAGGGTGTCTATAGGGTGCAGCCCCTGTGGGGGGTGTAAGGCCGCTATAGGGTGCAGAGCTCCTGTGGGCTGTAGAGCCCCTATGGGGTGCAGCCCCTGTGGGGGGGGACAGGGCCCCTATAGGGTGCAGCCCGGGGGTGTGTAGGGTCCCTATAGGGTGCGGGGCCCCCATAGGGTGCAGTCGCTGCGTGACATGTAGGGCCTCCATAGGGTGCAGGGCTGCTAGGGGGTGTAGGGCCCCTATGGGGTGCACCTGGGGGCGGGTATAGGACCCCTATAGGGTGTAGGACCCCTATAGCATGCAGCCCGGGGTGGGTGTAGGGCCCCTACAGGGTGTAGGACCCCCATAGGGTGCAGCCCAGCGAGGGTATAATGTCCCTATAGGGTGCCCGGCCCCTGTAGGGTGCAGGGTCTCTATAGGGTGCAGCCCCTGGGTGACATGTAGGGCTCCTATGGGGTGTAGGACCCCTATAGGGTCAGGGTCCCTGTAGGTGTAGGACCCCTATAGGATGTAGGGCCCCTACAGGGTGCAGGATCCCCATAAGGTGCAGGGTCCCTATAGGGCGCAGGTCCCCCATAGGATGTAGGGCATCTATAGGGTACAGGGTCCCTATAGGGTGTAGGGCCCCCATAGGATGTAGGGCATCTATAGGGTACAGGCTCCCTATAGGGTGTAGGGCCCTCATAGGATGTAGGGCATCTATAGGGTACAGGGTCCCTATAGGGCGCAGGTCCCCCATAGGTTGTAGGGTACCTATAGGGTACAGGGTCCCTATAGGGCGCAGGTCCCCCATAGGTTGTAGGATACCTATAGGGTACAGGGTCTCTATAGGGCGCAGGTCCCCCATAGGATGTAGGGCATCTATAGGGTACAGGGTCCCTATACGGTGTAGGGCCCCCATAGGATGTAGGGCATCTATAGGGTACAGGGTCCCTATAGGGCGCAGGTCCCCCATAGGATGTAGGATACCTATAGGGTACAGGGTCTCTATAGGGCGCAGGTCCCCCATAGGATGTAGGGCATCTATAGGGTACAGGGTCCCTATAGGGCGCAGGTCCCCCATAGGATGTAGGGCATCTATAGGGTACAGGGTCCCTATAGAGTGCAGGTCCCCCATAGAATGTAGGGTATCTATAGGGTACAGGGTCTCTATAGGGTGCAGCCCCTGGGTGACATGTAGGGCTCCTATGGGGTGTAGGACCCCTATAGGGTCAGGGTCCCTGTAGGTGTAGGACCCCTATAGGATGTAGGGCCCCTACAGGGTGCAGGATCCCCATAAGGTGCAGGGTCCCTATAGGGCGCAGGTCCCCCATAGGATGTAGGGCATCTATAGGGTACAGGGTCTCTATAGGGTGTAGGGCCCCCCATAGGATGTAGGGCATCTATAGGGTACAGGCTCCCTATAGGGTGCAGGTCCCCCATAGGATGTAGGGCATCTATAGGGTACAGGGTCTCTATAGGGTGCAGGGTCTCTATAGGGCGCAGGTCCCCCATAGAATGTAGGGTACCTATAGGGTACAGGGTCCCTATAGGGCGCAGGTCCCCCATAGGATGTAGGGTACCTATAGGGTACAGGGTCTCTATAGGGCGCAGGTCCCCCATAGGTTGTAGGGTACCTATAGGGTACAGGGTCCCTATAGGGCGCAGGTCCCCCATAGGATGTAGGGTACCTATAGGGTACAGGGTCTCTATAGGGTGCAGGTCCCCCATAGGATGTAGGGCATCTATAGGGTACAGGGTCCCTATAGGGCGCAGGTCCCCCATAGGATGTAGGGTACCTATAGGGTACAGGGTCCCTATAGGGCGCAGGTCCCCCATAGGATGTAGGATACCTATAGGGTACAGGGTCTCTATAGGGCGCAGGTCCCCCATAGGTTGTAGGGTACCTATAGGGTACAGGGTCCCTATAGGGCGCAGGTCCCCCATAGGATGTAGGGTACCTATAGGGTACAGGGTCCCTATAGGGCGCAGGTCCCCCATAGGATGTAGGGTACCTATAGGGTACAGGGTCCCTATAGGGCGCAGGTCCCCCCTAGGTTGTAGGGTACCTATAGAGTACAGGGTCTCTATAGGGCGCAGGTCCCCCATAGGTTGTAGGGTACCTATAGGGTACAGGGTCTCTATAGGGTGCAGGTCCCCCCTAGGTTGTAGGGTACCTATAGGGTACAGGGTCTCTATAGGGCGCAGGTCCCCCATAGGATGTAGGGTACCTATAGGGTACAGGGTCCCTATAGGGCGCAGGTCCCCCATAGGATGTAGGGTACCTATAGGGTACAGGGTCCCTATAGGGCGCAGGTCCCCCATAGGATGTAGGGTACCTATAGGGTACAGGGTCTCTATAGGGTGCAGGTCCCCCATAGGATGTAGGGTACCTATAGGGTACAGGGTCTCTATAGGGTGCAGGTCCCCCATAGGATGTAGGGTACCTATAGAGTACAGGGTCTCTATAGGGTGCAGGTCCCCCATAGGATGTAGGGTACCTATAGGGTACAGGGTCTCTATAGGGTGCAGGTCCCCCATAGGATGTAGGGTACCTATAGAGTACAGGGTCTCTATAGGGCGCAGGTCCCCCATAGGTTGTAGGGTACCTATAGGGTACAGGGTCTCTGTAGGGTGCAGCCCCTGGGTGACAGGTAGGGCTCCTATGGGGTGTAGGACCCCTATAGGATGTAGGGTCCCCATAGGGCGCAGGTCCCCCATAGGGTTCAGCCCCACACGGGGGGCAGCCCCCCCCCCCCCCACCCCCCCCCCCCCACCCCGCCCCAGGCGGGCCGGGGCCGACTCGGGGGCGGTGGCGCAGGCGGGAGGGGCGGGGCTCGGCAGCGCCGAGGACCCGGGTTCGAGCCCCGTCTCCCGGCTGGAGGACCGACCGGCCAGCCCGCGCGGCGCCGCTCTAGCGCACGCTTCGGGCCGCTCGCTGGTTGGCGGGTGCCGCTCTAGCGCGCGCTTCCGGCCTCTCGCTGGTGGCGCTTCCGGGGCCGCGTGCGGAGCGCGGTGGTGAGGGGCTGGGGGCGATTTTGGGGCTGGGGGCGAAGATTTTGGGGCTGGGAGGGGGGGATTGGGGTGTGTGTGGGGAGATGGGGAGCCGGAGGGGGTGGGGAGGGGGTCGTGGGGTCTGAGAAGCCGGGGGGGGTGTGGGGGGAGTATGGGGGGTGTGGGGCTGAGGGGCCTGTGGTGTGTGGGGCAAAATGGCGGGGGGGCCTGTAGGGGTGGGAGGGGGTCTGTGGGGGGGCGGAGGAGGTTGTGGCAGTGTGGGGGGCGCGATGGGGGGTTTGGGGGGGGGGGCGTGGGGCCGAGGAGCCCGTGGCGGGGCAGGTGTGGGGCTGAGGGACCCGTAGCGATGGGGGGGGGGCGGGGAGATGTGGGGGGCCATGGGGCTGAGGAGCCGGGGGGGGAGGGGGGGGGCAAATGTGGGGCTGAGGGACCCGTAGCGATGGGGGGAGGGGGGGAGATGTGGGGGGCCATGGGGCTGAGGAGCCGGGGGGGGAGGGGGGGGGGCAAATGTGGGGCTGAGGGACCCGTAGCGATGGGGGGGGGAGGGTGTGTGGGGATATGTGGGGTTCAGTGTGGAGGGGGGGGCGATGGGGGGGGGCCGTGGGGCTGAGGGACCCGTAGCAATGGGGGGGAGAGATGTGGGGTGCACTGGGGGGGGGCTCAATTCCCAGCAAGCTTTTTTTTGGGGGGGGGGGCAGAACCTCTGCAAAATCAGGGACCTTTTGGGGTGCCGGGCCCCCCAAAGCGGGGCCCAGCACCCCAAGAGGTCCCTGATTTTGCTTCCTAGGTGTGGTGGGTTTTTTTTGGGGGGGGGGGGGGTGCACCCTGATCCAGGGGGGCTGTCCCCGGGGGGGGCCCCCCCACAATGTACGCCGTCTACAAACAAGCCCACCCCCCCACGGGGCTGGAGTTCTCCATGTTCTGCAACTTCTTCTCCAACGCTGAGCGCAACCTGGTGGTGG
The DNA here is from genome assembly GCA_947846985.1 of Fratercula arctica. Lineage (NCBI taxonomy): Eukaryota > Metazoa > Chordata > Aves > Charadriiformes > Alcidae > Fratercula > Fratercula arctica. Next base: position 165,648,603 of record CANTUZ010000002.1, read on the forward strand.
CCGGTTCCTCCCAGCTCTACGTTTATCGCCTCAACCATGATTGCGAGGTAACCACGTGTCCCCCCTGTCCCCCCCCCCCCCCAAAAAAAAGCCCCCCCCCCCCTTTCAAATTTTGGGGTGATGTCACTTTTTTTTGCACTGATTTTCTTCTCTTTTTGCTCCGCAGACGGGTGCTAAAGGCGACCGGAACACGGGTAGGTGAAAGAATGACACACGCCCCCACCAAGGTGTTTTTTAGGGGGGTGACCCCCCCCCCTTTTTTAACCTCTGTTATCCACGTGTCGTCCCCCCCTCCCGCCCCCCCCGAGCAGAAGGCAAAGGCCACAAGGAGAAGCTGGAGCTGGTGGCCTCCTTCTCCTTCTTCGGCAACGTCATGTCCATGGCCAGCGTCCAGCTGGCGGGGGCCAAGCGCGACGCTCTGCTCCTCAGCTTCAAGGACGCCAAGGTACGGGGTCCCCAAGCCCCTTTTTGTGCCGGGGGGGGGGAGTGTGTGCGCGTGGTTTTTTGTGGGGGGGGGGGCTCCTTCCCATCACCCCTTTCCCCCCGCTCCCCCCAGCTCTCGGTGGTGGAGTACGACCCCGGCACCCACGACCTGAAGACCCTCTCCCTGCACTACTTCGAGGAGCCGGAGCTGAGGGTGGGTGGCTGCTCCCGGGGGGGTTGGGGGTTTCTGTTGGGGGTTTGTGGGCTCTGCCGGGGGTTTGGGGTCTCTATTTGGGGTTGGGGGTCTCTGCCGCGGGGTTGGGGGTCTCTGATGGGGGGTTTGAGGGTCTCTGATGGGGGGTTGGGGTCTCTGCTGGGGGGTTTGGGGGCTCTACTGGGGGGTTGGGGGTCTCTGTTGGGGGTTTGGGGTCTCTGCCGGGGGGTTTGGGGTCTCTGCTGGGGGGTTTGGGGGCTCTACTGGGGGGTTGGGGGTCTCTGTTGGGTTTTGGGGTCTCTGCTGGGGGGTTTGGGGTCTCTGCTGGGGGGTTGGAGGTCTCGGTTGGGAGGTTTGGGAGCTCTACTGGGGACTTGGGGGTCTCTGCCGGTGGGTTTTGGGGTCTCTGTTGGGGGTTGGGGGAAGAGGAAGGGAAGGGAAAGGGAAGGAAAAGGGGAAGGGAAAGGGAAGGGGGAGGGGAAGGGGCATTGGTGGGCTGTGGGTAATGTCCCGTGGCGTGTGCGGGGGTGACAGTTACCCTGCGCTTCGGGGTGCCGAGGCGGGAGGCGGCGCCGGGCGCGGGGTGCTGCTGGGGGGGGTGGGCTGTCGGTGTCTGTGAAATGGGTCCATGCGGCGCCGCTTTTCCCTTTCTCACCCAAATGACGGGGTCTGAGCCGCGGCGCTTCCGCTGCTGCCGGGGCTCGGGCCGTTTCAAAGGCTCTTTTCCGAGTCGGCCCTTAGCGGGGGGTCCTCCAAAAACCTCTTTCCCCCCCCCCCCCCCCCCCCCCGCCCCACGCAGGACGGCTTCGTGCAGAACGTGCACATCCCGCGGGTGCGGGTGGACCCGGACGGGCGCTGCGCCGTCATGCTCATCTACGGCACCCGCCTGGTCGTCCTGCCCTTCCGCCGCGACACCCTGACCGACGAGCACGAGGGGCTGGTGGGAGAGGGGTGAGCCCCCCGCCGCCCCCCCCCCACCATGCACACCCCCCCCCCCGCCCTGTCCGTCACCCGTGGGTGCTGGGGGGTGGGGAGGAGGGGGTCTCCTGAGCCGTGTCCCCCCCGTCTCCTCTCTCCCGCCGCAGGCAGAAGTCCAGTTTCTTGCCCAGCTACATCATCGACGTGCGGGAGCTGGACGAGAAGCTCCTCAACATCATCGACATGCAGTTCCTCTACGGCTACTACGAGCCCACCCTCCTCATCCTCTTCGAGCCCAACCAGACCTGGCCGGGGTGAGCCCCCTCCCTCCCTGGGGACCCCCTGATGTGTGTGTGTGTGTTCCCCACCCCCCACCCCGGGGTGTGACGCCCTCCCCTGTCCCCGCGCAGGCGGGTGGCGGTGCGCCAGGACACCTGCAGCATCGTGGCCATCTCCCTCAACATCATGCAGAAGGTCCATCCCGTCATCTGGTCCCTCAGCAACCTGCCCTTCGACTGCACCCAGGCGCTGGCCGTCCCCAAGCCCATCGGTGAGTGACGCCCGGGGACGGCGGCGGTGGCGCCGGGGCGGTGCCGGGGTGGTGACGGTGGTGTCTCCGTCTCTCTCTGGTGGCAGGAGGGGTGGTGATCTTCGCCGTCAACTCGCTGCTGTACCTCAACCAGAGCGTGCCGCCCTACGGCGTGGCCCTCAACAGCCTCACCAACGGCACCACCGTCTTCCCCCTGCGTAAGGGCCACCATCATCCTCCTCCTCTTCATCCTCCTCCTCCTCCCCTTTGTCCTCCTCCTCCCCTTTGTCCTCCTCCTCCCCTTTGTCCTCCTCCTCCTCTTTGTTCTTCTCCTCCTCTTTGTTCTCCTCCTCCTCTTCTTCTTTCCCATTCTCCTCTTTTTCCTCATCATCATTCTCTTCTCCGTTCTCCTTGTCCTTGTCGTCTTCTTCGTTATCCTCCTCCTCCTCTTCTTACTGCTCTTCATCTACCTGTTCTTTTTGTTCTTTCTCCTCCTCTTGCTTTTCATCCTCCTCTTCCTTTTCCTGTTGTTCATCCTCGTGTTCTTCATCCTCCTCCTTGTCTTCTTCATCGTCGTCCTCCTCTTCTGCGTCATCTTCTTTATTCTTCTTCATCCTTCTCTTCTTCGTCCTCCTCTTCTCTGTCTTCCCCTTCATTGTCTTCCTCCTCCCCTTCTTTGTCCTCCCCTTCTCCGTCTTCATCCTCGTTGTCTTCATCCTTCTCTTTGTCTGTCTTCTTATTCCTCCTCCTTGTCTTTATCCTCCTCATCTTCATTCTCTTCTGTGTTCTTCTCTTCTTCATCCTTGTCCTCGTCTTTGTCCTCCTCATCTTCCTTGTCTTCATTCTCCTCCTCTTTTTCTCCATTCTCATCTTTATCATCCTCCTTCTCCTCTTCTTCATTCTTTTCTTTGTACTTCTTGTCCTTGTTCCTTTGTTCGTCCTCCTCCATGTCTTCTTTGTCCTCCTCCACGTCTTCATCTTCGTCCTCCTCGTCCTCGTCCATGTCTTCTTCGTCCTTCTCCACGTCTTCATCTTCGTCCTCCTCGTCCTCGTCCATGTCTTCTTCGTCCTTCTCCACGTCTTCATGTTCGTCCTCCTCATCCTCCTCCTCTTCATCTTTCTCTTCATCATCTTCGTTGTGCTCTTTTTCTTTGTTCTCCTCGTCTTATTCTTCATGCTCCTCCTCCTCCTCGTCTTTGTCTTCATCATCTTTGTTGTGCTCTTTTTCTTTGTTCTTCTCGTCTTCTTCTTCATCCTCCTCCTCCTCGTCTTTGTCCTCCCCCCCCGTTGGGGTGCCGGGGGCTCTCAGCCGCCCTGTCCCCCCCCAGGCGTGCAGGAAGGGGTGAAGATGACGCTGGACTGCGCCCAGGCCACCTTCATCTCCTACGACAAGATGGTCATCTCGCTGAAAGGAGGGGAGATGTAAGCCGTGGGGCAGCCGTGGGGCAGCCGTGGGGCCGGTGTCCCCGCCGCCGAGGGTGCCACCGTCCCTGCCGTGTCCCCTCTGTCCCCAGCTACGTCCTGACGCTGATAACGGACGGGATGAGGAGCGTCCGCTCCTTCCACTTCGACAAGGCGGCCGCCAGCGTCCTCACCACCTGCGTAAGCCCCGGCCGGGGGGGTGGGGGGGGGGGCAGGTGGGGACCCCCCTGTTCCCCCGAGGGGTCCCTTCGTCACCCCGCTGTCCCCCCCCCGCCCCGGCAGATGGTGACGATGGAGCCGGGGTACCTGTTCCTGGGGTCGCGCCTGGGGAACTCGCTGCTGCTCAAGTACACGGAGAAGCTGCAGGAGCCGCCCACCAACGGGGGCAAGGAGGCGCCCGACCGGCAGGTGAGGCCGGGGGGGCCCCGAACCCCGGCCCCCAACCACCAGCTCCCCCCTCCCGGTGCCACACCCCCCCTTCCTGTGGCCAACACCCCCATCCCACGTCCCCAGACCCACATCCCAGACCCCCAGATCCCCATCCCACGTCCCCAGACCCACATCCCAGACCCCCAGACCCCCATCCCAGGTCCCCAGATCCCCATCCCGTGTCCCCAGATCCCCATCCCAGACCCCCAGATCCCCATCCCGTGTCCCCAGACCCCCATCCCACGTCCCCAGACCCACATCCCAGACCCCCAGATCCCCATCCCGTGTCCCCAGATCCCCATCCCAGGTCCCCAGACCCACATCCTGTGTCCCCAGACCCCCTTCCTGTGGCCGAAACCCCCCTCCCAGGTCCCCAGCCCCCTGTCCTGGATCCCAAACCTGCATCCCAGGTCCCCAGACCCCCATCCCAGTGTCCCAAATCTCCTTCCCAGCCCCCAGATTCCCGTGCCAGGTCCCCATCCCAGGTCCCCAAACCCCCATCCCAGGTCCCCGGACCCTCTTCTCGGGTCCCCATCCCAGGTGCCCCCCAGGTCTCCAGACCCTCATCCCAGCTCCCCAAACACTTGTACCGGGTCCCCAAGCCCCCGCTGCGGGTCCCCAAACCCCTTTGCTGGGGCCGAAATCCCTGTCCCAGGTTCCAACCCCCTTCCCGTGTCCCCAAACCCCCTTCCCAGTCCCCAGACCCCCATCCCGTGTCCCCAAACCCCCTTCCCAGTCCCCAGACCCCCTTCCCGTGCCCCCGACCCCCTTCCCAGTCCCCAGACCCCCATCCTGGGTCCCCAAACCTCCTCCCCCAGTCCCCAAACCCCCATCCCGGCTGCCCTCCCCCAGGTCCCCAGACCCCCTTCTCAGGTGCCCAGGTCCCCATGCAGGGTCCCCAAAGCCCTTTCCTGGGTCCCCAGTCCCAGCTCTGGTGAGGGGCCCCTGGGGGGGCCGGGCTGGGGGGGGTGGGGGGGGGGGGTGGGGGTGGGGGGTGCTCCCAGCTCTCTCGTCCCCCACAGGAGGAGCCCCCGGTGAAGAAGAAGCGGTCGGAGTCCTCGGGCACCTGGGCAGGTGGGTGACACGGTGCCAGGGGGGTGACACGGTGACAAGGGGGGTGACACGGTGAAAAGGGGGGGTGACACGGTGCCAGGGGGGTGACACGGTGGTGGGGGGGTGACACGGTGACAAGGGGGGTGACACAGTGATGGGGGGTGACACAGTGGCAAGGGGGGTGACACGGTGACAGGGGGGGTGACACGGTGACGGGGGGTGACACAGTGACAAGGGGGGTGACACAGTGATGGGGAGGTGACACAGTGACAAGGGGGTGACACAGTGATGGGGGGTGACAGGGTGACAAGGGGGGTGACAGGGTGACGGGGGGGTGACACGGTGATGGGGGTGACACAGTGACAAGGGGGGTGACACAGTGATGGGGGGTGACAGGGTGACAAGGGGGTGACAGGGTGACAAGGGGGGTGACAGGGTGATGGGGGGTGACACGGTGGTGGGGGGGTGACAGGGTGATGGGGGGTGACAGGGTGATGGGGGGTGACAGGGTGGGTGACAGGGTGACAGGGGGGGTGACCTGCTGTCCCTGTCCCGCCGCGCAGGAGGGAAGTCGGCGCCGCAGGACGAGGTGGACGAGATCGAGGTGTACGGCAGCGAGGCGCAGTCGGGCACCCAACTGGCCACCTACTCCTTCGAGGTAGCCCCGGGGCCGGGGGCCGGGGGGGGGCCGGGACACACCCCCCCGTCCCCTCCCGGTGTCACCCCCCGCGGCCTCGTCCCTTCCCCCAGGTGTGTGACAGCATCCTCAACATCGGCCCCTGCGCCAACGCCGCCATGGGGGAGCCGGCCTTCCTCTCCGAGGAGGTGAGGCCGCCGGATGGGCGGCCCCTGTCCCTGCTGTCCCTGCTGTCCCCTGCCTGTCCCTGTCCCTGCTGTCCCTGCTGTCCCCTGCCCGTGCCTGTCCCCTGCCTGTCCCTGCTGTCCCTGCTGTCCCTGCTGTCCCTGCTGTCCCTGCTGTCCCCTGCCCGTGCCTGTCCCCTGCCTGTCCCTGCCTGTCCCTGCCTGTCCCTGCTGTCCCTGCTGTCCCTGTCCCTGCTGTCCCTGCTGTCCCTGTCCCTGCTGTCCTGCTGTCCCTGCTGTCCCCTGCCCGTCCCTGTCCCCTGCCTGTCCCCTGCCTGTCCCTGTCCCTGCTGTCCCCTGCCCGTCCCTGTCCCCTGCCTGTCCCCTGTCCCCTGCCTGTCCCCTGCCTGCAGCTCCTGTCCCTGCCTGTCCCCTGCCTGCAGCTCCTGTCCCTGCCTGTCCCCTGCCTGCCCCTGCTGTCCCCTGCCTGTCCCTGCCTGCCCCCTGCCTGTCCCTGTCCCTGCCTGTCCCCTGCCTGTCCCCTGCCTGTCCCCTGCCTGTCCCTGTCCCCTGCCTGTCCCCTGCCTGCAGCTCCTGTCCCTGCCTGTCCGTGATCCTGCCTGTCCCCTGCCTGCTCCTGCCTGTCCCTGTCCCTGCCTGTCCCTGTCCCTGTCCCTGCCTGCAGCCCCGGCGCGGGCAGGGGGTGGGTGACAGCGGCCGCTTCTCGCTCTCCCAGTTCCAGAGCAGCCCGGAGCCGGACCTGGAGATCGTGCTCTGCTCCGGCTACGGCAAGAACGGGGCCCTCTCCGTCCTGCAGGTCAGGAGCCCCCCGTCCCCCCCTTGCCGTGTCCCCCGCCGTGTCCCCCACTGTACCCCCCCACTGTCCCACCCCGTGTCCCCCCGCCGTGTCCCCCCCGTGTCCCTCGCCATGTCCCCCCCCGTGTCCCCCGCCATGTCTCCCCCCCCGTGTCCCCCCCCCCATGTCCCCCCCCGTGTCCCTGCCGTGTCCCCCCCCGTGTTCCCCCCATGTTCCCCGCCGTGTCCCCGCCGTGTCCCCGCCGTGTCCCCCCCCGTGTTCCCCCCCGTGTCCCCCCCCCGTGTTCCCCCCCGTGTCCCCGCCGTGTCCCCGCCGTGTCCCCGCACTGCGCTAAGGCCTGTCCCGGTGGGCGCCGTCCGCGGCAGGTCAGGTACCGGTGCCAGAGCGAGGGCTGGGCAAACCAGGGCTGCCCCCGAGCGCTGGGCGCAGCCTGTACCCCCTCAGCCACATCCCCCCCCCCCCCGCCCTTCCCTGCCCCACGGCGCCTGTGGGGCTGCCCCACGGCGCCCTCACCGCTCCCCCCCGCAGAAAAGCATCCGGCCCCAGGTGGTGACCACCTTCGAGCTGCCGGGCTGCTACGACATGTGGACCGTCATCGCGCCCCAGAAGAAGGAGGAGGTGGGTGGCCGTCGTCGTCCCCAACCCCGCCGAGGGACGTCACCGTCGTCCCCAACCCCGCGGCGCGGTGACGCTCACCTGGGGCTTCTCCTTCCAGCCGGAGGAAGCCGCGGCGGCGGCGACGGGGGAGGCCACCGAGGAGAAGGAGGCGGCCGCCCCCGACCCCCCCGAGGAGGAAGGCAAGAGGCACGGCTTCCTCATCCTCAGCCGCGAGGACTCCACCATGGTGCGGGCCGGGCACGAGCCGCGGGGCTCGCGGTGGCCGGGTGGCTGCTGGCATCTCCGGGTTGGGGGGGGGGGGGTGTGTGCTGTGTCCCCACCGTCTGTGTGTCCGTGTCCCCCCCCCCCCTCGCTCAGATCCTGCAGACGGGGCAGGAGATCATGGAGCTGGACACCAGCGGCTTCGCCACCCAGGGTCCCACCGTCTTCGCCGGCAACATCGGTGACAACCGCTACATCGTCCAGGTGTCACCGCTGGGCATCCGCCTGCTGGAAGGAGGTGGGTGTCAGGGGGGTGGGGGGGCACCCATGGGTGCTGCGGGACCCTCCTCACCCCCTTTGCCCCCCCCTCCCCGCAGTCAACCAGCTGCACTTCATCCCGGTGGACCTGGGCTCCCCCATCGTCCACTGCGCCGTGGCCGACCCCTTCGTCGTCATCCTCAGCGCCGAGGGACAGGTCACCATGTTCGTCCTCAAAAGTGACACCTACGGGGGCCGCACCCACCGCCTCACGCTGCAGAAACCCCCCCTGCACCCCGTGAGTGACGCGCGACGGCCCCCCCGGCACCCGCCGTGCGGCCCCCCCCTGCCAGCTCGGTGGCCCCCCGGTGGCTCGGTGTGTCCCCCCCCCCCCCCCACCTCAGTGTCCCCCTCTGCCACCTCAGTGTCATCCCCCCACCACCTCAGTGTCCCCCCTTTCAGCTCAGTGTCCCCCCCCCCACCTCAGTGTCCCCCTTTCAGCTCAGTGTCCCCCCCCCCCACCTCAGTGTCCCCCCCTGCCACCTCAGTGTCATCCCCCCACCACCTCAGTGTCCCCCCTGCCACCTCAGTGTCCCCCCCCTCCACCTCAGTGTCCCCCCTTTCAGCTCAGTGTCCCCCCCTGCCACCTCAGTGTCCCCCCCCGCCACCTCAGTGTCCCCCCCCCTCCACCTCAGTGTCCCCCCCTTTCAGTTCAGTGGCCCCCCCCCCACCACCTCAGTGTCCCCCCTTTCAGCTCAGTGTCCCCCCCCCTTTCAGCTCAGTGTCCCCCCTTTCAGCTCAGTGTCCCCCCTTTCAACTTGGTGTCCTCCCCCCTTTCAGCTCAGTGTCCCCCCTTTCAGCTCAGTGTCCCCCCTGCCACCTTGGTGTCCCCCCCTGCTCCTCGGTGTCCCCCTTTTCAGCTGAGTGTCCCCCCACCACCACCTCAGTGTCCCCCCGGTGGCTCGGTGTCCCCCCCCTTTCAGCTCAGTGTCCCCCCTTTCAGCTCAGTGTCCCCCCTTTCAACTTGGTGTCCTCCCCCCGCCACCTTGGTGTCCCCCCTTTCAGCTCAGTGTCCCCCCTTTCAGCTCAGTGTGTCCCCCCCGCCACCTTGGTGTCCCCCCCTGCTCCTCGGTGTCCCCCCTTTCAGCTCAGTGTGTGTCCCCCCGCCATCTTGGTGTCCCCCCCCTGCCATCTTGGTGTGTCCCCCCCATCTCAGTGTCCCCCTCAGCGGCTCGATGTCCCCCCCTGACACCTCTGTGTGTCCCCCTGCGAACTCCCTGCCATCTCGGTGTCCCCCCCCATCTGGGTGTCCCCCCCCCACCTCGGTGTCCCCTGCTGCTTGGTGTCCCCCCTGCCATCTCAGTGTCCTCCCCATCTCGGTGTCCCCCCCCATCTCAGTGTCCCCCCCCCCATCTCAGTGTCCCCCCCCATCTCAGTGTCCCCCCCCATCTCGGTGTCCTCCCCCCATCTCAGTGTCCCCCTCCATCTCGGTGTCCCCCCTGCTGCTCGGTGTCCCCCCCCCATCTCGGTGTCCCCTGCTGCCATCTCGGTGTTCCCCCCCCCCCATCTCGGTGTCCCCCCCCGTCTCAGTGTCCCCCCCCCATTTCAGTGTCCCCCCCCCATCTCAGTGTCCCCTGCTGCCATCTCGGTGTCCCCCCCCCATCTCGGTGTCCCCCCCCCCGTCTCAGTGTCCCCCCCCCATCTCGATGTCCCCCCCCCATCTCAGTGTCCCCTGCTGCCATCTCGATGTCCCCCCCCATCTCAGTGTCCCCCCCCCCATCTCAGTGTCCCCTGCTGCCATCTTGGTGTCCCCCCCCTGTCTCGGTGTCCCCCCCCCGTCTCGGTGTCCCCCCCCCATCTCAGTGTCCCCTGCTGCCATCTCGGTGTCGTCCCCCCCCATCTCGGTGTCCCCCCCCCATCTCAGTGTCCCCTGCTGCCATCTCGGTGTCCCCCCCCCCATCTCGGTGTCCCCCCCCCCATCTCGGTGTCCCCCCCCCATCTCAGTGTCCCCTGCTGCCATCTCGATGTCCCCCTCCATCTCAGTGTCCCCTGCTGCTCGGTGTCCCCCCCCCATCTCGGTGTCCCCCCCCCCATCTCGGTGTCCCCCCCCATCTCGGTGTCCCCCCCCCATCTCGGTGTCCCCTGCTGCCATCTCGGTGTCCCCCCCCCCGTCTCAGTGTCCCCCCCCCATCTCAGTGTCCCCTGCTGCCATCTCGGTGTCCCCCCCCCCGTCTCAGTGTCCCCCCCCCATCTCAGTGTCCCCTGCTGCCATCTCGGTGTCCCCCCCCCATCTCGGTGTCCCCCCCATCTCAGTGTCCCCTGCTGCCATCTCGATGTGCCCCCCCATCTCAGTGTCCCCTGCTGCTCGGTGTCCCCCCCCCCATCTCGGTGTCCCCCCCCCATCTCAGTGTCCCCTGCTGCCATCTCGGTGTCCCCCCCCCCCGTCTCAGTGTCCCCCCCCCATCTCAGTGTCCCCTGCTGCCATCTCGGTGCCCCCCCCCATCTCGGTGTCCCCCCCCCCATCTCGGTGTCCCCCCCCATCTCGGTGTCCCCCCCATCCTGGCTGTCCCCGCCGTGTCCCCAGCAGCCCAAGGTGATCGCGCTGTGCCTGTACCGGGACGTCAGCGGGCTGTTCACCACCGAGAGCCGGGCGGCCACCGCGCGGGACGAGCCGGCCCTGCGCGCCCACGCCGAGGCCGAGACCCTCATCCAGGACATCAGGTGGGCGTCCCTGCGTCCCCTCCCCCCCCCCTCCCTGTGTCCCCCCCCGTCCCCGCGCGGGCCGGGGGGGTGACGGCTGGGGCTGCGGCAGTGACACGGTGGACGACGAGGAGGAGATGCTCTACGGGGACTCGGGGGCTCTCTTCAGCCCGGCCAAGGAGGAGCCGCGCCGCAGCAGCCTCCCGGCCGCCGAGCGGGACCCCCACCAGTACAAACCAGAGCCCACCCACTGGTGCGTGCTGGTGCGGGAGAACGGCGCCATGGAGGTGAGAGCGGGGAGGGATGGCGGGGGGGGGACGGGGACGGACGGGGACACGGGACACCCTGCCGGACCCCCGGCTCCGCGCTGCTGCCACGCTGTGACCGCAGGCAGCGGGTGGTGGCGTCCCCTGTCCCATCCCCCTGCCCGTCCCGTGTCCCCTGCCCGTCCCCTGTCCCCTGCCAGTCCCCTGTCCCCCAGCCTGTCCCCTGTCCCCTACCTGTCCCCTGTCCCTTGTCCCCCTGCCTGTCCCTTGTCCCCTGCCTGTCCCTTGTCCCCCTGCCTGTCCCCTGTCCCCTGCCTGTCCCTTGTCCATCCACTGTCCCCTGCCCGTCCCCTGCCTGTCCCCTGTCCGTCCCCTGTCTCTTACCCCCTGTCCGTCCCCCGTCCCGTCCCCCTGCCTGTCCCCTGTCCCTTGTGCTCTTGCCTGTCCCCTGCCCATGTCCCTTGTCCGTCCCCTGCCTGTCCCTTGTCCGTCCCCTGCCTGTACCCTCTGTCTGTCCCCTGTCCCGTCCCCCTGCCCGTCCCCTGTCTGTCTCCTGCCTGTACCCCCTGTCCGTCCCCTGTTCCCCATCCCTTGTCCCCTCTGCCCGTCCCCTGTCCCCCCTGCCCATCCCCCGTCCCCTGTCCCCCTGCCCATCCTCCATCCCCTGTCCCCCTGTCCATCCTCCGTCCCCTGTCCCCCTGCCCATCCCCTGTCCCCTGTCCCCCTGCCCATCCCCTGTCCCCTGTCCCCCCTGCCCGTCCCCTGTCCCCCATCCCCTGTCCCCCTGCCCATCCTCTGTCCCCTGTCCCCTTGCCTGTCCCCTGTCCCCCTGTCCCCCGTCCCCTGTCCCCCTGCCCATCCCCTGTCCTGTGTCCCCCTGCCTGTCCCCCGTCCCCCATCCCCCGTCCCCTTGCCCATCCCCTGTACCCCATCCCCTGTCCCCCTGTCCGTCCCCTGTCCCCCATCCCCTGTCCCCCTGCCCATCCCCTGTCCTGTGTCCCCCTGCCCGTCCCCTGTCCCCCATCCCCCGTCCCCTTGCCCATCCCCTGTACCCCATCCCCTGTCCCCCCTGCCCGTCCCCCGTCCCCTGCCCCCCGTCCCCTGCCCCCCGTCCCCTGCCCCCTGTCCCCTGCCCATGCCCGTCCCCTGTCCCCCTGCCTGTCCCCTGCCCCCCGTCCCCTGCCCCCTGTCCCCCTGCCCGTCCCCTGTGCCCCCTGCCCATCCCCTGCCCCCTGTCCCCTGTCCCCCTGCCTGTCCCCTGTCCCCCCGCCCGTCCCCTGTGCCCCGTCCCCCACCTGACGCCCTGCCCGCCCCGTCCCAGATTTACCAGTTGCCGGAGTGGCGCCTGGTGTTCCTGGTGAAGAACTTCCCCATGGGGCAGCGCGTGCTGGTCGACAGCTCCTTCGGGCAGCCGGCGGCGGCGGGGGACAGCAAGAAGGAGGAGGTGACGCGCCAGGGGGAGCTGCCGCTGGTCAAGGAGGTGCTGCTGGTGGCACTGGGCAACCGCCAGAGCCGCCCCTACCTGCTGGTGAGGGGCTGGGGGCGTGGGGGGCCCGGGGGTGCCAGGGGACGGGGGGAATGTGGGGGGGGATGGGGGCGGGGGGGGGGACCCGGGGGTGCCAGAGGGTGCTGGGGATGGGGGGGGATGGGGGGGGGGACCCGGGTGCAGGGGGGGGATGTGGGGGGGGGGACCCGGGGGTGCCAGGGGACGGGGGGGATGTGGGGGGGATGGGGCGGGGGGGACCGGGGGTGCCAGGGGACGGGGGGGATGTGGGGGGGGATGGGGGCGGGGGGGGGACCCGGGGGTGCCAGAGGGTGCTGGGGATGGGGGGGGATGTGGGGGGGAATGGGGGCGGGGGGGGGACCCGGGGGTGCCAGGCGATGGGGGGGACCCGGGGGTGCCAGAGGGTGCTGGGGATGGGGGAGGGGATGGGGGCGGGGGGGGGGACCCGGGGGTGCCAGGGGACGGGGGGGACCAGGGGTGCCAGAGGGTGCTGGGGACAGGGGGTACCCGGGGGATGTGGGGGATGTGGGGGGTGCCAGGGGCTGTGGGGGGATCCGGGGGTGCCAGGGGATGGGGGGGACCCAGGGGGTGCCAGAGGGTGCTGGGGATGGGGGGGTACCCGGGGGATGGGGGGGATGTGGGGGGTGCCAGAGGGGTGCCAGGGGGTGTGGGGGGATCCGGGGGTGCCAGGGGATGGGGGGGGATGCCGGGGGGGGGGGTGTTGGGGAATACCAGGAGATGCCGGAGGATGCTGGGGATGTGGGGGGAACTGGGGGATGCCGGGGGATGTGGGGGATACTGGGGGGGTGCTGGGAGATGTGGGGGATGCCAGGAGGTGCCGGGAATGCCGGGGAATGCCGGAGGGATGCCAGGAGGAGTTGGGGATGCTGGGGGGGGGGGTATGGGGGGATGCTGGGAATGGTACTGGGGGGTGGCGGGAATGCCGGGGGGGGGGGCTACGGGGGGATGCTGGGGATGCCGGGGGGGTCTGGGGGGATGCCAGGGGGATGCCGGGGGGGGTCCGGGGGGATGGCGGGAATGCCGGGATGCCGTGGGAGGGCCCGGGGGTGGGGGGCTGAGCCTCTGGCCGTGGGGCAGGTGCACGTGGAGCAGGAGCTGCTCATCTACGAGGCCTTCGGGCACGACTCCCAGCTGGGGCAGAGCAACCTCAAAGTGCGCTTCAAGAAGGTGAGACCCCGCGGCGGGGTGGGGGGGACACGGGGGGGGGGTCTCTGCCACGGCCTGTGCCAGCACCGCCACCGGCACGACACCGCCCCCCCCCCCAACCCCCAATTCCAACCCCCCCCCCCCCCCCAATTCCGCCCCTCCAGGTCCCCCACAGCATCAATTTTCGGGAGAAGAAGCTGAAACAGTCCAAGAAGAAGCCGGAGAGCGCGGGGGGGGGGAGAGGAGCCGGGGGGGCCCCGCGGCCGCGTCGCCCGCTTCCGCTACTTCGAGGACATCTACGGCTACTCGGGGGTGAGTGCGGACCCCCCCGGGGACACCCCCCTCCCTTTTCTTCTTGCCGATGGTGACTGGGGGTGTGTGTGTCCCCCCCCCTCCACCTCTCTCTGTGCCCCCCCCAGGTCTTTATCTGCGGCCCGTCCCCCCACTGGCTGCTGGTGACGGCGCGGGGGGCGCTGCGCCTGCACCCCATGACCATCGACGGCTCCGTCGAGTCCTTCGCCCCCTTCCACAACGTCAACTGCCCCAAGGGCTTCCTCTACTTCAACCGCCAGGTGGGGCCGGGGGGGGGGCTGGCTGGGGGGGGGGGGGTCTGGGGGGGTCTGAGAGGGTCTGAAGGGGTCTGGGAGGGGTCCAGGGAGAGGTTTGGGGGGGTCTGAGGGGGTCTGGGAGGGTCTGAGGGGGTCTGGAAGGGGTCCAGGGAGGGTTTGGGGGGGGGTCTGAAGGGGTCTGGGGGGGGATCTGAGGGGGTCTGGGAGGGTCTGAAGGGGTTTGGGGGGGTCTGAAGGGGGCTGGGGGGGATCTGAGAGGGTCTGGGAAGGTCTGAAAGGGTCTGGGGGGCATTCAGGAGAGGTTTGGGGGGGTTTGAAGGTGTCCGGGGGGGTCCATGGAGGGCTTTGGGGTGGTCTGAGGGGGTTTGGGGGGGGTCTGAGGGGGCCTGGGGGGGGAATCTGAGGGGGTCTGGGAGGGTCTGAAGGGGTCTGGGGGGTGTTCAGGAGAGGTTTGGGGGGGTCCATGGAGGGCTTTGGGGTGGTCTGAGGGGGTTTGGGGGGGTTTGAAGGAGTCTGGGGGGATCCAGGGGGGGCTGGGGGGTATCTGAGGGGGTTTGGGGGGCTCCAGGAGGTATTTAGGGGGGCCTGAAGGGGTTTGGGGGGTGCAGGGGGGGGTCTGGAGGGGTTGGTGGAGCCCAGGGGGATGTGGGGGCTCTGGGAGGGGTTTGGGGGTGCCCGGGGGGGGGGGGGTTGGGGGTCGCCGGCCCCCCCGTGACGCGTGGGGGGGGCAGGGGGAGCTGCGGATCAGCGTGCTGCCCGCCTACCTCTCCTACGACGCCCCGTGGCCCGTGCGCAAGATCCCGCTGCGCTGCACCGCGCACTACGTCGCCTACCACGTCGAGTCCAAGGTACCCGCCCCGCGCCACACCGCGCCAAACCGTGCCGTGCCGTGCCAAACCGTGCCGTGCTGTGCCACGCCGTGCCATTCTGAGCCACACTATGCCATGCCAGGCCGAGCCACACCGTGCCGTGCCATGCCATGCCGTTCCAAGCCACACTTAGCCATGCCGTGCCACACCGTGCCATTCTGAGCCACGCCGTGCCGTGCCACACTTAGCCATGCCGTGCCATTCCAAGCCACACCATTCTGTGCTGTGCTGTGCCACACTGTGCCACACCATGCCGTGCCATGCCGTGCCATGCTATGCCATTCCGAGCCACACCATGCCATTCCCAGCCACACTTAGCCATGCTGAGCCACACCGTGCCATTCTGAGCCACACCATGCCGTGCCGTTCCATGCCACACCGTGCCGTGCCACACTTAGCCATGCCGTGCCGTTCCAAGCCACGCCGTACCGTTCCGAGCCACACTTAGCCATGCTATGCCACACCCTGCCGTGCCGTGCCGTTCCATGCCACACCGTGCCACGCCACACTTAGCCATGCCATGCTATTCCAAGCCACACCATTCTGTGCCGTGCTGTGCCATTCCATGCCACACATAGCCATGCCGCGCTGTGCCACACCATGCCATGCCGTTCCGAGCCACTCCTAGCCATGCCGTGCCACACCGTGCCATACTGTGCCGTGCCGTGCCATTCCATGCCACACCGTACCGTGCCACACTTACCCATGCCACGCTGTGCCACACCAGGCTGTGCCATGCCGTGCTGTGCCATTCCATGCCACACTCAGCCATTCCGTGCCACACCGTGCCGTGCCATGGCGTTCCATGCTGTTCTGTGCCATGTCACGCCACACCGTGCTGCGCCACACCGTGCCATTCCGAGCCACGCCATGCCATGCGGTGCCATGCCACACCATGCCGGGCCATGCCGGGCCGTGCCATGTCATGCCGTGCTGTGCCATGTTGTGCCACACCGTGCCGTGCCACGCTGTGCTGTGCCGTACCACGCTATGTCACGTTGTGCCGTGCCGTGCCGTGCCACACGGTGCCATGTTGTGCCGTGCCCTGCCACACCGTGCCGTGCCACGCCAAGTCATGCTGTGCCACATCGTGCCATGTCATGCCGTGCTGTGCCACACCGTGCTGTGCCAGGCCGTGCCATGCCATGCCACACCGGGCCAGGCTGTGCCACACTGTGCCATGTTGTGCCATGCCGGGCCGAGCCAGGGCTCCCTGCCAGCAGCGGGGCTGTGCTCTTCCTCCCTCGGGTGCCCCCTTCCTCCTTCTCCTCCTCCTCCTCCTCTTCTTCTCATCATCCCCATCCTCCTCCTCCTCATCCTCCTCCTCCTCCTCCTCCTCCTCCTCCTCCTCCTCCTCATCCTCTTCCTCCTCCTCATCCCCATCCTCCTTCTCCTCATCCTCCTCCTCATCCTCCTCATCCTCCTCCTCCTCCTCCTTCTCCTCCTCCTTCTCCTCCTCATCATCCTCCTCCTCCTCCTCCTCCTCCTTCCTCCTCCTCCTTCTCCTCCTCATCCTCCTCCTCCTCCTCATCTTCCTCCTCCTCCTCCTCATCTTCCTCCTCCTCCTCCTCATCTTCCTCCTCCTCATCTTCCTCCTCCTCCTCCTCCTCCTCATCTTCCTCCTCCTCCTCCTCATCTTCCTCCTCATCTTCCTCCTCATCTTCCTCCTCATCTTCCTCCTCATCTTCTTCCTCATCTTCCTCCTCATCTTCCTCCTCCTCCTCATCCTCCTCCTCCTCCTCATCCTCATCTTCCTCCTCATCTTCCTCCTCCTCCTCATCCTCCTCCTCCTCCTCATCCTCATCTTCCTCCTCCTCCTCATCTTCCTCGTCCTCCTCCTCCTCCTCATCTTCCTCCTTCTCCTCCTCCTCCTCCTCATCTTCCTCCTCCTCCTCATCTTCTTCCTCCTCCTCCTCCTCCTCATCTTCCTCCTCCTCCTCCTCATCTTCCTCCTCCTCCTCCTCATCTTCCTCCTCCTCCTCCTCCTCCTCATCTTCCTCCTCCTCCTCCTCATCTTCCTCCTCCTCCTCCTCCTCCTCATCTTCCTCCTCCTCCTCCTCCTCCTCTTCCTCCTCTTCCTCATCCTCCTCCTCCTCCTCATCTTCCTCCTCCTCCTCCTCATCTTCCTCCTCCTCCTCCTCCTCATCTTCCTCCTCCTCCTCCTCCTCATCTTCCTCGTCCTCCTCCTCCTCCTCCTCCTCATCTTCCTCCTCCTCCTCCTCCTCCTCCTCCTCCTCCTCCTCCTCATCTTCCTCCTCCTCATCTTCCTCCTCCTCCTCATCTTCCTCGTCCTCGTCCTCGTCCTCCTCCTCCTCCTCCTCCTCCTCCTCCTCCTCCTCCTCCTCCTCCTCCTCCTCCTCCTCATCTTCCTCCTCCTCCTCCTCCTCCTCCTCCTCCTCCTCCTCCTCCTCCTCCTCATCTTCCTCCTCCTCATCTTCCTCCTCCTCCTCATCTTCCTCCTCCTCCTCCTCCTCCTCCTCCTCCTCCTCCTCCTCCTCCTCCTCCTACCTCCTCCTCCTCCTCCTCATCTTCCTCCTCCTCCTCCTCCTCCTCATCTTCCTCCTCCTCCTCCTCCTCCTCATCTCCTCGTCCTCCTCCTCCTCCTCATCTTCCTCGTCCTCCTCCTCCTCCTCCTCCTCCTCCTCCTCCTCCTCCTCCTCCTCCTCCTCCTCCTCCTCTTCCTCCTCTTCCTCATCCTCCTCCTCCTCCTCATCTCCTCCTCCTCCTCCTCCTCCTCCTCCTCCTCCTCCTCCTCCTCCTCCTCATCTTCCTCCTCTTCCTCCTCCTCCAGGGCCACCCCGGCCGCGTCCCCCCTCCCGCTGGGAGGCCACCAAGTGCCACCGTCCCCGGGGCGCGGGGGGAAGCTGGGGCGGGGGGCGGGGGGGGGGATGTGTGTGTGTTTCTCCCCCGCTGCGCGTCCCCTCCCCGGTGCCGACGCCGGTGTCACCGGCAGGTCTACGCGGTGGCCACCAGCACCAGCAACCCCTGCACCCGCATCCCCCGCATGACGGGCGAGGAGAAGGAGTTCGAGAGCATCGAGCGGGGTGAGAGCAGCCTGGCCCCCCTTGTCCCCCCCTCCCCGGGCCCTGTCCCCAGGCCCTGTCCCCCCCCTCCCTGAGCTCTGTGACCCCCCTGACCCCTGTTCCCCCTCCCTGACCCTTGTCTCCCCCCTTGTCCCCCCTCCATGAGCCCCATCCCCCCCCCCGAACCCTGTCCCCCCTCCCCAGGCCCTGTTGTCCCCCCCCGATGCCTGTCCCCCCCCCTCTGACCCCTGTCCCCCCTCCATGAGCCCTGTCCCCAGGCCCTGTCCCCCCCTCCCTGAGCCCTGTGACCCCCCTGACCCCTGTCCCCCCTCCCTGACCCTTGTCTCCCCCCTTGTCCCCCCTTCCCTGACCCCTGTCCCCCCTCCATGAGCCCCATCCCCCCCCTGAACCCTGTCCCCCCTCCCCAGGCCCTGTCGTCCCCCCCCCGATGCCTGTCCCCCCCCCCCGACCCCTGTCCCCCCTCCCTGAGCCCTGCGACCCCCCCTCCCTGACCCTTTTCCCCCCCTTGTCCCCTCACCCCGAGCCCTGTCCCCCCCCGTCCCCCCCTCCCTGACCCCTGTCCCCCCTCCATGAGCCCTGTCCCCCGCTTGTCCCCCCCTCCATGAGCCCTGTGCCCCCCTCCCTGAGCCCTGTCCCCCCTCCATGAGCCTTATTCCCCCTCCCCAGGCCTTGTCCCCCCCTCCCTGAGCCCTGTCCCCTCCCCGTCCCCCCCTCCTTGACCCCTGTCCCCCCTCCATGAGCCCTGTCCCCACTCCCCAGGCCCTGTCCCCCCTCCCTGACCCTTTTCCTCCCCTTGTCCCCCCCTCCCTGACCCTTGTCCCCCCCTCCCTGACCCTTGTCTCCCCCCTTGTCCCCCCCTCCTTGACCCCTGTCCCCCCTCCTTGACCCCTGTCCCCCCTTCCCTGACCCTTTTCCCCACCTTGTCCCCCCCTCCCTGAGCCCTGTCCCCCCCCCGTTCCCCCCTCCATGACCCCTGTCCCCCCTCCCCAGGCCCTGTCCCCCCCCCCCTGACCTTTTTCCCCCCCCCGTCCCCCCCCTCCCTGACCCTGTCCCCCCACCTTGTCCCCCCCTGCCTGACCCCTGTCCCCCCCCCGCAGACGACCGCTACATCCACCCGCAGCAGGAGGCCTTCTCCATCCAGCTCATCTCCCCGGTGAGCTGGGAGACCATCCCCAACACCCGGTGAGCGCCGCGGGCCCTGCCGGGGGGGTCCCCCCACTTCCCCCCAGAGCCGGGGTTCGCCCCGGGGGGGCTGGGGGCGGGGGCGGGGGGGGGGGCTGCGGGCCCGACGCTGCCCCCGGGTGCCGGCAGGATCGAGCTGGAGGAGTGGGAGCACGTCACCTGCATGAAGACGGTGTCGCTGAAGAGCGAGGAGACGGTGTCGGGGCTGAAGGGCTACATCGCCGTCGGCACCTGCCTCATGCAGGGCGAGGAGGTCACCTGCCGCGGCAGGGTGAGGCGGGGGGCGGCCGGGGGCCTGGGGGACACCTTGGGGGACACCTGGGGATCTCAGGGGACACCTGAGGGGACACCCAGGGGTCTGGGGGGACATCTTGGGGTCCTGGGGGACACCCAGGGGTCTCAGGGGACACCTTGGGGGACACCCAGGGGTCTCAGGGGACACCCAGGGGTCCTGGGGGACACCTTGGGGGACACCTGGGGGTCTCAGGTGACACCTTGGGGGACACCCAGGGGTCTCAGGGGACACCTAGGGGTCTCAGGGGACACCTGGGGGGACACCCAGGGGTCTCAGGGGACACCCAGGGGTCCTGGGGGACACCTTGGGGGACACCTGGGGGTCTCAGGTGACACCTTGGGGGGACACCCAGGGGTCTCAGGGGACACCTAGGGGTCTCAGGGGACACCTGGGGGGACACCCAGGGGTCTCAGGGGACACCCAGGGGTCTCAGGTGCCACCTTGGGGGACACCCAGGGGTCTTAGGGGACACCTGAGGGGACAGCTAGAGCTCTCAGGGGACACCTTGGGGTCCTGGGGGACACCCAGGGATCTCAGGGAACACCTTGGGGGACACCCAGGGGTCTGGGGGTGACACACAGGCATCTCAGGGGACACCTTGCGGGATACCCAGGGGCCTGGGGGGATACCTGAGGGGACACCCAGGGGTCCTGGGGGACACTCGGGGGTCTCAGGTGACACCCAGGGGTCTGAGGTGACACCTTGGGGGACACCCAGGGGTCTCAGGGAACACCTGAGGGGACACTCAGGGGTCCTTGGGGACACACAGGGGTCTCAGGGGGCACCTTGAGGGACACCCAGGGGTCTCAGGGGACACCTGGGGGGACACGCAGGGGTATCAGGGGGTACCTTGGGGGAAACCCAGAGGTCCTGGGGGACACCTGGGGGTCTCAGGGGACACCTGAGGGGACACCTAGAGCTCTCAGGGGACACCCAGGGGTCCTGGGGGACACCCGGGGGTCTCAGGTGACACCCAGGGGTCTGAGGTGACACCTTGGGGGACACCCAGGGGTCTGGGGGGACAGCGTGGGGGGACACCCAGGGGTCTAGGGGAACACCTAGGGGTCTCAGGGGACACCCAGGGGTCTGGGGGACAGCCTGGGGGACACCCAGAGGTCTCGGGGGACACTACGGGGTGCCAGGGGACACCTGAGGGTCTCGGGGGACAGTTGGGGGTCCCCCACCCGCCCTGTCCCGCTCCCTCTCCCTGCGCCGGGCCGCGGGTGCCTTTGGGGGTGTCCCAGCTCCTGCGTGTCATTGTGTGTCCCCTCCCCGTCCCCCCCCCCAGATCCTCATCATGGACATCATCGAGGTGGTGCCGGAGCCGGGGCAGCCCCTCACCAAGAACAAGTTCAAGGTCCTTTACGAGAAGGAGCAGAAGGGGCCGGTCACCGCCCTGTGCCACTGCAACGGCTACCTCGTCTCCGCCATCGGCCAGAAGGTGCCACCGGGGCCCGGGGGGGGGGGGGGGGGGGGGGACGACACACGAGAAGGGGGCTGGGGGTGACGGCGGCGTGCGCTGTGTCCCCCCGCCCGGCGGTGGCAGATCTTCCTGTGGAGCCTGAAGGACAACGAGCTGACGGGCATGGCCTTCATCGACACCCAGCTCTACATCCACCAGATGATCAGCGTCAAGAACTTCATCCTGGCGGCCGACCTCATGAAGAGCATCTCGCTGCTGCGCTACCAGGAGGAGAGCAAGACCCTCTCCCTCGTCAGCCGGGTAACGACCCCCCCCCCACCCCCCCCCCCCGCCGGCGCGGGGCTCCCGGCTGCCACCGACGCCACCGCTGCCACCGACGCCTCCCGTCTCCCCGCAGGACGCCAAGCCCTTGGAGGTCTACAGCGTGGACTTCATGGTGGACGGCACCCAGCTGGGCTTCCTCGGTACGGCCCCGCGCCACCACGGGGCCACCACGGCGTCACCAGGGGCTCCCGGCACTGCCAACGGCGTGCTGGCACCGCCGCGGGGATGATGGCACTGCCACCGGGGTCCTGGCACCGCCACGGGGATGATGGCACTGCCACCGGGGTCCTGGCACTGCCACCGGGGTCCTGGCACCGCCACGGGGATGATGGCATTGCCGTGGTGGTGCTGGCACTGCCACCAGGGTCCTGGCACTGCCACTGGGGTCCTGGCACCGCCACGGGGATGATGGCATTGCCATGGGGGTCCTGGCACCTCACTGAGGCTGATGGCACTGCCATGGGGATGATGGCATTGCCATGGGGGTCCTGGCACTGCCAGCAGGTTCCTGGCACCACCATGGGGCTGATGGCATCACTGTGGGGACCTTGGCACTGCCACAGGGCTCCTGGCACCGCCACGGGGCTGATGGCACTGCCACCAGGGTTCTGGCACTGCCACGGGGGTCCCGGCACTGCCACCGGGGTCCTGGCATGGCCACAGGGCTGATGGCACCACCGTGGGGATCCTGGTGCCATCACAGGGTCCTGGCACTCCCATGGGGCTGATGGCACTGCCACAGGACTGATGGCACTGCCACCAGGGTCCTGGCGCCACCACAGGGGTCCCGGCACTGCCACCAGGCTGCTGGCACCACCACGGGGCCGATGGCACCGCCACGGGGGTGATGGCACTGCCATGGGGCTGCCGGCGCTGCCGCGCGGTTCCTGGCGCGGCCGTGGGGCTGCTGGCACCGTGGCACAGGGGGGTCGGTGCCGGCGCTGCCGGGGTGGGCACCAGGGGCTCCGTCGGTGCCGGCGCTCGGGGCTCCCGGCAAACCTGCCTCTTCCCGCAGTGTCCGACCGGGACCGGAACCTCCTCGTCTACATGTACCTGCCCGAAGGTGAGCGGGACTGGGACGGGCTGGGACGGGCTGGGACGGACTGGGACGGTCTGGGATGGGCTGGGATGGGCTGGTGCCATGCTGGGTCAGATTGGTGCTGTGCCGTGCCATACTGGTGCCGTGCTGGGCCAGATCAGTGCCATGCCATGCCATACTGGTGCCATGCTGGGCCATTCTGGTGCTGTGCTGGGCCATATCAGTGCCGTGCAGTGCCATACTGGTGCCATGCCATGCCGGATCAGTGCCGTGCCGTGCCATACTGGTGCCATGCTGGGCCAGACCAGTGCTGTGCCGTGCCAGACGGGTACCATGCCGTGCCGGCTGGGTGCGGTGCCGTGTGGTGCCATGACGTGCCGTGCCGTAACATGACGTGCCGTATGACGTGCCGTGCTGTGCCATGCCGTGATGTGCCGTGACGTTATGCTGTGCCATGCCGTGCCGTACCCTGCCATCACGTGCCGTGCCACACCATGCTGTGCCATGACATGCCATATCGTGCCACAGCGTGACACAATGTGCCATGTCATGCCATACTGTGCCGTGCCACGATGTGCTGACACGTGCCGTGCCGTGTTATGCCATGTCATATTGTGCCATGCTGTGCCGTGCCGTGCCGTGACATGCTGTACTGTGCCATAATGTGCCATGCTGTGTCACGACGTGTTCTGCCATGCCGTGCTGTGCCGTGACATGTGCCATGCCATATTGTGCCAGGCCGTGACACATTGTGCCATGTCATGCCGTGCCGTACTGTGCCACGATGTGCCATACCGTGCCATGCCATGTTGTGCTGTGCCATGCCATGCCATACTGTGCTGTGCCATGTCATGCCGTACCGTCCTGTGCCACGATGTGCTGTGCCAGGATGTGCCATGCCGTGCCGTGCCATGACATGTTGTGCCGTGCCGTGACACGATGGGCCATGTCATGCCATACTGTGCTGTGCCATGCCATGTTGTGCCGTGCCGTGCCGTGCCACACTGTGACGTGATAGGCCATGTCATGCCATACTGTGCCGTGCCGTGCCATCCTGTGCCACGATGTGCTGTGACATGTTGTGCCACGCTGTGCCGTGCCATACTGTGCCATACCATGCCATGCCGTGCCATGGTGTGCCATGGTGTGCCGTGCCGTGCCGTGCCATACCGTGCCGTGCCGTGCCATGCCATACTGTGCCATGCCATGCCGTGCCGTGCTGTGCCGTGCCATGGCATGCTGTGCCATACCGTGCCATGCCGTGCCGTGCCATACTGTGCCATGCCGTGCCATACCGTGACGTGCCATACCGTGCCATGGCGTGCTGTGCCATGCCATGCCGTGCGGTGCCGTGTGCCCGCAGCCAAGGAGAGCTTCGGGGGGCTGCGGCTGCTGCGCCGGGCGGATTTCCACGTGGGGGCCCACGTCAGCACCTTCTGGCGCACCCCCTGCCGTGGGGCCGGCGACGGCGCCCGAAGGACCAGCGCCTGGGACAGCAAACACATCACCTGGTTCGGTGAGCGGGGGGGGCGCGGGGGGGGCTGACCCCCCCCCAAAACCCTCTGACCCCCCCCCCAGACCCCTCCGACCCCCCCTGAACCCTCTGACCCCCCAAAAAACTCCTCTGACCACCCCCTGACCCCCCCCACAAACCCTCTGACCCCCCCCCCAAATCCTGTGACCCCCCCCAGACCCCCTGACCCCCCCCCCCGGCCTCTCTGAACCCCCCATTTCCCCCCTGACCCCCCACTGCCCCCCCAGTCCCTCTGACCCCCCCCAGGGCCACTGACCCCCCTGACCCCCCTGACCCCTGGCCCCACTGACCCCCCCCGACCCTCCCCCAAACCCTCTGACCCCCCAAAAAACTCCTCTGACCCCCCCCAGACCCCCTGACCCCCCCCAGCCCCACCGACCCCCCACTGCCCCCCTGACACCCGGCCCCCAGCCCCCCCCCAGCCCCCTGATCCCCCTGACCCCCCTGACCCCCCCAACCCCCCCCCAGCCCCCCCGACACCCCCTGCCCCCCCCGATCCCTGCCCCCAGCCCCCCCCCAGCCCCCCGATCCCCCTGACCCCCCCCGACCCCCCCCAGCCCCCCCGACCCCCCCTGACCCCTGACCCCTGACCCCAGCCACGCTGGACGGGGGCGTGGGGCTGCTGCTGCCGATGCAGGAGAAAACCTACCGGCGGCTGCTGATGCTGCAGAACGCGCTGGGCACCGTCCTGCCCCACCACGCCGGGCTCAACCCCCGCGCCTTCAGGTACCGCCCCACGGCGCCCCACACCGCCCCACACCCGCCCCATAGCACCCCACAGCCGCCCCACAGCACCCCACACCAGCCCCATGGCTGCCCCACGGCACCGTCCTGCCCCACCACGCCGGGCTCAACCCCCGCGCCTTCAGGTACCGCCCCACGGCGCCCCACACCGCCCCACACCCGCCCCATAGCACCCCACGGCCGCCCCACAGCACCCCACGCCAGCCCCATGGCTGCCCCACGGCACCGTCCTGCCCCACCACGCCGGGCTCAACCCCCGCGCCTTCAGGTACCGCCCCACAGCGCCCCACACCGCCCCACCGTGACCCACACCCGCCCCATAGCGCCCCACACCAGCCCCATGGCTGCCCCACGGCACCGTCCTGCCCCACCATGCCGGGCTCAACCCCCGCGCCTTCAGGTACCGCCCCACGGCGCCCCACGGCACCCCACACCCGCCCCATAGCACCCCACGGCCGCCCCACAGCACCCCACACCAGCCCCATGGCTGCCCCACGGCACCGTCCTGCCCCACCACGCCGGCTCAACCCCCGCGCCTTCAGGTACCGCCCCACAGCGCCCCACACCGCCCCACGGCGCCCCACACCGCCCCACACCGCCCCACGGTGCCCCACACCCGCCCCATAGCGCCCCACGGCACCCCATGGCACCCCACACCCGCCCCATGGCTGCCCCACGGCACCGTCCTGCCCCACCACGCCGGGCTCAACCCCCGCGCCTTCAGGTACCGCCCCACGGCGCCCCACGGCGCCCCACACCCGCCCCATAGCGCCCCACAGCCGCCCCACAGCACCCCACACCAGCCCCATGGCTGCCCCACGGCACCGTCCTGCCCCACCACGCCGGGCTCAACCCCCGCGCCTTCAGGTACCGCCCCACGGCGCCCCACGGCGCCCCACACCCGCCCCATAGCGCCCCACAGCCGCCCCCACAGCACCCCACACCAGCCCCATGGCTGCCCCACGGCACCGTCCTGCCCCACCACGCCGGGCTCAACCCCCGCGCCTTCAGGTACCGCCCCACGGCGCCCCACGGCGCCCCACACCCGCCCCATAGCACCCCACAGCCGCCCCACAGCACCCCACACCAGCCCCATGGCTGCCCCACGGCACCGTCCTGCCCCACCACGCCGGGCTCAACCCCCGCGCCTTCAGGTACCGCCCCACGGCGCCCCACGGCGCCCCACACCCGCCCCATAGCGCCCCACGGCGCCCCACACCGCCCCACACCCGCCCCATAGCGCCCCACACCCGCCCCATAGCGCCCCACGGCCGCCCCACAGCACCCCACACCAGCCCCGTGGCTGCCCCACAGCACCGTCCTGCCCCACCACGCCGGGCTCAACCCCCGCGCCTTCAGGTACCCGCCCCATGGCGCCCCACACCCGCCCCATAGCGCCCCACACTGCCCCATAGAGCCCCACGGCACCCCACACTGCCCCATAGCACCCCACAGCCGCCCCACAGCACCCCACACCAGCCCCATGGCTGCCCCACAGCACCGTCCTGCCCCACCACGCCGGGCTCAACCCCCGCGCCTTCAGGTACCGCCCCACAGCGCCCCATAGCGCCCCACGGCACCCCACACCCGCCCCATAGCGCCCCACGGCCGCCCCACAGCACCCCACGCCAGCCCCATGGCTGCCCCACGGCACCGTCCTGCCCCACCACGCCGGGCTCAACCCCTGCGCATTCAGGTACCGCCCCACGGCGCCCCACGGCGCCCCACACCCCCCCCATAGCACCCCACACCAGCCCCGTGGCTGCCCCACAGCACCGTCCTGCCCCACCACGCCGGGCTCAACCCCTGCGCATTCAGGTACCGCCCCACGGCGCCCCACAGCACCCCACACCCGCCCCATAGCACCCCATGGCACCCCACACCCACCCCATAGCACCCACAGCCGCCCCACAGCACCCCACACCAGCCCCATGGCTGCCCCACGGCACCGTCCTGCCCCACCACGCCGGGCTCAAACCCCCGCGCCTTCAGGTACCGCCCCACGGCGCCCCACGGCGCCCCACGGCACCCACACCCGCCCCATAGCACCCCACGGCCGCCCACAGCACCCCACGCCAGCCCCATGGCTGCCCCACGGCACCGTCCTGCCCCACCACGCCGGGCTCAACCCCCGCGCCTTCAGGTACCGCCCCACGGCGCCCCACACCGCCCCACGGCGCCCCACACCCGCCCCATAGTGCCCCACGGCGCCCCACAGCCCCCCATACCAGCCCCATGGCTGCCCCACGGCACCGTCCTGCCCCACCACACCGGGCTCAACCCCCGCGCCTTCAGGTACCGCCCCACGGCGCCCCACAGCGCCCCATAGCGCCCCACGGCACCCCACACCCGCCCCATAGCGCCCCACGCCAGCCCCATGGCTGCCCCACGGCACCGTCCTGCCCCACCACGCCAGGCTCAACCCCCGCGCCTTCAGGTACCGCCCCACGGCGCCCCACACCGCCCCACGGCACCCCACACCCGCCCCATAGCGCCCCACGGCCGCCCCACACCCGCCCCATAGTGCCCCACGGCGCCCCACAGCACCCCATACCAGCCCCATGGCTGCCCCACAGCACCGTCCTGCCCCACCCCGCCGGGCTCAACCCCCGCGCCTTCAGGTACCGCCCCACGGCGCCCCACACCGCCCCACACCCGCCCCATAGCGCCCCACACCCGCCCCATAGCGCCCCACGGCCGCCCCACAGCACCCCACACCAGCCCCGTGGCTGCCCCACAGCACCGTCCTGCCCCACCACGCCGGGCTCAACCCCCGCGCCTTCAGGTACCGCCCCATGGCGCCCCACACCCGCCCCATAGCACCCCACACCCGCCCCATAGCGCCCCACGGCACCCCACACCCGCCCCATAGCACCCCACAGCCGCCCCACAGCACCCCACACCAGCCCCATGGCTGCCCCACAGCACCGTCCTGCCCCACCACGCCGGGCTCAACCCCCGCGCCTTCAGGTACCGCCCCACAGCGCCCCATAGCGCCCCACAGCGCCCCACACCCGCCCCATAGCGCCCCACGGCCGCCCCACAGCACCCCACGCCAGCCCCATGGCTGCCCCACGGCACCGTCCTGCCCCACCACGCCGGGCTCAACCCCTGCGCATTCAGGTACCGCCCCACGGCGCCCCACGGCGCCCCACACCCGCCCCATAGCACCCCACACCAGCCCCGTGGCTGCCCCACAGCACCGTCCTGCCCCACCACGCCGGGCTCAACCCCTGCGCATTCAGGTACCGCCCCACGGCGCCCCACAGCACCCCACACCCGCCCCATAGCACCCCATGGCACCCCACACCCACCCCATAGCACCCCACAGCCGCCCCACAGCACCCCACACCAGCCCCATGGCTGCCCCACGGCACCGTCCTGCCCCACCACGCCGGGCTCAACCCCCGCGCCTTCAGGTACCGCCCCACGGCGCCCCACACCACCCCACGGCACCCCACACCCGCCCCATAGCACCCCACGGCCGCCCCACAGCACCCCACGCCAGCCCCATGGCTGCCCCACGGCACCGTCCTGCCCCACCACGCCGGGCTCAACCCCCGCGCCTTCAGGTACCGCCCCCACGGCGCCCCACACCGCCCCACGGCGCCCCACACCCGCCCCATAGTGCCCCACGGCACCCCACAGCACCCCATACCAGCCCCATGGCTGCCCCACGGCACCGTCCTGCCCCACCACACCGGGCTCAACCCCCGCGCCTTCAGGTACCGCCCCACGGCGCCCCACGGCGCCCCATAGCGCCCCACGGCACCCCACACCCGCCCCATAGCGCCCCACGCCAGCCCCATGGCTGCCCCACGGCACCGTCCTGCCCCACCACGCCAGGCTCAACCCCCCGCGCCTTCAGGTACCGCCCCACGGCGCCCCACACCGCCCCACGGCACCCCACACCCGCCCCATAGCGCCCCACGGCCGCCCCACAGCACCCCACACCAGCCCCATGGCTGCCCCACGGCACCGTCCTGCCCCACCACGCCGGGCTCAACCCCCGCGCCTTCAGGTACCGCCCCACGGCGCCCCACAGCACCCCATGGCCACCCCACACCCGCCCCATAGCGCCCCACGGCGCCCCACGGCGCCCCACGGCACCCCACACCCCCCCCATAGCGCCCCACGGCACCCCATGGCACCCCACACCCGCCCCATAGCGCCCCACGGCCGCCCCACAGCACCCCACGCCAGCCCCATGGCTGCCCCCACGGCACCGTCCTGCCCCACCATGCCGGGCTCAACCCCCGCGCCTTCAGGTACCGCCCCACGGCGCCCCACACCGCCCCACGGCACCCCACGGCGCCCCACACCCGCCCCATAGCGCCCCACAGCCGCCCCACAGCACCCCACACCAGCCCCGTGGCTGCCCCACAGCACCGTCCTGCCCCACCACGCCGGGCTCAACCCCCACGCCTTCAGGTACCGCCCCACGGCGCCCCACAGCGCCCCACGGCGCCCCACACCCGCCCCATAGCGCCCCACGGCCACCCCACAGCACCCCACACCAGCCCCATGGCTGCCCCACGGCACCGTCCTGCCCCACCCACGCCGGGCTCAACCCCCGCGCCTTCAGGTACCGCCCCACGGCGCCCCACACCCGCCCCACGGCGCCCCACACCCGCCCCATAGCGCCCCACACCAGCCCCATGGCTGCCCCACGGCACCGTCCTGCCCCACCATGCCGGGCTCAACCCCCGCGCCTTCAGGTACCGCCCCACGGCGCCCCACGGCGCCCCACGGCACCCCACACCCGCCCCATAGCGCCCCACGGCCGCCCCACAGCACCCCATACCAGCCCCATGGCTGCCCCACGGCACCGTCCTGCCCCACCACGCCAGGCTCAACCCCCGCGCCTTCAGGTACCGCCCCACGGCGCCCCACGGCACCCCACACCCGCCCCATAGCGCCCCATGGCCACCCCACGGCGCCCCACACCCGCCCCATAGCGCCCCACACCAGCCCCGTGGCTGCCCCACGGCACCGTCCTGCCCCACCACGCCGGGCTCAACCCCCGCGCATTCAGGTACTGCCCCATGCCGCCCCACACCCGCCCCACGGCGCCCCACACCCGCCCCATAGCGCCCCACGGCGCCCCACACCGCCCCACGGCACCCCACACCCGCCCCATGGCTGCCCCACAGCACCGTCCTGCCCCACCATGCCGGGCTCAACCCCCGCGCCTTCAGGTACCGCCCCACGGCGCCCCACAGCGCCCCATAGCGCCCCACGGCGCCCCACACCGCCCCACGGCACCCCACACCCGCCCCATAGCACCCCACACCAGCCCCATGGCTGCCCCACAGCACCGTCCTGCCCCACCACGCCGGGCTCAACCCCCGCGCCTTCAGGTACCGCCCCACGGCACCCCACACCGCCCCACAGCGCCCCACGGCGCCCCACACCCGCCCCATAGTGCCCCACGGCGCCCCACACCACCCCATACCAGCCCCATGGCTGCCCCACAGCACCGTCCTGCCCCACCACGCCGGGCTCAACCCCCGCGCCTTCAGGTACCGCCCACACACCGCCCCACAGCGCCCCATAGTGCCCCACGGCACCCCACACCCGCCCCATAGCGCCCCACACCGCCCCACGGCACCCCACACCCGCCCCATAGCGCCCCATGTCTGCCCCACAGCTGCCCCATAGCACCCCACAGCGCCCCATAGCGCCCCATGGCACCCCACACCCACCCCATAGCACCCCATGGCACCCCACACCTGCCCCATAGCACCCCACGGCGCCCCACGGCACCCCACAGCACCCCACACCCGCCCCATAGCGCCCCACGGCGCCCCACACCGCCCCACGGCACCCCACACCCGCCCCATAGCGCCCCACGGCCGCCCCACAGCACCCCACGCCAGCCCCATGGCTGCCCCACGGCACCGTCCTGCCCCACCACGCCGGGCTCAACCCCCGCGCCTTCAGGTACCGCCCCACGGCGCCCCACAGCACCCCATGGCCACCCCACACCCGCCCCATAGCGCCCCACGGCGCCCCACGGCGCCCCACGGCACCCCACACCCACCCCATAGCGCCCCACGGCACCCCATGGCACCCCACACCCGCCCCATAGCGCCCCACGGCCGCCCACAGCACCCCACGCCAGCCCCATGGCTGCCCACGGCACCGTCCTGCCCCACCATGCCGGGCTCAACCCCCGCGCCTTCAGGTACCGCCCCACGGCGCCCCACACCGCCCCACGGCACCCCACGGCGCCCCACACCCGCCCATAGCGCCCCACAGCCGCCCCACAGCACCCACACCAGCCCCGTGGCTGCCCCACAGCACCGTCCTGCCCCACCACGCCGGGCTCAACCCCCACGCCTTCAGGTACCGCCCCACGGCGCCCCACAGCGCCCCACGGCGCCCCACACCCGCCCCATAGCGCCCCACGGCCACCCCACAGCACCCCACACCAGCCCCATGGCTGCCCCACGGCACCGTCCTGCCCCACCACGCCGGGCTCAACCCCCGCGCCTTCAGGTACCGCCCCACGGCGCCCCACACCCGCCCCACGGCGCCCCACACCCGCCCCATAGCGCCCCACACCAGCCCCATGGCTGCCCCACGGCACCGTCCTGCCCCACCATGCGGGCTCAACCCCCGCGCCTTCAGGTACCGCCCCACGGCGCCCCACGGCGCCCCACGGCACCCCACACCCGCCCCCTAGCGCCCCACGGCCGCCCCACAGCACCCCACACCAGCCCCATGGCTGCCCCACGGCACCGTCCTGCCCCACCACGCCGGGCTCAACCCCCGCGCCTTCAGGTACCGCCCCACGGCGCCCCACGGCACCCCACACCCGCCCCATAGCGCCCCATGGCCACCCCACGGCGCCCCACACCCGCCCCATAGCGCCCCACACCAGCCCCGTGGCTGCCCCACAGCACCGTCCTGCCCCACCACGCCGGGCTCAACCCCCGCGCATTCAGGTACTGCCCCATGCCGCCCACACACCCGCCCCACGGCGCCCCACACCCGCCCCATAGCGCCCCACGGCGCCCCACACCGCCCCACGGCACCCCACACCCGCCCCATGGCTGCCCCACAGCACCGTCCTGCCCCACCATGCCGGGCTCAACCCCCGCGCCTTCAGGTACCGCCCCACGGCGCCCACAGCGCCCCATAGCGCCCCACGGCGCCCCACACCGCCCCACGGCACCCCACACCCGCCCCATAGCACCCCACACCAGCCCCATGGCTGCCCCACAGCACCGTCCTGCCCCACCACGCCGGGCTCAACCCCCGCGCCTTCAGGTACCGCCCCACGGCACCCCACACCGCCCCACAGCGCCCCACGGCGCCCCACACCCGCCCCATAGTGCCCCACGGCGCCCCACAGCACCCCATACCAGCCCCATGGCTGCCCCACAGCACCGTCCTGCCCCACCACGCCGGGCTCAACCCCCGCGCCTTCAGGTACCGCCCCACACCGCCCCACAGCGCCCCATAGTGCCCCACGGCACCCCACACCCGCCCCATAGCGCCCCACACCGCCCCACGGCACCCCACACCCGCCCCATAGCGCCCCATGTCTGCCCCACAGCTGCCCCATAGCACCCCACAGCGCCCCATAGCGCCCATGGCACCCCACACCCCCCCCATAGCACCCCATGGCACCCCACACCTGCCCCATAGCACCCCACGGCGCCCCATAGTGCCCCATGGCACCCCACACCTGCCCCATAGCACCCCATGGCCGCCCCACAGCACCCCACACCAGCCCCATGGCTGCCCCACGGCACCATCCTGCCCCCCCACACCTTCAGGTAGTGCCCCACGGCCGCCCCACGGCGCCCCATGGCACCCCACACCCGCCCCATAGCACCCCATGGCCACCCCACAGCACCCCACGCCAGCCCCGTGGCTGCCCCACGGCACCGTCCTGCCCCCCCCACGTCTTCAGGTAGTGCCCCACGGCCGCCCCACACCCACCCCACAGCTCTGCCCTGTCCCACGGCTGCCCCACAGCGTGGCCCCGTGGCCCCAGTACCCCCAGTACACCAGTGCCCCCCACTACCTCAGTGTCCCCAGTACCCCCAGTATCCCCAGTGCCCCCAGTATCCCAGTGTCCCCAGTATCCCCAGTGCCCCTGGTGTCCCCAGTGCCCCCCACTACCCCAGTGTCCCTGGTGTCCCCAGTGTCCCCAGTGCCCCCAGTATCCCCAGTACCTCCCATGCTCTCAGAACCCCCAGTGTCCCCCAGTGTCCCCAGTAGTGTCCCCAGTACCCACAGTGTTCCCCAGTCCCCCCAGTGTCCCCAGTGTCCCCAGTGCCCCTGGTGTCCACAGTACTCCCAGTGCCCCCAGTACCCCCAGTGTCCGCAGTGTTCCCCAGTGCCCCCAGTGTCCCCAGTGTCCCCAGTGCCCCCAGTGCCCCCCAGTCCCCCCGTGCCCCCAGTGTCCCCCAGTCCCCAGTGCCCCCAGTGTTCCCCAGTGTCCCCCAGTGCCCCCAGTCCCCCCAGTCCCCCCCAGTCCCCCCCAGTCCCCCTGTCCCCCGTGGCCAGGCTGCTGCAGGCGGAGCGCCGGGCGCTGCAGAACGCGGTGCCCTGGTGTCCCCCAGTGTCCCCCAGTGCCCCCAGTATCCCCCGTCCCCTGTCCCCCAGTCCCCCCAGTGCCCCAGTGTCCCAGTATCCCCAGTCCCCCTAGTCCCCCCAGTGCCCCCAGTGTCCCCAGTGCCCCCAGTGTTCCCCAGTGTCCCCAGTCCCCCTAGTCCCCCCAGTGCCCCCAGTGTCCCCAGTGCCCCCAGTCCCCCCAGTATCCCCAGTGCCCCCAGTATCTCAGTACCCCAGTGCCCCCAGTGCCCCCAGTCCCCCCAGTGTCCCCAGTATCCCCCGTGCCCTGTCCCCCGTGCCCAGGCTGCTGCAGGCGGAGCGCCGGGCGCTGCAGAATGTGGTGCCCTGGTGTCCCCCAGTGTCCCCAGTCCCCCCAGTGCCCCCAGTGCCCCCAGTGCCCCCAGTGTCCCCAGTGCCCCCAGTGTCCCACTCCCCAGTGCCCCCAGTCCCCCCAGTGCCCCCAGTCTCTCCCAGTCCCCCAGTCCCCCAGTGCCCCAGTGTCCCCGTGTCCCCGTGCCCCAGTGCCCCAGTCCCCAGTCCCCCCAGTCCCCGTGTGTCCCCGTGCCCCCAGGACCGCCGCAGTACCGCCCTGGTGTCCCCCAGTGTCCCCCAGTGCCCCAGTGTCCCCAGTGCCCCCAGTGTCCCCAGTGTCCCCAGTGCCCCCAGTCCCCAGTGCCCCCAGTGTCCCCAGTGTCCCCAGTGCCCCCAGTCCCCCCCAGTCCCCCCCAGTGCCCTGTCCCCCGTGCCCAGGCTGCTGCAGGCGGAGCGCCGGGCGCTGCAGAACGCGGTGCCCTGGTGTCCCCCAGTGCCCCCAGTGCCCCCAGTCCCCTGTCCCCCAGTCCCCCAGTCCCCCCCAGTCCCCCCCAGTGCCCTGTCCCCCGTGCCCAGGCTGCTGCAGGCGGAGCGCCGGGCGCTGCAGAACGCGGTGCCCTGGTGTCCCCCAGTGTCCCCCAGTGCCCCCAGTGCCCCCAGTCCCCTGTCCCCCAGTGTTCCCCAGTGCCCCCAGTCCCCCCCAGTGTCCCCAGTCCCCCCGTCCCCTGTCCCCCGTGCCCAGGCTGCTGCAGGCGGAGCGCCGGGCGCTGCAGAACGCGGTGCGGAACGTGCTGGATGGGGAGCTGCTGGGGCGGTTCCTGTATCTCAGCGCCATGGAGCGGGGGGAGCTGGCCAAGAAGATCGGCACCACCCCCGACATCGTGCGTGGGGCGGGGGGGGGATGGGCGTGGGGCGGGGTGTGGGGCAGGGTGTGAGAATGGGTGTGGGGATGGGTGTGGGGCGGGGGGGGGGGCGGGGCTGGGCGTGGGATGAGATGTGGGGCGGGGTGTGGGGTGGGGGGGGATGAGATGGGGTGTGGGGTGTCGGGATGGGTGTGGGGCTGGGCATGGGGCGGGGGGTGAGAATGGGTGTGGGGCGGGGGGGGCAGGGTGTGGGGGGGTGGGGCTGGGTGTGGGATGAGATGTGGGGCGGGGTGTGGGGGGGGGGGATGAGATGGGGTGGAGGGTGTTGGGATGGGTGTGGGGCTGGGCATGGGGCGGGGTGTGGGGCGGGGGGTGAGAATGGGTGTGGGGCAGGGTGTGGGGCGGGGGGGCGGGGTGTGGGGCTGGGCGTGGGATGAGATGTGGGGCGGGGTGTGGGGTGGGGGGTGAGAATGGGTGTGGGGATGGGTGTGGGGCAGGGTGTGGGGTGGGGGGGGTGGGGATGGGTGTGGGTCTGGGTGTGGGATGAGATGTGGGGCAGGGTGTGGGGCAAGGTGTGAGAATGGGTGTGGGGCAGGGTGTGGGGTGGGGGGGTGGGGCTGGGTGTGGGATGAGATGTGGGGCAGGGTGTGGGGTGGGGGGGGATGAGATGGGGTGTGGGGTGTTGGGATGGGTGTGGGGCTGGGCATGGGGCGGGGTGTGGGGCGGGGGGTGAGAATGGGTGTGGGGCAGGGTGTGGGGTGGGGGGGGTGGGGATGGGTGTGGGGCGGGGGGGGCAGGGTGTGGGGTGGGGGGGGTGGGGATGGGTGTGGGGCTGGGTGTGGGATGAGATGTGGGGCGGGGTGTGGGGTGGGGATGGGTGTGGGGCAGAGTGTAGGGCAGGGTGTGGGGCAGGGTGTGGGGTGTGGGGATGAAATGTGGGGCAGGGTGTGGGGCAAGGGGTGAGAATGGGTGTGGGGCAGGGTGTGGGGCGGGGTGTGGGGTGTCGGGATGGGTGTGGGGCTGGGTGTGGGGTGTGGGGCGGGCTGTGGGGCCGCTGTGGGGCAGCATGTGGGGTGGGCTGTGGGGATGGGTGTGGAGATGTGTATGGGGTGTGGGGTGCAGTGTGGGGCAGGGTGTGAGAATGGGTGTGGGTTAGAGTGTAGGGCAGGGTGTGGGGCAGGGTGTGGAGCGGGGGGTGGGGTGTGGGGCGGCTGTGGGGCAGGGTGTGGGGATGGTACGTGGCACTGGAGTGTGGGGCAGTGTGTGGGGCTGGGCTGTGGGGATGGGTGTGGGGCAA
Organism: Fratercula arctica; assembly: GCA_947846985.1. NCBI lineage: Eukaryota > Metazoa > Chordata > Aves > Charadriiformes > Alcidae > Fratercula > Fratercula arctica. The sequence goes on from CANTUZ010000002.1 coordinate 165,683,989, forward strand.
GGCCATGGGGCTGCGCTGTGGGGCAGAGCCATAGGGCTCCCTCTGCCCCATAGATGTGTGTCAGGGCTTCTTCTGCCCCATAGATGAGTCCCAGGGCTTCCTCTGCCCCATAGACGAGTCCCAGGGCTGCTTCTGCCCCATAACCATGTGTTCAGGGCTCCCTCTGCCCCATAGATGTGTGTCAGGGCTCCCTCTGCCCCATAGATGTGTCCCAGGGCTCCGCCTGCCCCATAGATGTATCCCCCAGGGCTCCCCCTGCCCCATAGATGTGTCCCAGGGCTCCGCCTGCCCCATAGATGTGTGTCAGGGCTCCCCCTGCCCCATAGATGTGTCCCAGGGCTCCGCCTGCCCCATAGATGGGTGTCAGGGCTCCCCCTGCCCCATAGATGTATCCCCCAGGGCTCCCCCTGCCCCATAGATGTGTCCCAGGGCTCCGCCTGCCCCATAGATGTGTCCCCCAGGGCTCCCCCTGCCCCATAGATGTGTCCCAGGGCTCCGCCTGCCCCATAGATGTGTGTTCAGGGCTCCCCCTGCCCCATAGATGTGTCCCCCAGGGCTCCCCCTGCCCCATAGATGTGTGTCAGGGCTCCCTCTGCCCCATAGATGAGTCCCAGGGCTGCTTCTGCCCCATAACCATGTGTTCAGGGCTCCCTCTGCCCCATAGATGTGTGTCAGGGCTCCCTCTGCCCCATAGCTGTGTCTGAGGGCTCCCCCTGCCTCATAGATGTATCCCCCAGGGCTCCCTCTGCCCCATAGATGTGTGTCAGGGCTCCCCCTGCCCCATAGATGTGTCCCAGGGCTCTGCCTGCCCCACAGCCGCGTGTCCCAGGTCTCTGCCCCACACATTGTGCCCCACACGCCTCCTTCCCCCCTCCCCTCCCCCCAGATCCTGGAGGACCTGCTGGAGATCGACCGAGTGACGGCGCACTTCTGACACCCCCCCCCCCCCGCCGCGCCCCACAAGTGGCCCCAACTCCCCCCGCCCCCCAAGTGCCCCCCCATCCCCCGCCCCCCAAGTGTCCCCCCGAGTGCCCCCCCATCCCCCCCCTCCCGCCGCGCCCCACGAGTGCCCCCCACACATCCCCCCGCCCCCCAAGTGCCCCCCAACTCCCCCCGCCCCACAAGTGCCCCCCCCACATCCCCCCGCCCCCCAAGTGCCCCCCCCGCCGCGCCCCACAAGTGCCCCCCCCACATCCCCCCGCCCCCCAAGTGCCCCCCAACTCCCCCTGCCCCCCAAGTATCCCCCCGAGTGTCCCCCCCACCCCCCCTCCGCCGCGCCCCACAAGTGCCCCCCCCCCCGCCGCGCCCCCCGCGTGCCCCTCCCCCCCCGTGTATAAAGCAGCGGCGGCGCCGGGCGCGTGCGGGGTTTATTGGGCGGGGCCGCCCCTACGCGCGCAGCAGCCGCGCCAGGCGCCGGCCCTGGGGCACGAGCCCGCACGAGCCCAGGAGCCGCAGCGCCGCCCCCGTCAGGCGCGTGCCCAGAGCGGCCAGTCTGCGGGAGAGCGGCCTCCTCAGCACCGCCTTCATCATCATCATCATCATCCTCCTCCCGCCCTCATCCCCCTCAGCACCGCCTTCATCATCATCATCATCATCATCATCCTCCCGCCCTCATCCCCCTCAGCACCGCCCTCATCATCATCATCATCCTCCCGCCATCATCCCCCTCAGCACCGCCCTCATCATCATCATCATCCTCCCGCCATCATCCCCCTCAGCACCGCCCTCATCATCCTCCTCCCGCCTTCATCCCCCTCAGCACCGCCATCATCATCATCATCATCCTCCTCCCGCCTTCATCCCCCTCAGCACCATCATCCTCCTCCTCCCGCCTTCATCCCCCTCAGCACCGCCATCATCATCATCATCATCCTCCTCCCGCCTTCATCCCCCTCAGCACCATCATCCTCCTCCTCCCGCCTTCATCCCCCTCAGCACCGCCTTCATCATCCTCCTCCCGCCCTCATCCTCCTCCTCCTCCCGCCTTCATCCCCCCCACCCCCATCATCCCCCCCGTCAGCCCCCCATCATCCCCCTCATCCTCACCCCCCCGCCTCATCCTCCCGCCTTCATCCCCATCCCCCCATCACCCCCCCATCATCATCATCCTCCTCTCGCCTTCACCCCCCCACCCCCATCATCCTCCCACCTTCATCCCCCCCATCATCCTCCCACCTTCATCCCCCCATCATCCTCCCACCTTCATCCCCCCCATCATCCTCCCACCTTCATCCCCCTCATCATCCTCCCACCTTCATCCCCGTCCCCCCATCACCCCCCCATCATCATCATCCTCCTCCCGCCTTCACCCCCCCACCCCCATCATCCTCCCACCTTCATCCCCCCCATCATCCTCCCACCTTCATCCCCGTCCCCCCCATCATCCACCCCATCATCATCCTCCTCCTCATCCTCCCGCCTTCATCCCACCTGCCTCTTCCTCCTCATCCTCCTCCTCCCGCCCTCATCCCCCCCCATCATCCCCCCCACTCCCACCTTCATCCCACCCGCCTCCTCCTCATCCTCCTCCCACCCTCATCCCCGTCCCCCCCGTCGTCCCCCCCGTCATCCCCTCCATCATCATCCTCACCCCCATCATCATCCTCCCACCCTCATCCCCCCCACCCTCATCATCCTCCCCCGCCTTCATCATCATCATCATCATCCCCACCCCCCCATCTTCATCCCGCCCACTTCATCCTCATCCTCCCACCTTCATCCCCGCCCCCATCCCCCCATCATCATCTTCATCCCCACCTTCATCCCACCCACCACCTCCTCATCCTCCTCCTGCCTTCATCCCCGTCCCCCCATCATCCCCCCCCATCATCCTTCCACCTTCATCCCACCCGCCTCATCCTCCTCCTCATCCCCATCATCACCCCCCCACCCTCATCATCCTCCCCCCGCCTTCATCCTCCCACCTTCATCCCACCCACCGCTGCCTCATCCTCCTCCCGCCTTCATCCTCGTCCCCCCATCATCCCCCCACCCCCATCATCCTCCTCCCACCTTCTTCCCACCCGCCTCATCCTCCTCCTCCTCCTCATCCCCATCATCACCCCCCACCCTCATCATCCTCCCCCGCCTTCATCCCCCCCATCATCACCCCCCACCTTCATCCCCCTCCTCATCCCCATCCCCCCCATCATCCTCCCACCTTCATCATCATCACCCCCGCCTTCATCCCCATCATCCTCCTCACTCCCACCCTCCTCCCCCTCACCACCACCTTCATCCCCATCATCCCCCCATCTTCACCCCCCACCATCCTCGTCCATCATCTTCCTCACCCCCATCATCCTCCTCTCCATTATCCATCCCCCATTTTCCTCCCCCCTCATCTTCCTCCCCCATCCCCCATCCTTCTCTCCCCATCTTCATCCCCCATCCTCCTCCTCCCCCCTCATCTTCCTCCCCCATTATCCCTCTCCCCATCCTCCTCCTCCCCCCCATTATCCATCCCCATCTTCCTCCCCCATCTTCCTCCCCTTCTCCCCATTCTTCTCCCCATCTTTCTCCTCCTCCCCCCATCATCCTCCTCCCCATCATCCTCCCCATCTTCATCTCCCACATCCCCCTCCCCCCATCTTCCCCCCCATCTTCCTCCCCATCTTCCTCCCCTTCTCCCCATCCTCCTCCTCCCCATCTTCATCTCTCATCCTCCTCCTCCCCCCATCTTCCTCCCCCCCATTTTCATCCCCATCTTCATCCCCCATCATCCTCCTCCCATCCTCCATCCCCCCTCCTTCTCCCCATCCTCCTCCTCCCCATCTTCATCCCCATCATCCTCCTCCTCCCCCCATCTTCCTGCCCCCCATCTTCCTCCCTGTCCTCTTCCTCCCCCCATTATCCATCCCCTCCTCCTCCTCCTCCCCCATCTTCCCCCCAATCCCCCATCCTCCTCCTCCCCCCCGTTTTCATCCCCATCTTCATCCCCCCATCATCCTCCTCCCCATCTTCCTCCCCATCCTCCATCCCCCCTCCTTCTCCCCATCCTCCTCCTCCCCCCATTATCCATCCCCATCTTCCTCCCCCCATCATCCTCCCTCATCTTCATCCCCCACGTCCTCCCCCCATCTTCCTCCCCCATCATCAGCCTCCTCCCCCCGTCCTCCTCCTCCCCATCTTCATCCCCCCATTATCCCTCTCCCCATCCTCCTCCTTCCCTCATTATCCATCCCCATCTTCCTCCCCCCCATCCTCCTCCTCCCCCCGTTTTCATCCCCCATCTTCCTCCCCCGCATCCCCCTCCCCCCCATCTTCCCCCCTCATCTTCCTCCCCTTCTCCCCATCCTCCTCCTCCCCATCTTCATCCCTCATCCTCCTCCTCCCATCTTCCTCCCCCCGTTTTCATCCCCATCTTCATCCCCCATCCTCCTCCCATCCTCCATCCCCCCTCCTTCTCCCCATCCTCCTCCTCCCCATCTTCATCCCCATCATCCTCCTCCTCCCCCATCTTCCTCCCCATCCTCTTCCTCCCCCCGTTTTCATCCCCCATCTTCCTCCCCCCATCTTCCCCCCCATCTTCCCCCCTCATCTTCCTCCCCTTCTCCCCATCCTCCTCCTCCCCATCTTCATCCCCCCATTATCCCTCCCCCCCATCCACCTCCTCCCCCCCGTTTTCATCCCCATCTTCCTCCCCCCCATCTTCCCCCCTCATCTTCCTCCCCTTCTCCCCATCCTCCTCCTCCCCATCTTCATCCCTCATCCTCCTCCTCCCCCCATCTTCCTCCCCCCGTTTTCATCCCCATCTTCATCCCCCATCTTCCTCCCCATCCTCCATCCCCCCTCCTTCTCCCCATCCTCCTCCTCCCCATCTTCATCCCCCCCATTATCCCTCTCCCCATCCCCCTCCCCCCCATCTTCCCCCCTCATCTTCCTCCCCCCGTTATCCCTCCCCCCCCCTCCCCCCCCCCCCCGCGCCCCTCCCCCACCTGAGGGCGAGCTCGAACTTCAGCCCCTCCCAGAGGCCGCGCACCCACCGCGCGACGCCGCCGCGGCCCCGCCCCGCGCTCAGGCGGCTCCAGCTGCGCACGGCGCTGCGGGGGAGAGCGGGGTGGGGGCGGGGCGGGGGAGAGCGGGGTGGGGGCGGGGCGGGGGAGAGCGGGGTGGGGGCGGGGCGGGGGCGGGGGAGAGCGGGGTGGGGGCGGGGCGGGGGGCGGGGCGGGGGAGAGCGGGGTGGGGGCGGGGCGGGGGCGGGGCGGGGGAGAGCGGGGGGGGGGCGGGGCGGGGGAGAGCGGGGGCGGGGGCGGGGCGGGGGAGAGCGGGGTGGGGGCGGGGGCGGGGGGAGAGGCGGGGTGGGGGCGGGGCGGGGGAGAGGGGGCGGGGGCGGGGCGGGGGGCGGGGGCGGGGCGGGGCGGGGCGGGGTGGGGGCGGGGCGGGGGAGAGCGGGGGAGAGGGGGCGGGGGCGGGGGAGAGGGGGCGGGGGAGAGCGGGGCGGGGGCGGGGCGAGAGCGGGGTGGGGGCGGGGCGGGGGCGGGGCGGGGCGGGGCGAGAGAGGGGCGAGAGAGGGGGCGGGGCGGGGGAGAGCGGGGCGGGGCGAGAACGGGGGCGGGGCGAGAGCGGGGTGGGGGCGGGGGCGGGGGAGAGCGGGGGGGCGGGGCGAGAGCGGGGGGCGGGGCGAGAGCGGGGCGGGGGAGAGCGGGGCGGGGGCGGGGCGAGAGCGGGGCGGGGCGGGGGAGAACGGGGTGGGGGCGGGGCGGGGGAGAGGGGGCGGGGCGAGAGCGGGGTGGGGGCGGGGCGGGGGAGAGCGGGGCGGGGGAGAGCGGGGGTGGGGGCGGGGCGAGAGCGGGGTGGGGGCGGGGCGGGGCGAGAGTGGGGGGGGCGGGGCGGGGGAGAACGGGGCGGGGCGAGAGCGGGGTGGGGGCGGGGCGGGACGACGTGTGGGGCTGTGGGGCGAGAGCGGGGTGTGGGGCGCGAGGTGGGGCGGGGTGTGGGGCGAGAGCGGCTGTGGGGCGGGGTGTGGGGCGGGGTGTGGGGCGGGGTGGGGGCTGTGGGGCGGGGTGTGGGGCGCGACGGGGACAAAGTGGGTCCGTACAGGGCAGAATTGGGGCGGGACGGGGCAGGATGTGGGGCAGGACGGGGATGACTTGGGGCGCCGTGGGGCGGGACTGGGGCAGTCGCGGCAGTACCGGGATGAACTGGGGCGCTATGGGGCGGGATGGGTGCTGTGGGGCGCTATGGGGCAGGACTGGGGTGGTACGGGGCAGACTTGGGGTGCTATGGGGCTGAATTGGGGTCAGCTGTGGGTCACGTTGGGCTGATGTGGAGTAGAATTGGGTTCCTGTCGGTCAGTGTGGGTCAGTGGGTCGCTATGGGTCAGAGTTGGGTCAGTGGGTCCCCGTGGGTCAGTGGGTGCAGCGTGGGGTGCAGTGGGTCAGGGTGTGGGGTGCTGTGGGTCAGTGGGTGCTATGGGTTGGTGGGTCAGTGGGTGCAGTGTGGGGCGCTGTGGGTCAGCAGGTGGGGTGTGGGTCAGGGTGCTGTGGGTCAGTGGGTTGGTGGGTCAGGGCGGGGTGTGGGTCGGTGGGTCAGGGTGTGGGGCACAGTGGGTCAGTGGGTGGGGTGTGGGGCACAGTGGGTCAGTGGGTGCTGTAGGTCAGTGGGTGGATGGGTGCAGTGGGTCAGTGGGTCAGGGTGTGGGGCACTGTGGGTCAGTGGGTCAGGGTGTGGGGTGCTGTGGGTCAGTGGGTCGGTGGGTCAGGGTGTGGGGCGCTGTGGGTCAGTGGGTCAGTGGGTCAGTGGGTCAGGGTGTGGGGCACAGTGGGTCAGTGGGTCGGTGGGTCAGCGGGTCAGGGTGTGGGGCGCTGTGGGTCAGTGGGTCGATGGGTGCAGTGGGTCAGTGTGTGGGGCACAGTGGGTCAGTGGGTTGGTGGGTCAGGGTGTGGGGCGCTGTGGGTCAGTGGGTCAGGGTGTGGGGCACAGTGGGTCAGTGGGTCAGGGTGTGGGGCACTGTGGGTCAGTGGGTCAGGGTGTGGGGCGCTGTGGGTCAGTGGGTCGGTGGGTGCAGTGGGTCAGTGTGTGGGGCACAGTGGGTCAGTGGGTCAGTGTGTGGGTCGGTGGGTCAGGGTGTGGGGCGCTGTGGGTCAGTGGGTCGGTGGGTCGGTGGATCAGTGGGTGCTGTGGGTCAGGGTGTGGGTCGGTGGGTCAGGGTGTGGGGCGCTGTGGGTCGGTGGGTCAGGGTGTGGGGCGCTGTGGGTCAGTGGGTCAGTGGGTCGGTGGGTCAGTGGGTGCTGTGGGTCAGGGTGTGGGTCAGTGGGTCAGTGGGTGCAGTGGGTCAGGGTGTGGGGCGCTGTGGGTCAGTGGGTCAGTGGGTCAGGGTGTGGGTCGGTGGGTCAGGGTGTGGGGCGCTGTGGGTCAGTGTGTGGGGCGCTGTGGGTCAGGGTGTGGGTCAGTGGGTCGGTGGGTGCAGTGGGTCAGGGTGTGGGTCAGTGGGTCAGTGGGTCGGTGGGTGCTGTGGGTCAGGGTGTGGGTCAGTGGGTCAGTGGGTCAGTGGGTCGGTGGGTCAGGGTGTGGGTCAGTGGGTCAGTGGGTCAGTGGGTGCAGTGGGTCAGGGTGTGGGGCGCTGTGGGTCAGTGGGTCAGGGTGTGGGGCACAGTGGGTCAGTGGGTCAGGGTGTGGGTCAGTGGGTCGGTGGGTCAGGGTGTGGGTCAGTGGGTCAGTGGGTCAGTGGGTCAGTGTGTGGGGCGCTGTGGGTCGGTGTCGCCGTGGGTCAGAGCTGGGGGTGGGGGGGGGGGGCGGTACCTGCGGGCCATGAGCACGTATCGGTCCACGGGCGCCCCGAGCGCCGCGTTGATGCTGCGCACGGTGTTGAGGTTGCGGAACACGAGCAGCATCGGCCGCGGCAGCGCCCGCAGCACGCGCAGCACCCGCGGGAAGCGCTGCGCCGCCATGGCCTGCAGGTACCCGCGCTCCCCGCCGCCGACAGCGGCCCCGCGCCCGCCCGCCAGCGCCCCCCCAGCGGCCGCTGCAGCAGCATCTCGCAGAACAGGAAGTAGTCTGGGGGGGGGGGGGGGGGAGGGGGGGGTGAGGGGGGGAAGCCCCCCCCAAGGGGTCAAGGTTTGGGGGTGAAGCCCCCCCCCCCCCCAAAGGAGCTGCATCAGGATCCCACAGAACAGGAATAGTCGGGGGGGGGGGGGGGGGGGGGGTGAGGGGGGGGCAGCACCCCGGGGGTCAAGGTTTGGGGGGGGAGCGGAAGGGGGGGGGTGGGGGGCAACACCCCGGGGGTCAAGGTTTGGGGGTGAAGCCCCCCCCCCAAAGGAGCTGCATCAGGATCCCACAGAACAGGGAATAGTCGGGGGGGGTGAGGGGGGGGCAGCACCCCGGGGGTCAAGGTTTGGGGGGGGGAAGGGGGGTGGGTGAGGGGGTGAAGCCCCCCTCAAGGGGTCAAGGTTTGGGGGAGGGAGAGATATGGGGGGGGGCAGCACCCCAGGATGGAGGTTTGGGGGTGAAGCCCCCCCCCCCCCCCCCAAAAGGAGCTGCAATCAGGATCCGCACAGGAACAGTGAATCAGTCGGGCGGGGGGAGGGAGGAAAGGGGAGTTGAAAATGGCACATATATGCCACAACCTAGAAAAAAGAAGGGCGTGATAGATATGAGTAGAGTACAAGGTTTTGGGGGGAATAAAGAGAGATTCTTTGTGTAAGACGTGAGATTGGGGTGTACTATGCCTCCCCCAGCCCATCCACCCGCTGC
>CANTUZ010000003.1:1925000-2324414 GCA_947846985.1 Fratercula arctica
GGATGCAGCCCTGAGTGATGTGCTCTAGGCAATCCTGCGCTAGCAGGGGAGTTGGACTAGATGACCTCTAGAGGTCCCTTCCAACTCTGAAAAATTCTGTGATTCTGTGGAGCTGAAGGGATCCCCGTTTCCCAGGCACAGCCCTGGGCAGGGGGCGTGAGGGCAGGGACTGCCCTGCTTGCTTTGGGTTGAGGATAAGCTGTGGTCATCCCAGGCTTTGCTTAGCCTGGAGCACTACCCTGGGCTGTCCCACAGGGAGTGGGTGGCTCTGGCAGAGCTCCCGTGGTGTGGTCTGTAGTGGAGCTATTGGCATCTCCAGCCTTTCGTAGATAGCAGTACTGACTTGCTTGCAAGGTAAACTTACAGGAGGCTGAGTTACCCGGGTGGGCAGTGGGAGGGGATAGGGTCCTGACAGCATGCAGTACTGAGGTACCCTGCCCACCTCCTCCAGCAGCATCCCAGGCTGGGACGTGCCATGCCTATTGCAGGTGCGTGGGTATCACAGCTGAGCTGTGGCTGTGCTCCTCACACAATCGTGAGCATCCAAGAAAGGGCAGAGCAGGTTCTGATTGATTTTTTTTTTAATTTTTTTTTTTTTTTTAGATTTAATTTCAAAACTGTGTTGACCTTTCAGTGTGGCTCCGTTAGTGCCCCTGCTCTTACGGTTTGGAGCCCCTTCTAGGTTGCTATGTGTGCGCATAGGTCTGTCTTTCACGGTGACTTTGAGCTGACTGGGAAACACAGCTTTTTTTTTTTTTTTTTTTTATGCTAAGCCTCCATGGGCTAAATCTTGCCCTTGTAGGGGAGAAAGTATGAAATAGGAGTAGCAATTGATGTATGGGAAAAATCCAGATATTAATAAACACAGTGATCCCAATGAGGCTAGGGCAACGTAAAAGAGATTGATGTTTTTTCTTGGGTCGCAGTTTTGCCTCTGGCAGTATTAGCATGGATGCCATTTAATCATCAGTGTGATTTGTTTACAAAGGCAGATGCATTCCTACCTCCTTTATTATGTTTTGAGCTTTTTTTTTTGTTTGTTTTAGCTTAGAACTTGAGGGCTGATAATCATGTGCTGAGGCTGCTGGTACTTTATTTTTCAGGGATGATCAAGAAACAAAGAACCAGGTGTGCCTTTGATTCGTGCAGTAACTAAGTAGGATGGTCCAAAGTGGTGGAGATACAGAAGTGATTATCTTGGCCTTTCTGGCCATTCATACTCCGTCTGCATCACAGAAATGCTGCACTACCATTCATGATTTTCTGCTTTATATTTTCCTTTTCCCTTGTAATGAATTGAATGAGAACGCTTGTGCTGCCCTCCATTTGCTATGAAAATAATTTTGATGACTAGGGTAATAGAGATGCTTAATGTTATGGGGGAACAGTATTTTTAAGAATACTTTAAATAACATATTTGAGCAACCAGTTGGACAGTCGGTGCCTCCCACAGATATGAAATTATCTACAGCTTCCAAGAGGGGATAAAGTTTAATTTTTCACTTCTTTCATGGTTTGTATCTATTCAAGTAGTTAACGCTCCTCTTCTCATTAAAATTGCTGAGTTGTTAAAGGCTCTGGCTTTAAAAAAAGACTTTAAAAAGAAAAAAAAAACCAACCAACAAACTCTGAAATATGTTCTGCTGACAGAAAAACAGTGTGAAAATAAATCTTTTAAATTACATCTCAATAAATGCAAAATAAAGGCAAATATTACCATGATTTTACTACACTGGGAAATAAATGGCAGCTTAAGCAAGCTGAGAAATTGGCTGTGATGGCATCTACGCTGCAGCTGACCCGTCACCACAAATGGTTTCAGCGGGTTGTGTGTGCAGCCTCGGGGCTCTGAATTCAGCCACGCTGATGCTGCCTGCAAGCACGGTAAGGAAACAAGGGTGGTGGTGTAGTATACACCCTTCAGAAAGGCTTGTTATCCATCTTTGCAAGAGGCTGGTCCTTTCTAGGCAGCTTCCAGGTCCTCCCCTCGTGTGCGCGCTGCTTCCAGCTTAGTTTTGCAGCCTCTGCCTCTGTGGTGGTGTTTTCCTCTCCTGGAATGCCATCCTCGGGTGATAAGAGGCAGGAGGCACCCGCTGCCCCGCTCTGTGCCGCATCGGTGCGGCTGCCGGCAGCGGGAGCAGGAGGCGTCCCGGCAGATGGGTTGCGTGGAGTGAGTCAGGGCTGTTGCATAAGCTGCAAGGTGGTAAACTTTGCCTACCAGCAATGTTGCCAAATCAGAAGTCTCCTCCTCCTCCCCTCCCCAAAAATCATGAGCAGTGTGTGAAAAGATCCCGGGATTACATGCATCTTGGGTTGGTTTTGATATTTTAGGATGCACGTAGTTTACAGTTCCAGGCCAATCTGTAATCTCTAGGGCTAGAAATGTAATTAAAAGGGAAGATATGTTTGTATGTGTGGGTGGGCGTGTAATATTCTCAAGCTTATGGCCTTAAAGAGGAAACAGTAAATAGCATATAAACTCCATAAAATGGTAAGCGGCAGTTTTGTTCCTCGAGGATTATGTACCAGCCTAAAGAAGTAAAATTGTGTTACTTAATAGGATAGACAGTATCTTGGCAAAAGTGAGACCGGTAGGTATTACCTATGGGCAGAGTATGGTCAGCCTTGCGTTCAGTATGGTTAAAGCTTGTTGCTAGAAAACATGTGAAGAGAAATTTTCAGCAGTGAATTCTGTTCGTTATTTGCAGAGGTTATAAAAACACAAGCTTTTTCCAAAACCAGCACGGAGCAAATACTACTCTTCTTCAATTGCACGAGCTGTGCCCCCTTACCCCTCCCACAGGGTAGTAGATAAATTGGAGGTGAACATACATGCAGCTGAACTACTCTATTTAAGACCCTGCTATGCCAATAAATCAATATTTGCTTGCTATGTATGTAATATATAAATGGCACATTCACAGATGTTGAATAAGTTTCCCTAACTAAGGAAACTGCTCAATACACTTAAGATCTTAGTAGCAATGATTGAAGTACAACCCCAATAGCATCAGTTGAGTAGAAAGAGTTTAACAGAATAGCTGGTATTTTTAGTCTTCAGACTTCAGTTACTCCTGCTGAATTAACAGAATCTTCCAGAATATCTACTTTATTTGAAATGTACAAGCTTGACATTAGCTCTTCAGCCTAGTCCTCTGCCCTACTGCAAACCTTACCCGTTTCCTTCATCCAGTAAATATAGAAGGAAGATAAAGCATACAGGATTTGGGCACGCTCTCGTAAATTTATGGAATATGGGATTTCTTGCTGTGAGAAAAACAGCTAAATGATTGCTGCTTTATCTAGTAAAACAAATGTGTCCTTCCCAACAGAGATGATAATTCTTACTGAACTGAATGCTTATAGATTTTGCCACTAAATATTTGATTTTTCAAAAAAAAAAAGCTTCAGCATCTAAATGAAGCTCTCGTAATACTTGGCTTCCAGCTGGTCTTCCCAAGGACTAGATGCTCACATGAGAACTCCTCCCCCTGCCTTGGTGTCTAAATTGGGGTCTTTAGGTGCTGGGCTTATTCAAAGTTTTAAGATATTTGAAAGAATAATGGTAAGTTGCACTTGGAGAATTGCTAAAGAGCCTGGTGCTAATTACAATGTGAAACGGCAGATTTTTAATGCTGCCGTTTTAGAACGTAAGTATCCACAATTAGTCCCCTAAATCCTTATTTAGACACCCTTCTTTAAATCACATGCATATAGATGCAGATGGAGATACCGCACTCATACCGTACCCATTTTAGATTGTCATTGCATAAAAGCCAACATGACTAATACCAGCTATCACTAAGTAATAAGCTATTTCCACTAAATTGCTGCAAAACTGCTGCATTGAGAGGTGGACGTTAGGAGAAGCATTGGGAGCCTGTGCACTGATTCTCTTGCGCTATTAAGTAGATGATAAAGAAATTATTTGAAAAACTAAACGCTGGTGCACCAGCTTTTTGGCACAGAGAGTCTTTTCTTTATGGAAATGACTAGAACTTCCTGAGCGGTAAAGGCATAGCCAGTCATCAAATCTGGGCTAGCAAAAGGAACCAGAGATATGAAGGGTTGCAGCAGAAACTGAGGATATGCCAAGGCAGACGACAAGAATATTTGGTCTTGTGGAAAGTCTCTTGTGTGTACAATTGGGACTCTTTACTGAAGAGGAAACGGTGAAAATGAGAGGACATTAGGTTTGTACACAGCGATTCTCACTGGCGTTTTTGGTAATGTTTTGTTTACTGTCTTCCACGGTACAGAAACAAGAGGGAAATCTGTGAAACTAAAATAATATAAGTAAAAAGGGGCTTGGGGGAAAGCGTGCACAGCCTGTGGAGCTTATCCCACTGGTGTTTCGAGAGGAGAAACCAAACATGCGTGGTTTAGGGCAGCAAGGATTTCCTAACTGAAAACTAGCAGAGAGTAGAAGTAAGCGGTGAGGACAGGGATATGTAAATCTTCTGACATGGGACCTTTTGGCATAAATGGGGAGATCTTAAGAGACCGCATGTTCTCGTGTAGCCGCCTCATGAGGCATTTTCCCCTGAAGGAGCCCGTTTTGGTCAGCGTTGAGGACAAGGCGGCTGACTGCATGGACCACTGCTCCCAGCTGCGTTGGCAGGTTGTGCGTTTGCTCTGTGGCACTGACTCTTGAGAGCTTTGCCACTAGTTTTATTTCTCTGTTCTTTCCAGGATAAATATAGTAAGGAGCACTGAGTTTCTTTTAGGACCCTCCTAATCTACAGCAGGGTTCTGCCATACTCTGATAAATTCCCCCCGTGTGCGTTGTGACTTGGGATTGCTGGGGGCAGGAGAGCTTATTAACAGCATTGAGGATAAAAAAAATAATAATTTCTTTCATTTTTTGGAGTCTTTGATGTGATCTGTGACTTCATCCGAGCGTCCTGGGCTGCATCCTGCAGTAGGTTAGAGACGGGGAGAGCCACGTTTGCAGCCAGGCAGGCTCCCAAGAGCTTGTGTTATCCGTGCTGCCCCCACTGCCCTGTGTTTGATTTAGAAGGGACCTCTAGGACCTGTAAGGTTTGTCCATTTTAAAGCCAATGCTTGCAACAATATGTGAAAATACCTTGAGAGCGCCATCCTATTTAAGTCAAATAATAGGTACTCGTGTTGACATCTCTTCAGCTTAGCCCTCCTCTTCTGCTTCTCTGAAAAGAGCTGAGCTCCAGGTCAGCACTGCACCAAGTCTGAAGGAGATGAAAGTTGGAGAGAAGGAGGAGGAAAAAAGAAAGAGAAAATGGCTATTTAAAATCGCCTAGTAACCTGGTTGATTTCTGAGGTATTTCCATGGTATTTTGTGACAGGAGATGTGCTTAGCTTGGAGAAGGGGGCAATTACATCAGGAGAAAAACTCACCAGAGCATATATGTCTGGTATGATCTGCATAATAGCATAAAGCTGGTGTATGCAAAGACGATTTCAGCTGTCTCTCATACAGAAAGGCAGCTGGATTTTGGGACTAGGCCACCCACTGCCAGGAGAAAAATGCCTGAATCTTCAATACCTTTGATTCACGGGCTTTAGGAGGTGAGAATCGTACTGTCACAGCATGTGCCTGGGAAGGATGTTAAATTTCCTACGCCTCATCCTCTCCCCCTCTCCCACAGTCTGCTGCTAAATTGAAGTCTCTACAGATGAAACTTCGTTTCTGATACCTCTACATAAATCGCCTGTTTTCCGTTTTGATAGGAGTTTTACTGGGGGGAGGAAAAAAAAAAAGTTCTTTTTCCCCTTGTTTCTGCAGCGCCGATGATTTTGCACTTGTCCTTTCCTGAAATATCTAAGTTAATTTTGTAGTTATCGAAGAGCGCTGTGTAAATGCAGCTTTATAACCTTTAACCACAACACAACACCCTCCTCTCTGTAATCCCCGCCTCCTGTACCTATTCTTGAAAACCGCCTGGAGCAATGTTTCTGCCTCATAAATCTGAGCCTTTAAGATAGGTAGTGTTCTATGCTGTTATAGCTGAAGTAGTCTATCCGACTGACTGATTTTTCTGATAATGCCTTTTTGATGTGTTGCTGGTAAATAGCTATTTGTAAGAGACTACGGTCATAGTAAAAATCCGAATAGGGACAAAATAACTATTATGGGCAGTGCTGGAGTTCCACTCATTTGGAGTTTACCTTTAACCTCCAGGTAAGCTTGCCGCCAGTTATTTTTCTCCACCTCCTCCATACAGACTGCAAAGAGTTTTGCTCTTGCTCCATCTCAAGTCCCACACCATCAATTAGTACAGGAAGGCGGGCTCCCTGGCGGTATTTGAGCCCGAGCAAACCTAAAACGAGCAACGTTTTGCTCATGTTCGCACGTGAATTCTCTGTCTGCGGAGAAACCGAGTCTGCACCTGTGTGGGAAAACAACCAGTGGCTTTTCATGTGCGAAACTTGTAAACGTAGCAATTACATAAGCCAAATCGTGAGGGGGTGTGGTTTATTGGTGGCTGTGTTTATTGTACCTTATCATCTGCAGAAAATGAATCATCTGATACAAAAAATGGCTCCTCGGGGACCAACATGCAGCTGAGCTCAGATTTGCAGGAGAGAGAGGTGATCATCTGAAAGATAGGGAAGAGTTCCCTTGGAATGTAGCTGGAGCAGATATGTTGTTTTCTGGCGGGTGATTAAGACAAAAATATTCATATTTAGACACTTAGATGTTAGGCATCTAGGAAGAGTCCTGATTTTTCCATACGGTAACTCTGAGAGCTGTATGTTTTTTAACACATCCGAAAACCAGGCCCCTCGGGCTGATGCCTACGTTTATTTCCAGAGTTAACGTGTAGTTGACTGAATCGTAGGATAGTGGTGGAAGCCCCCTCTCTTTAGAGAATGAAGCAGGGCCGCTGTAATGGCAATGTCCATTTTGTTTCTTATTGGGGAAAAATTGGATTTATTTTTTTTTTTAAACAGTACCTTAAGAAGGAATATGGATATTTCTGTCAGCTTATTTCTCCCTTTCAAGATTTGGATCCTGGTACAGGTGGTTCATAACTCTTTTTGTCCTTTAGCTCATCATTGGCCTGAATAACTTGTTGCTCAGAATCATAACATTTCCTTCCCTCAATGCCAGATGCTCTGCCTTGGGTCAGTGTGTGCAGAGCGCAGACGCTTTCAGTGCAAGCGTAGCTGTGCACTTAGCTTAGAAGTTCCAGCAGTGGATTCTAACAACAAGCGTGATGCTCACAACAGAAGGGATGTTGTCTACCTTAGATATCTGCAGCTCATTTTGAAGCAAGAACGGTGGCTATCTGCCCACATAGAGCTGACCGAGTTGTTGATGACACCCTCGAATGCCAGGGGTGAGAGCCTATTTTGTATTGTTTGAACAACTAGAAGTCACCACTTGGGGAGTGCTTTCCTGAAATATTTCCACCTGGTTCAGTCAGGGTTCTCATTTGTTAAGTTTTGCGACATTGATCTATACCTGCTCTGTTAACTCTCAGTTTCCCTTCATTGCAGTGAACGTAGTTGTGAACTCACACGTTGACCTTCATCCCCAACCAAGTCAAACAGAAAGAACAGGACTTGAAAATGCTTTGTGCCCATGCCACCAGACTTTATTAAGAGAATGAGGTTAGGCTAAGTTTCTGTTCCATTCTTGGCCACCTGTCTCCTTAAGATATCTCTAGACTTCCAGCTCAGGTGTATGTTTTCATTTCATTTCTCCTTACTTTGTGTTGTGCTTTATTTCCGTGATTAATGGCTCCGTTCCTGCTGCATTTCACAATGTTTGAACAGAGGTGGCATCCAAGCTTCTTACTCCCATGTTTGCTAGAAGATGACAGGAGGTTTCTGGTAAACTTGTGATGCGAGATGAGGAAGAAGTGTAGTTAAGGGGGGGTGTGTGGTGGTGTAGATCCTAAATGACACTCCCGTTCATAGCATACTGGAGTGCAAGAAGGAAAGGCAGAGAATTCAGCACGGTGATCTACAAATCATTTTGTCACTTAGAGACTGAATTACTTAATGACAAAGTTCTTCCTGCCAAATTCGGATGGCTTTTTACCTTCACAGTGTCTGTACTAATCAGTAACTTCACTTGGAAGTCGCTTACGCAAAGCATTGTTCTCGTGTCACTCATCAGGCAGCGATACCTTGCTAGATGAGAGAGGAAGAGCCTCTTCTTATGCAGTTTGTTCAGTGATCTAGTTAAATGCGTGTCTATGGTACTTAGACATCACCGGAACGGAGGTCACGTGCATCCGTTATGAGTCCATTAGGTGGTCACAGGATCATCGATGATCATACACTAAAAACACCTAGCAAGAGCAAAAAAGATGAATGTGATTGGAAGATGTGTCAGGAGAAAGATTTCCAGCTTGGAGAAATTTCAGTATCTGGAGTATCCTGTGAAGCTTGTCATGAGTGTTCATTAGAAACGCAGTCATGAGGAGAAGGGCTTGTAGGAATGGAAGACCTATATTAGGAGAGGGAAAGTGCTTTCCTTGTTTCGCCCAGCAAAACAATACCTGGGAGGGGCATGAGTGGGAGAAAGGTGAATTATTTAAGGAAAACCATGCTGGACAGCCTGCAGCTGGAGTAGTAGAGCCGAATGAAAGCTGAACTGTCTGTAAGAAGACTGGTGAACTCATCCAGGTGTTTGTTTGATATGGTGCCTGCAATGATATAAGCTTGATCTCGGTAACCTGGGAGACTCTTTCCAGTACCATCTTCTTCTGGCTGTCCACAAGGAAGTGGAGGGGTCACTGGTGCGATGGTATAATCCGATACTTTTTTCCAACTAACATCTAGATGAAAAAAGAGAGGTGTGACTTAAGTGTTTTGTTTGGGGGTTGTTTCTTCTTTCTTTTTCCCCCCCTCCTTCTGTCCTTCGTAACTTTCCTGTTCACTGCTGTTGTTTGTCCTCACTTACCTTTTATGGTCTGGACTGGCCATAACATCTTGCTGGACTGCTTTGGCCATCTAAAATTTTGAACAGCTGCTGTACCATGATATAGGTTGTCTTAAATTGTCATTGCTACCTGATTTGATAATTCTGATTAGTTGGTTTTTCTCACCACTGCTTCTATAGTTTCTTGGGACATTTAAAACAAAGCAACAACCCCCAAAGATGCCACCAACCCATTTTCCTCCAAAAGTACACATCTTAAAAACACAAAGAGGGTAATCATTGTTCATTTTTTCTTCTTTTCATTATTTTATTGTTCTGCTTTAAAAAGCGATTATGTTGAAGAAAAGTAGGAGAGAAAAAGAAACAATCCGGCCCCATTTTAAACTTAATCGTGCCTGTTAGTTTCTTATGACAAAACGCGGTTTGTGGCAGCCTTCCTCCTGTTAGCGTTACTGCACTTGGGCAACCGTAGGGCTGTTCCAGGGAAATTAGACGCTGTCATGGAGCTCCTAAATAGAAAAGAAACCGGCATCCAGCAAAGGAGGTCCCCTGGGTGGGAGCTGGGGAGCGTGTTACAGGGAAGCATCACACAGTGGTATACTGAAGCATTGCTCTGACTCAGGCACCCGTTTATGGCTGCAGCTGGGCACAAGGCATTGAGCTAGACAGGATTTGTGTCTGCCCCAGCGTGGCGGCTCCCCTGTAGTGAGCCGGGTCACAGAACACACTCGGTCAGTAGGAAACTGGTCTGGTTTTGTTACAAAGCAAAAAAAAAAAAAAAATCAGGAAGGGCTATACTATTGGTGATAGAATAGACACCTGGGGGGTAAAAAACAAAACCAAAAAACCCCAACCACAGAACACCCTGCCTTTTTGGTTTTAATTCTAGTATTTCATTTCCGATCTACTTAGATTCCAGTATTGATCACAAGAACCCCTGTTTTCACCTGTAAACTGAGCGCTGTGCTTTGAAGTGAGATAGAATAATTCCAAAGTCTTCCTTTTAGAGTCACGTTTCCATGAAATCACTTGCAGAATGATACCAGGAATGATATTTACATTTTACTGTAAAATATGTAAATTTCTTGCGGTGCTTTCCTTTCACGTCTTCCTGTTCTGGACGCAACTTGTTCGCATGTCTTCTCTAGAGTTTCCACAACCTTCTCCTTTCTGCAAAGTGATCAGTGGTGATGAAATATCTCATGACAACTTGCCTAATTTATCAAAGTTCAGAGGTTTTTTTTGGAAATTCACCAGAAATTGTGGGTGAGGGGGTAGAGAAAGAAGAAAGTCTGGCAAAAGAGTCTAATTGAATGGGCCTGGGCATCGGGGACATTCCAGACTGGTTTTACTCTGTTGTCCCTCCACATATTTGGTGGGCTTGGGGAAGCTGAGAACTGATTTAGAGCGCGCAGTGTGTCGAAGGTAAGGTTCTGCTGAAGGTTATCAGTACATCATTGCAGACAAATTTTGGGTTGAAGGGGACAAATCTCTTTACCAATTAGTGTGAAACCAAAGACTTAGTGTGCCGACTACCAGCTGAGTGCTGTCTTTGTTAATATTGACAATGTCTTCAATGCCGACTTTCTTAGGACACTCTCTTACTTAGTGTATTTGTAAATTCTAGAATTATTTACTCAGGTCTGGATACTGTCTAATATTTAGATAACCAAGGGAACTGAAGCAGCTCATGTCACTGACTAATCCAGATGCTCTGTGTCTAAGATTTTTTTTTTTTGGTAACAAGTAGCTTGGAGTCTATATTCTCATTTTCTCCTTTAATTTTATGCTCTCTGAACCTCACTTCTTTACTATTTTGTCATGTGTCGCTAATTCTAGCATATAATTCACAAATCCTTTTTTAATAAATGAACACTAATGATCAGCTAATAGATCAAAGAATGCTGATGTAAATATTTTTTCCATAATTGCCACCATACCACTGGCAAGTGTGGTGAATCAACTGTTTTATGTTTCTTCCTCTTTAATATTATACATACTGAATTTTATAGGCTAACTGAAACACAAGTAAATGACAAGGAAAACCCCTTCATGTCACTGAAAATGTGTGCTGAGTGTATTTCAGAAGTTTATGTGTTAATTCACGACTTCATGCGCAGATGCGTTACAAGTAGAGGGAAAGGAATGATTCCAACGATATTCAAAAATCACAGTTGATCTTGGTTATATACATATAACAGTAGTTCTTTTGGACTTCCAATTAAGCACAAAACTTCAAATTCAGGCCTTGGTCTTTATTTTCTTATATAGAGTTATCTCATGTAGAGCGAGCTGAGTAATTCACAGCATAATTTAAGGAGAAATTCAATTTTTGCAGAAAGTATATACAATGTTGTCAATATGGGTACTACTTACATGTGAAGACCCAATACAGCAAAGAAATTGAGTTTGCCATATTATCAGTATTTTATCAGGAGTCTCGTATACTCCATGAAATAAGTTGCTTTTTCGTGTTCTAATTGTACGCAGTTTAACTAAAGTTACCTACTGAAATATTTTACTTAAAGAGAGATTGCCAGATTGCGTTCACACATCAATTGCCGAACACGCGGGGTTTACAGTTCAATAGCTTTGAAAACAGTGACAGTGAAATTGCATTAGTGGACCTTTTTCCTTTATACGTGTTTAAAGATCAATCAGACAGCTTAAGCAGGGTATTTCTGGAGAAGGAAAAACATTATGGACCCAGGCTGTAACAAAAGACTCATAGGCAAGAACTACAGTCAATGTATTTTTAATGTGTTGATAAGCTGTCGAATGCTCTCACGTTTGAGCATCGGTCAATGAGCAAGGCTCGGTTATTCCAGCAAAACCTACCCAGAACCCTCTCTTCTGCTTGCACTTAATTTATTTTTTTTATTCTCTCATGCTGTAGTTACAAGTATCCCAGATGGACAGAAAAAAAGGGAAATGGGTGCTCAAAAATGCCAGTTGAAAGTATTTGCACTGAACGAAGGAAGGGAACTAAAATATGTGGACTGGTTATTTTGGAGCGCAACCAATATGCTGATTTTACTGTTACCCTTTGACAAGTTGTGCCCACTAATTTTCCGCTCCTCAAAGTGAGGGTGAATATGACATCAAAATAATAGAGTTGTGACTTCGGTCTGCTTCATGCTGTTTATATTCCAGACATCACTATCTTCTTCCTGGTCCAAGTTTCCTTTTCTAGTTTTTAAGCCTTTCTGTTAGATGGAGTCCTCCAGCTGATCAGAAGACCCGACTTTCTGAATACTGGTGAGCAAAAACCAAGCTCTACTCTTCCTTCAAGGTGAAACCCAAATATTGGTCAGGCCTTCCCTTTTCCTTTTATAATACCAGCAGAACGATCTCCTTTTTCTCAGGAGAAGGTCAAGCAGGTGCCTTTCTGTGCGTGTCAAGAAAATGCAGAGCAATACCCCCGACTCGACCAACCTTTCCAGAACGACTGTGGCCTTGAGTCCCTCTTGTCTTTCTGCTGCTCTTGGTGGTCTTGGGTAACGTTCCATGGAAGCGCGGTTTGTCCAGCGCAAAATTCAGGGACTAAACTTAAAGTCACTTAGGCAGCTTCTGCTGTGAAAAGATGCTGATACGAGTGAGGCAGACTGCCAGAAATATTATTCAAAAATAATATGTGTGGCTGGGGCTGAGTCTTAGAGTATTAAAGTGTCTTGCAAGCGGTATAAACGAGAGAGTCTGAGTGAGAATGCTTGAGCACTGCTGCACAGGACTCGCTGCTAAAGATACGTATTGACGTTGAACAACATTTCATTAATTTTAGGCATCGTTAGTAATCTCCGCGTTGCCTCTCGCTTGTCTCTACATTTTAAAAAAGACGGGAACAACACGGCTGTCGCAATGGGATATTTCTCAGCAAGAAAACTAATCTCCTGTGTAGCCAAACTCCCTCAGCAACTTGAGAGCTATACAAGGCCACTTCTTAGTAACAAAAGGGACGTTTTTGTCCTTGGATGTGTACGGATGGTATTGAGTGAAGTGCACGGAAGCCAAGGCACATCTTAGTAGCAGGAATAGTTGAGATTTGTGAAAGATCATGGTTAGAGAAGAAAAAGCAGTCTCTTTCTTTCATCCCTTTATAATTGGTGTGACTGTTGGGCAGTGGGGAAGCACAAGCAAATACACAACAACTTGTACTGTGCAGGAGGATTACAACTGCAAAAGGAGATGAGGAAGCAGAGGGAGAGAGAGCTAGGTGTTGTTTGCCTGCTTGGTTAAGAAAAAAAGCAAGCCCTTCCCTCCCCTTAAAAAGTAGTCCTGCTTCTATCAGCACATTGCTTTCTGGGTGATAGCATAGAGAGGAGAAGGGGAAGAGGATTTTTCCCTCTGCTATGTCAGACCATCCTGATTTTTCAGCATTGCTGAAGTGATCTGTTTTTGTAAATGAAATCCAAAAAAGGTGCCGGATCTCTGAGTTCCCTCTGGAGCAAGCGGCACTGAGCTGAACCCCCAATGGCTGGCACCAGCGCTTGGTCATTAACCGTGTGCGCAGACCAAAGGCACGGCACTCGTGGAGCTGACCACTTTCTATGGATAATTATCACCTGGAATATTTAATATTTCCTCCCTAGGTGAAAATGGGGGTTTTGTGAGATTTAGCACGATGGTTTGTACCCTAAACGAGACATCCATGTGTTTCTAGGTGCTTGTTCTAAACTGACCTGTAGGACTACTAGCAAAAGGAAAAATATTTTTTTTTCCCCTCGATTAAGAAAGAAATAAAATGTTGTTAGTTGAAAATGGGGTGTTTGCCAGAATGCATTACTTAGGATAATGGTTTTGTGCACATGTATGTACGCCCTAAGTAGTCAGAGCTGTAGTTTTCTAAAAAGCCTCAAACACTAATATCTTACAGCATGACAGTGTGTCTTACTGGTTACCAAGGGTAACATGGAGTGTGCGTTTAAAGGTATTCCTGTTGGTACTGCATACATCTTACATCTTCTTTCAGTTGATAGTAGATGGCATAATGTTTACGCTACGTCAGTTTGAGACGTTCTCTTTAAAGGAGTGAATGAGTTAATTGGGCATCTTTGAAAATCAGGAATTGTTCATAAGAAATTTATACCAGCACGTTTCCCCATGGTCTCCTTCTAATGTTAAGACAAGTTCAAAATAAATATAAAGTAAGCCTATATTAAGGCCAATAGCTTCTGATATGCTTGTACCTGCGCTAATATGATAACTGCAGAGCTTGAATTAGGATGTCTCTAAGGAAAAGCTAAAAGATTGCCTAATCTTAATATTGCTGAAAGCAATTCACTCATGTTTTTAAAGCTTTGTGTTGAGAGCTGCCTGTACCCCAGTACAGGGCAATATCTTTATTCCAGTTTTAGCACATTCAGGCTGAATTTTTATGTAGATGGTGTATTATGGCTATTATGTATAAATTACTGTGTACAAAACTGGTTATACATATTTGTGTAACATAGGTACCACTGGTGCAAGCTGTTCTTCATGGGATATTATGACTTTGGATGAATTGAGGTTATCTTCTGCGGAAAGTCAGTGATTTCGATGTCTTCCTCGGAATAGGAGCTAGACAGTATTATCAGTAGCTTTTAATGAGCTTACCATGGCAAGGTGTAAGGATAGCAGGAATTTAATTTGGCACATGATCCTACACCGTTAACAGCCTTTTAAAGATTTTTCTCTGTAAACTAGAATTTGTGACATATGAAGTATACATTTTAAATACATACAATAGTGGCGTGATCATCAGCATTTCCTGAGTGTTTCATTTACTCCATGGAGTTCCTGACCACTTGCATTTTTAAAATTTGGTTTTTTAGCCTTCAGTCCTCATAGATGATGTTCTCGCTTGAGTGACTTATCCTGTCTACCTAGGTGTTTTTCTACAGTTTTGACTGGATACTGTAATTTTCAGTTCATAAACTAAACTGCTGCACCACATAACATGTTGCAGTTGGTTCCCCTGTAGGTAGCTGAGGTTGTTTGTTAGGTGAAGTCTGAGCATTTTTTAATTTTTTTTTTTTTTTTTGGAAGGTTGCAAAGCACACGTACGTTCTGCTTAACTTCAGATGCTGGGTTTACAAGGCAGAGAAGGCTGCTCAGCTAAATGTAGTTTAAAACCATTTTTTAGTTGAAAACCATTACCCCTTGCCCTATTGCAACAGGCCCTGCTAAAAAGTTTGTCCTCATCTTTCTTATAAGCCCCCCTTAAGTACTGAAAAGCTGCAATAAAATATCTCCAGAGTCCTCTCTTCTCCAGGTCTAACAACCCCAGCTCTCTCAGCCTGTCATCATAAGAGAGGTGTTCTAGCCTTCTGATCATTTCCATGGCTCTCCTGTGGACACACTCCAACAGGTCCATGTCTTTCCTGTGTTGAGGGCTGGACGCAGTCCTCCACGTGGGGTCTCACCAGAGTGCAGTTGAGGGGTACAATTACCTCCCTTGGCCTGCTGGCCACGCTTCTTTTGATGCAGCCCAGGATACAGTTGTCCTTCTGAGCTGTGAGGACGCGTTGCTAGGTCATGTCCAGCTTTTCATCCACCAGTACCCTCAAGTCCTTCTCAGGGCTGCTCTCAGTCCCTTCATCCCCAGCCTGTATTGATACCAGGGGTTGCCCCAACTCAGGTGCAGGACCCTGCACTTGGCCTTGTTGAACCCTCATGAGGTTCACATGGGTCCACTTCTTGAGCTTGTCCAGGTCCTTGAGACCTGGACTGTCAGTTGTATCACCTCCTTAATTCCTTTGTGGTATTTCCCTGTTGGCTCCTAATAGCTCGAGAGCCACTGGCTTGTCTCTGTAAGACTTCGTGTGCTGCAGTGTAGCCAGCATGTCTCAGAGGAATAGGCTGTGGGCCCTCACTAGCACCCTGTCCCTCTAACCTTGGTGTGTCATCCCACAGCTTGTCATGAGCAAACCTGATTTTGTTGCCCCCTCTCCCCCTTCAAGCCTAGTTTAAAGGTCTGTCAGTGAGCCCCACTAGCTTGTGAGCAAAGACTCTCTTCCCCCTTTCAGAAAGGTGAATCCCGTCTGATGCCAGCAAGCCTGGTGGATGTTTCTGTGCGCTTCCCTGTGTAGTGCAAAAGGGTTGTTTGGATTTGCCACCTGCTGAGGTAGTGACTTTATTTCCTATATGACTGCACGTATAGGCAATATCTGCCTTGGGGAGCCAAGTATCATCATAAAGCAGCCAGGCCAAAGAAGCGTCCTTGGAACTGAAGTGAGATATCTATAAGAAATTAAAGTCCTCTTCTACCTACTGTATAAAACTCTAACTTGAGCATTTGACTGTGTCTGCCAGTATGCAATCTGGTGAAAGCTTTCATGAGTCCAAAACAGAGATTTTTACACAGAATAAAGTGGCAGATACAGTGTACAGATCTTGGGGCATCAAGAATGAGAACTTTGCCACTCTCCATGTGAACACTGATGTCCCCAAAATGCAAGAGAGTAGGGTATCTCAGAGGTTATCAGTAAGAAAATAGTCACCTGAGCACTTCTATTATATTTACTATAGCTCCAGCTGGGTCCTGCGACTGTTCATAAATACCAAGTGAGCTTTAATGCTCCCTGTTTATCAACTGCAGATGGCAATCATTGCTCTATTCCTTCATTAGTTCATAGAAAGCCAGTTAGTCAAATTATACGAGTTTTCAGCAACAGGGCGAGTGTTGCGTGTGACCTCTCTCACCTCTTGGACTATGCTGCAAAACTGCAGACCAGGTTCCACAGCGATGTGGGCTTCCGACACTGTCATCTGCACTCATTGTCAATGAACACAGGAGTAGAATGGAAGAGAAAAAGGAATGTTCAGAGAGCAGAGTGTGAGTGTGGGCTCAAATGCAAGAAATAATGCATGGGCAGCAAGACAAGCTTGCTGCAGCTTCTGGTAGGAAAAAAAAAGAAAAGTTCTTCTTCAGCTGTAACGAAGGTCCACAGGCCAGCAAGTAAAGGGCACGTCACCAGTGTTAATTTCCTTGAATGTCCCAGCAGGAGACTGATACGAAATACTAATCCCTGTGAGAGAGAATTTACTGATGTGACGTTCGACCGTGTCAGAAGTGTGTGTCCACATGTACAACTTCTCTGATGGTTTGTTGACAACTTGCAGTAAGGGCAGTACAGTTCCTATGACTGTGAAGTCAGTCTGCATCTTTGTCAGAGAAGCTCATTTCTCTTTTTTTTCTCCCCCACAAGGGTATTATTGCTCCGGGGTTTTTTTCAGCTTTGCAATGGTAGCTGGTCAGGCAGAGAGCATAAAGGAGAGCTACGTTTTGAACGGGGCAAGTTCAGAAGTTTGCTGTGAATGTGATTTGTATCAATGCGTATTTGGAGAGAAAGGATGAACAAAGAGACGCCGCTGATGTGCAAGCGGGATGCAGTGCTCCTGACAAAGTCCGATATGCGGGAGGAATGACATAAAGGCAACAAACTGCGATGTTTAGGAGCTATCATTCACCTGTTCAGGGTGCCATATGACTTATGTGACTACCCAAGACAACAAGCAGTGTGTATAATTAATGGTTTGCCAATGATCTATGGATCAAGGACTACTTGCCATAAGCGTAGCCTCATAATTCTAAATAATGAATAAACCAATAATTTCTTTGTTTTGGGAGCAATTCTTCATCAGAAAAAAAAGGGAAGAGGATTCTTCTCATCGGTTATTTCATGCAAATTCTTCACTGAGTTGTATTTTGTTGCTTATACACTAGCCTGGCAAGGGGAAGAAGAGACCTGGTGTATGTGACAGCGAAAATAACATTTTTTTGTTGGTTGGTCTGAACACTTCAAGATTAATGAAGCCTTTCATCTGCATTAATGCAGCTATGGGTGTTCCTGTAAGTACTGTTTTCCTGGCTAGTTTCCAAAACATGGAGTTTAATAAGAGTAAGAAGTAGAAGAAAAATCCTATCACTTTTTACGCAGACTTCCTGGTCAAAGTAGGTGCAATCCGGTTGCTGACTATGCAACTAGCAACAGCTCACTTCACCATGCCCCAGAAATCTGAGACAAAGCCAAGGGAAGGGGAAAAAAAAAAAAACCCCAAACCCAAACGACAGATGCTACCTTCATTGTCCTTTTAATCACTGCCAAATTTGCTACTTGTGGCCTTCAGTTGCACTGTGGGCTCTGTGAATCGGCATGAGGAAAAGATAAAAGGTTTCATAAATTGTAGATAACCAGGACTATGGCAGCAACTGCTGCTTGCATCGCCACCACCTGAACCCCTCTGCAAGTCTGTAAGATCTGGGAGGGCAGAGGCTGCCAAGTATTGTGCTTGCCTGTACAGTTCTTGGTACAATGGGACTTTGACCCCAGACTGGAATTTTGAAGTGTGACTAAATACTACATAAAAATTAATACCAAGGCTTAAAATATGCAAATGTACGCATCTGCGGAGTGTGCTTTCCTGTTAGTCAAGTGAATTAGGAGAGGGCGTTGGGGCAGGAGCGAGAGTGGTGCAGTTCATCCAGCTGTTGCCCAAACAAGGAAGCTGCAGGTTTTCTTTTCTTTTCTTTTCTTTTTTTTTTTTTTAATTCTTGCTTATAGTTCTCTGTCATTCTCTGTTAGCATTGCTGAATGCAGATGGTCCACTTGTATAGTCCGCTCTTCACCTGCGCTTCTCTGGGTAGTACAGATGGTGGTCAAGCTGCACCTTCCTTCCCATCACCTGTGGCTGTTTTAGGTCCTTGATAAATGGTGTTTTTACCGTTGTCCATCTGCAACAGACACTAAAAATATTTCGGGATTTAGATCCCTTTAGTGGTGACATCATGCCAGCACTGTCACCTAGGTAATGGAACTAATTGCCATAGCAACAAGGCTTTATCATTCAGCAGCCCGAACATTTCTGACAGATGGGAGAGCCTAAAGATTTGAAGTAGGACACAAATGAAACATATCTGATTGGGCCAAGTCATATTAATAGTTCATGAATAGGATCTTCTGTGCAGGGTAAATCAAATCAGAGTAAATGATATATCTTTTATAGGCCCTTTTACTTCATATTAAACAGTTTAACGTTAAAAATTTTTTCTTCCTCTAGGGAAAAAATAGCAGCATTTAATTAAAACAAGCAGATAATAAACCTGATTGTTTGAATATTATTGTACACCCTCTGGGTATTGCTCCTGTTCTAGGCGTCATATGAGACTAACTAAATGACACAGTACTTCTAAAAAAATTTTAGCTGAGCATTAGCTCACTTCAGGGCGAGTAATTTACTTTGCCAAAATGTGATTTTTGCAGGAGCGCTGGTGCTGGTGTCGAGGGTGCTTCGAGCCCTGCCTTGGGGAGCTCTGACAAGGTTGCCTATTTCCAGGGGTGCTGGCTGTGCCTCAGCCTTTTTTGGGAAGGGCATAACCTCAGGCTACACCTGGCAGGGTCAAAGCCAATGGGGATTAGGCCCAAAAACTACAAACAGTCAGGGTGAAGTTTTCCCTTGCTCTAATCAGAGCAATCTTTGCTATTCGTTCAGTAGGCCCCTGTTTCACCCTGCTTGTACTGCTCTCAGCTTCCTTGGACATGAAAAGATGAAAATACCTTTTTATTGTAAATGCTCCGGTCTTTGGGCTATTTTCCTGTATTGCATATTCATCCATGGGCAGCAATGATGCTGCTATCGGTGGTGTGGAATAAGTCAAGAATGACTACAAAGCTTTAGGGACAAAAGTGAAGGACCTGGTTAGCCCTCCTTGATCCAATAGCTGAGGGGAAAAGTTTGGGTAAGAGTGGACATGTCCTGCAAGGTAACAACTGGCTGCATAGTCAGCTGAGGTGGGTAAAAAGACATCTTTACCGGCAGGCTTGGCGGTCTGGTAAGGAGGGCTTTAAACTAAATGCATGAGGTTTGGTGATCACAGCTTGCAATTAAATGAAGAAACAAGTTGGGATGGCAAGTATAGAGGGCAGGATGAAGTCCTCTTTGAGCAACCTGAGGAATTCTGCAGATCACAGACCCTGGTGTTTATGGGAAACTTTAACCTCCTTGCCTGGAAGGGCAGCACGTTGGGAGGCAAGCAATGCGAGGAGCGTCTGGAGTGTGTTGGGTAATTTCTTAAGGCAGATGCTACCTGAGATAGCTAGATGTGATGTTGTTCTGGTTCTGCTGCTCACAGACCAGATCTGGTTGAGGATGTGGCAATCAATGGCAGCCTTGACTGCGGTGGTTGTAAAATGGTGGAGATCAAGATGGTAACAAGAGTGAGGAAGGCACACAGCAGTGTAGACCCTGGAGCTGAGGGGAGCAGGCTTTAATGTATTTAGGAAACTGGTTGGTAAGACACAGTGGGAGACAGCTATGTCTCACAAGTCTTCAAAAATGGCAAGAAGGATGATCAGGGGAACTACAGGTCAATTGGCCTTCCTTTGTTTCTAGGAACAAATCCTCTCAGAAGATGTTTTTGGACATGTGAAGGAGAAAGTGGTTGGAAGTAACCACTCATTAGACACCATCTAGAGTACCCCATCCAAGTTGGGGACCCCCAGTACAAGAAAGACACCAGTGAAGTGGAGGGAGTTTAAGGGAGGTCACTGAGATGGTTGTGGCAGGATCACTTGCCCTGTAAAGGCAGACAAACACTGCAAGAGGCTGCCCAGAGAGGTCATGGTGTCTCCATCCTTGGAGGTTTTCAAGCCCTGCCTGGACAAAGCCCTGAGCAACCTGGTCTGAATTCAGTGTTGATCCTGCTTTGAGCAAGAAGTCGGACTAGAAACCTTTCCAGGTCCCTTCCACTTGGAATTATTCTGTGACTTTGTGATTTTCTTACTGGAAGATAAAATTTCTCTTTATTCCTCCTAATCTTCCTACCTATACCTAATCTCTTAAAGCTGCATCCCTACGGTGTCTTGTGAAGAAACAACAACAAAGATATTAGACTTTCTTTTCTATAATAAAGGGGGATGTATCATATTTAGATGAAATGTAACTGATCGCAGAATATAGTGTTTAAACTTGAAGTGCATATTATACTTGCCTATACTGAGGTATGCATTACCATTTTAATCAAAATGGCTTATATTGGTTCAGGCAGCATCAGCGAACAAAGTCACAGATAAAGAACAGTGGCTCGCTCTTACTTTCTGCCTTCAACATAAATATTAGCTGCCCCTTAGTAAATGCAACTCATCTGTGCTTAGAAATGCAGTACACAGCAGATAAAATGCCATTTCTTCCAATTATTTACCCATATTATACAGACTCAGTATTAACCTAAGCTTTTCACTCTGATGGAATGAGACATAATAATTACTTTTAACATATTGTCTGATTGCTTTCCTTATCAGGAGGTCAGGTTTGCATCCCCACCTTTAGCATCAGCCCCTTTTCTAATGGAAGGAGAGACTTTGGGCAATTAGGCTGGAGGGTTAAAATAATCCTGGCAATTACTTTTGATTCTAATTGAGGTTGTGAAGACATAACACTAAGAATTTCTCTATGCTTCTTGTAAGTTTTTCTCATTGTCACCCTTCTAGGCAAACACAGAAATAGACACTTTGTGGTTTATGTTCTATAACCTCAATGGCTTTGGGTCTTGAAAGCCAATTTTAAAGGCTCTGAAAAATCACAGCAAAACAGCTGCTTGGTTTTATGAAATATAAAATGCACAGATGGCTTCTTGGTGATGCATTTCACAAACATGCTTAGATGTTGTTCAAAATACGAATTTGAATAAATCTGTGATTGATTAATAATTTTCTAGTTGGTGACAGCAGCTATTAGTAGGAGCGCAGGTAGTCGGATATCATGGTCTTATTTTTCAAAACTGCGTGTAACTCCCTTTTTTTGTAGGGGTCTTTTAGGCTTTGGTGGCAGGGTTTTTTTGGGTTGTGGGTTGTTGTTTTTTTTTTGTTTTGTTTTTGGTTTTTTTTGCATTTGGTGAGATTAAAACCACTTTTTAGCTTTTATTTGAAATTCAGTTTCAGCCATGGCTTTGCTATGGTTTTGAACAGTCATAGAATGAGTCGTAGAATGACTTGTGTTGGAAGAGACCTTAAAGATCATCTAGTTCCAACCCCCTGCCCTGGGCAGGGACACCTCCCGCTGGACCAGGTTGCTCAAAGCCCCTGCCAACCTGGCTTTGAACACTGCCAGAGAATGGGGTATCTACAACTTCTCTGGGCAACCTGTTCCAGTGCCTCACCAACCTCACAGTAAAGAATTTATTCCTAATATCTAATTTAAATCTACCCTCTTTCAATTTAAAGCCATTGCCCCTCATCCTATCGCTACACTCCCTGATGAAGAGTCCCTCCCCATCCTTCCTGTAGGCCCCCTTCAGATGCTGGAAGGCTGCTATAAGGTCTCCCCAGAGCCTTCTCTTCTCCAGGCTGAACAATCCCAACTCTCTCAGCCTGTCCTCGTAGTAGAGGTGCTCCAGCCCTCTGGTCATCTTCGTGGCCCTCCTCTGGACTTGTTCCAACAGTGTGGTAACATGAGATGGAGGATTACTAATGCTAGAAGAAAAAAAGGTCTAGACTCATTTCAGCCTGAACCACTGCTTTCTTTTTCTGAAGAAAGTATGGGTCTTTTGTCTCACTGCACTGTACTGCACTCATGTGAAAGGAATATAGAGGAAGGGATGCTACCACCTTCACAACATGTGCAGAATAATTTTGAGTCACAGACGTATGAGTGAAAAATACCCAGTATTTCATAAAATGCTTCAACAGTTATTGCTTTAAGAGGGGGGAAAAAGGCCCTTCATTTAGAGCTGGTAGGGATTTCTTCCATAATTTAAGCAGTCACCGAAAGGAGGTTGTTTATTTTGGTTACACTCCATGACAAGAATGGTTTGAAAGAAGCAATCGAAGGCTTTTCCTTGCATACTGATCATTCATTATATAGCTATCAATAACTGCCTAATAAAAGTAGTCCAAAATAAATCATGCTTTCTTAACTACTTGGTAAAGATTGGACAACACTTCAGTATACTTCTCAATACAGTAGCACTTTACAAAAGCAATATATACTCTAAGCACCCATTACTGTTAGCAATTCATTAAAATGTTAAGTTAATGTATTCAGGTTCCTTTATTGGAAAGTGAAAGCCAGTAACAAAGCCAACAAAGATTCATGTGTCTGATTATACCACACTAGAAGTAAATAATAGAGCATTATGCAATTCATGGCACAAGTAATGGATTTTGGATAGCAGCATACATCCAATTGAAAAATGATGGACACGTCAAAATGAAGTATGCCATAGTCAAAAAGTACAAGCTTCTAAAATAGATGATAAGTTCAAGACCTGTGCCTGTAATTTTCAGGCTCAAATAAGACTTATTGGTTCCTTTTAAGAAAAATATTGACTGGCAATCACATTTTATTTAATTAAAATGTACAGCTTCAGTGAAATGTTCACAGGATTTTCCAGCATGTGCCTTATATTTGCAGAGGTTGGAGTAACTGGAGACATGTATTGGAAGTGAGGCAGTACTAATACACGTTTAAAATATTTCATATTAATCAGAAGTGATCGACTTGTCACTGAAGCTTCAGACACCTTTGGGATGATTTCATTGAAAATGACTCATAATTACTAAAATCCAGTGCTTTTAAAAATTGGGGCCTGGCAATCCTGGTGCAGACATCTGAAATCAATGAGTGAAAACTCTGTATGGAAATGTTGGTCCTCAAATCTAACATAGCAGTCCATATTCACTTAATAGCAGTTTAGCTGTAGTAAAACCTGGACATTAAGCCTGCCATATGTTAGCTGAGTAATTTGCTTGATGAAGAAGGTGTATTGAGTCTGTCCTGTTCATTTGCAGGAATGAGGATAGGATAATCTGCATTTGAGTATCACAAGCAGGTCTGACCATTTGCTCATCGGAGGACCTGCGTTTATCAGGCTGGTCCACAACAGCTTCAGCTAGTGCTGGAGAGTTAAAGGCTTTTGCTGTTCCTCTTATGGGTAGTAATGGACTTTGCTTTGCAAAGCATGTTTTTTCGTGATTTGGTCAAGCAAGCCCGCTCTAACTCATTTGTCTCCTGCCTCACCACCAGGTCTACTCTACTCCTCTTCACCAAGATTGCAAAAGGAAAAGAGAGTGGTATTGGATCTACTGGAATAGAGTTTTGTCTGCATGAAAGGAGGTCACATGAAGGAGTGACAGGAAGCTCAGGAAGTCAGGTAGTCCATCTCCTTAGCAGCCAGGGCTAATCGCACCTCTGTTACTTAGAGTAGGTCTTCTAATCCAGCCTGTGGGGAATTTTCTGTAGACTGCTGACAATTCAGAGATGCCACATGTTGCTTGACTTGCCTGGAGGAAGACATATGTGCCTGTCTCCCACCAGAAAGGTGAGGAAACAGTGCATCGAGCTATGGCTTTTAACTGGCAGGAGGAACGCATGTTCCACTTAGTCAAACATGTGTCCCAGGGACTGTATCGTCCCTTGCCAAGTAGATGACAAGCACATACAGCTTTCATCCCAGAAGGATGAAAGAAGAGGTGGAGGCCTACTAAGGTAAGGGGGTTAACATGGCAGAAGGAAAACTGTGATGTGCTAAAAATCTGATGAAGTGGTTACAATAAAAGGAGGAAGGAGGGGATGCTGATGTGAATTCCTGTAGGAAGGAGCTACGGAAGCACGGCAGAACCTTGGTCAGGGGAGATGAACTGCAGATTGGGGAATGTAACAGGTACTGAGGGAAGAGGAGGAGTCTGGAGTTAGAAAGGACAAGAAGAGGAAAAGTGTTTTTCACCTTGTAAGGGTAAATTTGAGTTTTTTAACGGGCTACTTACCTGAATTTGTTATTAAAGATCTTCTATGGAATTCGTAGGAATCCCATCTCTGGTAATTAACTATCTTTACTGATGAATTTTTTTCATAATATGTACCCTTGCTCTAACTGAAGTTTATTAGCTTTTTTACTGTCTACCTTTGACACAAGTAAGTGTTTTTTTTTTTTTTTACAGTGTTCTTTTTGCATAGATGAGTGCTGTTACCATATGCCTCATCTTAGCATTTTCACTAAACCCAACTAACCTCAATTTTTTTCAGAAAAATTGAGACCTTTTTTGTCGCTCCCTTGAGTGGTCCATATCTGCTGAGAAGCACGCTGGCCAAAACTGAAACACTGTTCCCACAGAGGCCTTACCAGCCCTGAGGAGAAGGGAAGGATGACTTCGTGTCCCTCTTTCTTTCTTGGGGTGATGGCTGCCTTTTTGGTAGGAGCATAGCCCTTTCAACTCGCGTTCATCTTGTATTTCTTCACAGCCTCCTGACTTGTGCTCTGTGAGACTACTGGCGAGCCAGTACTACATCCGCCAGCTCTGGAGCCTGTGGTTCTAACCTAAATGTAAAACATCCCATTTGCCTCTTACCTAATGTGTTTGCAGACCTGCCAATTTAACACACTTATTTAATCGTCTGGGTCATAAATGAAACACTGAGAGGATATAACTCTGTGGAGGTGTATATTGCATGGGATTGCACTCTGACAGCGTGCACTCTCTGGATGCGTAGGATATGTTTTTCTGGACATCTTGTTTTCCGTCCTCGAGTCTCATTTAGACTGTGTTTATTAGGTTGCTTTGCTTGTGAGGATGTTGTAGGAAACAAGGTCTGAAATCTTACTAAAGTCAAGATATGGTACCTACTGCAACTTCTCACTAAATATAAGCCTTTTACACTCCCAAGGAAAGGAACTAGATCAGTTTTATATCATTTGTTCCTAATGAATCCTTGTTGACTATTTCTGATCTTCCTTATTATTCTTTTAATTGCTTATACATTCTTTGACTGTTTATTTCACTATTTCTCCAAGAGCTGAAATTGTGTGGTCTGTAATATTCTATTTTCTACCTTATAGTAAAGGAGCACTGTTTTTATCCTTTTGCAGTCTTTTGGGTCTCCACACACTTTCCTGAAATTCTCACGGGTAACTGCGAGGCAATCTGAGACTGCTTCAGCCAGTTCTGTAAAGGTATCTTAGGACAAATTTAATTAGACCCAGCTATTTGGAAAGCATCTAGCTTATCTTTATCTAAGTATTCATGGTGCTTCTCTGTGAGATCATTTGTCCTTATCTATAGGTGTTTAAATAAGTAAGCACCTTAATTACAGCTGACCTTTTTAATAAAGAATGGAATGAAAAAGGCATTGATGTTGAGATTAAGTTTGCAATCTGAGCTTTCTCTGTTTCTTGTTGTATTAGAGCCTACACTATGCTAACAACTGCATAATCCATAAAACAAAAAAAGGAATAAAGGACCTCAGAAACTTTTCAGACTCTGAAAACCCATCCTATCGACATTTGGATCGAACTTTGCCGGGAGCATAACAAGTGTAGCTGGGATGTGTTCAAGGACTTTGTATTACTTTGAGTCACCCTAGACAGGAAGGGTAAAAGGGGAACATGGAGATTTGGAACAGGAAAATATTTTTGTAGTTTGTAAGAAGTTTTTTTTTTTTTTGCCATTTACTGGCAAAATGTTGGTTATGTCCCTAGTGGTACAGGTAAAATGAGATTGGCCCCAATCGTGTCTCAACTGTAATGGCTGCAAAGGAGCTGATAGCCTACCTTGAACAAAAACACTATTTTTTTTTTTTTATGCTGTCTTTTCAAAATTTTTCCATGTTATGCATAAGAGAACATCAGCTGCAATAAAGAGTACCAGTAAGCTTGAGTCGTAGATGGGAGGATGATAAACGATGATAAAACGAGACCCCATAAATTCTAAGTGTTTTGACAAATGAAAATTAGCAGTCACAAACTCTGTAGTTCCCTGGGTGTGCAATACACAACAAGGGCTTACTCTGATGCATTTGCATACACCAAACCCATTCTTTTTCCCTTGAACATCCACATTGCTCTCCCAATATAGATTTTGCTAAAAAGCTTAAATGAGCGTGAACTCCACCATTAAGAGAAAGGCCAAGAAATACAACAGTTACGTTTCTGACTCATGCACAGATGTGCCTTTTATTGCCAGGGGGTAAGGTACCTGGTCATCAGGTCTAATAAGAAAATCTCACAGGATTTGTGTAATACCAGAGGAAAACATCATAAAGGGCAGGTCTTAGCTGTGACATTTCTTAAAAAAAAAAAAAAAAGGGGGGGCAAAAAAAAAAAAAGCTTTGCAAAGGCTTTTAATATCACTTGAATAACTCCTACAGCCTTAAAATAGGCTAGAACAGGAGTTTGAACTTCTTGGGAGGCTGCAAGAAAGCTGGCAAGCACTGGAGGAACTGACAGCGGTGCAGCACCTGGGACTTTATTTACTGCATTAGCACTGAATGAACAATTTTCAAGTGTGATGTTTCAGGAATTACTACTGTGCACAACAAGAAAGATGCTTTAAAAATACATATATGTGTATGCATGGGAAGAAATCTTGTCCCAGCTGAACTCCTTAATCTCTTGCCCTTTCTGGACAAATTGATTTTTAGGGACGAAATATTCAAAGGCATCTTCTTGTAGAGATGTCTGTTGTCATCCCATCAGGGAGGAGAAAAAAGGACAAGCCTTCCCTCCCAACCTCAGGATGTAGGATGCTGAGAAGGCTGAATTACGAAGCTGGTTGATGCCCTGAGCCTGCTGAGAGGCAGAGGTGATTGCAGGGAGGGCAATGATGTTTCGATCTTCTCAGCTCCCTGCCCCCTGAGCTGCTGCATCTTTCTGGTAGCGTAGCTCCAACGCATCTGTAGGATTGCAGGCTGCTCAGACCTGGCTCAGTCCTCCCTGTTTCTAAGGTATGGAAAAGCTGAGGGGGAGAAAAAAAAGTACACGTGTAAGCAGTATTCTAGGCTTCTGTAAAATATCTACTGTTGTGCCAGATGGCAAAATATTAGTCAAACTTATAGTAACTTAATTCAGTTAAGATGGAAATTGATGTGTAAGAATTATAAAGTGATGGTGGAAGGTGGCCCAGAGGAAGCTGGCAAAAAAACATGCTGAAAGGGGAACTGTTAGAAAGTGTCTAGCGAAGTACAATTATCGGATTAGGGCATAATCTGATTTAATATTTTCATTAACGACCTAAAAACCAAAAGTAGGGGTGAATTAATGATTTTTTTTTTTTCCTGGTGGCATAAATGTGGGACATATTGGCAATAAAAATGTGAATTACCATATTATATAGAAATAATTAGATGACCTTGAGATCAGGAATGATATAAATGTGATGGTACTTTATAGTACAAAATGCAAAGTTATGCAGTTTGGGACCATGAACAAGAATTTCAGGCATTAACTGGTGCTTGAGCTGGGAGCAGAGGAGAAGCCAGGTCGTGTGTTCTAGTCAGCTACAGACGTAGCTGTGAAAAATCTCACAGGGGTCGTAAGCTATTATGTTCTAGTTTTAGTGGTGTGATTTCTATGCTGTGCACAAGGCTCAAGTATGACCTTATCTGAAATACTGTGTGGATCTCTGTGTATAACCTATCAAAAATTAATTTAAGATGGAATGAGTGAGAAGAAGGGTACAATGGTCTTAGCAGCCTACCTTATGAAAGAAAACTGAAAGTGCAGCTGCTTTGGGCAAGAAAAAACCAAGCTTGGGAGAGGATATGACTGTCATCTACAGATTTACCGGAGGAGAAGACCCTAAGGAAAGAGGGAAGAGGGGAGAAGAGCTCTTTGAGCAGAAATGACAGGGTTGGTACAACAGCATTTTCGTAAGAGAAAAGAGGCAGAGCATTTAGGAGAGGTTTCCTGCAGTAAAGGTAGCATAACTGCTGTAACTTGTTTTTAGGATAGGAATTGACGTGTTAATTAAGAGTTTATTAAGCCTTATTGCCTAGGACAGCACGAGGCTGCAGGCAGAGGATTGCAGATATCCCTCTTGCTCCTGTGCTCCAAGCTTCATTCTGGAGATCCCCATTCCTTCCGCTCCACTACTCCCCCTCTCTGCTTGCTTCCTCCCATCTTCAGAGCCGCGCAGAGATATTTTATTTATTTTATTTGCATCGCTTATCCTGCACATGATTTGGTTAGGGTTTTTTCTGGGCTAAACTTGCCTCAGAAAGGGGATGAAGATTCCTGCACTTCACTCAGCCCTGTAGAGTCACGCACAGGAGCCATACTCGCCTCCTGCTATGTCACCTCCTTTTCTAATAGAAAAGAAATTCTCCTTCACGCTGGGTCTGGCTTTTCAGTTCACGGACAAGAGGAGGGAGATTCGCTGAAGCTTTGAAGCAGAATTTAGAAATCATACTATTCAGTAACTAGAAACTCTGATGTTCTCGTGTAGTATCAGAGAAAAGCTCCTTGCATTAACATTCAAATAGGTGCATAAAGTAGTTATTGTTTTCCTGGCCATACAGAGTATGCTGCCATATGCTCACAGTCAGAAATGGCATGAGGTACTATTCATAATGGCTTTTATTTATGACAGTTTCTGGGATCCGGGGTTCTAGCCGTGATGGCTCAGCAGGTTTCCTCAGCTCAGCTGTGGCTAGACCTAATTCCGATTCATTCAGGCTGTTCCTGCAGTTGAGAGCAGTAGCAAACAGAAAAGACACTGCTGACAAATTGCAGATAGAAAAATATAAAATCAGTATAACAATTATAGCTGATCCAATCGGAAACAAGAAGAGAAATTAAGGGAAGTTCACAGAAGAACACGGGAATAAAATCCACTGCGATTAGTACTAAGTGTGTAGTGCTTATCACAAAAGAGTCAGGTACTTAGATATGACGCAGTAGGACAAAAGAATGCAGAAAAAATGCTGCTGGGGAAGAAACTATGCACACATAAGGCTAAGTGTCTTGCAGGGACAGGAGTGGCTTACAAATGTGCCACCTATGGCATCACATTCAGCTCTGTCTTGCGCCTCTTTTCCCTTCTCTGCTTTTGCTCCTGTGTTTCTTCCAGTCAATTGTCATCTCAGTAGTCAAAAAGGTAGACACCAGAAGAGGTTTTGCTCTTCCCAGGCAGTGTCTGCTGCACACTTGCTAGGTTACAGGATGCAAAGTGATCCGTTCAGGGCTGTGTTTGAATGGACATCAGCCCTTACTACTTTGCAGAACTGCAGTCTCTCAAGAGTTTTAGCTAGGGGAAAGGATGCTGTTGCCCCGAGCAATGGCATCCCTGTCAGCAGGGCAAAGACTCAGGCATACAGGGAGAAAATTATGCTGAAGGAAAGTGTATGTTACCTCTTGAATACTTTCTCGGCTCTTTTGAAAGATTTAAAAAAAACAAAAAAACAAAAACAAAAAAAAAAAAAAAACAAAAACAAAAACCACCAAACAAAAAAAAAAACCAAACGCACACACACACACCCCGACTTTGTATTGGTAATATGTTTAGCATGATCTTACCTATGCTCAACTGTTTTTGGCTGTATGGTTGTGTTTAGTTGAGTAATTATTTACCTGAGGGATGAGAAATCACAGTTCAGAAATCGTGAGCTTGCTTGGATCTATAGGAAATGAGAAGCTAAAACTATTCCCAAAAAATATCTGTCCCTTCTCTTTCCCTGCCTGGCCGGTTCCTGCCTGTCAGAAGGAAGGACCAGTCCCTGCCCAGCCCTAGCCTGGGGCCTTTCAGGAAAATCACATGTTACTTCTGGGCTGAACCCCAAATGCCCATGGTTTGTTATAAACTACTCTTTCGTTCCCTACGCTCCCTTACCTAAGGAGGTGAAGCCGTGATGTGTGTTTCACTCAGAGCAGCTAAACTCAAATAGCAATGGTGGTATCTTAGCATTCAAGTGGACAGAGACCTTTCTCCTCCCGCTCCAGCCTAAAGGAAAACACTAAGTGCTTGATGTGTTCTCCATCATGGCAGGACTCCGACTCAGAGGAAATCATGGACCTAGTGGAAGTCACAGGATCTCACTTGCTCACTACATTGGATACGCATAAACTGGGATCCAAATGCCTGCCCCGGCTGTAGCTTGGCTCCATGCTGGGGCGTACAATATGCCTTCCCCACGGTGACTTCCAAGGTGGGGGGAAAAAAAACTACGTACAAGTGCAGTAAGAGAGTCTCTGTGCACCCTTACAGGTCCAAAAGTTCTCCCCGTAGGTTAGGGGTGGCTGTTGACAGCCGTTGGCTATCGGACACTAGTCATCAATACTGTGAGCGTTTGTTTGCGGCAGGGGGTAAACTGAAAGTAGGTCTTCACTTCCATTCTCAGGTAGACATTTGAGCAGAAGTAGGAAGCAGGGAGATATTTGTCCCCTCTTTTCTCACTCACATGTGTAACATAGGTGGTTTGGTACTGACAGTTGTTTTTCTGCTGTCACCCTTGAAGCTGTAGGGTAATTAATAACTGTGATCTCAGTTTGACTCCTGATCTGCTGCAGTCCTTGCTTAAATAATAAGTTGTTGCTTCCTTGGAGCTTGTAATAATAAGTCTGGAATTTAGCAGTTGCTCTTGAAAGGTGAAATACTGCATCTTTTCATTGGACACTTAAATGTAGTTGAGCTCAACCTGACATGGCACTTCTCTGCAATCCAATCACGATAGCCAAGAATTATATATATATATTTTTTTTTTTTAAATCTGTGTGGCCTGCCGTGAAAAGTAAACTTTGACAAGTGACAGGTGCCTCATTCCATAAATTCATCACTGAATTTGTGGGCAACCTGGCGTGATGGAAAAAAAATTAGAAACGTTTATGGGTGCCCGGAATCTGCATGATCGACGGTGGTCTGCAGTCATCACTTCACCTGCAGTAAATGTCCTGTTCCTGATATCGACAACCAAGTGCAGTTGAATGTAATTTGTGGAATGAAAGGAAAAAATAATCTCCTGTAGCACACATGCAGATGTTTTGGCTCAGTTCTGAGGAAATGTCACTGTTTTTTTTTTTCCTGGGGTGCTGCAAAGAGGCTTATACCCCCTGATTTTAAGAGTGGAAGTAGGTCTCTTGGGGGCCTGCAACTTTATTGCCATATAACTCATTGTTGTGGGATCTCCTGCCAGAGTCAGTCTACCAACACAAACAATGAGATTATCAAATGTAGTGTGTGTTTTGCTGCTGCTTGAAAATAGTTGAAATAAAGGATAGCATTATTAGCTCTTTCTTTTGCTATTGGGTTTGCATGGCAAGGTTTTGGTATTAGGGGAGCTGCAGGGGGGGCTTCTGTGAGAAGCTGCTAGAAGCTTCCCCTATGTCTGATAGAGCCAATGCTCTCTGGCTGCATTGATTGACCCACCACTGGCCAAGGCCAAGCCCATCAACAATGGTGGTAACACCTCTGTGACAACAACATACTTAAGAAGGGCGGGGGGAAAAACCTGTATAGCACTGGCAGCAGCCAGAAGAGAGGAGCTGAGAATAGGTGAAAGCAGCAGCCCTGCAGGCAACCAAGGTCAGTGAAGAAGAAGGAGATGCTCCAGGCGCCGCAGCAGATTCCCCTGCAGCCCGTGGTGAAGACCATGGTGAGGCCGGATCCCTGCAGTCCTTGGAGGTTCATGGTGGAGCAGATACCCACCTGCAGCCCATGGAGGAGCCCACGCTGAAGCAGGTGGATGTGCCCAAAGGAGGCTGTGACCCCATGGGAAGCCCACGTTGGAGCAGGCTCCTGGCAGGACCGGTGGCCCCATGGAGAGAGGAGCCCACACTGGAGCAGGTTTGCCAGCAGGACTTGTGACCCCATGGGGGACCCACGTTGGAGCAATCTGTTCCTGAAGGACTGCGCCCTATGGAAGGGACCCCCACTGGAGCAATTTGTGAATAACTGAAGCCCCTGGGAGGGACTCACGTTGGAGAAGTTCATGGAGAACTGTCTCCTGTGGGAGGAACCCCACACTGGAGCAGGGGAAGAGTGTGAGGAGTCTCCCCCCTGAGGAGGAAAGAGTGGCAGAGACAACATGTGATGAACTGACCACAGCTCCCATTCCCGGTCCCCCTGTACTGCTGCAGGGGAGGAGGCAGAGAATCTGGGAGTGAAGTTGAGCCCTGGAAGGAGGTAGGGGTGGGAGGAAGGTGTTTTAAGACTTAATTTTTATTTTTCATTACCTTATGCCAATTGGATTGGTAATAAATTAAACTGATTTCCCTAAGTTGAGTCTGTTTTGCCCGTGATGGTAATTGGTGAGTGATGTCTCCCTGTCCTTATCTCAACCCATGAGCCTTTCGTTATATTTTCTCTCCCCTGTCCAGCTGGGGAGGGGAATGATAAAGCAGCTTTGGTGGGCGCCTGGTGCCCAGCCAGGGTCAACCCACCACACTAGTAAAATGGAGAAAAAAAGTGACTAATAGCTAAAACTCTAGTAGTCCGTAGTTGGTGCCCAAATTCACAGAACTAAGTGACGAAGTCCCTGGACTAGATTCTTCCTCATATGAAGGCAGGAGGTGCCATTTCCATGCACTCCTCTGGAGACAACACTCCTTGAATTTTGGATGAGTCAAACAACAGATTCCTCTTCACCTGCCTCCGAGTGTCAGCTCCTCTGACAGCAAAGAGGTAGAAAAGCAGCTGTGGGGCTGCCCTGCATCCTTCACCTTGGCTCCTGATGCTTGCCAAGCCAGAGAAATGAAATCTGGGTGCTCCCCCTGTGCTTCAGACAAACCTGGCTAGCAGGGCTGCCTTCAGACAAGAGTTGTGCCAGGACTCCCCCAGGACCAGAGTACTTTTTTTTTTTTTTTTTTTTTTTTTTTTTTTGTCCCAAACTGTAGGCTGCAGTGTAAAAGTTATACCCTGGGCTCAATCTGCATACTTCAAACATCCAATATCCCCACTGCTTTGCCAGGGAGGATTATACATTTTTCACGAAGTGAGCAAGTATGCTTTCAGAGAGAAAATATTTCCATGGCTACAGATCCTTCTCACACAGTGGAATGGCTTATGCAACTCAGCTAGCAGAGAGCTAATAAAATGAGAGGAAGTAATTAGATGAAAGGATGGCTGGGTGTTTGATGTCAAATTTCTGTTTTTCACCTGAGACCCTTGGGAACCGTCTCAGGTGGCCAGAGATGCTGTCAAAGTTTGTATTTTGCATGAAGATTACACTCTATTTTTGGTCCTGTAGGTTTTTGCTGCTGCATTGTGCACAGAAAGTGGTCCTTGTGCAGTTTTATAATTGCAGTTAGTCCATATGCTGTTGTGCGTTCATACCTCACGTGTGAGAAATCATACCTGTTATGCAAACAAAAGTTTGACTTACATTGCTGGTATGGGCATGAAACTATAAAATCGTGGAGAATCTGAGCAGCACTAAATACCAAAAGATGTTTATCTCTTTGTGTGATACTTTAGCAACGTAAAGTACTGGAATTAAGATCTCCCTGGTATTAAACAGAAGATGATGGTGCAGGGAATATCTGGCAGATAGCTTTTGCCTGTAGGGCGCATCCTCTTGATGCTTAGACTTTCATATTTTTTCTGCGATGTGGATCATGAGTGTGACATAAAAATTCCTCTTCTCTACCTAAGCTAAAACGTAGTTTATTGGCTGCCCATGGCTTGGACGGGAGTACTCTTTGCTGGGTAAAAAAAACTGGCTGAGGGCTGGGCCTAGGGAGTGGTGGTGAATGGAGTTAAATCCAGTTGGCAGCCGGTCACAAGCGGCGTTCCCCAGGGCTCGGTCTTGGGGCCAGTTCTCTTTAATGTCTTTAT
Source organism: Fratercula arctica (assembly GCA_947846985.1). NCBI lineage: Eukaryota > Metazoa > Chordata > Aves > Charadriiformes > Alcidae > Fratercula > Fratercula arctica. Next base: position 1,959,390 of record CANTUZ010000003.1, read on the forward strand.
CAATGATCTGGACAGGGGGATTGAGTGCACCCTCAGACGACACCAAGTTAGGTGGGAGTGTTGACCTGCTTGAGGGGGGAGGAAGGCTTTGCAGAGGGACTTGGACAGGCTGGATCGATGGGCCGACGCCAATGGCATGAAGCTCAACAAGGCCAAGTGCTGTGTCCTGCACTTGGGTCACAACAACCCCACGCAGCGCTACAGGCTTGGGGAGGAGTGGCTGGAGAGCTGCCTGGTGGAAAAGGGCCTGTGGGTGTTGGTGGACGGACAGCTGAATATGAGCCAGCAGTGTGTCCAGGTGGCCAAGAAGGCCAACGCCATTCTGGCCTGTATCAGGAATAGTGTGGTCAGCAGGAGTAGGGAAGTGATCGTCCCCCTGTACTCGTGTCCTGGTTCCGGCAGGGACAGGTTTAATTCTCCCCAGGCTCTGGCAGGGACACAGGTATTCCATCCCGTGGGAGCCATGCTCACTCGGAGCTCCCGGGGGAGGGGGCAGGAAGTTGCCGCTTGGAGCGTGCGGGGCCGCCCCGGGTCTGGTCAGTGAGCGACGGTTCCATAACCGTGTTTGTATGTTCCTCTGTCCGTGTTACTGTTGTTTTCTTGTTCCCGTTGCTGTTCTGTTAAACTGTCTTTGTCTCAACCCACGACTTTTTTGCCTTTTTTTTCTTCCGATTCTTCCCGTATTGGGGAAGCCTGAGAGGGCAGCATCTGGTTCTTTGTTGCTGTCTGTGGCCAAACCACGACAACTCGGCGCTGATGAGGCCCCGCTTCGAGCGCTGTGTCCAGTTTTGGGTGCTTCACTACAAAAAAAGACGTTGAGATGTGCTGGAGCGGGTCCAGAGAAGGGCAATGAAGCTGGTGAGGGGTCTGGAGAACAAGTCTTATGAGGAGCGGCTGAGGGAATTGTTGAGGCTGAGGGGACACTTTCGCTCTCTACAACTACCTGAAAGGAGGTTGTAGCGAGGTGAGGCTCGGTCTCTTCTCCCATGCAACAAGTGATAGGACAAGAGGAAACGGCCTCAATTTGCACCAGGGGAGGTTTAGATTGGATATTATGAAAAATTTATTCACCGAAAGGGTTATCAAGCATTGGAACAGGCTGCCCAGGGAAGTGGTTGAATCACCGTCCCTGGAGGTATTAGAAGATGGGTAGATGTGGTGCTTAGGGACATGGTTGACTGGTGGTTTTTGTCAGAGTTAGGTTGATGGTTGGACGCGATGATCTTAAAGGTCCCTTCCAACCTAGGAGATTCTATGATAGGTTAAGTATACCAGTTCGATATAAAGGACTATGAGACTGTAAGTAGGTTCTAATTTTTTTTTTAAGTGACAAATTCTTGTTCTTCTTGGTTTATCTTTAATCATTTTCGTAGCCATGCGGACTATGTGAATATGAGGAAGCGCTCAGAATCTCTGTTTATCCCTGAAACCCCATCAAATATTTTTAAACAGTTTTGATCGTTTCCCTTAGAATTCTGCTTCCAGTTTTAAAATAAAATCCTGCTGTTGCAATGAACCTAGGATGTGTCCCCATTTAATTTAATGAGGTAAAGGCATTTCTTAAGGATTGGACATTAGTGTGACACACATTTCTAACTTTAAAAGTATTTGGCAAGCTAGAAAGAAATTCGGTGTTAATTGAAGGACAGCTTCAGTAAAGATAAAATGAAAGAATACTTCTAATGATGTATGTATGAACCAAAACAGATGGTAAAGACATTTCACCAACATACTCTAAGTACTAGTAAGTAAATGTGACAATATTAATTTGGGTGAAAGGACATGATTAGTACCCTTTGACTTTTTTTGTAACAGCTGAATTTAATGTACCCTATTTATGTGACTGTGAAGAGCTTCCAGTCATATTGTAATGATTTCTAAGGGCCAATTTGAAAAAGATTGCACTACGAGAGTCAAGTTGACAGGCTCATATCCTCTCCTTGATGTGAAGTGCTAAGTTCATGAAGATGTCAATGTGTTGCCTTGCCAAGTCTCCCAGCTGGAGAGTAATACTGCATAATAGTCATGAGATTTCAGATCCAGCCTTATCAGTTCAAGCATTGCAGCGTTTCCCAGGGAAAACTATGGCACAAGCAAGTAATTTTTAGATAAGTTACTTTCAATGGCATTGTGGGAATTGATTTCACATTGAGGTACATCGCTGGGCGGATGTACAAAATTCACACTTGCTCTTTCAAGTCAAATGATGTTCCCAGCTACATCCAGTGGAAGCTTTGCTGGGTTGGTAAAAAATCATGAACTCAAGGCAACTTCAGGCTGTTTCAGGAGATGTAGATACATTCTCACATATGAATAGTATACCTATCCACATCTCAGTACTACCGTTTTCCTGGTTTTCTTAGCTGTGATCAGCAGGGGTTATCTCAATTGGAGCCTCCTTGGTTAAAATGAGTGAAGAAAGATGGGCCAAGCGCTGATGTACTTCAAAAGTTCTTGCCGCTTGGTCTGAAAATGCCTCCTCTCTTCTCAGACTGAATAAAACAGCGTCTGAGTCAGGGCACATCGTCAAGCCAAGGAGCATCACAGAATTCAGTCTTTCCCCCCCCTGACAGCCCCTGACATTAGTAAGACAGTTACTAAGTGACAATTGAAAGGGTATGGAGCTGATGTGATTGGGTTTACTTCTGATAGGGTACGTTCAATTTGTATGGTTGCTTTTGAGATGCATTCTGAAGTTGTGTTGAGAGTGCCTGTCCATCTGGATAGGAGCCCTCGCCCTCTTAATAGCACTTCTATACATTTAATGAATCAGTCAATCAATACCAGCTTAAAGAGCTGTGCTTCTGAATGCTAGCCAGTTTTTTTGATGTCACAGTGTTGGTTTTTTTCTGTATAAAATTGTTGCCCACATTTTAATTTGTACTTGCTAAAATGGATATTCTTTCGAAGTGCATACCTTACAATAGACAGCTTGAAAGCTGCCACCAGGCTTACCTCTCACTGAGATCCTGCCTGCTAAGTGGAGGAAATTGTCCAGCTTGTCAATCCTAAACTAATAAGGCGATGCCCCTTTTTTTTTCTATACCTGCAGATGTAGGTAACTTAAGTCCTGAGTGAGACTCTTCTCTCCCTTTGGTGGTGGCCATAGAATGTTTGAGCTTTCCACGTCATATTCGCCATGTCCAGAAAAGCGGCTTTGACTAGCACAGTGTAGTTATATCTCATCCCTTCTCCAAAAGAGAACCTGTTGGTGGCTTTTTCTATGCTAATTAGGCCAACATGAGTCGTCCTCACATCTTCCAGGGCTAGCCTGTCGTCCAAAGGCTCTTGCCTCTCAGTGAGAGCGAAGGAGAGAGCCCGGCACCCACTGACATCCTTGTGAGAACTCATTAAAAACCTTCTACCCAGCTACCAGTCCTGTCTTTGGGAACTTTGAGGGAAAAAGATGGGGATTCTTCTGGTTAGACGGTGAGCCAGTGAATACTCTCTTACTCTTCTCTTGAATTCCCGCATTTCAGCTTCTTGCTTTCCCGGGTGCATTCAGCACAAACCAGCTGCACCACTGAAGTGACCCTTGGAAACCACAGTACCTGATTGTGCTTCAGTCTTGAGTGTATGCATCTTCGCAATGTGTCTGGGAGGTAAAGAAGTGCTAGTCCCACCACAAGGGTCTAAAGCGTGACAGTCAGGTCTTTGATGCCTAAAGAATTGGTGTCCACACTCTTCCATGTAGCAGTACTCCTTGTGTGTTGGAAAGATGTTTGATTAGTAAGAGATCCTTATGCTAATATTGTAGGTTAACTATGAATACCGAAATACTTGAGCAGTTGGCTGAGGACTTTGCTCGTTACCTCGTAGCTCTGAATTGCCTGGAGCATTCATATGTAAAGCTTCATACCTATACTTTAACCAACAGACCATCCAGCCTCTCCTGGATATAGCAAGGAACTTATTCTGGTTAAGGCCTTTGCCATACTCCTGTAGTAGAAATGTCTATTCTTAACTTCGGTAATGCACCATGAGATTGCCTTTCATAAGCTTTTTCCCCTCACTCTGGTCCAGTCTGTCTCTGTGTAGCTTCTGGACTTTCGCTGGAGCATACAGAGCGGGTAATATATGCTCTTTGACAGAACTCCAGTAACACATTGCAGATTCTTGTCTGATTTGCTGGAGAGGTGTTAAAAACAGGAATAAGTGCGAAGCAATTAACCAAAATGCATGATTGCTTGTCCTCACATAGACCTCGAATTAAAATACTGAACGTTATTTCACTTGAATGTGTTTCCCTTGGTTTATTTGTTAAACACTCCATGAGAATAAATTTGATAAGCTGTACTTGGGGTTGGTGAGTTATGAAAATGGAAGTTTCATTGCTGTCTTGGTCCCAGAAGACAGTATCTTTATTACCTTTTTAGTTCAGATTCTGGGCATAATATTATGTTTACAACCATAGATCAAGCAGGAAGGCAATAGGTTTTATGTAAAGCATGCTACTTTTAAAAGATGTAGGAAGCTGAACTGCTTTTCTTCATATGGGTGTGAAAGCCCATTAGAAAAATTGGAATGATTCCCTTTCTGTGCATTAAACCCTTGCTGCACCTTGTTATGATACTTCATGCTAGAAGACTCAACGTTTATGCTACCTATAAGTTTTCTAAACCACCTGCATTAACGTAGTTATGCTAACCAACATATACACAGTCTCGATCTTTATGGAGTTGCTACGAGCAGCACCCAGGGTGGCGGGGAGAAGCCTATTAGCTACCATGTAAGCAAGAATGATGAATGCTCTCCTCCCCGAAATCACCCTGCAACCCCACCGTGGAGCCATTTGAGAGAGCGCCAGATGAATACGCACACGCTAAATCCATCTGCACCTGATGAGGCATTGACTTCCTAATGGAAACTGTTTTTAACACGAGCAAAGGCTAATCCGTAACTTATATACTTGGGAAAATCAATCAATAAACATGCCTTTGACAATGGGATTTTTGACAAGAAGCACTGCAAAATCTTATTTACCTCCTCTGCACAGCCAGCAAATATGCACCAGGGAAGTTGTTACTTTTGATGTAGACATATAACTTAAATAATGCTCAAATGGCTGGTGCAGGCATTGGCTGGAGAGGATAAAAAGAAAAGCTGTATTAGCTAAAAATAGTTGTATTAAAAATCAACGTATTTTCTTCCTTGAGAAGGAGGGAAAAAAAAAAACCCAACTCTAATCTTGGACTAGAAGACTACAGGTAGAAAAGTTCAGGTCTTGCCCTTCTCATTTTTGAAAGACACTTTTCTAGTTCAAAGGGGCTTTGGTTTAGCTTCAGGGGAAATATCAAGGATTATAATTGGAAGACTTTTCTAGGTTTTCCTAGCTGGATTTCAGAAATATGGTATGTACTTAACAAAACCACACACACACAAAAGAACAGAGCAACTTTGAAATAAACCTTTCATTCCTTCTGCTGCCATGCAGTCTCTACTGTCACCCTGCATTTTCCCTGAGAGGGAGGAGTGTGGAACGAGGGATGAAAGGTATCGGGGGAAAAAAGGAGAAATGCAAGATTAAAAATAAATCAAAAAAGAGAAGGCATATCGAGAGGGGTGGATTTATGCCAGGTCCTAAATTTTCGTCTTAAATGGATACATCTGGAAAGATTTGTCTGTATGTAGTGGGATATTTCAGAAAGTAATTGCAACGCAGTTGATTAGAAAGGTTTGCGGCGATCATAAGAGAGTGGACACCAGGAACCGCTAATTTTAACAATCTGCCTATCTGTGCTGTGCCCTGACCCTCTCCTCGCTGCAAGTCCCAGGAAATGAAATGCTGGCCCTGCTGAAATCCGGGGAGCAGTGTGGCTGACTTTGGGGTGGTGGTGGTGGGAACCGTTCACCCCGAGTAACGCAGTTTTGACATTAATGACTGTATAAACATTTGTGCCCATGTTTTCAGTTAGAGGTGGGGGGGATGCTGACTTGTTTTCCCTCTTTCTTAAGTAAATCGTACATTTTCCTGCTCTTTCCTTTTCTTGGTACATACTTTGTATTACATACGTTCTGATTAAGTAGAGTCTTCTGGGTACAGGTGCATTAAATATTGAGAAGGAAACATTTCAGTGACTATATAGTTAAGGTATATTAAAACAATAAAGAACACACCTTCTTTGTATAACTCCCTAAGCCAGAAGCTTTTGTTTTGTAAACAAAATAAGCACCTTAAACAAATGCTTTAGCTTTTAGTAAATTAACTGCTTTGCAATTATTATATTTAGAATATGAAATGTTTGTGTTTATATATTTTAAGAACTCTAACCAAGAAGAGTCTTGCTATTTTTCTAAACTATTTCTGGATTACAACATAATTGAAGACACACGAGTCACTTTAGTCTTTTAATAATGCCTGAAAATGTTGATAACTCTTACAAACTATCAGCCAGAACCACTTAGTCACACTTTATTAGGCTCTAGGAAATTTTTTTTCTTGACTATATTTTTATGGTGTCTACTGTTCATAGTTAGAAAACAACTTTGTAGGATCCAAGGCTTAAAGCCTTTCTGAGCCCTCAGGAATGAGGGGAGTGAGCAGTCAGGTTAACTGTGGAAGGACACAGCAGCCAGTGCTCTCAAGTATTTGACAGCTGGTGATTTCTCTGAAAACACCTAGCTCATGTGGTGTTCCTTCCACCGAAAAATGGGCTGGCCTTTTAACATTTTAATGATAAAAATCTTAATTTTGATGTTGAAGCCTGGACCATCTGACAGTTTGATTCCAGCTTTATGTTCTTCTGTGGGATCGCTTAATGTCAAAGGCTTGTGTAATGTTGGGTTCTCAAAGTTCAACAGAGTTTTGGCAATGACATCCATAAGAAAGCAGCTTTCATATTTGAGGAGCAGTTTGTCCAACGATTAAAAAGGCTAGTGGGAGTTGGGGCTTTTGGGTTTTATTCCCTGCTCTACCGCTGATTTGTTATTTGGTTAAGATGTAGAGTGCCTTGTTGACAAGGCTCACGATGTTTGATGTTTTATTCTGAAAGCGCCGGTTACAGGGCATCTCAGCTTGCCATTGTTAACAAGAGAAGAAGAAAGAAAAAAGCCAGTTTCTATTCAACTTGCTGAGAAGAGTTGGAAAAGTAACTTATGCATTTTTTTTTTTAAAGATTATTTTAAAATATCAAAATACTTGTTTCTAGGGCCAAAACCAATACTGTATCCAAATGTGACTACTGCATGCTGTCAAAAACTGGATTCTGGTTTATGCTCAGATCTTTCTGTACTAACTAGATCGAAGGCAGTGTTTGGTTTTAATCTTCCTTTGCTGTGGGAAGTGTTCTCTTACAGACCCTTGTCAGTATTCTGAATATTAAAGCTTTAGTAACGATGTCAGTCTTCATGTTGACGGTGCTGATGTTCCTCAGAGGAAACTTATTTCTAGACGCTACCTTCATTCTCCTTTTCCTTCACCCTGAGATTTGAAAAATTTCACTGTTTCTTCCAAGACCATGGAGAAGGATCTCAAGGTCAGTCTGTGCTACCAGTTTCCCAGTGAGAACGTCAAGAAGTCAGTGTTGCTGTTCTTCAGGTTACAACATGCCATGGTCCCTTGGATGGTGTGGCCAGTGTCTATAATTATGGGATTCTGGTTTGGAGGGAAAAACTTGGTCGGAACCGGTAGACACAAAATAGTAAAAACAACGGAAGGATGCTGTGTAATATGGTTTTACTGGAAGTCATTATGGGACTGTGACTCACCATCGCTGGCCTCTGTACCATATATACCTTCTGGAAACAAGTAGCCAATGACCATAGTGGTTTTTCTTCTCCTTTGGGTTTTGTGGACTAAAATCTTTCTCTTCTATGCCTGTTCTAAACAGTTAGTAAAGCCTATAGTGAAATTTGAGACTGTGACTGCTTGCTCTTTACTCTCATCACCCTCATATCAGAAACTCCTGATGAGAGGAGAACGATGGACGGGTGCTTTCTAACTAATTCATGTGAGATGTAACTGTTGGTGTCGTGGTTATCTCATACTGTCTGTAATGGAAGAAATGGTCCATTAGGAAAAAATGCATCATAAATCTAGGTAAAAGTTATATGATTTTTAGTAAAAAAGCAAAACAAAACCCCCAAAAGACCCCAAACCCATCAGCTGTTCATCTATATGCGTCTTTCTAAAAATGACCAATTCTTAGCTCTGATTCTCTCCCAGGAAAACATCCCAAATCCTGAATTATGTTCCACCTTTACATCAGTAAGTGGCGACTGTGGGGAAAAAGGGCTGATTCAACCGCACAACAGCGAGGAAAATGCATCCTCGTGGGAGAGGCAGCTTTTAAATCCCCCTCGGACCGAGGAGGGGACCAAGCTGAAGTATGCACGGGATGTACTTTAGCCATTTCATAGAGCCTGGGATGGAGGCAATGTCTTCTCTGCAGCTGGCTGTGTGTTTGAAGAGAACTGTTAGGTCTACTTTTTGCAAAGCCCAAGAGAGCAGGCACGCAGCAAGCCTGGCAGTTCCTGGGCCTCGGGGTACAGATGCAGGACACCTCTTATTTCATGAAGCCCTGCAAAACTAAGAGTTAAAGCTGAGCTACTCATCTCATTTTCAGCCTGAGGTTTTTCTGGGTACATGCCTGGAGATGCTGAATGCAAAAACCTATAGTTCCTGATGGCCTTTGATATTTATAGGTTTATGTAGGACCTGGTGAGGGTTCAGGCCATTCTCAGAATTATTATATTGTGTGAAAAAGTTAGGTGGAATCTGCCACAATATTTTTAGCTCTTGTCATCAATTATGCTGCAGAGCCTGATTCTCATTCACGTTACATGACCCCCATCTCCCAGGTAAATGCAGGCTGTCTGCAGGGCTGGAGTTGTACAGAGACCTCCATCGGCTCTTCGAGTTCAGATTGTGATTATAGATATGTCTGAGTCCAAGTCTTTGAGTTATTCTTCAACTTTGCATGAGGAGGTAGGGAAGATCAGAGACAGGGAGTGCATTTGATAGAATTAAGGGGAACAAAAGGGCAGCTTTGATATCATGGCTTTTGACAAGGAGAGGAACTAAAGAAAATTATGGTGACCTGGAGTTGCCATACAGTCTGCTTTGACTCAGGCTTTGTTTGGCAGGCTGGGAGGGAAAAAAAAATCAATATTCTATTCTAGATGGCAAATATTATATGGTTTTGTCCTACCCATTATTTCTAAGGCATAAAATCAGCATCTAACAGTGCAACCTTTGTCTTGAAATCAGACATTTTTGGAGGAAAGTTCGTCTCTTGTGAAGAAAAAGAGGAAAATGTAATTTCCCTTCTAGTTTCCTATTATTGCTTGCCTTTCCCTTCCCTTCCAGGATCTGAAAGATTCCACTCCTATAAGAATCGCTTTTACTGCTTCACTTAATTTGCCTGGTGATTGTAATCTTTTCTGACTTTTTCCATAATCGTTCCATGAGAGAGGATGCCTCTTGTACCCTCACAGGACTTTACTGGGGAAGGAAGATGGGAGGAACAGCAACGGTTGAGCTGACTTCAGGAGTGATGTGATCTTGCAGTTGACGGTGGGAGGCTTTTTTCCTCCTTTGCCATAACATTTGCTGCTATTGGAACTGTGAGCAAAGTGGGAAAAAGCAATTAATATTTTTGCCTCTGTCTTTCACAAAATCCTTTCTTTCTGCAAGCAAACCTCTTGAAAGAAATCATAGTTCACCTTGAGGAATGATAAGAGAGAAAAGAATTGTAAGAACTTTCTGTGTGTCCTTTGCTCATTAGCAGTGACAGACTGTGGAGGAAAGATATCCCACAGCACAAGTTTTGTAAATACAATTGCAATAAGATCTAATTTCAGAACAAATAAAAATCAGAAGAGGGAGCTAATTGGACATTTCTTTCAAAAGCTACTTTTTCTTAACATGTTCAGCCAAAATTTTTGGTAGCCTGAAATTGTAACACAGGGAAGAATTATTAGACTTTGTGTCAATTAGGTGGAATGCTTTTTAACAAAATATACCTGCCCTTTTTGCAGATTTTTGCTTAGGAAGGTGGAAATCTGTCCCTGTGAGTGACTCTCCGAAGTCCCATTACCAGTACATTTATTCTGTTATGTGCAGCACTACTGTGTCCCGAGCCAAAAGGGAAGCAGCAGGAAGCCGCGACCTCTGCTCTGGGCAGTCAGATCAAATCAGGTGGTTTGATTTTCACAAGGTGATGAGCTGCTTTGGCTCCCATTGCAGTCCCGAGTTGCCTTTCTCTAGGGCATTAGGCATCCAAGTAGACAGGAGACTGCTGCCCTCGGCACACCCCCTCGCTGCGCGTCCTGGGAAGCGGGCGTTTCTCCAAGTACCTGCTGGTCCTCAGTCTCCCCTTGGCGCTCATGTTGTGTTCGTTGGGTGATCCTGGTGTCTCCCAGACCCTGGAGAAAATCACTCCATATGTGCAATACAAGACAATTACATGTAAATTACTGGAGACCATGTGAAGCGTACCAGAAAAAAATGGCCTCTACCCTAGAGAGTGTGCAATAGGAAGACTTCCATTTGCAGTCTGACCATCATTTGCATTCTCGCCATCAGCGTAGCACATCTCCCACTCCACTGTTCACAAGTGAGTTGCCCACCTATGCCCTATTGCAGTCCATAGGAATTATGCACCTAAATACCTCTGAGGTGAAAATCTTTTAGAAAGTTACCAAGCTATTTGGGGGGATTTGTTTTTAATTTTCCTCTGCAATGGAATTGCAAAGGGCAAAACTCACCCTGGCATAAGCAGAATTAGGGCTTCGCTCTTGTTCCCCAAAACCTTGATCTCTGCTGCATTAAATCTACTTTAAACTTGAAATATTTTTCAACGTAAATAATTCAAGAATGTAAAGGGAGTGCCTGGAAAGCCAAGTCATGTTCATGATCCCATTTTCCTGAGCAATAAATAGGTACCTAATGAAAATCAACCCCTTCTTGGACTGCGTAGGTGCTCACTAAGGCTCTCTGGACTGCTTTCATTACGGATGATGCACAATTCCTGATTCTTTTACAAGGGTGTTAATGTTTCTGTGTAAATTTCTTTGAAATGAGAGTGTGCCTTAAAAATACCTTAAGTCTTTGGGACAGTTCATAAGCAGCAAATGTCTTTGAGATGGAAATATTTCCTTTTTTAGTGAAAGGCCAGCTATGCCTACGAAGTCTGCGCGTGGGATGGATAATGGTGCTTAAAAGCTTCAGCAGAGCGTTAATAAAGGGAAAGAATTTTCTGTGGCTCGCTAGGTTTCGTACAGTGTCTGTAACTGCGTCCAGCCTGTGCAAACACCAGCCTTAGTAATGAATCTTCAGTCACGCCTGGCGAGAATGGATGGGGCGACAAGGTTCAGAGGAGCCAGAGGTTTTATATTCTATTCCCAGCCCCTCCTCAAACATCAGCTTTCTTCCTCTTGACTAATTCTGGCTGCTCCTGTAAGAAGAAGTGGGAACACATGAATCTCTGCAGCTTTTGCTGTAGCTGGCTAAGACTGAAGTGTTCATCTGGGTGTCTCTTGGTGCGATGGTGTTCAGTGGGCTCATGGCTCAGTATGTGACCTAATGTATGCCCACACCTATATCACTGTCCCGCACAGCTGATGAGCATCCTTCTGTCCATGGCTGCTACTGCAGCAGCTCGTGCCTAGTGATTCCAACAAGAAGAGAGCTCTCCGGTTTCCCGGTGGGCTGCTTCTGAATAAAGCATGTAATCAACGTAATTTACAAAAGAAAAACGAAGTGCTGGGTGTTTAAAGTTACGACTGAATCTAAAGGAAACGGAAGGGTTTCAGCGTGCATCTTTTAAAGCCCATTGGATGTGGTTTCTTTCTATGCTAAATGGAGAGCTCATAGGACCATATTGAGGTTAATTTCTTTAAAAGTAAAGTTCATCGAGATCCTGGGGAAAATTCTGTAGGAATTTGGAGTCTCTGTAAGTCTTGAACCAGATAGTCTCATCTCTTCGTGGACATAGGAGAGATGAGAATCCTGGAGGTAGGCAGGTTTCTTCGGTTGTGAGATTCTCTCTGGACTTGCTGGACTATGTATGGGAAACAGACTTCACGTGGAGTCTGCAGGAGTTGAGGGTTACGAGTGCTTTGTAGGCTGGGGATCATATTTTACAGTAATCTTGATTTTTATTTTTAATTTTTTTTTACCGCAGTAAATATTATTGTTTAGCTGAGTGATAGCTGTAATTAAAATATTTTTCTCAAGAACACCTCTTTAAACAAACTAAAGGATTAATATAACATCTTTCTAAGAATTCTTATTAGACAAAGACAAAAAAAAGGATAATTATTTAAAAGCAGGAAAAGCTTTCTGAAAAACCAGTTCCGTGTCTGTTGCTGAGAAATTCCTTGAAAATTTGTAGGGAATAGAGATATGATAAGGAATTGAGGAAAGACAGCTTGCCTTTTTCATCTGGCTCTAATCAAGAGTCTGATCAGCTTTTTTCCAGGAGTTCCTCAGGCCGTGGAACTTGTGAATTTTGAAGAAGAGAGCAGCACTGCAGAAGGGTTTAATCTGTTTTGCGTTTTCCCATTGAATTATTACCAGTTTAACTGTTCTTCGCAGCGCCTGCTATTTGTTCCATGCCGTTTGATCGCAAACCTGCATGCGGGGGAAGCCGCCCACCCCATCTGATCCCTCCGGCTTCCGCAGGGCTGGGCCATGCAGCTCCCTTGGGTCACTGCACAGCAGCGGGGCTTGAAGGAGCTCGGTGGGGCTCCTGTTCTTCCTCCTCAAGCCCCCCACAGGAGCCGGTGCAGGGGGACGCTGCCATGTGCCGGTGGTAAATTCCAAAGCCGTAGTGCTACGCAGAAGAGCCAGGAGGAAGCATGGAAATAAATTGTAATTTGGAGAGGTTTGCTGGCAGCGCAGATTAGACCTCTGCTCGGGGCTGTGCTTAAGAAGTTGCTATCTAGTCTTTCCATTAGATAGCAAAGCTTTTGTGTAATACCTGCTTTAATTGAATTATGGATCTCTTCCTTGCTGCACTCCCTGCTATAAAATCCGTGACCATACTGGTACACAGAAAAACATTGAAAGAGGGTTGTTTTACTTAATATTCTGTAGCATTTTTGGTTACAGCTAGGGTTTTTATAGCTATAGCTCAAAAGAAGCTACGGAATTCACTGAGTTTTCCTTGTCCGAGAAAGCAAGCTGAGAATGTCTCAGTATGAGTTGTGCAGAGTGGTTGTGAGTTGCAGATGCGTTTTCTTCTACTTCCACATTGTGTAAATTTGAACCTGAAACCTTCTATGCACAAGGTGAGAATTTGCCTTATTTGTCACTACACAATACAGCGCTGTCATTTTCACCACTAATGGGATTTTGTGACTGAGTGACCTTGTTAATACAGCAATATGTTGCCTGCCATATCATCAGTAACGATGCTGCAAATAATAAAAGAGGGGGGAAATGCTGGCTGAAAAAATAGTGAAGAAAAAAAAAAAAATGCTAGTTTCTTTCTATTATTTTCCAGGAAAGGAAAAAAGCTTCCATTATCTTAAAAAATTATATTACTTTAGAATCCTACTTAATGTGATGAAAGAGTTAAAGCGCTGCTCTTCTCCAGCACAATTTGATGAAATAGCTCTTTAAAGATTTTCTTGGGGAAAAAAGGGACTTAAATATGGAGTGGATCCTTTCAACATAGCAAAGCCCATCATTAGACTGGGAGAATATTATGACACCAGTGACCAAGAGAAAAATTTCTGTGAATGGACTTTATGATAAAATCATTGTTTTTTCAGATATTTGTTATTTCCTGATGTTATATAGTTTAGCATCTTTTACTATCTTAATGATAAATATTGTTGTTATTGAAGTAATACTAAGTCTCGCTATTTTATGTATGTCAAGCTGATATGCATAGTACATAGTTAGGAGTGACCTGGTGACTTTATGAACTGAATAAATAAGAAAAGGGAGACTAGCTATAGGGAAATGAAGTGACAACCAAGACTCCCGGGTCCCCGTCCAGTGCTACGCTTAGCAGACCACACTGCCTCTTGATTTATGATTAAAATCTCCAGGGAAAGTTTATATTGCCGCCTGTCGGAAGGACGTATGAAATGAGGCTGGTATCACAGTCGTCACAGCTCCGTGCCTGGCACAGCGAAGGAGGAACCGAGGATCTGTGGATCCGGGCAGGATTGTATGGGCAGGATTTTATAGGCAGGACTGCAAAGAGGAACCTGAAAATTCCTCTAATTATCATTCTCTCACAACAAGCCAAGAGCAACGTCTTCAGAAACCAACAGATTAATTCAAAGGCAGACTTTTCAGGAAAGGAGGCAAGAGGTTTTATGGGATTAGTGGTCTGTGGGGAAATGCCAGTGTCAATGAGCAAGTCTCCACTGCTCAGTGAAGCACCATGGTGGAGCTGGAGCTTTCCTCTGCTAAGCCAGCCCGATGGCACGGTGCAATGTCATGCCAAGGTGCTATCCGATCAAAAAGCCGGATAGCTGCACTGATAGCTAGCAAAGTGCTAGCAAAGATGTTGTACTTTCTGTTGGATTTGAAACCCTGTATAAGTGCTAGAGCCTTTTTTTTTTCCTCATGGAGGCATTGTGTATTTTATGAGACAAGAAGGTGACGTACTGAGGATTTATACGTTTCCGGCCATTTCCAAAAGTGAGCGAGTTCAAACATTTGAATCCTAGCTAAATTCCTGCCTGCCGTGAAAATATCCTGCCCAGTTTGTTCGCCTGTAATTTTCTACTGGATGCAGTACTTAGAGCTGCTTACACATAACTAGCAACAATTTAAGGAAGGAAGAAGCATGCATAGTATTTATTACTGGACCATCTTTTACATGTGCTTGCAATCTTTATTTAGGAATTCATAAAAAACCATAATCAACTGGTCAGTATCCATGAAGCTCCTAGACAACCATTAAAAATAATAGCTAAACAAGTAATGGTCAACTAGCTTTTGATATGTCCTCGTTAGATTATGTATCCATTGCCTGGAAGAGCAAATGATCTATAAAGAAGCACTAGAGCACGATGCCTAGAGAGGCTGTGGAGTCTCCATCCTTAGAGACGTTCAAAACCCGACAGCCCTGAGCTTTAGCTGGCCTTGCTCTGAGCAGGAAGGTGGAGTAGATGATTTCCAGAAGTGGAAAATTCCTCAGTCATTAACTGTGATTTAGTGATTCTGAGTATTCTTCAATAATCCATCCTCCATGGAAAAGGGCAAACTTGCATTAGGAAAAGAAAAATTACTCAACATATAGGCTGCTTCCTAGGGCAAGCCCCAATCCAATGAAATTTGTTTAAATTTAGGCATACAAGTTGTGTAGCCCATAAAGCAGTCTTGGTACTTTAACTAAATAGGGTACTATTATGCTTGAATCGAACATCCTTAATTGCTTTGCTGAAACCCAAGAAAGAAAATAAGGACTCCTTCATGGAAAACATACAAAATTTCACCAAGTTAAATATCTATGTTAAATATTGCTTGACTATATATTTAAGCAAGTCTTAGATTAAATTTATGCAGAAGCTACTATAACATTACCAATCTTTTGGGTTTTTACTAAAAAAAAAAAAAAAAAAAAAAAAGGAGAAGAAAAATCTAGTTAACCTTTAGTTGTCAGTTTTCATTGAATTGTTGGGTTCCCATCAACAGGATTTAAGAATCAGTCTCTACAGGCTAAGTCTTAACTAAAACCCGGACTCTATGGGGTCTTGTTGGGGGGTGGTTTGTTATTTCTTTTTCTTTCCTTTTATTTTTTTTAAGTCAAAATAGTTCGCGATAAACAACTTAGTTTGTCAGTCATCGTTTGGGCCAAGGATTGGTGTCAGACGGGGTTGTTTAATGCACAGGGCCTGCCAAGTGTTCATCTGTCTTAGCAGACAGCTCTAATCCTTCATGGTCCACTGGCTTTACCTTTATGAGTTCTTTTGATTGGTAATTGAGAGAATAAATCTTTGAAGAACTTACATAAATGCAAAAAGAAACCCCATTAAGATTCAAACAGTAAAGTGCCTACTGGCGTATTTTATATGGTACCTTTTCAGTCCTCCTACCATTTTAAATTCATTTTGCCAGACAAAGATTCGAGATTGGTATTCAGTTATGGATTTTTGTTTTCTTCTGCTTTGTCAGATGCACCCTCTATATTTTAACTTTTAATACCAGCACAGTCAGTGAACTGTTCTGAGAGCTGGGTTGCTCTGAAGCACTTTGCAGCATTGCAGATGCAGAGCAGAATAAAAAATTCCGTGTATTGAGACACTTTATCCTCCCTGCCCTTACTGAAGTTATACAGATGAGGCGCTCTTTTTGGTAAATTTTAGGTCTTATATTGAGCATATGATTAGTGAGTGGTAGACTAATCGCTCTCTTGCTAATGATGAACCAGGAGGAGTGAGCTCTCACTTGGGGTAGAGGAGGCAGCTCTGGGCAAGACTTTTTATAAAGCAAGAAATCAAACTGGGAGCACTTGCATCTGCTGCCTACCTGCTAGGAGTTTATTAGCCCGATAAACACGAGCTTCCTCCTTTTCATTTGCTTTTCAGTCCAGTCACCACTAGATCCTGGGGGAAAAGTATCTCCACAAAGGGGGAAACGCCACCGAAAGCCCTAAAAATTATTGTGACGATTTTCAAGGACAAATTTTTCTCTGAGGTCCGCAGTATACAGCTCAGCCCCCATAGATTTCCCTACCAGTAGGAAGAATTCTTTCAACGTGACTTGTTAGCTTAAACGTAACCTCATGCAGAGGATGATAAAGATTTGACCTCAGTAAATTTGGAGACCTCTTGGCTTTGTGATGCTCCTCCTCTTACATGTGCCTGTTACAAGATGAATACAATCGCATACAAAAGGGGGAAAGGGAGAATTTTTGGTGAAATAATTTTGAGGGATTTCTCAAAAAACTCTGTACCATTGCATTGTTTATATGTTAGTGTAACAGTTATAAAAGCAGTACTGTAGCAATGTCCCCATGATAGCGCTCTATTCAAACTTCTGTGTCACAGGGGTTACTACATAGGGTAGACAAAAGTATAATTTTCCAACGGATACCCTGCTCACCCTGTGGGCTTGTGGCTGTAACACTCGCAAAAACTGCATGTTCACTTTGCAAAAAGACAATTTCTGTTTATTCAAGCTAATTTATTCAGTGACTGTTCTCTAATATACAAGGTTAGATACAACTAGTGTAGGAACAGCCATGTTTGTGCCGTAAAATTTATCGTGCCCTGTCTTTGATATTGAATAGGTCATAACCTGTTTGTAGGGTAGGTGAAATATGAATGTCAGGCCTTATTTTTATCTGCTGACACTGTAGGTAGCATTAGACAATATTCAAATGTAGTCCCTGTAGCAAGATTGTCATATTTCAAACCTAACCTCTTTAAAAAAAAATGCTGAGCTAAAACTTGAAGGGGGAAATACCGTCCTATTTCAGTGCACGAAACTGGGGCGTGGACCAGAGAGAAGCTGTCATGATGAATGCTTCAGTAACTGGATATACAATAATTGGGTAGGAGTTCTTAAATTCTTTTTGCAAGAATCTGTGATGAGTTCGTAGATTCTGTGCGTTCAATGCTTCATAAACCAAAACCCAGGAGAGGAAAGTCTTGGCATAAATTAACCCATAGAACTCTGTGATACCAAAACAGACGTATCTTTCCATTGGTATAGGCGGGGGAGAAAGAAGGACATGGAAGTACTTTTATTTCTGAGTTTTTAATGGAATTTAATACTCATGAAGATATCAAGTCGGTAGCTGCAAAGACCAAAAAGTTTTGTCTGACCAAATATAGCTTATGTAGCAGTAGTGCAAATTTTGCTGTCCTGCCACATCAACGTCTGCTGCTCTGCACAAGGAGAGAGATCATCAGGGGGTGTTTGTAGGATGCGACCTGGCTGTCAGGCTGACACGGCGTGTCCTCTTATTGACAAAAGCTGCAGCCAGCAGGGCCGTGGTGAAACGGAATTGACTTTAAGGAGAGGGTCATCCCAAATCCTAAATATTGCAAAAATGCGTTAACACATAACGTAAATAAGTCAAAGCTTTGATCCAGTCCTCTATGTCAGTAACTTTCACTCCAAATGAATGCTACATTTAGCTTATTCAAACTTTCCTGTCTTTGCTCATGTTGGAGTCCTCTTCTGCCTCCCATGTCATACTTCTTCCAAGCAATAAGAGATGTTTGAGGTCTTCTAGTAAGGAGCAATGAGACCAGGTCTGGGGTATATCCCTTCTGTAAATTGCTTTATCTGCCCATACTGACAGCAGTCATAAGATGAGATGACCCAGCACAGCTCCTTCTTCCAGTAGTCTCGGCTCATCTCCAGTGCTTTGTGCTCAGAGAGCAGCTCTGAATCCAAAACTGACCCAGAGCAGGGCACACAGGCCCTACTGAAAACCTTACCCCATGCAACCCTCCACTCTAATATCTCATCAAAGCCTGTTTCACTGTGTCCACAGCAAGAATTTGGAGACAGTAATGATGCCATGAGATGAAACTCATTGCAAAACTATGGTGGCAATTCTTAACGGGAGCTTTAGTGCAGTCTTGAAGATCTTTCTGTCAAACTTCCCAGTACTCTATGACACTTGCAAAAAAACATTTGCCTGAAGAAGGTCTTTTTGGAAAGCACTAGTTTTAGCAATATTTAACATGATAGATCACTTTTTTTAATAATTAGTATTATTCTTTCACTTTGCGTAATCCCTGTATCTGTGTTGATCTCATGTTCCCATCATCTTTTTTCTTCCTCTCCAGCCTGAACTGTTCCCTGTTCTTCTGCCTCTACCATATGACTTCTCTTTCCTGTCATTCCTGTTTCCCCTGGAAATGCCGTGCTGCGGCTTCACTATCTTTTTCTTCTCCATTAGACATAATGTACTGCCTTACTGTCTGCCAAGCTGAGCATTCCCCACGTGCTACTGTCTAGAAGTGACATGGGTGATTCAGGGTGGGGTTTTTTTTCTTAATTTGTAGCAGCATTCCCTAACAGAGGCAGCTGTAATGGCTCTTCCATTTTGTATTCAGTTCCTTTTTAATAAGGGCAGTTAGGCTGGCAAGCTTTGTTCTCCACAGACACGTATGCACAGTTAATGCAATACATTTCATATAAGTCTTCAGGTTGTTGTTAGAGACACGACAGCTTCGCAGTACCTGTTCCCACTGTGTCTAACCAGGGAATGAAGAGAGCTGCAGCTTTTTAAGAAATTCCGGCTACTGTAGGGCAATATTAATTTCTGTGTGTATCTAAGATAAGGGGGGGGGGGCAGATATTGCCAGCTTCAGGTGCCTTTGCCATTTAAAGTGTAAGAGTAAAACCAGTCAGAGTAAAGTTAAATCTCAACATTATTTCAGCCCACCCATTCTTAAACCCTTAAATCCTCTGATGTTGGCCCAGTTTGCCTTCTGCCATGCTCAGAATTCAGCAATTTGGATGATTCTGGGACAGAAGGGAGGAAGAGCCAGTTAGGTCTATCAGGTATCTGTGTCCCTACCCCACTTGAGAGGTGGCGATGGCTGGAGTGCAGCTCCCGGTATTTTTCTGAGCAGAGAAGTGGTTAACTACGAGGGCTGGAAATTCAGATCGGATCCGCTCTTCTCTGCCTGCTGCACACAGTCTGTCACATATGCCCTCCCTGTCCGCCAGCGTAATTCATCTTAGAATTAACACCACATCCCCAGTGACACACCAGGAGCAATTTGGGCACTGTGGCTTCAGGCACATGCAGATTTGGACAGGTGTCACTGCGGTGATTATACTTGGGCAACGTGTTGGGCTTTCTTTAATTTAATTTAATTTTTAATAGAGCTTGACATATTGCCAAAGTATAATCAATGCGGTGACATCTGCCTGAGCCCTGGCTCCACAGGTCCTGTCTAGCTCTAGGTCTTATTCCCAACCTTCATTTAACTAACTAATATGCATATTTAATGATGTGCACACAATTTCTTGATCTTGGAATGCAGTATCATGTCTGGCTAGAATGATTTCAAGTTGTTATTGCCTTGTTTCTGTCTCGGGCATGGTCCAAGACTCTCTACTGCTGCATGTTAACTTTCCTCTGGCCCACCTAGCCTCAGAAAAATCATTAATATTTTTATTTACAAGTGTAAATGAAACATTTCCAGAAGAAATAAAATAACAGATTAAAGCTGTCATATTCTGTAACCTTCTCCATGTCAGGTACATATTTTCCCTTTCCTTTAAGATCACCAATTATGCTGTCTGGAAGGTGAGAATGGATTTTGTCTTGTTGTTAATGTTATTTTTTTGTCTTTCATATTAAATCTGATATTAGGTCCAACAGATATATATGAAGTGCTGTGTGGAATTTTCCAGATGCCTTTTTTTCCCCATCCCCCAGTAACAGCTACAACAGCTGAGACCATGGGAACAATTTCCCTGAAGTGCGTTTAACAATCCTAACAGACACTGCCTGCTTGGTTCGCTGACAATTTCTTTTATTCTTTAATAATGATTTCTTTTCATTTAACACCTTAATGAAAACTAATGTAGGAGATAAAACTTGAAATTGAAGTAAAAGTACTCCTATGTTATAATTGGCATTGACCTTACCAATTAAATGTAATAAGAATTAAAATTTTATGTATTTTTAATTGTACATTTAATAAGTGAAGAATATAGCTTGTCTGTTAAATATCCAAGGATTTGTTTAGTTATTGGATTAAGTCCTTAATTTTACGAAATTCAATTACCCGCATGGGGAGAGAGACCATAGTATAGCCAAAAAATAAAAATTACAAAGATTATTTCTTAACCATTTTCCCTTTAATAATGAAAACTCCAATCATAAAAGTATTTGTCAGCTCAAAACTTTTAGTTATCCCCTTCTGTTAAAAGCATATGAAGGAATTGTATACCTTCCAGGCAGCATGTGTAGGGAAACCATTTTAATACTCTCTGGCATTCACCATATAAACCCATTGCACGTAACTGGAAAGAGTTCATTTCTGATGGTCCTGCTGGAGGTTGAGCACAACACTTGAATAACGTTTGGGATCAGAAGCTCCGTTTTTCTCGCTGGGGTGTTCTTGAATCTCACTGGTATTTCATACGCTTATAAAAAGGAAGGGCTGATGTGGTACACCGGGCAATCTTCGGACAAGAGACAGGTTGTACACCCGGTCTTGTGGTATCTGAACGGCGATTCTTGTATAAAGGGAGAAGTCTGTTCTTGCGCATTTAGGAAAAAACATCGTGCTCGGCTTTGAAGTGCACATCTGGAAACCCCTGTTCTCCCCCCTGCTGTTCTGGCAGCTGCAAGTGCCAGATGTGCACAAACACCTGATTTCCTCTCCGGGCTTGGAGCTCCGGACTTGGCCGATTGCCTTTCTCATAGAGCTCATGAAAGGCTGTGGCGCCCTTGCTGCCAAATGCTTTCATCACTTCGTGCTCCCAAAACACAGAAACAAGTCGTGTTGGGACTGTACTGTAGGAGGGAACCCAAGGAAGCAGCAAGCAAGAAGAAGTTTTTTAAAAGGAAGAAGGTTAGTACCAAGTATGGATAGGTGAGATGGTTCCCTTTGCAATTTTATGTCGCCTGCCAGCTTGCCTAGAGAAAAAAAAAAAAAACAAACCAAAACAGACAGTGGCTGTGCTTCCAATTAACAATTCCCGCAGCAAATTTTGACCTGACATAAATAACATGGTATAATATGCAATCTATGTCAGGCAACTTCATTCGCTATTAGCAAATGGATACTAGGATACTGAATGATGATTCATGATCAGGACACCGGGGAAAATTTCTGTCAAATGCAATATAGCAAGTCCCGCTCTCTTATGTAGGTAATGCTGAAAAAGTCTGCAGAAATGAAGTTGGCAAGTTTGGAGCACAAAATGTGTGGAAAACCAGAGGGGAAACCTTGACCCTGGGGACATTAGTAAGAGTTTTGCTTTGGTTTCCATGGGACCAGTTTTTCACTCTGAATTTTACAGGCAAAAGATAGAAGTAATAATAATAATCAGAGAACTCATCCATGGAAAAGGGAATTTGGCTTTTTCCTGGACCAGCAGACGCACATTGTAAGTGTCTCCTCTCCAAATTTGCACTTAGATGGGCCAAAGGAATCCTGCCAAAAATGATGCTATGGAAGCAAGCCAAACACAGCTCCAGCAAGGGCAGAACGGTCCTGGTTCTGCCTAATGGATGTCTCCACATACGACAGTCAGACAGATGAACCAGAAGAGTGCCTGTGTGCGTTAAGGACTCATGGGTGAATGTTTCTGTGACACTTTCCAAGCCCCCCAGGTTAGTCCAATCAGTTGCACCAAGCACAGGATGGAAGTGGGCTTGCCATAAAAAAACCTGTGAATTGTGTTTGAGTATTTCAGTCTTTGGAGTAGATGCTGGGTTTCATGGAGGTTAGAAACTGCCAGAAGAACCAGACTGGGCACATCCAGAGAACCCAGAAGGTGTAACGCCTAAGAGCGGTAGTAACCCCTCTGAGGACCACGTTCTTTCCAGGACACGTTTGAGTTTAGACATCTGCTGGATAATCTGTACTTCTGGAAGGCTCCC
Organism: Fratercula arctica; assembly: GCA_947846985.1. Classification (NCBI taxonomy): domain Eukaryota; kingdom Metazoa; phylum Chordata; class Aves; order Charadriiformes; family Alcidae; genus Fratercula; species Fratercula arctica. Next base: position 1,981,886 of record CANTUZ010000003.1, read on the forward strand.
TGCCTCTGCAGGGGTTCTCTCTCTAACTGAACGAAACCCAGTGCTGTGCTCATCCTCCTCTTAACTTGAAATGCAATTACCATGGTATGATGGATCCACACTACACGTTTTTAGCGTCATACTTACCACCCTTTTTTTATCAATGTCCTTTATGATTGCACAACATCCTTTATCTCATCCTTGAGTAGATCTGCAGGACTCCCAAGAATTGTTATTCTTTGGCTGTGACTGAACCAAAAGGTGTGTCTACTCCCCAGTGTGTGGTGCAATCCTCCTACTCTGTTGTTCAGGGACTTGCTAGAATGCAGTCATCTCCTGCGCTTGGTCTCCCTTTTCCACCTGCTGTATGGAAAGAGTGTGCAATATACCCAGATCTGGACATTGGAAAATATTTCCAGACCAGTTTAAATGGACGCTCTGTTTCTTGATTTCTATCACACCCACTCTTGGTCTTGATTTCACCTGTATTCACAGGTAATGAAAGCCTTGTTCAGTGACTAGCCTTCACGCTCTCCCTCTCCTTCCCGTAGGTGCAGTCACCTTCAAGAGTGTTCAGTGGACTTCTCTTCCAAGCCACTCAAGGACCATAATGTACTTAACCCTGCTGGGGTTAAGATGCGAGTGCTGAGTATAATTCTTCCTGCCTAACGTCCAAGAGCTGGTCATCCCACAGAAAAATATTGTTCCTTTTGCTTCTTGCAGCCTCTAGCTGCAGCTGTACAATTGTGCGGTGCCGCTTCAAAACCTGGGGCCGCTGACATTTAAACAGCTCCCAGAGTGTTACAGACACAGCCTGAAATGGCGAAGGGTGGGGGGAAGCCTCTGAAATCAGTACGGTTTGGTAATCCTTATAATATTAAGTTGGATATTACAACTGTTTTATCATAGGGTTTCTGCACTGCTACGTCAATCCCTTCAATAACAGGTAGATCCTTGTCATAACTCCACAGGATATTTTTATTATTTAGGTTGGGAGATGTGCAATGACATCTGTAAGGATTTAAAAGACAATTGGCAGCTCAGCCAATAGCTAGATATTATCTTGCAAGGTGGAAACAAAATATGCGTGGGGCTTTAAATGAGGAGGGAGAGTGGCAATCTACACTCGGGATTTTCTTTCTGCAGAAAAGTTTGCAACCTACCTCTGTATCTTCGCCGTTATAATGCTCTCCTTGCTTTTGAAAGCAGGAGCTACCCCACCGTTTATTTTTTATGTCTCTCTCTGTTGACTACGTAATAGTGGAAAGATGGCAGAGGACACAGAAAGAAAACAGGTAGATTTGTGTGTGTGTGTGTGTGTCAAGACTCATGTAAAAAGAATTAGGAAAGGAGCACCTGATGGATGCGAGCGTATAGTTATAAAATGCTTCTGTTGTATGTATTGTCCTATAAACTCGTCTCATCTCCTTGCTTATGCTCTTGAGGGCAATGGCCTCACTTTTTCTCGCACCACCTTTCCTAGAGGTTTAAAATTTAAGACACTTCTAAAAGGACCCCTCCCCCTTCCCCATCACCCACCACCCCCCATTAATTCCCATCTTGACCTCTGGCACACGTGGACTGCTGGTCTTCCTCACCCCTCTAACGCACAAATTGGGGAGGTTGGCTGGGCAAGTGGGGAAAAGGCCCCTGCAGCTTTAAAGGGCAGTGCCTGACCCCACCCCTGTGGGTGAGTACATAAGGGAGGGTTCGGGACAGGTCTTCTCAGTGTGGCGGGAACACCTGGGTGGCGCAGGAAGCCTGAGGGTGGAGGTCCAGGCAGCTGGGGACTGTGCTTTGGGGGTCTGCAAGTGGGGTGAAGGCATCAGTTGGGCAGTGCCTGGTGCCTCCTGCCATCACATCTGACTTTCGTGGTCCTGCAGACCCAGCTGAGCTACCCTGTCCCCTTCAGCTCCGCCACCCTGGGTATTTCTAATCCACGTTCACCTCTCCCTCTTTGCTCAGCCTAAGACAAGAGTGAAGTTTTGCTTTGGCGCACGGGCACAAGGCAGGTTTCAGGAGCACGTTGCTGTGGCCACCCCACCCAGATGGTGAGACCGAGGTGGGTCATGGGATGCTTGGCTGCTGGGCATATTAAAAAAAAAAAAAAAAAAGAAAAAAGCCTATGTATACTTATCACGACGTACTTGCCTCCTCTCTGGCTGAAGCTGTGCATTCGCTTTGAATTTAGGCCTCTGATCAAAATAACCATTGGAAAGAAATCGCATAATAGGTGAAATGTGCTCAACCCTTGGTTTATTTGGCAGCCATTTGCCTATGCAGTTTTATTTATAGTGTTTATTTCAAAGATTGATGGTAGCTGACAGGAGGTACTGAAACAATTGATAAAGGCGACTGACATTTTGTCAGCTGTCTGGGTGACAGGAATATATTGCTTGTGTTTAAACTGTTTTGCACGAATAAATCATCGTTGATGCCAAAATTCACCTTTGGCCCTTTCCAACTGGTTCTCGAAAAGTGGCTGGGAAAGGTGTTTGCTTAAGCAGTGAGCAACTTACTGTGAGGAGCAGATGCTTACCCTCAGTAAAATTTTCCTTAGCAATACTATTTTAATATTTAAAGCATTATATGAAGCATACTTGAATCTGTTCATGACAAAGTTAAGGACAAAAATATTATTCTTCCTTTTGAATGCTCTGTAAAAAAGTAACTAGACGGTGAAGACCTGTGGGGCAGCTTTTAATATGGATGAGGAGGAAGGCTCCGTGTGGTGTATTTTAGTTATCCTTTTCTCTTTGAAAAGGTGCTAACAGTCTTTGAAAGGACTGAAGACTTGTACCTGCCAAGGCTTTCCACCTGCCTGGGATTCTCCAAGTGACGCATGCTCTAGTCCCACCATGTTATGCAAAAGCGATCAGTTTGATGAGTTTTGATCTCTTTGTTTCTTCACTGCACCTCGAAGTCAACGTAAATGCCTAAAGGGCAAAGAGTTCTGATGTATAAATATTGCGTAGGCAAACTGCATGAGGGGTACGCCTTCCGTGGGCATGTGAAAACCGAGGGGGTGGCATGAGTCTCTGAGCTACAGAGAATTTGTACTACCCTTCAGAGAATTACCTTCTGCTTTTACAAATGTGCTGTCTTCAGGGCTTCTCATTGCCACCCTGTTTTCCAAAGGAGGCAGTGGTTGAGCCAGGGACAGGCGTGACGGAGCAGCCCTCGCCTGTCCCCGCACAGCTCCTAACATGTCTCTCCATAAGGCATTGAGGACATGATTGAAAGCGATGGGACGTAGCTGAGCCCTTAATCAAACCATTCAAACGAGGAGTGAGGGAAATCTTTTCCAAGACTTGACAATTCAGTTGCGTGTGTTGGATTTTTTTTTTTTTTTTTTTTTTTTCACGATGAAAAGAACATCAATGTTACTATAATTGCCTGTACGTGCGCACTGACAGGGCCAGTGAGCCCAGATGCTTCTCAGGTTGATATGTTGTGGAGCTATCTTCCTCCCCTGGCATGCTTTTCACTTCTTGGTGCTCTTCTTTCCATCTGAACTTGATGCTGTCATGTAACAATAAGAAAGCACCTCTCAGAAACGTACGAAAGGTCATAGCCAAACACAGTCTATATCTCTGCAGATTGGGTATCACTAGTATTTACCCAAACAAACCCTTGGTGCTAATGGAGCAACAGCAACGAGTAACAGAAACCGGGATGGGGGGAGAAGAGAAAGTTCATCTTGAGCTTAAATACAGCTGATCGTCTGTTTCTATTGCGGTGTTTATTGTAGAGCTGCGTGGGATTATTTTAACAGTCTTGGAAATAAATTCATCCAAGATAATTAAGATTTTTTTTTTAATTCATAGGGTCTGTTCATCGTGCTTAATAGCTCTGGGCATGAATACCAATAGATATCTGCTTCTGCAGAATGTGTTTTATGAATTTTTCTTTCCGGCTCTCTGAAACTCCATGGCTTTCCATGACTGGTATTTTTGCAGAGCTGCAGGATAAAGCCCCATTGGGGTCTTGCTGTGCACCAGCACATGGGGTGTGTTTATTGAAAATGGCTTGGCATTTAGGCTTTTTCCATTGGCACTAATACGCACCATGTCAGGTTACATCAGGCTGTGTTCCATCATATGACTTGATGGGACTTGATGTGACCTGACATAGCACAATGTATGTGTCTCCTTACATCAGAGACTAACAGAACTACAGCTTAATAAGGAGTGCACAAAACACAAGGGCTTTATCGCTGCCTCTGATCAGAGGCAGGTAGCACGTGTTAGGTTTCTGGCAGACATTTATTTGTGACTTTTTTGCAGTGAACTCCCATCTTGCTGTCTGTAGCCTTATGTAACTATAGATCCGTTGCTAGGTCAAAGACCACTTTTTATCATTCCCTCTTGCAAATGTATTGAGAATGCAGTAATGTAATAGATCAGGCATTTTGCCAACTCAGTGATTCAGTTTACCATTCTGGCCTGTAATGTTCTCATTTTCCCCTTCCCTGATCTCTTAATTTGTAGTATTGGAAAAAGTGTTGTATTTAGCGTGACTTTCAACTTCTATTTTCAAAGTTTCTCTCTGCATCTCTAATGCTACTGTCTATCTGCTCTGCCATCTTCTCGTAATCTACCCACTGTTCAATACTTAATTAAAAAAGTTACTTAGGTACGGTTGAGTGACCTCTTTTGAAACTCTATCAGTAACTCCATTCTGATTTCTGTAGTTTTAGTGAATGCTTGTATAAGCATTGGTTAGAAAAGTGAAGGTCTTAAAGAGACCTGTGCTGATGTCTTGCAGGGAAACTCTCCATTGCTTTTGTGGAAGAAAGTACTACCAAGATGTATTTCATAAAGGGGTTTTGTGGACAAAGGAAGGCAAGTCCTTCACTTCTACAAACAAAGCAGGAGTGCAGCAGGTTTTTGTCTCTGGGGGTGGAGCCGCTTTTGATGCTGGGGGCCTATTTTTCTTCTTCAGCTCTAGTCATCTGTTGTTGTTAATACGTTTTCACCACTACCAGGCACACATCAGAGACTGGGGAGCATATAAGAGTGCTGAGTTGATTGAGCTGACTCTTGGAAAAAAAGAAAAAAGATTTTGCTAAAGCAAGACCCTTTACATGAGGCCTGCTCCTGACCTGTCCGTACACCTGCCCCTCTCGTATGGCTGGATAGTGTGTTGGTGAGTGATTGTATTTCTGTACGGACTTATTTTGTTAAAACTCAAGACTCTGAGTGTACTAGACAATAAGGCAGGTATCAAGAGGTGCCTGGGATGCCCAAGGACAGGCTGTGATCAGCTCTTGTCTGCCGAATACAAGGCATGCTAGACCAAACATTGCTCTATAGCAGTGTGGCTAGACAGCCACAAGTCGCAGAGGAAGCCAATGCAAAGTTAGCTCGTGGGGTTTTTTTGTTTGTTGGTGGTTTGGATTTTTTTAAAATATATATGAAATTCCTTAAGAAAATTTCAGTTGGATCTGTTCTTCTCACGTCGAGCTTTTGAAATGTCTGCCTCGTGTTGCAGCTGTTTTGGTAATAAGCTCATCACTTAAAATCTACATCCAAGTGTAACTGTGCCCTATGGCTTTGCCCGCTCTGAGGTTAGGTAAATTTGAGTAAAGAGCAGGGCATATTGCATGCACAGCTTTTGTGTCCCCAAATTAGTTTCTTTCTGGAAGAAGCCATGGCCTGCAGGAATAGGGTATGCACCAAGGTCTTGTTACAAGCCTGGGGTCAGGATGCTGCCGGAGTGCTCACTAGAAGAGCAGGACTGTGGAGGGTCTCACAGGGATCGCTTACCCCAACAAGTGAAGCAAGCCCAAGGTAGCGTGGAGTATTTCTTGAATTTCAGGCTCCTTGACCAAACTGACTGCATTGCAACCAGGTATGCAGGCTGGATCATCAGTTGTAGTCAACCTCAAATGCTTCAGAGAAGGTGCAAGATTGCAGTAATCAAATGTAGGATAACAGTCTGGTGGGGTCAAGCCCTGAATATTTATCCACGTTCCAGATCTTAGCATTGACTGGGTCTTGTTAGTTATATATATATATCTGTGTGTAATGTCTGTTTAAATCCTGTTCGAATCTCTTCATTTGAAGAAAAAAATGTATGAGAGCAAATATATTTCAAGAAATGATAATAAAAGGCACAAAACCATCATCGCTGCCTAGTATTTGGAGGAAAACGTAACCACGAAAACTTGAGCGATGACTGTAGGTGTGGCAATGATGGAGTAAGTGTGGTGTCTACAAGTATTGACAGTGAATGAATGAATGAATGAATAAAAATGCTAGCTGCATCTAGTGAATAAAGCCTGTGACTGTCTGAACTGCTTAAGAAATATCTTGCTCTTGTATGAGTATACAAACCAAAAATATTCCCATTTTCAGGTTTATGAATTTTAAATGAACCCTAAAATTAACACTTGTATCACAGGGGGAAAAAAAAAATCCATATTTCAAAGAATCAAAGGAGAAAAACATGAAGCTGATCTTATTGACTGCTTCATAAAGAAATTGAGAAACTCACTTTACATATATTCACTTTTTGACATCTTTAAATGGTAATTTCATCTTTTAAATGTCTTTTCATTCTGTGTCTTCATCTTTCTTCTTCAAAACTCCCTTTCAAGCTTCTGAAGATATGTGATTTTTCTTTAGTATCAGGCAAAATGGTTTGGAGTATTATCAGCCAAATATATGGAAGTCAGGCTTCCTCTCTTGAGTTGGGGGGGTGCAAGGGGGAAAAAACATTCACAGTTGGCTACAGCAAGATGATTTTAATCTGGCATTTTGGCAATCTGAAATTGTTTATTTTTACACATGTGTTTCTTTTAGTCCTCTTATGTTAGCATACTCCTTATCTTATAAATATGGCATAGCATAATCTGAACGATTCTTCATTTTAAAAAAAATAACAGTTTCTGCCCGCTGGCTATTTAAGGCAGCTTATTCTAAAATTCATTTCAAAGGGGAGTTGTAATCTGACTTTTCACTCCAAATAGATTGTGAGATTTCTAACAGTGCTCCATTCCTCCAGAAGGTCTGGTATCCAGAATGACAGGAACCAGCTATAGGAAACTGTTGACTGCTGAAGCCTACAGTAACTATGCAAAAGGATTTCCATTCCTCAAAATACATGGGCTGGATTTCAGTTTCTATTCCTTCAAGTGCTTGTAGCCCTCTGCATGAGAAAACGGTTGTTTCCTCATGCTCTACTCTTCAGCATTTCATCCAGGAAAGCTGTACAAGTATGGTGTGGAGCACGTAACTTAGTAGTAATTTTCCTTTTAGAATTATTCAGATCCAACCTACCACCCTCTGCAATTCAAAGGTCTGCTGTGGGTATTACCCCTCCTCATCTGCTTCTCTAAGCTCATCCTTCTGTGGTAACCCATGGAGCAAAAAATGACTTTTTTTCTCTGTAAAGTTAGGGCAGCTGTGGCAATAAGGTCTGAGCTATTTGGTGGCAATGGAGTGTTTTGGGTAATTGCAGTGCCAGCTGCTAGACTCTATTGTACCACCTGTGGAACTTAGGAAATTTCGAGGCAGGTACTGTTGTCATCTGAAATCTGAACAGCTGCAATTATGTTGTGACAAGTAATAAGAATTTTCTATTTCTAGTTCAGGAAACATTTGTTTACACTTTGGATGTGTTGATCAAAGGCTCTGGGGTGACTCACAGTCCTCCTTCAGGAAGAATTTTTGTCTAGACAGATGGGTATTCCTTGTGCCCAGCAGTGAGTACAGCACATTCAACATTATCATTTTGAATTAAAATGAATGGTTCAAGTCATAATTATTGATGCACTGTTCTTTCTTGTTTGAATAAACATTACATTATTGCCTGTCTAGAGTACATCTTAATTGTAGAAACTCTACATTTTATTAATCTTACTTACCTCTGCTTCAATATTTAAAGGCTGGGGATGGAGGTAGAACAGGAGCCTTTGAGAAATCCTTTGTCTGTAATTGTCAAATGGCCAGTGGCTTCAATGGAGGTACACAGCTGCCCTGTGGAGCATATAGAATTGAGGAGTAAAGAGCTTGTGGAGGTTTTAGTGCTTTTTTTCTCCAAAGTTAGCTAAAATAGTGCCTTGCCTTTACCCAGTGTTGATGAAATGGGCTGTTCAGATCTTCTGATCGTATGTAGCTTGGTCAATGTGTGTGGGGGTGTGTGTGTGAGGAGAAGGACAAATCATAATTTTCATCTTACAATAGCTCTTTTTAAAAAACAACCTTCAAATATCATTGAGTACATGTTAATTTAAAGTAAACCTTATATCGACTGTCAGCATCCAATAAGAAATTGGTCCTCTAGCAAAACAAGTACCTTCCTCTACTCTGACTTGACCCATTCCGAATTGTATTGCTATCCATCAGCATCTCCCAAAACTGTTTTCTCTATTGCCATCATATCTGTATCTCTGGTGCAAGCCTGATTGTCTTAACTTGCCTATCATAGCATACGGCTTCCCCAGAACACTTGTACCTATTCAGTCCGTGCAAAACACCTCTGTTAAACAGAAATGATACGGTGGAATTAAATTCATCTTTCTGTTGGCTTTCATCAACTGCAAGAAGTCATGCTCTTGTTGCTTTCACACTTCTCCAGATTAACCCTCTACGCCTCCCTGCTCTGTCTGTGTCTATGATATGATACGGTGATGTACATGATTAACATTCAGAATAAGCCACATTATATCCTTACGCGGCAATTTAATTTTAAGTGATATTATGAAGCTGTATTGTGCCATGCCTTCAGTCAGGACCCTACCTGTCCACCATTTTTTCCCCGTACGTGTATAGGAAAGGGCTTTATGGAGTTGCGGTGTAAAGAGTGCCATAATCGATTCCAGTCAAATTAAACTGTTTTGCTCAGATATTTCTTTTTTAAAATCCTCTGCTTTTTGAAAAAAAAAAAAAAAAAAAAGACTGCTGTTGTAGTCAGCAGTTTCACCTGCTTGAAGTATAAAGCTACTGTGTTTCATAGATTATTAGGTCTCCTATTTCCAGACAGGAGCGCATTCACATAGCACTATTGTTTTCTGGGCAGTGCTAATGATGGACACCAAAAAAAAGTGGTCTTGCACATGCACAAAGCTTGAAGAACAGTGGCATGTGCCATTTCAGCTAGGAAAGAACATCTGTTTATTTTCACTGGTGATAGCAGATGTACAGTCTGCTTCCCAGGATAGTAGTTATAAAGGAAGAAGCACATTCATATAAACGCTGTGAAATGTTTTTTTTGCTCTTTCCCATCAATTGTAGTGGAAATGAAGGCACGAGTTTGTGACTCTGCTGTTCTGAGGACATGCCAGAGAAGGGCACGAAGCAAAATCCAACGAATTTATCAGGAGATTTTTCATGGGTTTCATTAGTGACCTTTGGGTCAGCCCCTAAAAGTGAGTTTTCTTTTCCTGGGGAAAACCAAAGTTTTTAACATCCCAACGTGGGAATAAGATTGGCTTTTCATTAGCATTAGTTATTCTGGATTTAAAGTCTAAGGAAGTAAAGTAGATTGGTGATTATCTATGTGTCTGCTCAATCTACTTCATAATGAACTTTAAAATAATTTGGAGCGCTACAATGACAAATACCCTACCCCTTCAGAGAGACGTACCTAGTGTACTTTTCAGGATTGATAAGTAGAGCTTGCACTTTTTGACATCAGCCTATTCCCTTGAGTGAATTTTAAGTTGCATTGTATTCACTATGGGGCCATCTTCTGGTCAGTTTGCTGTTATAAATAAGCACGCTATTTATAATTGCATGTAATAGAAAGTGTGCATTAGAAACATTTATGGTATCTACCATAAGTGCTAATTAAATTACATGGTGAATGTGGGCCTCACTGATTTAAATATGTTGAACACTTTGCAATATTGTTATAAATAAATGAACATATGCTCTCTTCTCCCTTGCTACCACTCTATCTCATTATCCTGTTAAGCACCTTAATTTTCTTTGACTCCTCTGCAAGGGAAAAAAAAAAAAATATCAAAATTCAAAGGTTCAACCAGAATCTGAGGCATCCTGGCAACAAATATTATCTTGTGTAATCTTTCCTTTTTTTTCTGATGAATTTGACCCATTTTAAAAAAACCCCATGTTGTGTACAAAGCAGTGATAGATCACGCGTGCAAAAGTTTCAACAAGACCTTGTACTTCAGTAACTGGTGTTTTTTTTCTCCCCTTATCTAGCTAGTTGTTTTTTTTCTCTTAGTTCTCATGAATGGAGAGCTAGTTAACAAAATGCAGTTATTTCTATGATGCTGTACAGAGAAGAATATTCCCTTGATCTTAAAAGCTACTTGCAAGCTTTTAGAAGGTCACAGACATGTCAGTCACAATGCATTACTCCTCTTTATCATCCATGGTAAATATCTAAGTGCAAAGCTATTTTCAGTCTTGTAGTATGTCCTATGCTATGTTCTGTCTGATTCCTAGCCCACAACAATCATTTTCTTTTTGTAAAACCAACAGTGAATGATCTTGCAAAACTCAGGAGCCAGGCTACAGATTGAGGTATTCATACTTGTTGAAGGCACAACTTTTTTTTTTTTTTTTCCCAAGCACGTGCAACAGTTATAACCTATTCTTTCTTTCTCTATATTGTCGTCTGTGCAGTTTCAGCAGCATAACCAATTCTTCTGCTTGACAACTGTCTACACGTTAAGATGTTTATTAATTCCCTGTAGCTTGTACTGGAGCCAAAGCATAACAAACTTGATGGAGTGATTCCTGCCCACTCTGTGCTTTGGGTTCAGCCATGATTGCGAAGAGCAACTGAAAGAATTTTAAGACTGAGGATAATTATATAGGCAAATGGCTTCAAGGTTATTATTATTACTTTATTATTAGCTGTAATTACAATTGTTAATTCAGGCGATTACAGGCGATATGCTCTGCTCTTGGTCCAAGAAAATACTAGTAGAGCGCAAATAGTAAATTCCTATAAGTCATTGTTTGAAGAAAGGCATCAGAATGAGATTGATTCTGAACATTCAGCCCTACTCACTAGGGATTGTTTGCTGACATTAAATCCTAGAGGAAATCCCTAATGGATAGGTTTGTATCTGGGTTGCAGATGACTTTGAGTGCAACGGCAGATTTACTGCAGGAGGCAGAAGGTGGCAAAACCCTACACAACTGCACAAGGACCATCTAGGTTTGAACCTTTCTGCTTTTCTGTCCCTTTCATCATCCATTTTCCTTTGCAGTTCTCTTGAGTACTGCTCCTTCTCTCCTTGTGCATTCCTCATGTCAGAGCTCTGTTTTCTTGGCCTTGTTTCTCTACCCTTTCACATCTTGTTCTCTGTCTCTGCCTTATGGCTAAGAAGCTACAATCCAGACTGCCGCCCCAACCTGTCATCTCCAGAAGAGCTTTGCTCATATTTCAGATGTCTTCCCCAGTATGTCTGAGGTCAACTGTCTTGGTTGTTGTTTCTTTCCATCACTCACTCTGCGCTCTCTTGTGCATTTGGAATGTCTGCAAGTGACTGCCTAATAGCATCATCTGACCTGCCACCTGATTGTTATTCCTAAGCAATATTGAAAGGAGATGCCCCAGTGGGAAGATCTAATGTGTGCTGTGTTACCTGGGCAGGAGTCGAGTCCTGAAGGGTTCAATCTCTTGGTTGCTCAGGTATCAGCGTATCCTAGTGTATCCATGCCTCCAAGCGTCAGTAGCACGGATTTACTTTATGGGAAGGAGAAACATGGTGCGGTCTGAAGGCAGCTGCTGTCAGCAGATTTGATTGCTGTTGCAGGAACAACAGGAGCCAGGGTGACTGTTCAGTGACTACAGGTGAGGGACCACAGAGCTCTGGCAGTGCATTTAGAGTCCTGTTTATCAGGTATGAAAATGGGGGGCAACAGAGTGAGGTGCTGGTCTCTTCTACCTTCCAAACAGCCTGGATGGCCCAAACCAAGGCAATATAGATGCAATCTGGATTTTTGAGGGAACTTTCTTGGTCAGAATTTGATTTTCCTGACTGATCAGGTGAAAACCGTGCTCTGTCATTAACAAAAGGTTGAGAACTACAAAGCCATGCAGAAGGAACTCGAGATTTTAGTGTAAAAATTCATGTTCCTTTTGTCCTCAGTTCCACACTTCCTTATAAAAGGTGAAAACTCTGTTCTTATCTCCTACAGGATGGTCCTGCCGTAAAGGGAAGACCTGCTATTTTAAAGCTTATAGCAATCATTTTGCAGCTTTAAAAAAAATAAATTATACCATCCCTTATACCATCCCAGCTTTCATTTACCCACTGTGTTCTGTAGCTAGGGCCTAAGAAGCACCAGCAATCACATTATCTGTTAGGCTCAATTAAAACAACAGCTGTGTTCCAAAATAATACGGAACTGCTGTACTTGATAATGCATTAGTGGAATAATACTGTGGAGGTGCAGGTTATAATAATCAGGACCACTGGAAAATTATGGGGAATTATGGGCTTTTCCAGTGTCTGTATGTTTTTTCCAGTTCACATCATCACTTTTTGTGTTCCGTCAGTACTTTTGGGTTTGTTTGAGTTTTACCATTTAATGGAGTTCTGGGTTTGGGATTTCTTTCAGATTCTAAGCCCTTCATTCTTGCTCATTGTCTCCTAATTTTTCAGTGCTGTTGCTGAATTGTGTTGCTAGAACGGTGTTTTACCTGTTGCAAAGGCAGATCTTTCCAAGGAACCAATTGCCAACATAAGCATAAAGTGAGCTTTTAGGCATTTAGTGAACAAAACATGGTGAGGCTTTTTTATCCCACAAAGCAGAGGAGAGAAAAATTTGAGTACAGGTAAAACATTTGCAGAATATCTGAGGAATAGTTGAAGTTCTGAAGACGTTTGTTACGCGGTGCCTGGAAGCAAATGAGAAGATGAGGAAAGGAAAGAGAATTGAACCTCTCAAAGCAGCGGCAGTTCTGATGTTTTTAGGTAGCACATATCTTAATAAAAACTTAGTAGTATGTTTGTGAGCGTGCACGCATGCACAGATATAATGCAGTGGAGATTTAAGCAAACAGCATTACACAAAGCAATATTATAGGTTATTCGTTGCTAGATAATACTAAACAGAGAAGCATCTTTACTTTTTAAATGTTGAAAAAACAGAAGAAAAAATGGTCATTACTTTGTAAAGGAATTTGCAATTCTCCTCTGCGTGTTGCTTTTTGTGTTCAGCTAAATGTCAGTTCCTGCAATTCTGGGAATAGCCAGGGAAAATCTCCACAGTGGGCTGTTGTACAGGAGCAGTATGCTTCCTCTTCTGGTATCTTCTGGCGTCAGGTTTGGCGCGAGCACTGTCAGCTGTTAGCACAGGAGGAGGGGGGAAAATGGTTATAAAGCCCTGGGGGGTAGGGTGGACCCAAAATCTTGTGGACCTACTATCCTCAAGGTAAGAGCCACCCGTCTCTCCGAGAAGAAAGTAATCTGGGTGGTGTAAAAGTTTGCCTGAGTACAGCTAAAAGCAGTAAGGAGCGATAATCAGATAAGCAGCAGGAGCAAAGAATAAAACCAAATGAGCATCAGACAAGTAGTAGCAGAATGAAACTGCTCTGTGCATTGATGCCCATGACCCTTTTATATTATATCTGTTATTCCCACAAATACCTTGCAGCAAACAAAGCAGCAAGAGCAAGGTAAAAGTTTTTCACATCATAGAATCTTCATAGTTGGAAAGGACCTTTGAGATCATCGAGTCCAACCATACACACACACAAAAAAATCCCTACAATCTCTGTCACTAGAGCATGCCCTGAAGTGCCAAATCTACACGTTTCTTAAATATCTCTAGGGATGGTGACTCAACCACATCCCTGGGCAGCCTGTTCCAGTGCCTGACCACTCTTTCAGTAAAGGAATTCTTCCTAATATCTAATCTAAACCTCCCCTGCCACAACTTCAGACCATTTCTTCTGGTCCTGTCATTATTGACCTGGGAGAAGAGGCCAACCCCCACCTCTCTACACCCTCCTTTCAGGTAGCTGTAGAGGGCAATGAGGTCTCCCCTCAGCCTCCTCTTCTCCAGACTAAACATGCCCAGTTCCCTCAGCCTCTCCTCACATGGCTTGGTCTCCAGACCCCTCACCAGCTCGGTAGCTCTCCTCTGGACACGCTCCAGCACTTCAGTGTCCCTCTTGTACAGAGGGGCCCAGAACTGAACACAGCACTCGAGGTGAGGCCTCACCAGTGCCGAGTACAGAGGCACCATCACTTCCCTACTCCTGCTGGCCACGCTATTCCTGATACAAGCCAGAACACTGTTGGCCTTCTTGGCCACCTGGGCACACTGCTGGCTCACGTTAAGCTGTCCGTCCACCAGCACCCCCAGGTCCTTTTCTGCTGGGCAGCTTTCCAGCCACTCTTCCCCAAGCCTGTAGCGTTGCTTGGGGTTGTTGTGACCGAAATGCAGGACCCGGCACTTGGCCTTATTAAACCTCATACAATTGGCTTTGGCCCATCGATGCAGCCTGTCCAGCTCCCTCTGTACCTATGCACCTATGCAGCTTACAGTAGACGTGGCAAAAGCAGAGAGTCAGTAAGATAGAAACATCTGAACAGGTAGTTTGTTTCCAAGGCAAAACACTTTATTATTCTGTCGTGTTTTTTTCTGGATAGAATCATAAAATGGCATGAAAGGCATTAAAAAAAAAAAAAATTGTTTATGAATTTCATGCTCTTACATCGAGAGGGCCCTGAAGTGTGATACTAATGTGCTGCACTGGGGCGCTCTCAAACACTGTGGTTGAATTGTCCTTTGTTTCTCACTGGAGCAGAGGCTGGGATCCAGGGGACCCTCACCCTCAGTGGTGTTCTATTAAATCATTGTCCGTGACCCAGTGGAAAAATCCTGGTTTTAGACCAATACATACCCTGATGAACGCAGTTTAGGGGCACTTGCCCAGAAGTGCTTAGGGGCCAAATCTGCTAATAGAAGTAAACAAGTGTGAGTCATAAAGAATTCAGATTTTCAGTTGAACAAAATCATATAGAGTTCCAAAAGTGGATCAAAAGATGAGATTACAGTGTTCACTGCTTAATTTACAGTCTGGCTTGAAGAGGCCAGTGTTGTCTTTGTCCTTCTTACTTGCCTGGAAGTAAGGAAAGGTTGAAAACAATAGAAGAACGTTGTTGCAGAATGATTTCCCTGCTGGTGTCTCCATTTTCCCCCCCTCACCCTGGCTGAGGAGATATGGATGAGCATTGTTACATTTTTCATTTCCTCCAAAGCAGAGAAATACTGGGGTCCTCTCTTGTCTCAGACTTCTGGCTCTGACACAGTGCCCACTGCGGTGGTGCCTGAGCCTTTCAGCAGTGCGCTGAGAGGTGTCACTGATGCCTGTGACATGTGCTTCTCCCTCTTCTCGCCTGGGTTTTATTAGATTTCTGTATGGTATACATATGTCCAATTAATTAAGGCAGGTTGAAATATGTTTTTCTCTTGGAAGTCTGCAGAAAGTGTTGAAGCCTGTGATAGAGCGGAAAATGTTGATGCTGCAGGGTTGTACTTCACAGCCTTGTAAAGTCCCTCAAGGAAGTCTGTCTCCTGCACAAATGAGATTTACCCTTTCCAAAGACAGTTCCTCTGTGCTCGAGGAGTGCCACGGCCTGTGATCCTCCTCTCAAGTCTTACATGCTACCACCACTCCTGAATATCTTTCTCCGTGAACCCCTATTTGCATCCACGGCCTAATGAATCTCAAATCTTCGTATTGTACCTTGCAAGTGCCGAGACGGTGGAGGATGACTGCTGCAGGGTATAATTTCCTCTGCGTATGTAAAACAGGTGAGCAGCCCCCAGCCAGGCTGAAAATTTGCAGCAAAAAGTCTTCAACAGTGAGAGCGCTTACTTGTTCCTAGCGCCAGAGACACCTGGCGTCATGATCAGTTACTTCTCGTTTCTAGAAATAATGCACCTCTTTTGGTAACAATTGTGAAAAGTGGCCTTTTTAATGTGTTGTGTGTAGAAACAAGAGAAAATGCAAAACTGAATATTCTTTCTAGTTTCAGCAACGTGACGAAGAACATTGAGCACTATTTTCGTGTTTTACAGTCTGTATAAACTTGGTATAGCCCAAGTGTCTCTAGCTGAGCATGTTGAAATTATAGCTGTAGCGTATATGGAAACGTTTATTCATTTGTTTGAATGTACTTTTCTGTTTCCCAAGAGAAAGGATTTTGGAGCAGGCTTCACAGATCACCTTGCTTCAGCCCAAACTACATTCATTTAAAAATGTTTGCTGTGCTGGACGTTTCAGCTTCTTACAGTCTGGGTTTGCCTGCTGTGGATATTGCTCTGGTTGCATGGATCATTGCACAGAGAACAGATATGCCCTTCCTTGCTCTCCACTAATAATCAGGAGGGAAGTTGCAACTTATGTTTCCCTGTAATGAGGTTCTCAAAAAACAAACAAGCAAGCAAACAAAAAAACCTCTTTGTAGCTCGTGGGAATAGATGGTCTCTGAATTGTCTTGCTGACCCTTTCTCATTGCAAGCGCTTATGATGTGAGTCCCATGGTGTTTGATCATGGAGTGGGTTCACATTTAAAATTTGCATCGCGGCTGTTTTCGCTTGCTTATGACAGGGTGTTTACTTTCATCCACTTGAAACCTGCAGACTCCAATTTTCATGCCTAAGAAAAGAAAACACGTGGAAAAGCAAGGCTAGTACTCATGCAGGCTTAAACTTACGAATGTCAAAGACCTCTTATACTTCTTTTTGGATCCAGTACTGTACCTCTCCCTCGAGACCTTCATAAAGGCGTGGTGGCTCTGATGATACTATCTCAAACAGCAAACATCACTTAATAGCTCTAATGAAATCTCATCAAGCAACTGATCCCTAAAAGGTATCTTCTTTGGTAAGTGCATGTAAAAATAATCGAGTTTTATGAATCAAACAGATTAGTTGCTATTTATTTCTTTGATGTTATCGTGCTCCTGATAAACAGAAAATCCTCAAGAACTGGCATGCCATTTTAAGTCTGTGTTTCCCATTCGAAAGAGAACTACACCTGGCTTGTTTCAAATAATGAAGAAGTGTTGCTTTCATGGGCATCTTTGTGGTGTTCTGCACCATTGTACGGGTGACTTAAGGCACCGCGTTTCTCATTCAGATCCATACAGAATATATCCCCGGCCTCTTCTGAAACTAACATCTTTAATACTAAAGGTATCTGCTCCAAAAAAAAAATGAACTCAGACAGGACAAATGAAACCTTAGTATGAGATCATATGAGAAATCAGTGGTGCAACCATCAGTAGGCAGTCTACGTTTCTACCCCTCATGTCTCTTTCCTACTCAGCTAACAGGACAATTCAGTTCTGGCTGTCCATACAAAATGGCAGTGGACTCTGTCAATGTTTCTGCAACTTCAGAGAGAGGCATTTTTGGTAGCTGTAGAGCGAGGAGCTCTAAGATGATGCTGGAATTACTCTGGATGGGCGAGTGCAGAATTCACCCTCCCGCAGCGAAGTTAGGTTGATGGTAGCTTGCGCTTTTGAGCTCACTCTCACAGCTTTCTCTCCTTCAGGGGTATATGCCTTCGTCTTGCTTAGCCACGTTGGTTTGAGCTATATAAACCACTTCTTATAGCAGCAACCTTTTTGCAGTTGAAGACTGAAAGAGCTCTTCTTTTATAACCGTTTCAATGGCTTTTTATATGGTTACCAGTGGGAATTTTATACCACTGGACTTTAAGGTGTCATTCCAGACTCAAGTTACTAAACGAGTTAAGTAGACCTGGCTTAGTTCTCTCTGGAAAGACCCATTTCTGGGGTCACCATTAGATGTAAGCACCCCCATGTTTCATGTTTGTACTAAAGAACAGTGACATCTCTGATTCTTTCTTTCTGAGGGAGACTGACAAACCCTTCTGGTCTAGGAAGATCTAGCTTTCCTATACTTCAGGGTCAGATAAATAGAATAAGGTATAATCCTGCCCCCCAAAATGGTTTCTAGAGGAGCTATGATATTGGTCTCTGGAATCAGTGATAATGAGCATGCCAGCTCCAATACTGAAGTAAACTTTGGTTTATGGAGATGTTTGCCTGTGAGTGCAGAGTGCAAGTACTATACAGAAGGGGTTACTAGATAGTTTTCTGCTGAGCCTCAAAGCCCTCTCTGCTCTGGAGCCTTGAACTCTGAAAGACAGTAGATGGCCTTTTTTTTTTTTTCCTCCTTTTCCTTCCTTTTTTCAGTAATCGAGACCCTTACCTGGACTACGGCATACGTAGAAGGGCCCTAGCCATGTCTGCGGTGTATCTTATGAGGAGATGAAACAGCATCTCATGTCCTGGAGAAAGCAGAACGACACAAGACGTGTAACGTGAGAGCTGAATGTCCATTTCTGTCAGGGTGGTAGCCAAGTTCACCATGGAGCAATCCCAGTTCGCGCTGAAGACTGCAGTGCTCCTGTGCCAATAGAAATGGTGCAAGAAATGAGGGTATAATCTGCTCTGAAAACGTGTAACTACCTTACCATGTCTAACAGTAGTTAGCATTGCAGCAGGGCTACTGCAAACTTACTGATTAGGATAGTTCGGAGCCTGTTGTTGATGCATGGAGATTTATCCACCATTTCCATTAGGAGTAATCTCCTGCCCATTGATCCTTAGGTACCCTCCTCCTGCTCCACTAGGAAAACCCGATTTAACTTTCATTCAGTTCAGATAAATAGTACTGCTGGCTGAAACAGGATTTGCTTTCCTGCTCACCTTTCCAGAAAGCCATCCCCAACTGCATTTTCTGAACAAAGCTTCTCTCTTCCAACTACACATAAAGGAATATAAAATGTTTTGCTACTTTTTCCGGGGATTTAGTACATAGTTTCAGTGCTGTTCCAATACTACAAGGTCTAACATTTAGACGTGAGTTAGCTTTTTGCGGCAACTGCCACGAATGTAAGCATGTGGTGTGTTTTCCGAACAATACCTCGTGATGGTTAAGGATCTTGAGGTGGGGCGATTTTCCTTGCTACAGAACGAATCCGCTATGCAGGCATATTTATGTAGAGGGAAAAACTTTCATGTAAGGGCCATTTTTTTTTCTGTGGCTGTGCATACAGAGGTGTTCAAACAAACCTGAACCTTTTGCAGAGTCCTTTAATCTACCCAGCCAGGGCTACAGTAATGAGGGGGCCACCCCTGTCTTGGGAGGTAGCAAATGCCACTCTGAGCTCAATATGTCCCTGCATGAACTAGTTCATTTTTCATAGTGCCCCTTGCAGCAGTGGAGCACAAGCAGTAAATGTCACGCCGGCTGTCACTGTAGCCCTTCCATACCCTGCAAGCCTGGTGACAGCAAGATGTTAACCAGAATGTTTGGTTACTAGAGGAGAGGAAGCCAGAAAAAGCAGCTTCACATGGTGCTGTATCTGGGGAGCAGAGTGGGAAAATGCTGTTTGCAAAGACAGTCCTCTGGTTTGGAAACAGGAGGAGGAAGAAAACTGGGAAGACAGAGAAAAAAGTCAGGCATAATGCTGAAGGATAACTGCAGTAAGAAACAGAATGTTGCAGTCAAATATCCCCTACAGGGCTTTTGTGCCATGGTGGCTCACAAGCTGAGCTGGACTTTCCCCCCCCACCACCACCACCAAGTTCATGTGTTAGAGCCCCCAGAGTCCACATACACACAGCACTTCAGGGGTACTTGGTGATTGCTGCTCCCAATTTTATTTCCAGATGCAGTAGGGGGTTGCAGTGTAGCAATGGATTTGATCTCAGGCCTTGCAAAGAGGTGGTCATTAGCTGACCGCTACAACTCACACACAAGTGGTGCAAGTGGGGCCAGTGCCCTGACTGCTTCCTGTAGAGACGTGCAAAAACACGTCCTCCCTCCCCTGCTACTCCCCTGCCTCCTGATGGGGTCTGTAATCTTGGCCCTGATTGCGCACGGATTATTGCATGCATCCTTTAAATAACACCACCAAGTCGGGAAGCGGTGGCAGATTTTAATCATGGTAGGCTCAATAATAAGATTCTCCTCCAATTGACATCGCTCTAAAATTTTAATAAGGTGCAACGTAATTATCCAGCTGGCCTTTATCCAAATTTAATGCCTGTGTTCTGGCAAAGAGAGTTTGTGTAATACCGCTAGCGGTAAGGATCCTCTGACTGTCTGAACATGGTGTCCCCAGCACTCAACCTGAGCACTGGTTGTCGCTTGTTGCTCAGCACCCCTTCCGAATCTGCTCCCACCAGCGACTGGCAGGGACACGCTCAAGTCCGAGAGCATGAGAAGCAGCGAGGGCGCGTTTCAAACGATGCAGCCAGCTACAGCTCACCCCGTGGCTTTGGGATCCATCGTGGCTTTTGCCGTGCAGAACGCTGTGGGGTCAGGGAGAACCAGGGCTGTTTTTGCCCTGAAAATGTTACGGCTAATGACGTAATGGTGGACCTTCCTAGGAAAAAGCTTAATTTTGGGGTTTTTTTTAATTTTATTTTTTTCCTCCTCTCTCCCAGCCTGCTGCACTTTCTTCACTAATAGTAAAACAGAAAGAAAGAACAAACAAAGCAAAACCCAAAAGGGCTAAGCTTTTGTGGTTCTCTTACTGAAGCAATTAAATTACTACAGCACTGTATCAGGCCAAACGATGTCGACGCTGAGGCTGTGGTGTGCCAGTTTCTTTTGGGAGTGAAAACTAGAAACCTAATTCTTGTTGAGGGAAGAGTTCAAGACATCATTATCTGTCCATTCTCACAGAGCAAATGGGCTCACCAAAGCAATGCTGATATATGTTGAAGTTTAAGATCTTCCTACTTTAAGGGATCCTGGCTTTTGCTACTTAAAATGTTTTCTGAAAACAATAAAAAAAAAGAATAAAAAAGCCCAACAATTTCTAAGCAAATCACAGGACTTTATGAAAGGAATTTGTTCCATTTACACTTTAAGTCCACGTCTCGCTGCAATTAATTCTATTAGAATTCTATTAAAAAATTTCCAAGAAAGCAAGGAGTCTTCACTGCAGCTTTCGTGAGCAAATATATTTCCATATACATATATATGTATATTGGAAATCTTGGCAAGAATGAAATAGCACTGAATAATTCACACAGGGACAGTAGCAGTCAGATCCTTGTGCCAGCTGGAGCGTTTGCGTCCTAATTCAATACAAATAAAAAATGAAAACAAGGAATGCTGGTTTTTACCATCTGCGTGTCAGTTTTTCCATCAGCCATCAAATTTGGTGTTTGTGTACTGAATTATAGCCCACAGGTAGGGAATTGACTTAAGCACGACCTGCGATGCAAAATAAGAGAAATTCGATTTAAATCATCATGTACCAAACATACCTGCCAGACTCAGGGCACAGTCTAGACCAGTTAGGGCCTGGTTTCTGCAGCTCGGGCACCCATCACACCAGTACGTAGTCTAACGCTTGTGATTGCCCAGAGCTGCAAAACCTGAGGTGTCTTCACGCTTAAACACTCCTCTTTCAAGTCATGTCCTCCTGACATCAGGAGGACTTGGAGTGGCACGCGCTGAATCAGGAATGTTTGTCCCCTATGCATACCGTTCTTGTCGGGTGTTGAAATTGCCTAAGCATTTGCTAGATCTCAAGGTTTGGTAATAAAAATCTGGGTGAGAATAAGTGTTCTGCTGCCTCTTTGACTTTTTTCATCAGGTTCTCTTTATTACTTGCTTTTCACCTGGGAAAACGATATGATTTTAAGTTTCTTTTCATTTCTGAGGCAGCTTACTCAGTGTTCTTGTCTTTCTTCCTTCATCTTTAAAAATATTTATGTTATAAGCATTGTTGGACATATGCCTCAATTGTATTGCGTAAATAACAAGAGGAAATTTCCCCCGTAGAGGAAAACCTAATGCACGGAGTAAACGTAACTGTGTATTTTCACCTAAGGGCTACATTTGATCCACGCTGTTGTGACACCCACGCTGGCCTTACCAGCTAAATGAATCTCTTCCTCCTAAAACGCTAAATCCTCGCTAGTCATTTCAAGATACAGCAAATACCAGCCACAATTGTGCAAGAAATATATATATATATTTTTTTTATATATATATATTTTTTATATATATATATATATACACACACGCTTGGTGTGCAATGCATGGTCATAACACCCAGTGCAAGCTTTGAGGAGTGTAATATCAAGGAAGCATCAAGAGCAGAGAAATCAGCAAAGGAGCGAGTGGTGGCTGAGAGCGTTCACCATCTCCACTGAGGGGCTTGTCGGTGATGAGCATCATCCCAAGTGCCCCGGGGAGAAGGGGGAACGCAGCTCAGAGGAACGTGACTGGGGAAGAGCAGGAGTAGGGAGGGCAGCTCCGAGATCGTCTGTACTCATCCAGGCTGAAACGTGGACGTCTGTTGTGAAGGAAGCGCTTGGTCCTACTGAGAGCGAGGATGGCAGAGAGCGGGTCAGCCTTAGCTCCTGTCAAGCCAGATGCACCTAGGAGGCTTGGGAGGGACTTGAATCTTCAGTAGCATTTCTGAGAGTCGCATCTTCTGGGAAAAACCTAACTCCTCTGTTTCAGTATAGGGGTTTTTGTTTTGTTTTTCTTTTTTTTTTTTTTTAACACCACTAGTCGGTTCCCAGTGCTGAGGAGTGAACCCTAGTCCCAGGGAGGATGACAGGACAGGGGACAGACCCCAGGGAGAGCCCAGCACATCCCTTAGCACACGTGATTCTCCTGTGCCTTTTTCTTTTTCCTCCCTCCCCCCACAAACATTGCTCCTGTATTGTTGTTTTGGGAAAGTGTTTCATATACAGGTGTTTCCTGGGACAATTTTTTTTTTTTTTTTTTTTTTTTTAGCAAGTCTCTGCAGACTCAGGGCAGGTAATAGCTTTAGACCTTTCCAGTTCATATTTTCAAGCTTATTTGCAATGATGATGGACAAAACTTTTTTTTTTTTTTAATGGTATCTTTTTGAAGGTGAAGATTCTGCTCTGGTTGTGCCGTTGGGCCAGCGGGCGCCCCGGGGAGCCACCGCACAGAGACGTTTCCCTTCAACCGGGAGGGACCTGGAGCACGTCAGGCCCTCAGAAGATTTTTCTATCGATCTCACCGGGGTGGTTTCCTCGCCGCCGCGCACCTGCTCCCTAGCCTGGGGGAAGCTCGACATCAGTAGAGACTCGCAGTTGCTCACAGGATTTCTTTAGAACGCAGGGAAGAAAAGCACTCCTTTCAAATGCGGCACTTCTTTAAGTTTGAAACCGCGTTCAGCCGCTGTAACTTTTCCCATCCCCGGCTTGTTTGATGTCAGGTGTTTTCACTTGCGCTTTCTGATCTGCGGGAAACGCTGTAGTAAATTAAGGTTGTTGAATACCGCCCGTCTTCAGATTCCCCTCAAGAGGTCTCGTTTGTTTCTCTCTGCATTTTTGAAAGCACAGATGTGTTGTTAAAAGCCACACGAACGCAAGGTTCATCGGTGCGGTATTGCGTTTCTGGTAACTTCTTTATGGTAAATTAGAGTTGGTTTGTAATCGTAGTGGAAAGGGGAAAGAATGAAGTACAACATGGGGAAGATTTTTAGTTCCAGGTTGTATGTCACATAGGCTTGCAGACGGTACAAGGTTTAAAAAGATCAGGAGCATCGATCTGTACTCTAGGCCTCTGAAAAAATGGATCTGATTTATGTCTTGCGGAAATCTCCCGAGTTGAACGGCACACAAATAAAGGCAGAATTGCTACATTTCTGCAACCTTACTTAGCTGAAAGCAAGCATGGGGGAAGCATTTTGCAGGGTTCTTTCTTGGTTGGTTTATTTTTCTTAACTTTGTCTTGCATTTAGAAAACTGTTGGGACAGATCACTGTAACTTGTTGTATCTTCTCGTCTACGTGAGGAATTTCATGCAAGTCAAACTCAGACAACAGAAAAGTGATAGGCGATTAGACCTGCTTATTAGGTTCTGCTTGACTCTAGTGACTGAGAAACGCTTGGGAAAAACGTGTTAAGGTTACTTGCCTTTGCAGTTAAAGTAAATATCATTACCCGTACTGAAAATGTTGGCATCCTCCAACAACACTGGGGAGGCCGGTGTCAGTGTTGCAGCAAGGAACACAAACACCTTTATTCCTTAGCCCTGCTGCCCCTTTTCTCAAGGGTGCTCTTTTCTATTATTTCTCAGTTAAATCGAGTCTAACAGAGTGCCAATTAAGCGGATTCTTCTGCAGGCAGGCACGACGTTACAGAGCGTTTCTGCTTTGTGGCCAAACTTACGTTTGCACTGCTGGTAGACCACCTTTTCCCGTACTTGTGCATATGCCAGATTTGTTCCCCCACACCACCGAGGGGAAAAGCCTGCACGGTGCTTGTGCGTGGGCCCTCCTGCTTCGGCATTGCTGAGCTCCAAGCACCTCACTGGTGACTTTGAACACAAAGGAAAAAACGAAATCTGTATTTTTAAACTGTAGCAAAGATGTAATCTATCTCAAAGCCAGGACTTGAATGCTTTCTAATTAATGGCCAGCTTTCTTGGGTTTTGTTTAGGGTATTATTTTGTTATTTAAATTAAATTAAATTTTATTGTTGAGAAGAGAGCTAGTGGGGAAAAGCCCTTGTTAAAATGGCATTGGAGAAAGCAGTGCTGAACACAACGTTTTATTTTTGTGTAGCTGGGGGGGATTAATGTATTTGCCTTGAGCTCTTGCATTAGCATTCCTAGCTACTGAAAAACAAAAATCATAGGCTTTGGTTTCTTTTTTCTTTCGAGCGGTTTGTCTAGCTCTGGGTGATATGCTTACTAGTTAGAATTAAAAAACCTATTAATTTTTACCTAATTTATTTCTACCCCTACAGGCTCTTACTTTCTCATAGGAAATAAGGAGGGCTCTTAGTGGCCTTTATTTGACTGTATTATATGTACTTTCTTTTTTTGTTCCCCAAACTTGCCGTAGCAGCTGGGCACAGAACCTGACTACTGTGTACCTAGACCAACCCACTTATCACCACAAACTCACGTAGGTCTCCAAAAGCTTATTTTTTGGTAGGATGCGTGCAGAAATGCAGAGATTTTGGGATTTTTTTTAAAGGGTGAAACCAGGTGAAGAAACACTTTTTTCTGGTAAACTATCCGAACTAAGGAAAATGAAAATCAGGTCTCTTCTGAACACTTTTTTTTTTTTTTTTTTCCCCCTCTTTTGCGATTGCAGCATTGACTCCCTAAACTAGGTTAACTGCTGTGGGGACCTCTTATAAACTGCTGCTCCTTCCCGACGGCAAAATGTGAGCAGCTCAGAGAATGCTGAAGGCAAAATATACAAAATATTTCATACACGATATACAAACTACTAGAAATTTGGTGGCAGCCCAATACTTGGATGCCCACTTGAGGCAAAGTACAGAGGCTTTTAGTTAACAGGGAAAAAAAGCGCGCTAATTGTCTCCGTGTGTGCTTGTGTCTGTCACACTGTACATAAATCCTACTAGGTTTTTCCTTGCTTGGTTCGGAAAATGTGATTTTTTTTATTTCTCCTGCCAAACAGAAGAGGGTATAATAGTGGTGAAGGCTCGCACAAGGGTGTTGATCTGTGTCGGTTAGAGCAATCTTGCATCTGCCGTTGGCCTTATGTGACCCTAGTGGGTGTGATGGTGGGCGACCTGCCCTCGTCAGGCACGAGCGCATCGGGAGGACAGGGCGAGGAGGAGGTAGACTTTGCTTTCGGGTTCTTTAACGTTGATGTTTGCATGTGGCGAGGAAACACGCTACGACACCCAATGCCTGCGCTTCTGGGGAGCACTAAGATTAGTTCGGTCAAATAGTTCAGGGAAACAAGACTAGAGCTGGAGAACTGCTCCATTTTTGCTGCTTCAGCACCTCTGCAAAGAGGTGTGAAAACATCCCTAACGCGTATCCCGGTTTGCTTAGCAATGCCAGCAAAAGCTCTCCTTGTAGGTGCTGTAACATCAGTGCAATGTTGCTTGTGTCGGCTGGGTTCGGTGTTGGGAGCGTGGTGGTGTTGCTGGTGGTGCGGGCCGTGCCCTTGGTGAGCACCTCTGCCAGTGCCGCACCGGCGACCACGATGGTACTGCTGTGAACAGCATTTTCCACAGATCCGCGCGAGCATCTGGGCTTTGGTTAGAGACTCCGTACTATGTTTTATTCCGCTCTTGGAAATTAAGAGGCAGCCTACCTGGGGTAATTTGGGGTAACACGTAAACATGGGTGAGACAAATTCATGCTTAGATTTTTCTCTCGAATATTTTCTTTAAGAAGGCTATTGATCAATACATCACTGATCACTGGAGTTTTAGAAGCATTTGCACTTTTTCTTGCAATACCCGGTTGGTTGGTCTCCAGGATGGTCATGTCTGAAAGGGAGGTGATCCCAGCAGTCATCCTGGGACAGGTTCAGGCAGAAAAGCTCACGAATCCAAGGCAGACATAATAGAAGCATGGGTTAGCAAGCTTTGTCATGACAGCTTTATAATATGCAACTGATATTATTTGAGACAGGTGACTTATTTTCAGTGTCTGTAACGGGTGAGGAGTGACTGGCAAAGCAGCCGAGTTCTCTGCATGGATCAGCGTTCCCCACTCAGTGGGGCTGACGGGAGGCCAGCTCCCTCACTTCATCTCTGCCTGATTCCAGTAGCATTCCTAAATGGCTTAACTTAGTAGAGGTGTTTGGGGCAGTATGAGTTACCAGAAGCTCTTGATCGCACTGGGCAAAATCCACCCAACGCTTTTTGAAACCACGATGTTCATGGTTGTCTGACTCTGAATCGCTCTTGTAGGCAGCTGTGAGAAATGCATTCTGGCAAATGCAATAGGTGGTTGATTGCTGCTTGGCAGGCACAGTGTGTTGATACTCAAGAATATGTGAAGAACAGCTTTCAAAGGTAAAATGGTGTCATTAATAAAAATAAGTTGCTCGTCCCCCTGTAGCGTCTTACATGTGTGACATCAAGTGCTTGGATGTTAGGCATTACAGGCACCTCTTATGCCTGGGGGACAATTATTGTACCAAATCGTACATCCTGAAGGATGCTAATCTGCTATGAAAAAATCTTGCTTTTAATATAGGGATTAAATGGGAAGAGAGGAATCTCTGAATTATTGTAAAGTAGCTAACAATGTAATTGTGGCAGTTTATTTGCATTTCTTAAGATGAAGCAGGTACATCAGATACCTTTTACTTCAGAACGTGATGCATATAAACTCCAAGTACATTTGTGCTATTAATTTTAATTAACGTTCAATTTATTTTGCTTTTAATGAACAACTCAACTAATAAGGATGCAAGCAAGTTAAACAATGAGAAATATTTATTTATATATTACACCAGGCTTGCTCAGACCTTCACAGGTTCCCTTAGGTGCTACCCTGATATTCTCCCACCTTCACCAAAACCCACCAGAAGAAAACTTCAGCCAGGCTCTGATCTTGAGCATTATCGTCCATGGGGAAGTAGCTTATGTTACAAGTAGACTAAAATGTGCCTTTGCTGTAAGTGCTTCCAATCAGGGAGTGAAAGGAGCCCAGCTGGAGATCTGTGTGTATGAGGCAGCTGGCCATGAATGGCATACACCTGGTGGTCTCTCAGGTACTTTCCTGCTTGACCAAATCAACCCACAGTACTAAATCAAAGCCAAAGAATTACCAATCACTTTCCTACCTAGGACTGTCATATACAAATAATGCTATAATTAAGCACAGTGGTCCAATCAAAATTCATTTGTATTTATTTTCTAGAAGCTGAGCTTCCACATGCAGTTGGATTTACTCTCGCTAAATGTTCTCAGCTGCCTCTGAGTAGCCAGCAAGGAAAAAGGTCTCTACTAGAAAATGAGGGGTTTTGTTTGAGAAACTGCTCATTGAGAGTTTGGTCAAAAAGAGCTGATGTTTGACACTCTTGTAGCATACTGCATTATTCATAGCATCATTTTAATCTAGTAAAACCTTTATTTTTTCTTTTTTGTTGTTATTGTAGCTGTTCCATTTCCCTGGTAAATGATTAAGCATGTACTTGTTCTAATTTTCAATGCCTGCAGGTGGTAGTGAGCAGAGCTGTCTCTAGCCCTGCTCTGTAAACAATACAGGTATTATTCTTCATGAAAATCACAGTGTAGCTTTCTATAGCACAGAAAGTAGCTCTAGGCACTAAGCTTTGAATTGTGAAATAACTTTATAATTTAATAGTGGTCTCACATTAGCAAAAAGAAGTACCACAGTCAGACTGGCTACTATAGCACGAATATGTTCATTTTGGGGAAGAAGGCATCTGTAAGTTGTTGTATTCTCCTGGGCTGATAAATTCAGAGCACAGGTGGTTAATACCTGAAAATGTATCAGCAACTCTTTTTTTTTTTTTTTTTTTTTTTTTTTTTTTTCCCCCTGCATGTCTCCTATGAACCTCCGTTTCTGGGGTTGCAGGGGATGGCCCTTTGTTGCTATGTCGGTTCTGCTCACCGACTTTCATCCAAAGCAAAAGGCTTCGCGGCAATACCACGATGTACACTCCAGGGTTGCGCTGCTGTACTTTGTGTTGGAAACAAAGGAAGGAAATGCATTTGAGCCTGGGCCTATCTTTTAAATGCTTGGTGAGCTTGCATGGCTGGTTATAATTAAACTGTCTCAGAATTTCAGTAACTAAATATGACGTTAGTAAGAAGAGCTCAATCCAAGACGTATTTGTTGTCTTCACAAATGGTTTTGAAAGCTGCTGCTTCAGAGTTGGGCCACCAGCCTTCCAGAGGTTGAATGCAAGTATAAAACGTAGCCCCAGGCGATGAATAGAACTAAACCAGGGTAGTTTGCTGGGCAACAAGCAGATGAGGAGATAAGTGATATCTTGCATATAACAGCACTTCTGTATTTTCTAGCCAAGGCCTGATAAGTGCTTAAAGGTGAGATTTGTTTTGATGAGACAGCTGGAATTACAATTTTATCCGTAGCATAGCAAGTAACGGTAGGAAATGAAACTCAGTAAACATGTGCATCAATTCTGCTCCAATTGAGATGTGTGTGGCCCAAATTCTCTTTTTATTGACATGTCTGTGATGAGGGGTAGCAAGTACAGTGTCATCAGCATGCAGGAGTGGATGTCTGAGAGCCAGGACAGGGCAGAGGTCTGCAGTGCTGGTGCTGTGTGTTCAGTAGATGGGGGTACTCCATGGCTGTTAGTCTAATGATGCCCGTGGACATTCATTCCCTGGGGTTAAGGGATTTCTGTGCAATATTTTTACAACACGCATTTCTTTACGACCATAGAAATGGTGCCCGTTCTATGAAAAAAATCAAAGCCGCGGTGCTTAAATCAATGATAACTGGCCTTTCCCTATGACAAAATATTAGGCATCACTAGGGAAATTCTCCTCTTGTAAAATAATTGAAGTATGAACCTCCTTTTTACATTTCAAGGGACTGTGGGAGGGAGAAAATTGAAACCAAAACTTGAAAATGCCTGTGCAAACATCTTGTTAATAGAAGAGAAGCGTGTCCTTGTATTCAGCATAATAACTTTAGACTCTCAGTCGCTGCTTCTGTTAATGTTCGTTAATCCATACATGAATTACTTAGTCTGACAGTGGAGAAATATGAATGCAAATTTTGGACAGATCAAAGTGGAGTTATTAGTGGTGTCTTTTCAGGTGAGTAATAAATGCTTATGAGCTTTTCACAGCGTGTCAAAAAATGGTGCCAAAGTGATTCTTATCACGATGTTTTAAAGAGACAAACTGATGTATAGCAAATTTCCACTTTCAAGAGGATTTGCTGTGACATCGAGACAATAGATCAGCAAGTTATTGGAAGCAAGCAGTGCAAATTCATTGACAAATTTGCCATTCATTGCAAAGTCAACAGTATCTTTAGAGAACAAAGTTATCTCCACACGTCTCTTCGATACTGTTAAGTATCTCTAATGACAAAAATAAAGAAAACACATTCTGTAAATCAATTTTTTTTTTTTTTTGCCTTAGTGCAGAATACGACAATGCATTTTCCACCCACTCCTATGTTAATTACTTGCCTATTCTATGTATATAGATAATATTTCTGTTACAAATAGCAGAGGTTTTTCTTATGATATTTAGTCGGATCATTCTACCTTGAGTATTAAGAGTGGGAGACTTCATATGATTTGTTGTTGTATTCAACTGGAAAAGGAGATTGAAATGAAAAATAACTTACATTGTTGTTGTTATTATTAGCACATTGCCTCCTCTCGCTCATGCACACTGGCTCTACGGGAGCGCTGCCTCTCCAGTCTTGGGGTAGGAGCAGAAAAAAGCTCATCTGTCCTCTTCATCACTTTAATACGTTCATTACAGAAATAAGATTTTTAAACCTTACTTTTTATTTTAAAAGCCATAGCATATCTAACAACTAATGCAGGTCAGGGATATTTTGTGATCAAGAAAGTAGGAACACCTTGTAATTCAAAGGGATGAAGACTGTGAGGAAGTTGAGGTGTGTAAATTCCTCTGCTCACCAAACTTCTTGCTTGGGATGGGATAAAGTGTTAAATTTCTGTATGAGTGAATAAGATTTTCCCATCTTTTCTCGGCTAATCCCAAAATGCATAAAAATCTTACGTCCTATAAGGTGGGGCGGGGAGAAGAAGCTTAACGCTATCAGAAAATGGTGGGCAGCATAAAATCAGGTTAGAATGGAAATTCTGAAGGTACTGTAAAATGCAAGTAAGAAAGATCGTTCATCGATTAAGTCTAAAAAGATATATTTTTTTTTTTTTATTGAAATATGTCGGTGTTTTCCTTTACGGAGCCCCCTAGTTACCTGGAATGGCAATACTTCACTCCCATCCACAGCCCACCAGGCAGCCACTGACATGCAATGTTTTCTGAGATGCGTTGCGGTCATTCCTTTGAGAAATTAAATGCTACTTAAGAAACTCTGAGTAAAGTTAAGGCCTCTCACCAGACTTCAGGAGTCTTTTGAATATCTTTATTTGACATAACATGCTACTACATAGAAAACACGATTCCAGCCTACAGGGTGTGGGAATGAGGATTACAAAAACGACAAGAGGGATTAGCCCACAGAGAGAGAAGAGACAAAAGTCAATAGGTGTATCACAGGACTAAAATAATGATTTTTTTCAAAATCTGCTGCTACTAATGGTCTGTTGCTGTATGGCTCCTGAAAGTCCTGGCAGTTCAGCAGAGGTATTGACTATGTTCAGTTTGGTTTGCATTGAAGTAGTCACTCTCAAAGTACTTTCTTTCCCTTTATCCCTTTCTTTTTTTTTTTTTTCTTTTTTTTTTTTTCTTTTTGCATTAGTGAGTGGCAGTTTATTGAGATCTTTCTTTTCTTCTGACACTTACTAGATCTAGGAATACTGATAGAAGAGCGAGCCGTTATGAAGGTTCCCAGCGGTGGGCCGTCTCCAGCTGCTGCACCTTTACGGTAATGAGCAGATTGTTAATAACTTGCTGCCCCTACGTAGCTTCGGCAGGCTGTACCGCTTGGCTTTGTGCTGTACCACTTGGCTTTGTGCTGTGCCGTTTGGCTTTGTGCTGCACTTTTGCTGGACCATATCGGAACTCGCTGCCTTTTTCCTAAGGGCCAAATCACGCCGAACTTGAGGAAAGCAGTGGTAAATAGCCTGTTCTCTGTGTACCGTACCAAAAAGGTAGGCTGTGCCTCATTCATTATCTGTTGTAAGCACTTATTGCGGTATATAAATACAGAATATTTGTCATAGACATATGACCAGACTCCTCGCCCTTTCCCATTATGCACCTGCAATGTGTGGACAGACAGCAGTTACACTCCGGCTCTATCGGACAGATATCAGCCGGGTCAAGACTGGATTGCTGTGGCACGACCTGTGAACGACCGTACTGCCTCACAGCAGATGCACTCATCGCAAAAGCACGGGCGCTTGCGCCTCTCTGTAATCACACTGTTTATGACTAAATATCCGTATGAAAGCTCTCTACGCTGTGTAACTCCCTGAGCTAGGTAACTCGCATTCGTTCGTGAGTATAATACTGTCTCGCTTGTAAGAGAGGCACGGAAGAGGAAAGCGAGTCTTTATAGAGTTGAGCGTAGCACGCTCCCCGTGATAAGGTGTACGCAGTGAAATAAACGGCTGTCTTTGCAGAAACTGTTTGTGCACCTAGGCTGCAGTGGTAGCCCCCAGCGTATATTTTTAGTATTAATGTAGCGTTTTTACCGGTCTGTTCTCTATGAAGCAACTTTTCTTTATCCTAGACATGGGTTGGGGTTTGGGTTTTTTTTATGTCAAACCCTTATTCCCCGCAGTCCAAGCTGTTCGATCCAGCAATGCATATGTTACAATAACTGAAATTTTCCGACCTCTGAAAGTCCCACTTGTGAAATATAATATCGTGAACTTGCTGTGATATTTTCATTATTTGGATAAAAATCCCACTGGTCCAGTAAGAGTTCTGCCTCAGTAAGAACTGAAGAAGTGCCCATTAGTTCCCACCAGTGCACTGTGTATCTGAAGGAGGAGTAAGGGCACGGTCGGTGCCTGTACCAATGCTATAACTTTTTGTAAACACCACCTCCAGGGTCGCGGCTGGCCTCATCTCCCCTCTTTCTTCTAGACCAGAATAAGAAGGGAATGCATTCACAGGAAAGCAGGAAAAAAAATCTGAAGGGAAAGGAGAGGAGGGAAAAGGATCCTGCAAAATATTGGTCCCATCGGAGGTAGCTTCATGGATCACATCTTGCTGGCAAAATTGAGCCTTCCTGAGATCGGCGGTTGGTGCCCTGGGTTGGACGTAGCCCCACTGCTAGTCACACCTATGCTTGTCTGTGTGTGTTGCTCGGGTGTCCAAGGCATGTTGTTCTTCAGGAAGCAAAGGCGCTACAGAGACTTCTTGGTGCTTTCTGGGAAGAGGTGTTTAGGCAGTAGAAGGCTTGACGGTGAGGAGGCACTCAAGTAAGCGTGCTCACTGCAAAATGGTTAGGTTAGCCGATTGATATGTTAAAAGCTGGTTTGGATGAAACATAGTTCTACCTAGTGCATGAAGAGCACTACTTAGTGACATTATTTGCATTTAAAGAGGGGTGGATGAGGCTAAGTCTGTATTGGAAGGTTTGCGTTGGTTGGCACCTTAGCAGATATTACAAAAGTAGATTCCTGGGCGAGTCAGCTCCTCCATTTTCTGTTGCACATAACCTACCATGACTCCCTGAATTTGCTGAACCTTGAAGTTACCAGAGCCAGTGAAATCTCTTCGTTTCACCAGGGCATCTGTGCCAAAAGAACATCAGACTTTTAGTAAAACAGTGCTTACACTCTATTATTAAAATACCCTCTGAAGTGGATAATTCAGGAGACAGCTACATTGTTGATAGAAAAGCAGCAACGTAAGTGTCTCTTGAATGACCTTCTTGCGGGTTTAGTAATAAAGAAACTGGCCTAGGAGGGAGGATGGAAAAGAGGGAATGCTGCTGAAGTTTCTATGCAGACCTCCGAGTTTCATTATCAGCATCAATTTCAAACAAAGCTTGTAGAATATCCTGAAAATTCACCAACTCTCTGTGAGCAGTTTCACTGAAACCCAAACTGTAGATGCAGTGTTGATTTGAAGTTTTGCGTTCATGCACGCTTCAGACAGGTTAAAATTTACCCATGTCAAACACGAACAGACTATGACAAGAAAGTCTTGCATTTTTTAGAAATAGAGACAGGCTTCTTTCAGCTATACTTTGAACATCTCAGTATAAATGCATAAGACTGTTGAAAACATAATAATAAACCCGGCACAGAAGGACAGGTTTTAACACCCTAGACACTCTTTTTGAAAGGTCTTTATCTGAAGTTATGTGGCTTAAGGAAGAAAATATAATGATATCTGATAGAATATACGGATATCTGTGTTATTTATTTGTTCTTGGCTGTTAAGACAAATGAGTAGTTAAATCAGTCTGTGGGTCAAGTCATCTGGTGAAAGCTATTCCTTTAGGAGAAAACTGCATGTATTAGTTTGCTCGGCTCAAGAGAACAGACAAGGAAACAAGAAAAGGGTATAAAGAGCCTGTTCTGGTGTGTGACAAGTGAAGGCTAACAAGGAGGCGCAGGCTGGAATGCAGAGAGCGAGCTGAATTTGTATCCGTGTCTATCAGGACACCTAAAGGATGATGGATGATGATAGCTGGTAAATGTAGAATTTATGTGGATTCATTGTTTCTTATGAAGTATTTTTTCTTTTAACTCTTTGCCTGCAACAGACAATAACAGAGCTTTCTGAAAGCAAATGGGTGTCCAGTTTCCCCCCATCGCTGCCCCTAAGAGAGAGACTATGAAGGCAAGTACTCCTGCTAAGGTTAGGTCCTTGGGGGCTATCACAGCGAATCACCGTGGACTTGGAAGTCCAAAATCATAGTCCTTGGGGGGGAAAGGAGAGAGGTGATCCTGGCAAGAGACGGGAGGGCTTATATCTGGAGGCACTAATAGGAGGGAGGCAAAGATTTTAACTATAAATTAGGGCACTGAGGTTTTCTTTTAAAACCATAGTGACATGCAGTTTTAGTCTGAATTCAAAGATTACGAAAGGAAGCCTATAATAATAATTAGTTTGACTCAAAGCATAGTAATTTATGCGAAGTGAGCATAAAACGTAGACATTGAGTCGCACCGACAATTCGGTAGGAGAGGATGTTTCATTAAGTCAGGGCAACTCGATACATAAGTTGATAGGGCCCAAAGTATTCCTCTTGAAAGAGCGTATCTCATTCTCAGTGGCACAACAGCGCGCATTTATCGAAGAGCAAAAGTTGGTCTCAGAGGTGGAGCATCTTCGCCTGATACGTCAGAGGCTACTAGATCCCTACGTATAATTAACGCTTCTCTGGTGTATAAAACGTAGCAACACAAGTGTAGGGTCAAGCGTTTAGATTCTTGCAGCTAATCTTATTATCACTCTCGTGGAGCATCGAAGCAGTGTAAAAAGCAAGACCACATTGCCTGTGGCTAAGTGCTTTACTGCAGATGGACTTCACAGCCCCTGGACTCACACGGTCAGAAACAAAGCAGCATGAAATTGCCTTAACCTCTTCACTTCTGAAACTCGGGGGATGAACAGACTAAACCAGCTCTCCCTAGTTTGGTAAGCCTAATTCCTATATAAATAGGCCTCTAAGCTAAATGTTTCACTAAATGTTCTAAGCTAAATTTTGGTGCCTGGTTCATTGTGATCCTTCACTGAAAGCTGCACACGGATCAGAACAAGCATCATCAAATTGGCATGCCACACTTTCAGTTTAAATTAAAATATGTAACATTCAGATTATCTTCGATTATGAGACTCTTCTTTTTTTTTTTTTAAATGATGTGATCAACTGCCACTTTAAATATCGTTATCAGATAAGGACTACTATAAAAATCCTCTTATTCTTTCTTCAGCATCCTTGTTTTGAATCAGCTGCAAGGACACAAAGAAATGAAGAACAAAACATGAGTAGAAATTTAGTGTCCTCTGTTAGGGAACACACAGTACAAAACTGAAACAGACTTAAGAACAGAATAAATATTGGAAGGCAAATTCCTTTCCACACCTTAATAAAGCAAAAATAGATTAAATGTATAGAATGTTTATGCAGTATATGCAAATATATGTTAAGAAGACTCTTATTTATCTACTGAAAAGCACGTGTTTAAATGAAAGGTACGTTAGATTACTTCTACAATACTTCTCCTGTAAAGTGTCTTGGTTTTTGTTTGGCCAATTTAGAGCCGTCCTGACTTCCATCACTTTCCACCAGACAAGGTTCTGATATGTTATGCATAATTCTTTACTAATTCCTCAAATGAAATAGTCTCTTTTTAAAGTAAAATGCAAAAAAGGCATCAGGAAAATGTGTGAAAGCAGCCAAATTTATCTAGCCAAAATGTGTCAGCAGAGGAACCCAGTGTCAGCTCTGACCAGAAACACGGGTGATGCTTTTTTGTTGTTGTTGTTGTATACTTGAACTTAGAAAAATGGTACGGTGGAAAAGAATGGCCTGTTCTGACCATTGCAGATTTTTCCCTCGCACCAGAGAAAGTGACGCATTGAAGCACCTGAAACACTAAGCAGTGTAAAAGTTTAGGAATTTCAGGAGCTCCATTAATGCTCTGCAGATAGCAAATCGTGACTGTCCCCTTTGTGTGGGCCATTTGTGTTCTGCTAATTTGAATCTGATTCTGTTCACTTCTGGCTATGGGCTCTGGCTGCCAGTCCCTTATAAAAAGGCTTTGCCTAATTTGAGGTTTCAGTACAAGGATAGTGCTAACTAGGCTGGTCTAATTAGCCCTTTCTAAAAGCCTAATCGAGATAAGGCAGGTACCTTTTAGTGTATTAAACTACTTGATTTAAAGCCTTCTAAGGAGGAGGGTACAGTTGTCTTCAACCAACTCTACTATATGGTAAAATCATACATTTTCCTTAGTGAAAGAAGCAAAACTTTTCAGCAGACATCCAAGCTGAGAGCTCTCTCTTCAGACCATCTTTGTCGGCTAGAGTGCGTTTGTCTTGGGGCACGGGGAGATGCGATGTAGGCTAGTACGTCTGACATAACTTACCGCCAAGTCCTAGAGGGTACAAGTCACTATCATTTTTAACGAGGAGACAGCCAGATGAGATGAGCCACAAATACGCTTCACTTCATCTGCTGATCTCCAGATAAGGTCCCCAAGATACACCGTTACCATTAGGGCTTTACCGAGATAGTTAAGATGCACTTGTGTTGGTGAGAGCAAGCTGCCTCCTTTGCAGTGAAGCCCAAAGCATCGCTGCGTCTCTCCGCTAAGGGAGGATGGCATACAACTTAGCCTGGCCCTTCAGATCTGGTCTCTCCTATCTGTGAGCAGACAGCTGATCCTGTTCTCCCAGTAAGATGGCGCCATCTGCTTGAAGAGCCACGACAGATGAGCACAAACCTACTGCGACACTCCCAAGGGAAAGGAGGAGAAGCAGCATGACACTCATACTTCTGTACCAGTTCTGCTGAATAGGGAGACAAAGTCAAAGTCTCAATTTTGTATCTTCCCTCTTCTGGAGGACAGCTGTGAGAGTCTGACCTTCTTCTGTATGCCGAGCCTGGGCTCTCTCTCCCAGCGCTACCTTACCTGGAGTTCGTCCCACAGCTCACAGGCTCCTTGGCTTGGAAGGATTTCTGTGTCCAGCTCTGCCCGTTGGTAGCAAGTTGAAACTCAGCTGACAGAGGCTCAGGGAAGTTATGTCTGATACATCAGTCGCAACTTAATAAACTGCCAAGTGTGTTTTCCTATCCATAGGAATAGTAATTTAGTAATTTAGGAATAGTAATTTAGGAATAGTAACATAGGAAGAGTAATTTAAATGGTTAAAGACCTCTGTATGGAGGTATTCTTTCTCTTCAGGAGCATCTGACTCACTCTGAGAACAGGCTGAATTTAATTTACAGAAGAGAAGAGTTGCCCACGGATGCAAATCTGTTCGTCCATCATCTTTTTCTCAGTTACTCCACTGAATCTCCTTGCGGGGCTAGCGCATGACTTGTGCCCCATGCATGCATGAATGCTTCCTGAAATGCCTACAACAATTGTTTTTCGGTTCCTCAACCCAACCTTTCCTGATGTTTCCAATCTGAGTGGTGATTCAGGTTTGTGAAAGCCCTGGCGCCTTGTTTCTGTGGCCAAAGATTTCTGCTCGGTGATATCAAGCCAGTATGTTTCCAGCAGTTTTGGCTTTTCCTGCTGAGGTCTCTGTCGAGTGGTACAGGAAAGATATG
Organism: Fratercula arctica; assembly: GCA_947846985.1. Taxonomy (NCBI): domain Eukaryota; kingdom Metazoa; phylum Chordata; class Aves; order Charadriiformes; family Alcidae; genus Fratercula; species Fratercula arctica. The sequence continues at coordinate 2,019,497 of CANTUZ010000003.1, forward strand.
CGCTGTTTCTGCTGCCGCTGCCAAGTAAAGCACTGAATAAATGTCAAAATATTTGCATCCCAAATAAGCTGCCCATTCTTACTTTTTCCTGTAGGGCATAATCATCTTTATTCCATACAGGTTCTCTCACTCCATCAAGATCAACCTGGCCTACTTTATATGTAAACTTCCGTTTGCCTGGCTGGATACTAATATCTTTTTATTTTAAAACCAAATTGGAAAACCTGTGGACATGTAGGCAGAGGGAATATTGCAGAGTCTGATTCTCTTTTCCCCTCTCTCGCGTGCTTACTTGGCCCTGCGCAAAGCAGGCCTGAGTTTTGCCTGTCTGATCTGAGAGCGTTTACGGCCACACAGGTGAATGATCGCACGAGTCACTGGCAAATCAAGCTGTCCCTTTAGCAAGAAATTGCCAGTGTATTTTAATCCCCAAAGAACGTTGCCTTCCCCCAGATGGGATCAATGCTTAGCAAGTCCACCCTCAGTTAATTGTGAAATGCAACCGTGGCTGTTCTTGTGCTCGGAATCATTTCTTTATTTGCATTATTTTGCTGTTTGTACTAACGCGGATCAGCTGGATCCTGTGGAATTGCTCCTGCTTTCGATGTGAATACCTGTCATCTTTATGCCTCAATCAACCTCATTGGAAAGGGTAGCTAAAAAAAAAACTAAAATAAAACTGGACTTTTGTTCCTAACAAGCAGATGTTACGCTTCAGCTAATGTTCTTCGGTAACTAAATGTTGTAAAAACGATCAAAGAGATGGTGAAATATTAAGTAGTTACTTTCATTGCCTCAAGGACAAACCCAGGGAAGCTTTAGTGAGCCAGTGGAGTGAGATACGCTATGTGATATGCAGTTTAGTGTTTACCAGTTACTATCCAATCTGATATCTTTATGAGAGGGAGCCTGCAAACCTTAAAACGATTGCTGGGTGGAAATGAATGCCAGCATGACATCATGCGGTCGTTTTCATTGGACTCGTTGACAGAGGGGGGAAAAAGTGAAACCAGACCAACTGACGAAATAAGCTATGAGTAGGGATTTACATTTATGGTAAAGAAAATCAGGTGCAGGTGGAATGTGATGAATCTTGCAACTCTTCAGCGTTAGCAGAAGGAATCAGCACAATCTCCCTCGAGAGGTTGTACTTGATGTTTATTTGTGCAAAGTGACCTTGTGATCCAAAAGCCATTAATTTGCTAGCACAGAACATGATCGCCACCCCGTGGTTGCTGCTAGAATTAGGCTAATGTAATGTGCTCCCTAATTAAAAAGTAATTAATCCTCCTGCTGTCTGCAGCAAAGGTTTTTGCACGCGCTTTTGGATGCAGCTGGAAGCTCGAAGGGGGTGCAACAACGCTGGTTGCTCCCTTGGGAACGGCGGTTGAGAGCTAAGGCTCCAGCATGACTGAGGGGATTTATTTTGGAGATGTTCAGCTTCCAAAAATGAGAGTCTCACCTCTGTGTGTGAGCTACGTATTTCACGTGTCCCTGAGTTGTTGGAATTTGACTTGATTTTCATAGGATGACGAAAGACACATCCCAAACAAAAGCCATATGGGAAAAGTGTATTTTCCTGTAATTCTACACTAGAAATTGCCTGAACATTTTTCTTGGAAAAATCAGCCTGGTATAAATGCCTAGAGGGGACTATCCACAATATAAGTCATAGTTTAATAAGAAAGTAGCCTTACGCTTCCTTAGCAGTTTTCCGAGAGAAAGCCCTGCCTCCGAAGGGTAATTTTGTGGAGGAAGTATCTGTATGTAGGCTACTTTGGCTGAGAAGTCTTTCTCAGAATTCTCCTTTTGCAGAGGAAGAGTGAGAAGATTAAGTCCCCTGCTCTTCAACCATCTTATGTGAGCAGCATCTTATCTCAAAACTTCAGCTCAGCTTAAAAAAAAAAAATTATCAGCAACGCAAAATAAAAGCCTATAGTGGGAAGTGTCAGGTGATGTTTGTGATAAGCCTGGCTGCTAAGCCTATCTGTATTTTCATGAATGCTTAGTGTTCGTGAAAGGTTGCCAGTAAAGCCAGGTACGGTGCAGCCAAGTACAGGAGAAACCTTCCACCGAGCAGTAGTGCTGTAGCCCTCTTGGGTTCCCGCGTGGGCAGCTCGAGTTCCGTGCGGGACAGTTGGGCTGTCTGGGGATGCGAACAGCCTCCAGGTCTTGTAGCCCTAACGTGCAGGAAATTTCTGCAGCGTGGACCTCAGCTTGGATGAGGAAGCAGGTTTTGTAGAGCCCAGAGCGAGATCTGGTCGGTGCTGCTTGGCTGGTTTTCTGCATCTTTGTTGTGGGTGATAAATGTCTCATCTCTGAGAGGAGCTGGGCTCTTCTCAGAACACCGCTGCTGCGGGGCCATACTTTTCCTAAGCTATTCAGAGAGGAGATCCAAGGGTGACCAGCACAAACTTTACTCACCTGTAATTTAATTTAATTTAGAACTTAAAGCCCTGAAAAGTTAAGTGAATACATTTAACCCACAGCACACTTAACTTTCAGCACAAATTAACCAGCATGGACTGCCCACCTTATGGTGGGAGCTTGTGCTAACATTTTTCTTCTACCAAATGCTTTTCCATCACACTGAGATCCTGTAAAGGACAGAAATAAATATAACCAGTCACCTCAAAATCAAGATTGGAGGTGAAGAAATATAACTGCAGCGCAGTGTTGCCATAGTAACAAAAGCTCTAAAGTGATCTAATCTACTGTTAAATTCCAGCTCGGAGATGAACAAAATCAACATAACAGAATAAATGTTACATTAAAAAGGGAACGAGGATATTTTGAGAGTGCTATTATGTTTGTGCCCCAAAATACGGCATAAAAAACATAGTTGAAAAGAGAGGGAATTTTTCGGCTTTTGCGTTGCAGATTTATCATATTTGTTTCTAATTTGGACTCTAATGAATACCCTGTGAGGTTAGCTGTCAGGTGACTTTTTAACATACTGCCTGAGTTTACTCACACAGACGTACCGCTTTTCAGACTCTTTCCCTCCTGTCACTCCAGTTGCACAGATGGAGAATGGTGGCCTGCACGCTACACGTCCCAGATTTTTCAAGCCATTAAAGTCTCGCACCCCTCACCGCTGCAGACCTAAATGAGTTCGAATGCTGAATCTCTTCTAAAAATTGGGTTAGACAAGAGGAGCCTCTGAAGGGGCTTGAGTTTCCAGGCAGGGCTGTTTTCAGCTTGTGCCTTCTCTTCGTGGTGAATGTTGATATGTCAGTAACTGTTTTCGTTCTGTTTCAAAAAAAGAAGCAAATCTTTAAAGCTTCCCGTGAAATACATTCCCCCCAAAATGTTGGTTTCGAGAAAAATTGAAGTCCTGAGATATGGAAGTTTCTTGCATCGTTACATGGCGTATCATTCTGAATATGGCCACCATGCATTACCTGACCAGGCAGAACATACTAATTTTCTTTCAAATTATGTTTTAATACCATTAAGGACGCTGGAGCTTCAGCTATCATTGAAGATTAGCTGTGGTTTTGGTTTGGGGGATTGGAGGTTGGTTTGGGTTTTTTTTTTTTTATGTTAAGTAGTCTCTGCTTGTGCTCTAAGTTTGAGATTTTAAATACCTGCTATTTAAGCATTTCTAAAGTAGATAAGATGAGAAATTCCCATTAGTAATCTAGCTGAGTTCGATATAATTTTGACGTATGCGTTATAATGTAAAAGTAAAAGGAAAATATCTGAACTAGCACCCATACATTTGAAATAATTTCCAAAGGAATTTGATAATAGACTTTTTAAAATGTTCGATGTAAAAAAAAAAAATGTATTTTAGTGACAGAGTTCAGCCAAAAAACCCCAGTTCCGCTGAATCTAAGCATCTGGCATATATTTCCGAACAAGGTATGTCTTTATGATCAAAGACACCCCAGAATTTCTCTCTGCTTCATGCTGAAGAATGAATTACCTTTGTGTGTGTTTTAAAAGTAGGTCTTCGACTGTATTTCATCAGCAAGAAACAGGTGAAAATAGAACTTGCAGAGCATGTTTTTCGGTTTACCTTAATAGCTTATAAACAGCGTGTGAACAGCATGCTTTAGAGTTGTTTTCCTTTTCCAATGGGAGGAGATGTGCTCTTAGATAATGACAACTCATTTGCATGCCATTTACACACTGCATTTTTGCAGGAATACATTTGACTTTTTGCACTTTTCTCTAGTAGTTGCATTTCATTTTCTCAGTGCAGAATAGAAGCGTTAAGATCAGATTTTAAAAGACAGATCCTACATCCTTTGCATAGGTAGACTTCAGAGCGCTATTTGCAAAGACGAGAGGCCCCTCTTTCTAGCTCTCTCTTACACACTGTGTAAAATCTAATAATTTTTTTCCTGGTATCAAATCACGTATGTGTTTCTTTCCCCTTTATACCATGCTGATCGCTGTGGTATCTTCTGTAAAGGTCTTGCCTCATTATTGAAAGGTAGGGAAAGTAAAGCTATTTCTGAGGCAATAATCCTTGCTTTTATGGTCTGCTCTCCTTCACACTGATTGCTTGAATTTGAAACTCTCATGATATTTTGCAGGCAATAAAAACCAGAGGAGGAACGTGCTCCTTTTTGCCAGTGTATTCTTCTTAAGCCAGGCAGAGCTGCTTACACACTTGGTGCAGTCACTGTCACCAAATTCAGGTAAATGAGGAAAAAGGGCAATTTCCATGAAGGATGGAGCTGGAGCTTCCTGCAGCTGTTTTACAAGTATCCTTTTGCTTTTGCAGCTCAGTTTGTCCTCATTCTGTTTGAGCCTTCACTGAACTTGAATGGTTGAAGTTCTCTGGGGAGGAAAAAAATACCGTCATTCTCCTCTCTCAAACTAGGCACTAAAAAAAATATTCTAAAGTGCAGTGCAGTTTCCAAAGGTACTGGGATAACTAAAGAGTCCCTGTGGCCCATGTACATTAGGATGTATTATGCTGTAACGGACATTTTTGGGTTCCTGCTGGACGTACGTGGTTTTCTCACGTTAACGTAGTTAAGTAAAGAGTGAAGTTAAATAAAGATGATATTGATACAGAGGAACAGTGTCAAACTTATGATTCAATTTTCAGGCATATCTCCTCAGCAGGGTTAAGATCCCTGTAGCATGTGGAAGACACCACAGGATGCATAAGAATATTTATTCTGTTTCTTTCCATACTTCATATGTATATTTCATGGGTTGCTTCAGGTAAATACAGCAACATGCAGCGAATCTTGCAGGTGAGTACCACTTTGACATCTTCATTCTATCCAACCTGAATTATAATTACATTTAGAGGTTCCATCAGGGTTTCAATCCCTATACTTCTTGCAATCATATTTTAAATGGACTGAGCAACTTACAATTTAGTATTTAATAACTGGGGAAGGGAAGATCTAAGTGAGAGCAAAGGGGTTTAGGCTTATTTCAGAGGAAGCACGTGGTTTACTATTCCGTGATAGGATGGGAACGTAAGAAATTTCAGATCCCAACTCCTCACCAAACTCTGAGCAATTCGGAGTAGAATTTTGTAGTCCTGAGAGATGGCCCATTAAAACCTCTTAGTTACTAGGGACCTTTTTCCTCAACGCTGTATCCAGCTGCCCAGAGTGCACTCAGCCAAATTCAGGCTTAGCATAAGAAGGTCCAACTTCTCCAAAGTATGCGGCCTAATTACCGTAGGGAAAGGAATCGCAATATGTGTGAAAGTGGCAAAGAAGAACAGTGTTATATTTTCTAGATCCACAGTACAAAATGAGTGAGATCTGAATGTCTAAATGGACAGGAGACAAAACCAAAGTTAGTAAAGTTAGTAAAAAGTTAATAAAAAGACAACAAATATCCAAAAACTAGGCTGTGACTACTCTTTTATTAAGTCCATGTCTGTTCTCCTGGTGTTTCTCATTGCCAACCACTTAGCAGACAAGGAACACAAGAATGTCTCTTACTGGGGGTGACCAATGGTCCATGTGTCTTGTTTCTGATGCTGGCCAGGAGCAGATATTTGTGAAAAGAACACGAAAGCGGAGCCAGTACATAGTTACACTTCTCCCAGCACTTCCCCAACTTCTGGCAGTCTGTAGCTATTGACTTACAGCTCAAGCCCGCTGTTGTAGTCGCATCTTTCTGGCAGTTATAGGTCATTCCTTCCGTTAACTTATCTATTGTTTTTGCGTTTTTGTTTTTCTAGACCTGTTAATACAGCTGGCTCCCACGGTGTCCTTGGCAATGATTTTTGACATTCTGGTTATACATTGTGGTGAAAAAGATAAACCTGTTTTCTTTTCCTAGTTTTAGAACTGCTGCCTGATAACACAAAAATTAAGAAGCATCAAATCCAACTGGGGAATAATGAATAACTTGTTCTCTAAACTGCTTTGTGATGACATTCCTTATTTTTGCGTGGTTCCATCTTATCTTTCCTTGGTCATTGTTTTCCAAGTTTAGAAAGCCTTAGTCTGTGTGATCATTCTTTGTACGGATGCTGTATTTTTTTCTTGGATCATTTGGTCGTCCTTATCTCTTTTCTTTTGATGCTGTATCCTTTTAGAGATGGGGTGCCCAGAAAGGCATGCAGTATTCAAGCTGTGGGAACACTGTGGGTTTATAAAGTGGCATAATGATGTTTTTGCGGCTGTTTTTCATTCCTCCTTAATGATTCCTACCGTTCTCTTTTCCTTGTTCATTGCCCCTGAGCCGTGAACTGATGTTTTCAAAGAACTATCCATAATGACTCCAAGATCTTTCCTGAATGTTGAGAGATAGAGTACATTAATAAGTATATATATATATTTAGACTGTTTTTCCCCAAATGCTTTAGTCTAAATTTCACCTGACATTGATTGATTGTCTCGTCATTCAGTATTGTGAGATCATTCTGCTACTTGTTGCAGTTTTCATTTTTAGTACCTTGAATAGTTTTAAATCATGAAGAAACTTTGTCACCTCACTATTCATTTCTTTCCTGAGCTTTAAATATGTTGAAGAGGATTCATACGGGCCCACAGTTTATAACTTCCCTATGTTATGAAAAATGACTGTTTATTCTTATGCTTTACATTCTACCTTTCAATAAGTCATTTATCCTGTAAAGGACCTTCCTTGTAGTTTCATGCAGTTTAATTTTTTTAAGAACCTTTGGTGAGAAGACTTGTGAAAACCTTATTGGAAATCCAAGTCTAGCGGATCAATTGAAAGAGCCTCATCCTCATCTATCATCTCTTTCCGAGAGCCTGAATGCTCTCATGAGATGTGACTTGGTGTCTTGGCTTTTCTATGTTATATTTATTTGTTTGTCTGCTACTTCTTTCTTTATTACAGTTTTTATCAATTCACTTGGTATAAAAGTCAGATTTGCTGGTCTGAACTTTACCCAGTTTTCCATTAATCCCTTTAAGAAAAACTCAAAAGTCCACGTGTCTCCACTGAAGCCTGTTTAAGTGAGGAGTACTTCCATGTGTGATTTCTTTTAGGACTCTTACTGGAATATTACTACTTTCTCTTTTCTGATTTTAAACCTTCCTTGTTTAAGTTTCAGTTTGAGGCAGTTGCTCTGACTTTTCTCCTTTAAAGAAATTGTGTGCCACCTCTCTTAATTATTTCCTAGTCAACATTGAAATAATTTATTTCAGTTCTCTGATAAGGCACAGTCCTTTTGACCAATTATTTCTTCTAGAAACTCTTCAGCAGACACACTACTATTGACATGTTATTTTGAGAAACACTCTTCGCTTTTTGTAATTTTATCCTTAAAATCTCTTTTGCCTGTTCACATTATGATTTTCAGATTTGACTTCCGAACATGCCCTTTCCCATTTTCTTCAGCTCGATCTAGCTTCCAGTTCTTGATTTGCTGAATTTGCTGGAAGATTGACTGCGGCTTCCGATGTGATTTGTTATCCTCCTTCCTTCACCAGAAAAAAAATGAAATGGTTAACAATATTGACATGTGAATTATCTCCGCAAGGCACTCAAATCAATCCCGTGCTGAGGGATTTCACCTCCCCCACTGCTCGCTGGAGACTTGCTGAAACGCGAGGATAAGTGAAGACACAGCAGTGTGGGCTTCACTGTGCTGCTAATGCATTGCTGGCTGCAGCCGGTGATGCTGTGTCTTTGGTGCTAGCGCTACTGGAGATGGGTAGGTTGAAGCTCGGTGGCTCTGCTGTCCCCTCCCCTGCCTGCAGTGCAGGCGTTACTCAGCATCGCTTACAAGAGAGCTTTTTGCCACCTCAGGTGTCTGAGGTACGCTACCTTAGGTGGACATTAACTTCAAACCCAAACGTAGCATTTGTAGTTCACTTCGTGTGCCTCTATATGGTTTCTACCAAATACCTGTGTATGCTCTGAAATCAGCATGCCATGAAAGCAGCTGTGTGAAGGCACTTGTTATTTAAGTGCCTCATTTATTTTGCTATGCCCAGTGCTGCTGCTGGCATCAGTAAAACATCTTGCAAAGAAAATGCCTCTTTAAAAGGAGACTCTGCACGCTGGTTCATCATCTTGGACATAATGAGAGGGAAAGCTGTAGGTGCATCCTGTCTGACTGTACAGACAGCAGGTTGGTCTTCAATTTTAAGAAGGTGAGCCTTTACAGATATCTTGATCAGACCGTTCAAGAGTAATGGCAGGTGGCTGAAGGCAGGAAAGGTGATGTTTCTATAGCAGAAGGTTTTGTTGGAAGGAAGCAGATTTTAGTTTGGACCTACAGCCAGTTTATGAAACAAACAACCCCAAAAAAAACAAAAAAAAAACCCACCCCAAACCAGGTTTCACCAAGAAAATATGTAAGGGTAGACCAAATATTGAGCTTCTCTGAATGGGATACTCTCTGTATTTACGGTTTTGCTTCGTCTACTGTAAGAGCTAGCAACTGTGTTTTAGATAGGATATGCCGGTGAATGTAGTAACGTCTTTCTGATGGGGTACCCTGCTGCCTGCCGAGTCAGTCCAAGCCGGGACCTCACAGCATCTAAACTTCAGTTGCATATACTAAATACAGGGACTGTATCTGCATAGCTAAATATGCCTCAGGTTCAGTAAACACCGCAGTTGCTAAGTTCATGAAGAAACATATAGGATGTTATTCATAAAAACTAAGCTGTGGGAAAAAAGCCTTTCTGTGAAGACATCTAGTTTCAGAATCTCGCAAGGTTGAACAAGGCGACAATTTTGTAAAACTTGTAAGAACATAAGGTCTGACGGAATTAGGACTTTCCGCTAATGAAATCATACATAACTGCCACGATGTTAATAAGTGTAGTATTTCAGACTTCAGGATCTCTTTCTGTGAAAATACTCAATATTTAATGACTGTGAATTTGGAGTTTTACAAAGCTTTTTAGGGGTTTAACTTGTACTTTCTGTCTGGCGCTAATATCAATTGCATTTAAAATAGTTAAACAGTCCTTTATAAATATGGTTTGTGTAGTCTTGGTTTTGCATTGGCATTCATATCTTTCCATTTCATAGTAATGACATTTGTTAGGCTACGTGTCAGTCTGCATCAGTTCTTCCTATTCACTTCAATTTCACTTTTACATGTGAAAGACTTCTAGGGTTGGAAGAAATCTCTAATAGGTTATCTAATCTCTTTTTAACTGTAATAAAAGTAATTTCCCTGCTGTAGACCATCTCTAATCCATTGATATCCCAACCTAGGATATTGCCAGGATATTCCTAATATGCATGATACCTTATTCCTAATGCTATGTGTTGCTGTCGTTATTTCACTGTATCTTTTCATGAATTTGATGACAAAGTGAGTTATGGGTGCTTATACATCTGGTCTTACATTTCCTCCAACAAGCAGGGTGTAAGTTAATATTTTCTATCATGTTTTAAGCACTTTTTTTTTTTTTTTTTTTTTTTTTGCCACATTTGTCACTTCTAGTATAGTCTTTGTACTGGAACACTGGGTTGTGTTTGCTGTTGACCTTGAAGATAACTTTTATTCCTTATAACCTACTGTATCCTACTTGAACCTTCAAAAAGGTGCAAGTCCTTTGGTCCACCTAGTCACAAAATGCATTCATTTCTCATAGTTTTAAGATTTGTAGGCCAAACGTTAAGTATGGAGTAAGAGAGGGGGGATTATTCTTACTTTGAATATCCTTTTCAAATGTCTTTCCTTTAAACTCCATTTCTGCAGGTCTCTTACATATTTATATACAATAATCAAATATGGTTTTGAAATGTAAAAGATTCTCGCAAAACCTTGAAATCATTTCCTTTTACGTTAAGGTATCTGGAACAGCCACCGCTTGTGTTTTACTCAGCCAGGGTCTTTCTCAGGTCTGAAAGGCAGAACTTTGATACTCTTCTTTTGCTACATCTAAAGTAGCTCTCGCTCTGTGCACCAGTAGATCAGTAGAAGAATATCAATGTTGAGATCTGTGATGCAAATGTCAGAGAAAAATCTGCACTAAAAGCTACTACAAAAGCTACTGGAGCTGTAGAAAGTTTCCATTGGTTTGTATTAATAATATACTCTTGTGGGTAATTAAGCTGTTAACCTGCCAGCTTCATATGCAAAATTTTTAGCAATTTGCCTCTTGTCCCTTACCCATAAAAGACATAATACAAGCAATTATTTAAGGGCCTGTCTTAAGATGATACCACCACAATATTTCTAGTACCGTAGCCTTTTCCATAAAGTTAACAGGCACTTGTATGAATCTGGAGTTCTCCACAATTAATTTCATCATAATACATATAAGTGTACTATTCACCTGCATTCGGAGAGAGAAAATCGGAAGGGTTATGCTTGCGCTTGTTCCTCTGTTGGGAATACAGGGCAGGTCGGTTGCACTTCCTTTTTCTAAAATACGCCAAAATTTGTACTTAACACTGAATTCCAGGGTTGCTCGGAGCGTTCACATACAACCGAACGAGCACTGTGTATTTCAGAAAGCTGTAAATCCTAGTCCTGGGCTGCAAAGCAGCCCATGGGAACGTAGCCGTGGCTGGCCGTGCCTCTTTGGGCTTGACAGTTCCTCTTTTCGGAGAGAGGGAGCGGGCAACTTTCAATGTTCCTCCTCTGGTTGTAGACTGTGGGGTTAGTTAGTATGCTGCAGCTGTGCAGATTTTCATTTCTGATAAAACTTAGCCTGAGAGGTATTTGCTGATGATTGTCAACAATCGTATGAATTATAGATGATGTTGGTAAACAAAATGCCGCCTTGATGAATGATGAGTTGGCTATACTATGACATGACTGCTAAGTCATTCAAAGCACTGATTAAACCCATTACAGTAAAATAATCACCATCCATTACCTTTAATGTCATGAACTGACAACCTAGTTAAGGCAGCTGATGGTGTCAGCAAAATGATTTGTTGGTCCTCATGTCCAATGACAATAAATCACTTCGATAAATCAATGAACAGTAGCAATAAAACAATATATTTTCATTTTTCTTGACATTCAATTACAGAGTGTGTATACGGACTTATTCTTAAACACTCAGTGATACGGCGGGATTCAGCATCCACCAGCAACTAATACATACAGTTGTTGAGAAATTGTTTTGTCCAATCATGTTTTTCCCTTAGTTTTGTTCTCTGCTGCATCTGCTGTTGTGATACGCCACTTGTCTTACAGAGGCAGATTCATTCTCAGGTATAAAAGGTAGAATTTTTATGTTCTTTTTCGCTACATCTGAAGAAGTTTCTTCTTCTAAATAAGTTTCTATAGGTGTAGTATTTTTTTCAAAATTTCAAGGATGCTGGTAGCATTCCTGGTTTTTCTCCTTGCTAATAACACCTCTAGGCTAATAAAGTCTATAATTTGGCTTGTGGGTTAAACAAAAAGTGCACTTAAGTGTATGATCAGCCAGAACTGAGTTCAGGCTCCTGCGCTGCTTGCAAATGAGCACTCAATGACCCTTCTAAAACCCAACTCAGCTGGCAGCCATCATCTTCTCTCTGTTCTGCCATCATTGGCGTTGTGCTGAGCACCAGTCCTGGCAGGCAAACAAAAAGAGTGTTTGGGAGCCTTGGATTTTATTTTAGAAGTATACATCTGTACCTGCCTATTTCTCTCTCTTTTCATAGATATGTTCGTGTGTGTTGTTATCAAATTTTGGGCATGCATCAAAGTACCAATCCCTGAATTCAGCTGAGATGGAAATTATGAAGGGCAAGACACCTCCCACAGACTTGAAATTATCATGTATTTTTATTACGTAAGGCCTTGGGCTTTTTAGCTAAAGGTTGACAAGGCTAAAATCTGCCCCCTGCCCGCCCCCCCCCCCCCCCCCCCCCCCTTATTTTTTTCTTTTGGTTAAAGAAAAGGTTTGGAGTACTAAAACATTTTTCTCTGAGTTCTTTCCTCTGCCTCACCCATGCATACACACACCATCAGACTCTTAAAATACCCTGAGGAATTCCCAGGGCATAATTTTTTAGCACAGTTCAGAGAAATGCCAGGTGGGTAACACGAAGACAAAGATGGAAACCCAGATGGCTGTGGATCCTCTGTACTGAGCCCTCTTACCATCCATGTGCCCCGAGTCTCTACTTGGTTGGACTTGATTTTGTCTGTGTCACATTTCCACTAGAGGAAGTTTGCTCTCAGCAGGAACAGGTCTTCTCCACATATGGGCCAAATGAAGGAGAAGCATCTGTGGTGGGTTTTTTCCCAGTGTAGTAGCAGAGGTTGAAAGGAAGAGCTCTGGCTGAGGAAGTAGGTAGCACATATCACATCTACATTGACTAGTGCTTAGAGGTACAGCTTAAGTTACTTCAATATACTGGGCCTTGCCTTTAACGGTTATTTATGCAAACTAGGAAGTTCTAAAGATACACATCAACTCTTACATTGCTAATTTTTCTTTCACTGATGTAAGTGTGAAAATGACGGCCGGTGTGCTTTTCTGCACCACTAACCTGGAGAGGTCACCCAGCTGGGCACGTGGGGTTGCACGGGTTCCCGGTGTCAGCTCCTGCGCAGTACGCCAAGCCTCCTCTGAAAATAAGATTCAATTTTAATTTGCTTCTGGACCCAGCTCAGTTTGAGGTAGCAATTTAACATGGGATCTGTTTCCTTGAGCACGTGCCTGCTGAAGGCAGAAAGATCATCCTGGAGATGAAGCTTTTTTGATGTGGCTATATTGCACGGCGTATGAAAAATTTTCTCCTTTCTTTCTAAAAATGGATCTGTCAGTAGAGAACGATTGGTCTCACCGGACATACGGGCAGCTAGAACTAGAAAAGCTGAATGTCACTAAGGGATGGTAAAAATGAAATGTTTGACTATAAATTATTTTTTATGTCATATTTAGATTAGAATATAGAAAATGCAAGTAGTCAATATAAGTTATGTAGCAGACCCCAGAACGCGTCAAGAAATGCTCTGGTTTTTGATGAAAGTGAACTATGAGGGAGACCCTGCACTGACTTTGCAGGAGGCATGAATTGTTGATACTTATTCCAAAAGTACTATCTGCAGCACATGCTTCTGAAATTACGACTTTCATAATGTTGTGGGATATTTGCTGTGTAAGGGTTATTAAGAGATCATTTGAGATAACCATCTTCAGTTTGATTCTGGGAAACCTCAGCGATTGCTCAGAAAACAGGCAGTAAAGCAGACTACTGTCCTGTACTGAATCATCTGCCTGTGAGATCTGTACAAGCACTAAAAGTTTGTAAAAGGTAGAATTCACAGAGCTTTTGTGAAAAAGTTGACTTTTCTCAGACTTTCTATTAAATGCAGTGGATTATTTGTGTGCTCATCAGTGAGAACTGGTTTATTTCCTGTGACAGTGATTTATTTAGCCGATTCAAACTCTGCATGTCTGTATGTTCAACCTCGTGCCCTTTTCCAGGAACTTCTTGGCACACCGGTGCCTTGCCTTGCAAAGCAGAGTGTGTGCCTTTTATCACCAGGCATGCTCTCACCTAGAAACATGGGTCTTTGGGGCCTCTTTTGGCTGGTTCATACTTCATCTTACTGCATCAAGTCAGCTTCAAAATGGTCGGAACAGGGCTGGGAGCGTGGCCGGGAGGCTGAGCTTCCTTCGCTGCTGGCAGTGGGGTACTTGAGCATTGTGGATCAATTGGTGCTCCCTGCCCCGTGTCGTGTTGTTCCTGCTCCTCCTCTTGAGAGGAGGGGAACAAGCTCTCCACTGTCCCTCTCTTCTGTTGCCTAAAGCTTGGATCAAAACCCGCAGGAGAGCAGGCTCAGGTGTCCCCTCATCCCAGCCTCCTCTGAAACGTGGAGCCAGTGGCCTCTGGCAAGGTAGTTCCTTTTTAAGTCAGGGCTGAAATCAAACAATTCTGCAAGCGTCGAGGTGAGCACGGTGCTTTAGAGTCCTCACCAGACACTGACAAACTTTGCTGCAGAGCAAAGTGAAGATGGAACTTCATTTTACTCTGAATCAGTCTGTCCATCTCTAAGTTTGACTTGGCTACGTGGTATTTCAGTTGGTAGAGACACAGACTATTTAATAAGCAGTCTGCCCGTGGGGATCAAGAGCATCTGTAAAGCATTTTTCCAGATACCCTGTTCCATACCTTGCTAAAACAGTAAAGCACAATAAGAAAATGGGTGATGCGCAGTAGATAAACTTTAAAAGTAACACTCAGCTGATAATTCTTTATGGGAGCCTAACTCCATCTGAGGAGTTGTGTAGTGCTTCTTTTAAAAGCGAAGCAATCACTTTTTGTACTTTCAATAGCTAAATTATAAGATAGTTGTAGTATAGTAGTACTTGTGTACTGTACCTTTGGAAAGCATTCATCGCAGTGTACTGTGTGTGTCTGAGAACAACTACTTGAGAGGAAAGGATTGCATGAATGAGGCAGAGAGGCAAGTTGTTACAAAATTTGCTTTCCTACTCTTCATTTTAAAATTTCTAGAGATCAGGCTTCAGTATTCCTGCTTGCATCGCCTTAAGTTGTCTATCAAAATTACCTTCATTCAGTGTATGTGAGGAGACCCTATTACATGATAGTCTCTGGTTCTCCTTGGCTCAGGAAAGGATGAATATATTAACCTTTTTAAAATGTCACCTATAAAATCCATGCAATGAAACAGTTAAGTATATAAGCTCCATCCAAATCAATATTTCTTTCTTGGTAAAACTGGCTCTGCAGTATATCTTTGCCATCTCTATAAACATATCTATAGCAACCATAACAGTTGTGTCTCTTTCCTTTCAAAGCTGCTGTAGAATTTTTGAAGGTGTCCTGATTTGTTAATAGCACAAATGTTAGAAGTTGACCCCAAAGTTTGCTTCCCAAAGTCCTTCGGGTCTTGCTCGTGGCTGCAGGAAGTGAAAAATGAAAGGCTGAGACTGCACGGTTCCTGTCATCCAGCTTGAAAGTTATAACAAACCCTGGTGATCCCTGTAATGCATCATTCAGTATTGCTGCATGCGGATCAGAGAAGACCAGGCAAATTTGTCTCCTTATGGCAAGTGCAATTTGAAGGCGTGCTCCAAAACAGGGCGGGGGGGAAAAAAGAAAAAAAATGCAAGCAACATCAGCAGATGGAGAGGGGATTAAAAAGATAATAATGAAAAAAAAAAAAAAAAAAAAAGCAGTGGACAAGATCTGAAATTTAGCTAGAATTAGATTTTCGGTCACACTTGATCTCCTCATGGGCCACTGCCGCCATCAGAGCAGCAGTGTGTGGAGTGACTTGTGACACAGCTGGGGCAGCCGGCAGCGCCTCGGGGCTCGGGCCAGCAGGGATGCTGGCTACTGAAGCATCCTCCACCCCTCACAGAAAGTGCGTCTCCGCCAACTAGGACAGAGATCAGTATAAGGGCAGTGAGGGGAGAGGAGGAATACAAGCACATCCAATTTTTATAACTCTCATAAGTGTTTTTCCTGTGTCTTTGACACCTGCTCTAGAGTACATGCAGCACACTGTTAAATAACATCTTGTCACAAAGACCAAAAGCAGCGATTACACTCTGACTAGGTTATTAAGGCAATTTTATTTCACAGTTGTCTATTAAGGTATAGTAAGTAACCGCACAGCAAAGATGATCTTCCAGGAAGAGAATGAGAGGTTCTTTAAATTGCCCTGGTTTTTTTTAATATCTTTCCATAGAAACCATACTGCAATCATATAATCATATTCAAAAAAAACAAAAAAAAAAAAAAAAAAAAAAAAAAAAAAAAAAAACAAAAAAAACCCAAAAACCAAACCAAAACCAAAAAAAACCAAACCCACCACCAAAAAAAGACTTTCTCTTTGTTAGGAATGCATTTGGTGTCACTGCTCACCAGCAGTTTATCAAACAGATTTTCTGTTTTGTCAGCTCAGCATATGGTGTTCAAAACCTGGGGGCTTTTTGTTTATTTTTTGCTAGGGGCTTGGGTGGAAGGACATAAACAGCTATTAAAAGCATGCTTCCCGTGACTTGTTGGAAAAAATGACGAAATGTAAGTTTTACTTTTCTTAAGTTTACTGTTTTGATTAGAAGGTAAAAATCATTCACTTTATTTCCTTCCCACTTGCCAATAATCTCAATTTATGCCTTCATTTCCCCCATAAGAAGAACGTACTCAGGACTGGAAATTTGGTATGTATTGAGAATATATTTGTATTTGAATTTTGAGTCGGTAATTGGCAAGACTTACCAAAATATTGTCAAGATTCAGAGCAAATTAATCATCAGGTGAAAGTACAGAGATAAGCGAAGTAATACATGTATATATACATCCCATCTTGCAGAATGTCCTCCAGAATAGCTTTTATATTAGATCTGTATCGGAATATCTCTGTTAATGGAGCTTAAGAGCACATTTACCTTTCTCATGGCTGTAGCCAATTGGTCACCCGTATTCTCTGCGGCGTCTATTATGTTCTCATTATTTGTGCTGGTCCTGGCAGCTCAGCACCATTTACTTTAAAGGGAGGAGGAAGGCAGAGAGGATAGTTTTGGAGTATATGGCGAGTGAACTCTCTGAAAAACATCCTCCAGCAAATCTAGCTGTACCTGCGTAAGATGCTCCTGGGATCCACTGATTCTCTGCAGCTTTGGTGGTAGGGCAATGTGACTTAGGCATCTCAAACTTCCGCGGACGGCTTTGTTGTTGGGACTTTAAATTTGTCAGTAAGTTAATAAACCAGCGCTGCTGTGGCATGGGCACACGTCTTACTGAGCCATCCCTGCTTCTGGTCAGTCACTTTTTGTAGGGAGACACTTGCATGATGCCTTCGGCAAGAGAGGTTCATAGAATGTGTTGGGTTGGAAGGGACCTTTAAAGGCCA
Organism: Fratercula arctica; assembly: GCA_947846985.1. Classification (NCBI taxonomy): domain Eukaryota; kingdom Metazoa; phylum Chordata; class Aves; order Charadriiformes; family Alcidae; genus Fratercula; species Fratercula arctica. The sequence continues at coordinate 2,036,706 of CANTUZ010000003.1, forward strand.
TCTAGTCTAACCCCCCTGCACTAAGCAGGGACATCTTTAACTCGATGAGATTGCTCAGAGCCTCATCCAGCCTGGCCTTGAATGTCTCCAGGGATGGGGCCTCCACCACCTCTCTGGGCAACCTGTGCCAGGGTCTCACCACCCTCATTGTAAAGAACTTCTTCCTAATGTCTCATCTAAACCTACCCTGCTCTAGTTTAAAACCATTGCCCCTCATCCCATTGCTCCATGCCCTTGCAAACAGTCCCTCCCCAACTTTCTTGTAGGCCCCCTTCAGGTACTGGAAGGCCACTATAAGGTCTCCCCGGAGCCTTCTCTTCTCCAGGCTGAACAACCCCGACTCTCTCAGCCTGTTTTCATAGCAGAGGTGCTCCAGCCCTCGGATCATCTTCGTGGCCTCCTCTGGACCCGCTCCAACAGGTCCATGTCCTTCTTGTGCTGAGGACTCCAGAGCTGGACACAGTACTCCAGGTGGGGTCACACGAGAGCAGAGTAGAGGGCGAGAATCACCTCTCTCGATCTGCTGGCCACGCTGCTTTTGATGCAGCCCAGGACACAGGTTCATTTATCGGAGCCTGGAGCCTGTCTTCAGTCTGGTTCAGTCCTTGGGAAAACGATTTCAGTGATAGACCCTGATGAACCGTGGTTACCAGCGTGGGTGCGCCACGAGGCTCCGCTTACAACCGGCGATTACAGAAAGCATTTCGCTGGCGTTAAACAAATTGCCAAAAGAAACAGACTGAAAGAATAGCCCTGTCTTTTTATGTTACCTGAGGGAAAAATTTCATGCCGCGGCACTCTCAAGTGGTGGGGGAGATAATAGTTCAGCGGCTCTGCGTCGCCTCGGTATGTAGCTCCGTGGGAGGCGGTGCCCCCTCAGTTGAAAAAAAAATGCTGCTTTCCACAGACTAATGAACAAACTCCTCGGTAATGTGCTCACCCAGCACTTGGGGGAAAAAAAAAGTCTCAATATGAATATATTAGTGTTCCTGAAGTAAAAGGGAATAAAACATTTTGTTCTTGAGATACAAGCCTTTAATTCTTTTCTATCCTGTTTTGCTGTCCCCAGGAAGGGATCTGATTTCTCTTGCCTGAAAAAGGTTGTGATTGGGAGAAGGTTCTGTCAATACAAAGAAATGCTCAGTGTATTCTCTATCTTTGCATTAACCAGAAAACTAAAATATTTCAGGTTGGGGTTTTTTTCTGACATCTGATTTTTCAGTGTTTTTTCCTAAATAATCAGCATGATTTGCAGAATTTGTGTTATTATGTCATTCCTTGCATAGCCTTGTCCTGCTGAAACATTTAGAAATCTTATAAAACACAGGGGATCTCATGCCAAATGTTTATATATACTGGGAACCGCATTATCTGTCTCAATTCACTCAGGTTATGTTTTCTTGTTCCTGGTGGCTGTTCTGTCATACCACACCAACAGCAGGGAGTAGCAAACAGTCGAAGCAAAAGGCTTCACCGATCAAGCACAAGTCCTTTTCTAATATATTTTCTTCCGAGGCACTTTGCAAATATTTGCAAACGCACACAAGGGGACAATCAGGCTTGATCAGGAAAACCAGTTGTGCCCAGACTCTGACGTGATGTGGTTGCGGGTTGGGAAAGGCAGCACGGATATCCATCAGGTTTGTATGATGACCCAAACCTTTAGCACTTTTTTTTTTTTTTTTTTTTTTAAATGATCGTGATTTGCTTTAGCACAAATGAAAGCTGATTGTACCCCCCTTCACTCCATCTGACCCTGTTCCTAATTCTGGAATGAGAGATATCTTCAAATAACCAGTTAAATGCATTCATGGCAGGAAAAGAAACATAATGGTCGAGGAAAGCTGAATAGTTTGATTTTATTTTTCTTTTTTTTTAAATGGATAACATGGATTGCTCTTTACCTGCTTTGCTCTGATGGTTAAGGAGACATACTGAGCTCCAAGGAACAGAGCCAAAGTAAATGGGTTTGTCAGTGATATCCTTAGTACTCATGACACAGGATAAGTCCATAGGTCTCCATGCAAAACACCTCCATGGGTAATAGAATGTAATTTTTATATTTTTAGATATATATATATATATAGTTGGTTTATGTTGTTGTTTCATATATATTTGAATTCTGCATTGTGCTAATGCTCAGTTATTGGGTGGGGGTTACTGTGTTCAGCTAGGAAGGATAGCTCTTGGGAACTGAGTTTTAAAGACGTTTCTGTTGTAACTGCTGGAAACAAGTTACCGCACGGTAATGAGAACCACAGGTTACGCCATGAGGAGGAGTCCAAAGTGAGCGTGGAGTGAAGCAGATTTCCATGCGATTCTCAGCTTCGCGTGTCCTCTGACATCTCTCCTGTCAAGCAAAAAAGATGGCATGACACACATCCAGCATTGCTTCATCGGGACGATACAATGATTAAGTACAGGGGCCTGCCACTTGGTAAACTTGTAAAACAAATCCGTAGTGTGCAAACATAAAATTTGATGTAAAGCCCGAGTAAAAAGGATTAGAATTCAAACACATACTCACAAAGAAAACTCATGAGTATTCTTCCTGGCTGTCTAGAGAGATACTTGCAAGTTTATGAACTCTCCCAGTAGTGACACCAGAATGGGCTGAATCCTGCTTCAGAAATTGCAAAGCTGCTATAGCAAACTGGCATCATCATTTATGCTTGTACTGACTAGATTATGGTTACACATACTGTCTTTATCATTATTTTTAAGTTTTGCAGCTTCTTTAACCTCAGTAAATCAGTGAAGTATTTCACCATCCTCCTTCTATGACTCCATACTTGTTCCCACCTGCATTTGTGATTCAATTAATGGTTCCCTTAATTAATCATTCTGTGAAAGGCCTGAAGTTTATTTGTTTCTAACGTATGCAGTCCCTGTGGTTATTAATCAAGTAAGAAATAAATCTGAAAATAAATAAATAAATGAAATGAAAAAGAGAACAAATTTCTGCATTTATAATGTAAAAGTGAGGCAGTGAAAAAGCCAATGAATGCTAAAAGACACTTTATTATGAATTGTCAATAACTATAACAATAAAACTTTTAAATCTCTGGAATCCTACCAAGATTACATCCCCTTCCATTACGAAAGGGATTTAGTACCAGTGAAAGATACACTGCGAAATGATGCCGCCTTCATGCAAGATGGATGTGCAGCATCAGCAGCGCGCAGCACTCCCACACTGTTTAGGTGTCAAATGGTCTGTAGGCTTGTAAAACTAAACGGGTTGTTTGTGAAGAAATCTGTTTGTAAAGGTGCCACAAGTGTGGTAAGTCAGCCTAGGAACAGCTCTGATGCCTGTCCTGGTGCCTCCAGGAAACTCTTCTGCAGCAAACAGTTGTAACACTCTCCTTACTGCGCTACATCTTTTTTTTCTCCATAGAAAGCTTTGTAAATTTGGGGGGAGTTGTTCCCTGTCTTTTCTAATTGCTGGCATGGAGATAACTAGTTCCTAGGCTGCAGTATAAACACAGCCTTTTTTGACACACCACCGCAACCTATTATCTCTTACGCCTGTATGACAGTAGGCACTTCCATACAGTAAGTGGGTAGGGACACTGTCTAGTCCTTTGGCAGCATCTTGTTGGACCTCTAGGTTGTTCACATCCCTTTGTAGTAATTCCTATATCCAAGCTAAAGTTCTTCCGTGTTTTCTTGCCATTCACTTAAATATTTAGCTGAGGGAGACTAGAGTCCTAAAGCCTCCACTGCTGCCCAGAGTCTAGAGCTGCCTCATACAGAGCAGTCCCATCGGGGTTTGCCATTGTTTCCAGCAGCTATTTGGACCAGACCTGACCCCTGTGAGCAGCGTCTGCCAGTCACGGACACCTCTGTAGCAAGCCGTTTGCTTTACGCGGTACTTCTGTAAGCTAATGTAAACTCTAAACAAGATCGTATTTTATTTTGTGCAGCTTTTGGCTGCAGCCTGCCCCTGCCAGCTGGCCTCAGAAGACTTATTTTCCATCACCTGCAGTTGGTCACACTTGCCCAGTCTAAGATTGCTGCTTATCGCTGTTGTTTTAATGATATTGCATCTGGTGCCACGATCCAGCTGGAAGAAAAACAGTCGTCCATTTAATAGTATAGCTGCAAATACGGCAGCTGAATGATAGGTGACTGACTTTGGCGGTGCACAGGCTTTGAGAGTCCTTGCTTTTACTGAAATTGCGCTGCCGACACCATCCTGCAAACTAAAGCCTTCTGCATCCTTGGTCTGCGTGTGCACTGCTCGCTCCTTTCTTCCTGAAACAGCTGCAGCGCTGGGGATTGCAGGTGGCTCTATTTCACATCCTCCTTGCACCTCTCCCTCTCATTCTTCACGGCTGCCTTTAGCTCAAACCTATTTCTTTGTTTGGGGGCTGGTTTTTGTGGGGTTTTTTCCCCTCTGAACTATGGTTTTCCTGTATCGTCTAATCACTTGGGTTGCCCAAGAGGGGTGGCAGTATTTGGAGCTGCCTCTCTGGAGGGAAAGCATTGGTTTCTCAGCAAACTCTCCTGTAGCTGGGATCCTAGCTTGGTAGGGAGTCATCTCCACAACTACAGGTAAATCAGAAAGTTTTCGCTTCTGAAGTTTAAAATTCTTGCTACTTATTTTCGTGTAAGTACATGGTAGGTCTCTTCTGGCTTAATTTTTTTGGGATCACGTGCTGATTCAACGCTTCTATCGGACATCTGGTGTTTCAGTTATTGTTCTTGGCAATGGTGTTTATCTTACTTTTCCTTTTCTTCTTCCCAATGTGATGGCTAAGCACCCCCCCTCCCCACCCCCCCCACCCCCCGGACCCTTTCAGTTCTTTATCTTTTAGCAGCATCGCTAGTTCTGCAGGCAGACTTTGTTTTTGCCGAATTTATGTTTGTGCCAGATTCTTTGTTAGAAATTCAGCACGGCCAATGGTCTGAGTCACTCTATGCTAATCACCTTCTCTGCCTCGCTGTGTATCTCCCTAGACTGCCTCCACCACGTTGCACGTACCACGTGTTGGCTCATAAAACAAGAAGGTTTCATGCTGGTAAATCTAAGTTGCTCTTTATTTAGCGGCTTACTTCAGAGGTGCTGCAAATGCAGCATAGACTCCACCTACGGTATATAGGTTGATGTCATGGTGCTTCCCGCGGATTCTTCCTCCTTTTTTCATTTTATGCACTTCAGGTCTTAACAGGGAGAATATCTCTAGGGCAGAGACAGTAGTTTAAGCTCTATTTGCCGTGATTATTTAGTACTTTTGCAAAAAAACACACTTAGTTTTTCTAGGAAAGGCTGTTTACTGTGCACCCAGACAACAGTCTGGGTCTGTGGCAGACAGGGAGTCGTCCTGATGAATATCGCATCAGCGTTAAGTGTGCTCCTAGAGTTGCATGACCGCCGTGTATCATTTTTCTGTTCTGGGAAAATTTTACCTCTCTTTTTTCACCCACTGAAGAAAAACCCCCACCTTTTTAACAGGAATAGACTTTTAAAATCCGTTTGGTGAGAGGGAGTCCAGATGCTGGACTGGGACATAGGAAGCCTGGGTTCAGTCCCTAGAGCTGTTGCAGAACTTGAGTGACCTCGTCCAAGTCGTGTATACTCACCGCTTACTAGATCTCCTCTGTAAGGTGACTCCTAGATGTCATTGTCTGCCAAATCTGTTGTAAGTGGTTTGGATTAGGTGGTGGTATTCTCCAGCTAGCAGAGCAGCAAAGTCTCAGTACTGGCCTGTCCAGCGTTGTATCAAATGTGCCCAGACTGAAAAAAAGTTGGCCCAGACTGAAAAAAGGTTGACCCAGACTGAGGAGGGAACATGTTTTTCAGATGAAGTTGGAGCTTAATAGAACTCAGGGGAGTGAGCTTGCCCCACGGAGAAATTTTTCTGTACGCATAGGCTGTGCAAAAAATGATGGCTGCTCTTTTGACCTTGTTTCTGCTGTGCACATCAGTACTCCCCTCAGCTTCAAAGGTGAACGCTGAAAGTCTAAAACAGTACTTGTAAAATGCACTTTTGCTATACCAGAGAACATAACAAAGCTTGTGAGACCCACAAGCCAAAAAAATGTTTGAAGAACTTTGACGTATTGAACTTTTAAACCACAAGCTTCGAGGACGCGGTTACTACGCAACTGTAATATTTATGTTACGTACGCAATGCAACTGTTCACTGGTCTCAGGGCCACACAAACAAAAAATGGTTTTTGCGCTAATCCTGTAAATGAGAAGTACTTTTCGCCTCATTTTAAGGTATGGATATTAAGATGCACGTGGGTATGGAGGATATGCGGAAGGTCTGCAACAGATTTATTATTCTGTGTCTCACTCAGAAACCTAAGCCAAACAGGAGGGAAAGGGAGAAACAAAACCACGATGTGATGGCTTGAGCACTGTTAATAGAAACCAAATATTTAAGAATTTCAAAGGGTTTTTTTTAGGTAACGGTGAATTTGGTTATACTGCATGTTCAATTTTTTTTTTAATTGCAGTTGTAGAGACTATGTGTATCTTAAAATGAGAACTTTAAAAGAGGGTCAACAGAAATGGTGGAGCTTATGTTGACTTTTTGACTATACTTATATATATTTGGTGTTCAGTTAAGTTGCCTGTGTTTTAGTTATTTGCAACTTTTCTTTGATTGACTGGAGAATTCTCATGTCTTATTCAACATTTTACTCTGGTTTTTTCGGGTTTGACTATTAAAAAAAAATTTTGATGCTGCTATCACAGAAATAGAAGTAATATAGCAATCTATAAAAATACAAGTCAGGTTCTCAGTCAGACCTGAGAACAGGTCTGGCAAAAAACAGAGGGGGTGGGTGTAGCCATATGTAGAGAACTGCTTGGGATTCATCATCTTCAACAATTCAAATCATTATTCCTCATTGTGGATAATCAATGGGGGGGAAAAATTAAATATGCAGTTTTATTTAGCAGAAATATTTTGAAGATGTATGGAATTCTTTGCGAATAATTCATGCTCTTTAAGATCAGAAGCGTTGAAACAAAAAAAAAGGTGGGGAATTCTGCTGGGACGTGCCAGTTTAGAAACAAAGCTGCACTCCTGCTACATGTAAATGCAGCTGAAACAGGATAGCTGTAACATCAGGGGGAAAAAAAAAAAATCTTTGCTAAAAAGTCTGTAGCAATATAGATGATCTCTTCTTCAGAAAGTAAATTATTCATTTTGTCCTTGATCAGTTCCAGTTAACATGTATTTGTGGCTCACAACTCTTTCTCTAAAACATAAAAGTGACTCAGGGGGGAAAAGTCACGCTCGGGGAAAAGAGCATCAAGAAAACCCTGCCACAATGTAGCCTTCTCCATCTTATGCCCCTACCAGGCATCTCTGATTAAATAACCCTTTCAATGACAAGTTATTTAAATTTTCTTTGCCTCTCTCAGTACCTTGCTCTACTTATTTTTCTACCAGATTAGACATAAAATTGAAATGAAAAAGGAAAAGAAATATTGGAACGTGCTTTCGATTTGGGTCAGTTGAACAGCAGTGGGTGTAGTGTGGACTGCAGGGTGAAGCCTGGGAGGGACGGGTGACAGCTCGGTCACCTCATGCAAACTTTTGTATGCTCTCTTTCTGGGAGCCTACACCAGCAACATAAAGTAGGTATCGATCAATATTTTTTTGCTCCATCTGCAGGTAGAGTCCCTGGCAGTCCAGACTGAAGTCAATGGGAATCTGCTGGTGCTTAAAAAACAGTTCTTCTTGTTTGAAAAAATGTGACTTTGTGGCCAATGCAAATCTTCCTCCGGCTGCTTACTGTAGGGTACGGTGAGCAGCTTGTCACTGCTGGGGAGCCCCCAGTCAATGGGGGGCCTTACAGCTCTCTGCCACTCGTCACGTTCTAGCTATACTTTCTGTTCTCCGCATGATGGGGAATGCGTGAAGGAAAGCGTTCTCCAGAACTGATAGTTCTCTCTCTTTTTCATGGTGACTTCTGGATCATCTGAAGATCCCTTTCATCTAACATTTTTAACTTCTCTGAAAACTGGATGCAAACTGTTCATGTTCCTCATCCAGAAGCTGAAATACTTCTGTAAATGTTCCAGTATACAAGCAGAGTCCTTCTTCCCATATGTGAGATGGCTACTAGCATATCTCCACTTGTTCTCAGGGATGAACACCTTTGAAAACCCAGGACAGGACACCTTTGGCTGCATAGGTGACTCGTAGACATGGAGTAGAAGCATGATGTGTCCAGTTACACCCTAACGCCGCGACATTTTCACTACCTAGGTTATAAAATGATACTTGGCTGAGAAGCTAAACGGAACAGAAATGTGCCAGTCTTCTAAAATACTGCTTTACCACCTGTTTGTTACTTTTTTTCCAAACGTATATAAATAAAACTAAGTTTGGTGGTGAAGTTCATCCAAATCAAACTGCCTGAACACTAAGCCATTTTTGGAACCACCACAGTGTGCCCTGCGCCGCTTCTTTTCCATTTTACATGCATGCAGAGAAGGTCAAGCAGCGAATTAGCAGACAGCTTTGATGGTGCCAAAGACAACAACCTGCTCCAATACGTTATCAAATAATAGACTATAAATTATGTAAGCACTGAAATGCCAAGCAGCAAACAGCATTTCCACTGCTAAATAAAACCACTGAATTCATTAGAAACTGCTAACCCTGATGATGTATTTATTTTGAGGAGTCTGAATATTAACTCTTTGCCACCATCCCTCCTTTCCTTTCTGCCTCTCTATCAAATGTGTTCATTTTTTGATCATGTTCCCTCATTGTGCTACTCTCCATCCAGCCCTGCCTCCAGTTTGCAGAAACTTTGTTTGAATTCCTGTTCAGACCAACTCCGTATGCTGGCAGGTGTCTAAGGCAGCTCTGGAGGGGCAGCACATAAGGACCAGAAAAGTCGAGTGTGCAAAGCTCGGGAGCAAAATGCCCCAAAACGGAGCTGGCAAAATAAGGCTTTGATCCTTTTTGTGCTGCTTAGCTCCAGACTTTACATAAGCGGATGACAGAGAGGTGACAAAGCCAGAGGCTGTGCACGCATCAGTATATTACCTCCTGACACAGAGAACCTGCAGCCTCTGGAAGAAGGGAACCCCATCCGGCCAGGGCTTTGAGAGTCTGTGGTAGTGAGAAGGTCTCAAAGGAGATGGAAACAAAAAAAAATTGAAGATGTAAGAGGTAAATTTCATTAGAAATTAAACTATGACTTATTTTTTTAAATAGAGAAACATCAAAGTAAATAGGATAGAGAGAAAAGAAATTTTATGAGTTTTTTTACACATAGTTGTTCCATGCCCTATGCCCTTACAAGTCGATACGTATTTCTAGGCTTGGTTTCTGCTACTTTATAAACAGCAGCAAACTCTCCCCAGCCTCTTCTCTTTCCTGAGGGTCTTTCTGTCCCCTCTGGAGCTGGACTGGTGGTTCCCATCTCCTGCTGCAGCCCCTGCGTGTGCTGCAGGTGTCCAGCCCTGGGCTGTGCTGCGTCTCTGCTGCTCCTGCCATACCTTGCGTGGTCACCAGCCTTCTCTCCTGGAGCGTGCCCAGATCTTCCCCAGGGAAGACATCATCTCTCTTCCCTTCAGAGGTCTCTTCAAGTCCTGCCTCCTTAAAAGATCATAAAACGTAATTGAAAACAACAGTACAGATGCTCACCAACCAAGGTACCTTGTGGCCTGCACCAGCTTTTTGCTGATATCTCCCACCAGCAGTGACATTGCTTGCGGTATCTGGCATGCTTTAATTTAAGTGATCCAGCTTGTGGCAGTGGGCATTTACAGTCGTAGGAAAAATAAGTGTAATCCTATGCAAAATAATTCAGTGCAATGCCCTGAGGAGGAGGTACAGCTGCACTCAACTGGAACGTCTTACTGCCAATGGCAAATTTTGAGCACCTTGGTTTTAGGGAGCAAAAGCACCTCATTAGTAAGAGCTTGATGCATCCAAGTCAGAGAGTCTTCTAGAAGCTGAAGCACCCTTATAAAGGGCAGGATTTTATATGCAAACTTGTTTTCTATAGAATTTCCCAGAGGCTGTGGCCAGATAGTGTTCTGATAATTCAGTTGCTAGACACACAAGGGCAAGCAGTGCCACATATGCAAAACACCGTCATCGTTTATTGGCAAAACGCCTCATAGACTCAATGGACTAAGTATCAATTAGGCTAAAACAAAACTAAAAAAAAAATCAGGGTAAACAGTAACGACCAAAAATCCATAGTCTAGCACAGTAGTTGGTCCCTGTTTAGACTTGGCAAATGGCATGAACATTAGGTACGTATCAGGACTCAGAGGCAACTGCAGAGCTCTATAGGGAAATGTAGTAGTTCATATACTGTTTCTGTACAGACTGCTATCAGTACAGTATTTTGTAGAACCACTAAAATTCCATGAATCGTTATCAAAGGATAAAAAGCATAACGTTAAAATACATCAGAAGTATTGGATTGAGGCATTTGCCTCTGGACATTGTACTTGCTAAGCCTTTTTCTTTCAGGGAACTCTGCAGTTCCTAAAAATCTCTTTCTCCTTTTCATGACCGCATACAGTTGTTAGGAAAAACTAGTTTTGGGGGAAAAAAAAAAAACCAAAACCAAACAACAAAAGCATCATTATTGCATTTTATCTCAGTATATCACCGAACAGAGAAATTTTATTAAAGCCTCCAAAGCAAAGACAATTGGCAAATTAATTTATCTACTAGCTTGAAAACATAAACCATCAAAAAAGCGTGCCATGTCTTGCGTCACTGTGTTTCTGTAAGAGAACCTAGGGTAGGGGATACATAGAAGGATGTGTTTTACAGCTGAAGTTTGCTCTGATGATTTCTATGCTTGCGATAACTTGCTAGTAATATTGCTTAAGGCAGGGCTGTGGTTGTTCCATATCTTAGTTCAGGTGGTCTTGCTTCCTTCTTCTGCAAGCGCGCTTGAGGTGAATGATCAGAGAAACATCTTTCTTCCCCTGTTTTCTTCATGCACAAGATGCCAGAGGTGGTCTTTTGGTTATAGGTGCTCAGAAGTAGATTAGCTTAACAAAGGATAAGGAAAAAGAAAATACTTTGATGCATTTCTTCAAAATGAGGGAAGCCATCCCTTGCCAGTGCAAGCCCCTAACTGAGGAATGTTCTCAAGCAAGTATACAAGTTTAAGCATGAGTTGTCATTTTGATATGCATGAAACAATTCAAATGCATAAAATCTGACATGTACTTGGCAAGCGATGACTTCAACTCTTAGTAATGAACCACTGTCCTGACATGAATCTGGAGGCAGTAGGAATATATGACTCAAGAGCTAACTACTAGAAAGTTTCTCTCATTTCTAGAATTATCAGCATCGGCATATTTCAGTGCTACAGATTCTACACAAGACAATGGATATGTCAGGGAGAACACTTAGGAGATTAACGTAAATAAAGTATTCCAATTAACATAGTAGAAGGTCCTTGTAGGTCCTTGTAGGTCCTATTGTAGAAAGCTAATTCCCTTTAAGCCAGGATTGACCATTGCAGGGTCTCACATGCCTAAAACTGGTGACAGTGTTCACATTGAGGATCCGCTGTTCTGTCTCCAGGAGTGATCATAAATGAACACCTAACGAAGAGGAAGAGCAGGCAAACTTATGTGATGCTTTCCCCTAATATTCTCTCAGCCTCCAGCTTCCTACAGCTCTGGGGGTTTCCAGAGTCTCTTGTTGCTTGTCCATTTAGCAACCTTAAATCATCTCTCTTCCAAGTAGTTGCCCAGTCTTTCCTTGAACCACAATATACTTTAAGAAGGAATTCCACAGGTCTGCTATCTGTTGTGCTAAAAACCAGCTCTTCTGGTTTAGCTCCTTCTGGCTTCATCTGATGCCCCTTAGTTCGTGGAATGAAAGAGATGGTAATAAAGTTGATTAGCATCCATCAATTGCATGACACTCCTTATGTTGTAGACTTGTCCCAAATTCTTCCAAATCAGCTTTTTTTTCACCCCAGCCTCTTCACTTTGATTCCTGTGTCCTAGCTAGTTTTTTTGATCAGGTCAGAATTGTCCCATTTTTCCCACAGCTATTTGGCTTCCTTAGACGCCTTTGATGAAGGACTTCATCAAGATCCTTTTGGACATACAAACAGATTATGTCAACTAGATCTTTCTGCAAGGATCTGTAAGGCAGGATTTCCCTTTGTAGTTCCTCACAAAGAGCATTTTCCCATGCCCTGTAGCTGCATCCTTTATTACAGTTTCCGTTAATTTACCAGGCGTTGCCATCATGATTACTGGCTGCGATTCCCCAGGTCTTCTTGGGACCTTTTCTTAAGGACTGACTTGACACCCATTCTTTAGATTGGAGGATGTTTTAAGTGGTTAATATGCTTACATATTGCCGTTAGTAACTCAACTACTGGAACCTTGAGTTCTCTCAGGCCTCCTGGGTGACTGCCATTTGGCTCTTGTAACAAGTTACTGCTCACCTGGAGCTGAGGTTAACCAGTGCAATTGTATTTTCTACCCTCACGGCCTCTCTGAGTCCTCTCAGCACAGGGCAGTCGCTGTTACCAGGCTCGTAGGACAGTCAGTAACAGCGATGCTTCCTAAGGGATGGCCTTATCGCTGGAGAGTCCATGGATGTGGCCCAGTGTGATCATTTCCCCCTCTGCTTTTTCCAATTATGTTTCTGGAGCTAATCGTCCTCTAAAAGCCGCTCCCCATTCACTTCCTGGGAAAAAGGATTTAAAACTAAATGGAAGAAAAGCTGAATGGTGGACCTTTCTCTGCATCTGGCCTGACCCTGCCCCATATTGTTATTGCCCTTTGTTATAGGTAACAAAGATGTTACCTTTGAAGGTAACATCTGGCTTCGGAATTAGGTTGAACTGAGAAGCCAAACACAGTTGGGACTGTGGGATCTATTGTTTCAAGCTTTTTGCAGAATGGGGTGGACTCAGAGTTTTGTATCTGAGAAATGCGTGATTTTTATTTTTTTTTTTAATGAATCTGGCACTCTGATCTCATCATGGGATCTGAAGACTAAGCAGGAGCAAGCAGTGTTTACTCCCCTGCCTTATCCCACTGCCAGGAATGTGTCACGTTGCCCTCTGACAGATCAGTTGGAGACAAAGAAGAAGAAAAGGGATGAAACAGAAGCTATTTACAGATGCGAGGCTTAACTTTGCTGCTGTCACCTTCGTACATGGCAGAAATGTCACCTTCTCCTACACACATTGGAGAATGCTCCCTACAACAGCTGTGGTCTGTCAGTGACGAAACCCAGAGTTTGTAGTAGGATGTGAAAGTGTGAATATTGGCCAGGATCAGCCTTGGGAACTTTTTCCTGCTGGAGCTGGCATACTTTTTGCCCAGAAGCTGAATGAATTTCTGGTGCTCTGTCAGCTTTAGATTTGGTCAAGTGTCCTATCTGAAGGGTATATTTGGACTGGGTTTCTGTTTCCCCCAAAACTTTATACACCTTTATAGCGGTTCGTGTACTTTGATTGTTATTCATCTTTTTTCTTTAGGCATAGGTGTGCCTCCTGTTATGCCAGTACGTCACCGTTGCATAACAACCATGCAGAGGCTAAAGATTTTAATTTCTTAAAGTGTTCTTTCTCCCCAGAGAGTCTTTTTTAGTCATTTTCTTCCTCGTTCAAAATTCAGTCCTCTTCCCACAGCTCAGTGTCACTGCTAGCATTGGGTAAAATCTCTCCTATAATGAATTTGAATTGAGCTATATTAGGGTGACCAGTGGCTTAATGGCTCAACGGTAACTACTCCTTGAATCAGCTCCTGGGTAATAAGGGACATAAGAATAGCTCCTCATCTTGTGTGCTGCACTACCTGAGGTTCCTGCGAGCAATCATTATTATGTGCTGCTTCCATACACTGTTTGGCCAGATAATGCCTTGCAATTAGGCCTTCAGAGCAAGCAATGGAAAGCTGTCCATAAAAGCTGAGTATATTAGAGCCCAGCAAGTGCATCCGTAGCACCATTCTCTGAGATTTGCTGCCTTTTTGATGTCTCACTATTGCTTCTCTGATCCAGAGGCAAGCTGTTTATCCAGACTGCTGCAGGCCAAATCTTCAGCAGTGGTGCTCTGGCGTAGCTGCACTGAAGTCAAGGGAAATATGGCCTGGCTCCTTTTCGCTTACATCCCTTCATATTCCATAATGTTAGTTGTATCCTCTTGGTACTTTTCCATTTCTTCTATTGTCACGTTCATCTTTGAGGCCCCACCTCGAGTACTGTGTTCAGTTTTGTGCCCATCACTACAAGAAAGACATTGAGGTGCTGGAGCGAGTACAGAGAAGGGCAATGAAGCTGGTGAGGGGTCTGGAGAACAAGTCTTATGAGGAGCAGCTGAGGGAGCTGGGGTTGTTCAGCCTGGAGAAAAGGAGGCTGCAGGGAGACCTTATCGCTCTCTACAACTACCTGAAAGGTTTAGCAGATTGTGCTGGGCTGGGGAATCTATAAGGAAACTTTCAGCCTTCCTGCATTCTGTAAGAGGGCATCCATATGTGTCCAGGAGCCTTCTTTCCACTTCCCAAAGCTGCTGTGGTTTGGGAGGATGCAAAGCAACGTTCTTTTGCTTTGGATTTAGACAAGCAACAGGGATCTATCTCCCTGCGGCTGGCAACGCGGTGCTCTCTCTCCAAGGGCACACCGTGCATTATTTTGCGAGCAGAGCCAAGGTCACTTTACCCACGTGCCAGGCCAATCAGGAGTTATATGAGTAAGACTGGTTAGCACTGAGCGTGAACTAATGAGTCCTAATGAGATTTCTGCTCCGCTTGGAGCACGTGCAGAACAGGCTTGCAAAATACCATGAAGACAATTTTTAAGAGGCACAATACGAAACCTCACCTGTGAGCTCCTTGGTCTCCAGGCATTTTGAACTTCACCTGGGCTCGCAATAATTAGCCAAGGTGTGGTCTTCATCACTTGGTTTGGCAGCGTTTAGCAGGTTGTGCTTCACCTTTGCGGTCCATCTTAAAAACAGCAAGGAAAGGTGATCATGAAAGGTAAAATAATCTCGCAGCCTTCCACAGGCGGTTTGGGTTTGGGTTGTTGTGCCCAAAGAGTTGTCAGCTTAGTCCAAAAGGTACTTGTTTTTTTTTCATCTCAGACAGATGTAACACAATAGGATGTGTCATTTGGTGATAAATTATATCATGCTAAACCATGTCATGTGAGTCAAGAGGATAAGGAAAATTGTAGTAGAGCTAAGAAAAATGAAATATGTTGGTGGAGCGTGGCTTTTCTTTCTGCTTTCCGTTTACAACATTCAATAGATGTAAATCTTTTTTGGATATCTGACACTTTTCTCCTCTAACCCATCAGTGAACCATACCCCAGCATCATGACAAGGGTGGCGCCAGCCAGAAGAGCCTTTCTGACTGGAAGATATGTAATCTGTCAGGCTGTGCAGGTGGGCAGGCTAACACAAATCTGTTAGGACTTTTTTTTCCTACACAGGTCAGGATCTTCTGGTACGCTGGCCGGGTTCCAATTTGGGTAGCTATACATCTGTTGGGACTTAACTGTGGCTTGTAAAGTTTGTTTGAATCCTTCAAATAGCAAGTAAGTCCTATGTAAATGTCAGGCGTGATGGAATTTTAGAGACAAGGGGAAGCTGAGGTGTTGACTGGGATGCGAGGGGGAACCTCAGTGCGACTCTGTCCTTCCCCAGGCTTCTCCCAGTGGATGCCAGTGAGTTCCCCAGAGCGCAGGCAGCAGTGCTGCTTCTCCAGTGCCAGGTCAGAGCTGGATGTGCAGAGAAGCACAGTGCAGATGCCAAAAGTGGCTGCAGCTGGGCCAGGGGGAGGTCAGGAGTCCTGCGTGTGTGCTTGCATTGTGGGGCCCTGACACACAGCTTCCAGGCTTGGGCACGTCACTGTGGGGATACACCTGTGCACGGACCCGAGCCTCCCCGGGATCTGCCTCTGGAGACCTCGGCTCTGCACCCTGCTGGATCCGCCAGGCTGTGGATATGCCCTTCGTCTCCCTGACGCTTAACCAGCATCATCTGTAAAATGATGCTAGAGGTCTTTCTGTGCCATAGAAGTGGGGACAAAAATGGGCACTAGAATTGTGAGGTGCTTTGATAACACGGTAATGAGGACTATAAGGTACCTAAGAGAGATGGAGAAGTTTCTTTTTCATCATCTGCAGAATCTCATTAGTCTACCTGCCATTTCTTTCTTTGCCTTAGGAGCAATGGCAGGACCTTATTCTTCTCCCGCCTTTGCAGAGGGCTGTGACTGACCTGCTCCCTCTGCTCTGCCAGCACTTGCAGGCAGATCAAGAATCGGAGGCTCCTCTCTGTCACCTTCCGTGCAACAACCTGCTTCCTGGCAGAAAAAGGTGTCAAATGAAAACTATTCCAAAGAGGAATGTGTCACTGGACAGCCTTATAGCACCAATTCAAGCTTGCTGAAACAACTGGGAGCTGCTCCTTTTTTATTTTGCCAGGGCTGCAGTTGCATAAAGACTTAGACATGCCCAGCTTTCCTTTCAATGCTCATTTGCTTACGTTTAAGTGCATGTGTCATTTTTCATTATTTTATACGCTAAGGGGCAGATTCTGAATTTTTTAGTCATGTTTGGCAGAACCTTGTTCCATAAATAATCTTATTAACTTCACTGGATCTGTTTGTGGAAAATAGTGGTGTTCAGCAGCAGCTGAGGAGTCCTGGCGGGAAGAGCAGGGGGGAGTGGAAGAAGAAAATGGCAGCCAGGGATCAGATCAATATTTAGGTTTTAATGTAGCTCCGCGTCAGTCACTGAATGCAGTAAAATTATTTTTTTAATTTTCTGTAAAGGCTTCAGCAAGAGTAGGGAAAACCTTGGACGCCCTTCTAGGGATGCTTTAACACAAAGGTGCAATGTTTGTTCTCACTGTATAGTGTGAGAAAAAGACTTGGTGGCTCTTTGGCTCCTAATTATCACCTCAGGCAGCTTGTTTAGCCTACCTGTCATGACGGTAAAAAGTACACAACACACTGTAACTCCTGCAAAGTAATTGAGCCACTTTTTTAGCCTTCCTCTATCAATATTAATAACCTATACTAATTGCACAATGCTTTCTTTTTTTTTTTTTTCTCCTTTTTCTTCAATCTGCTATAGGGATTAGTTAGTCATTTGCATCTTCTTTAGAGGCCTTAACAAATGTTAATTTGTCATTCTTACCTCTCCTTTTTTTTTTTTTTTTTAAAGTGTCAGAATGAAATGAGTTTCCCAGAAGGATATTTAGTGTCTTTCATGTATCAATCAGGGCTGAGCTCTTCCTTTTCTCATGCAGAGGTGGTTTTTCCTAAGCTGTATGAGGTCAAGAAAAGAGAAGATACAGTTTTATGCATTGCAGGGTACCTTGAAAATAAAGACGTAAGAAGTAGAAAGTTAAGTGACCTGGTATGCTGTAAAGATACTTCCATTTCAGACCTCTTTAATGTATTTCAGTGCCTGAAATGCTCATCTAATCTGAATGAATTTTAGCAAACTTCGTTGCTCTGGCCAAACAGCAGCTTGTTTGCACTGCCTGTGGGCAGGTTCTAAGTACTAGAAGAGTTAAGCAAGTTTTCTCCTTACAGATATCTCCATACTTCAATCCTTGAAATTCCTCGTGTATGCTCTGCCAGGCTTCTCTCTTTCTTTAGCAGGAGATGCTAATTATATGACACGTTGCGGAGGCATCATTATGGATAAAGTTTCTCTAATTCGTTTTATTTCATAATAAATTGTACTCGGAAGTATTAATGGCCCCTTGAATTTCAATGGGTAAGAAGTTTAGGTTTGCTGCTAAACTGCATAGCTTCCTGGATGGCAGGCTCATGAACTTGCAAATGGTGGACAGGAAGCATTGCCAGCCTATTTTTTCGTGCTGACGAATATTTCTCCTCTATTTATGGATTAAAGACTAATAGCTGAGTAGTACGTTGATAACTGTGCTCAAGAGCAACTGACAGTGTAGGTCTGAGGAAAAGTGTGAATGGTCAGTCTCTATTTTAAACATCCCAGGGAGATTTTTTTTTCTGAGCCATAAGTGGAATCACAAAAGAATTCAGGTGGAAAAGGGACCTCGGGAGGTCTCTGGTCCCACCTCCTGCTCCAGGTGAGGTCAGCTGTGAGGTCAGACTGGGTTGCTCAAGGGCTTATTCAGTCTGGTCTTTTACACCTCCATGGAAGGAAACAGCACAACCTCTCTAGCAACCTGTGCCACTGCTTGACTGTCCTCAAAGTGAAAAATTATCTCCTTGGAGCCAGGCTGAACATCTCTTGTTTCAACTCATGCCCTTTGCGTCTTATTCTCCCACCCCGCACCTCTGCAATGAGCCTGGGTCCACCTCTTGACCACCTCCTCACAGGCCCTGGGGACTGCTTTTAGGTCCCCACAGGCCATCCCTTCCCCAGGCTCAACAAGCCCTGGTCTCGCAGCTCCAGCTCGCGGGGCGAGAGCTCCTGCCCTGACCATCCTGCTGGCCTTCCCTGAACTCCTCCCACCGTTGTATGATGTCTCTCTTCTACTGGGCATCCCAGACTGGATGCAGTACTGTCGATGTGATTTAACAAGCGCTGAGTAAAGGGGAATAATCTCTTCTCTTAATCTACTGGCAGAGCTGCTCCCCAGCCAGGCAGTGCCCAGCCTGTATCGCCTCAGGGGGTTCGTCCTCCCCAGGTTTGGGTCTTTGCATTTGTCCCTGTTGGATTTCATGAGGTTCTACTGGTGCTAAGGTGAACGGTGTATGGTTATCGTTGTCCCTAGCAGGTCTGCTTGACGCTGCAGTTAGGCAAGTTTTCTCTTGCCTCGCATCTCTGGCCTTCAGATAGGCTTTCCTGGCTGGGAAAGGCATCAGGGAAGAATATATGATGCAAAGTGCGATTCTAGGCAGGCTTCGATGTCTCTTGTGCATTATTTTGGTCTAGTCAAACCCACTCACGGACAGTGCAAAGAAGAAGTACTTCTATAATTGTGCTTCTACAGACATGTGGTAGGAACCTAGCAGATGGGCTGTGTCTTTTATTAGCGACGGGGGATGAACAGACCCGAACCTGGGGAGCAGTACTAGATGGGGTGGCAAAGACTGTGTTCTCTGACTTCAGTGTTGTCTCTTGCATATGTCTCCCATGGTCTGAAAATACATGAGGTGCTTATATCCTCAGATTGCCTCTGAAAAAACATAGATAAAGGGCTGGGTGGGAG
Source organism: Fratercula arctica (assembly GCA_947846985.1). Classification (NCBI taxonomy): domain Eukaryota; kingdom Metazoa; phylum Chordata; class Aves; order Charadriiformes; family Alcidae; genus Fratercula; species Fratercula arctica. Next base: position 2,055,852 of record CANTUZ010000003.1, read on the forward strand.
CTTGCTTGTCAGCCATTAAAGCCACAGAAGTATCAGAGCAGAGTGAAAAAAAGAGAGCCACAATTCCCCCGCTCCCCTCCATCCTCACACAAGCGCACGCTCGCTGCTGAGAAGTGTCAGCTCAGGCGTCAGAAGCGTCCGAGGCCCTTCGACGCTGGGCAGTGTCCTTCCCCCGTCAAACGGAGAGACAGGGCCATTTACATCAGATGCTAATGGGGTTTTAAGGAGCAGGATGGGGGCTGGATAACAGGAGGGAAGCAAGAGACAGCACGGGCGGTTATTGCTGCATTAGACGCGATGCTGTGCGGCGTGCTGCTCTGCAGAGGTGCTATTTAATAAGGGAACTAATCACGGCCAAGTTATGAAGTCGAAAGCCAGTCAGTCACAGGAAATCTGCCTGAGCATAATTCCATGCAATTTCTAATTCTTTCCTTATACTAGCGTGTTTTCTCTTCTCGAGTGAATGCACTCCCTCTGGTGGCTGATTTACTATCTCCATTTCACTCTCTTTTTTTGAGTTAAGGTTGCATGCGTGCAGTTGGCTAAAAGAACTGCGAGAGCAATAAGCTACTGCTTTTATTAGGCTAGTTAAATGTTTTGTGTTCTCAACACTGAGGGTACAGGTAAAGCCTGGCCATTCAGATGTATTTAAAAATAATCCCTGTTCATGGAAAAAGATGAAGCTGAAAAAAAAAAATCTGTTCAGAAAGGCTATTTCTGGAAAGAAGCCTAAACCACTATATTTTTCCCAGGTACGCATTCTGTTGGCCTCAGTGCTATGCTTTTTTAAAACCCAAGTTGGTCATTCACAAAAGGTAAGTCAATGATGTGTCAGAGTCTCTCTTACTAATTTCCTCTTAGGTGTCTATCTGTTATGTCTCACATGGCAAGCTTTTCTGGACAGAAAACACCTTTTTCTGATCATAGCGTGCTAGTCAGGACAATAGATGCTATTGCTGCCTGTAAAGCCATAGGAAGAAACCCGTGTCCTGGAAATCACCAACAGAGTGAGAAATCTCCACTCTTTGAAGGATAAACTTCTTTTGGATGTGGTCTGTATGTCATCTGTGCATACAGTCAATTTCTTTGCCTACGCGTTTTTATAGAATCCTCATGGTTAAGCAGTGTTACAGTGGCATTCAGTAATTAAACACTATTCTGAGGCTGAGAAACATCAGCAGAAAGAGTATTTACGTAATTAGCTGTCATGTTTTGCTTCAAATGAGAGAAACACCTGCAAACTTGCTTGCCTGCAGGTTGATACACTCCAACACCTGGTAAGCTTCCTGCCTGGCGAAAAAGAGCTGTTCCCACAGCTCCGGCAGCTGGGTTTCGATGCTGAGCCAATCCCACCTGCACCGCGGTGGAAGGACCGAGAGTCGTTTCAGTGTTTGGAGCGAGTTTAGCGAGGGCAAGAGGGAGAGAGCTGGGGGTAGTTCATCGTACGTCCCGCTGTATCCCCAGCAATCCAAGCAACGGTGTGGCCTGGGACAGGCACCGCCGCTTGGTCAGAGGATGAGATCTGCAAAACATCTCAGTGCTTCTAGCTCAGTGCTTGCAGAATTAGAGCAATGCTAAATTTAGGGGCCGATACTAACTTTAGAGGCCGACCAGACCCCTTTACTACTGTCTTAAAAAAATCCCTCAGTGACCGTTTAACCTTGAATTAACTGCCAATGCCAGAAGCCATCTAATTACATAATCTATAATATCATCGTTGAGTTGCTGTCATAATTCACTTAATTGCATGTCTGTTGCTGCAGTGCTTCAATTTGGGGAAATTCCTGTTTCCTTACTCAGGAAAAACTGTTTACGCTCTCAAGACTAATTTGCCAGCTGGAGCGTAGTTCTTTTGCAAAGGGGTGCAAAGATAAGGCTCGTAAGTATGTGAAAACACCATCATCTCTGCATTTATACTTTCAACTGCATGTATGTCAATGACATCACAATCAGCCGTCTCCTCAAGACAGGTCCTTGCTCGTAGCGCATGGTGCTCTGAAGGCGGCAGAGTGCGTAGCTGGGGCAGGTCTATGGAGGCACAGGTTTGCCCCCTGCGTTGCTTGGAACAAGCTACTGAGGAAAGAGTATTAAACCCCATGATGGCACAAAGATGTGGGGCATATTTATGACGAGCTTTAAGTAGCTCTCACGGATCCCTTTCAACAGATCCTCTGGGTTTTCAGGCACGGTGGTAGCTCCAACCTGGTGCTCAAGAAGGGCTTGTGAGTGCAACCTCCCAGAAAGACACCAGGGAGGTACCTTGGTAATTTTTTTTTCCCCTCCTTTACATAGATTTTCATTCTGAGACAAGACGGTTGTGTTCCTGAACTGGTAACGCAGCTGTTAAGAGAGGATCATCAGCTGATTAATCCGTCCAGGGGACTGTAGTGATGTGGCTGTGTGTCATTTGGCAGTCATGAACAGGAACTGGGAGAGATTCCCAGTTCACAAAATTAATAGACACCAGAGTCTATTCTTCAAGACCTTAGATCGCATATATAAAACTACTTGGAAACCCTTTCGAATCTCAGATAGATAGTTTTAGCCTGGTCTTGAATTAGTTCTTGCTCTAATATGAATGAAATATCAGTTCTATTTGGCATACTAGTCTGATTTTATTGAATTTAATGGGTTTAACTGGGTATTTCCCTAAAAGTCTTATCTCCATAGTATTTCAAGAGAATCTCGGGGTTTTTTTATGACTTACTATTTTTTATTCTTTAGTAATCCACATCTCACTCTTAACTGTTTTAAGTGAAAGCAAAGCAATGTATATTGTACTGATAAAATGGCCTCACCAAACAAAACCAAGGAGGAGTTAGCCTCCCTCCAATTTTTCTTCATTATCCTCATGGTTTGCTGCTGGTCCTCATCTGATATTTTTAAAATGTCTATGTTTTACCAGTTGTGTTAAAATAAAGCACACTTGGTATAGTTTTGAAAGTCACTAACAATTGGAAAGATCTCTTGTAGCCCTAGTGATATTTTTTGATTTCCTGACTTTTGCATATAGAAGAATTGTTATTATCATCTGAACAAATTTTGTAGTTTGATATATGGAACTCCGAGTTAATCAAATTGCAATGTCTTCATATCAATGCAAATTATTTTGGCATTCAGAAAATGTTATCACTTTTTAAAATGTCATAAATATTATTACTATCCATTTCATCAGTATAACATGACCATTTATATTGATGTATTTCAGGATGAAGAGATGTGGCTTTTACATCCGTTTGTAACCAAATGTTCTTGTGCCCTGCATGTTCCTCAGGCTTCACCTTTTGGTTTGGGGTTGGTTTTTTTTTTTCAGCCTACTTTCAGTCTGCAGCTGTAGAAAGTAGTAGAAAGTAGAGACTTGCTAATGAAAAGAAAAAACCAGAAAAACCTCAAATTAGTTGTCTTCCTGGCATTTGTTTAATCCTGAAGTGTATAGTTAGTCCAACTTGCAGTGGACTACAGCAACTTCTTACTATACGGGAATTTCTTTGTCCACAGGACATAGTTCTGCAGTTTTCATGCCGTTGAGTACGAAGGAAAGTAAAGGTGACACTCATTTCAGAAGGTCTCGTAGGTCTAATATCTTTCAAAGCAAGGAATATATACACATAGGAGGAAAAAGTCACTAATATTTTAGAAAATCTTTTTTCTGGTGGTTAAACTTATTTAACACCTCAGCAAAATAGACTCTGTTTTACACATGAGTACTCCTACAATTTATTCCAAGCCTACCGTTGTTAGAAAGAAGAGATGGTTGTGATTTTTTTAAACCTTTTTTTATGTAAGTAATCACTGTTTTCATCTTGAGTGGGTTTAAACGAGTGGGGGGAAAGTAACAAATATTTGGTGAGATTTGGTAAAATAAGGGTAACTTAAAGAATCAGTTGAATTAGTTTTGAAAATCATAATTGGCGCCTTTCAGAAACATCTGCATTTTGGTGCTTATTTTAAAGGTGAGAATGGTAGAGTCTTTCGGCCGGCACACTTCAGAGAAAAGACGCTGTCTTGTGTCTCATAACATTTGCGTTTGCTTTTTGATTATGGCAGAATAAATAAAAAAAACATTGAACACACACACACACACACACCCCCCCCTCCAAAAACAACATCTGCTTTTAACAAGATTAAAATCCTTCTGAGCAACGTGAAGGATTGAATGTGGGTCAAGTTCAGTAGGATTACCCCTGGCAATCCAGCTCCAGCGCTCATTTAAAATGCACATGACTTAAAAGCTCCGTGGGTCTGAAACACCTGTTTACAGTTGGAAAGAAAAATGAACAAAGAAACAACCCCAACAATAAAATACACACACACAAAAAACCCCAACACTAACAAAAAACCCCACCTTTGTATCTCAGAACTCTCATTTCAGGTGTCTTGTAGACAAATCCTGGTTCCAGATGATAGCCTGGTACAGTGTGACTGAGTGACAGCAAAGAGAGGGCAAGGTCCCTTCCCCAAGGATTAGTATTTGTAACAAGAAAGATATTTTAGCTCAGTCAAAAAGTAAGCAAAACAAACAAGGACTCCAAGATGGGGATTCGACGTCCAGGCCTTATGATGATATAACTGAAGCAGTTTTCCTCCTGTTGTGTCACAAATAGCCATTCTGTGTATTTCTGGGTGTTTTTCCAGATGATGAAATCAGCTTGCCAACCCCCAGGGACCATTGGGATTGTGGCATTTTCTCCTGTTTGGGTTCCTATAAAGGTGCCAAGGAAAAGAGGAGATGAATCAATAAGTGCACGAAGAATAATTACGGTTGAAAATAAAGGCGTGTTATTTAGCTCTGGCTTAAGGACTGTATAGCTTTTAACCCAATAAAAAAAAAAATAACACATTTCTTTTGCCTGGGAGCAATACAAAAGTAGGGGCTCTTGGATCCATGAAAGGGAGCATAAATAGTGTCTCCCCTTTAGGGACAAAAGCTCCTGGGCTGTAGAAAGTAAAAATGCTTTGCTGTCCCTTGGTCTTACCAAGCAAAGCATGCAACATAGCGTAGCTGAGGAGGAAGGAACTTTTCCCAGTGCAGAAGCCCAGTGTGTCAAAAGCACCCTGGTTAGTTTGGCTGGGGCCCGTGATTTCAACACCACTTTAAATATAAAATATTTTTGTCACGGAAAATCAGGATTGCTCATCTCCATCCATGCTCTTAAGGTCATAAAGGATCTGGGGCCATGAACCGAAACTTGCTGAGAAGTCATCCCCCAAGAGCCACGTGGTTCGTCCCAGCTTTTGGGGCGGATCTTCCATTCAGGGAGTTGGGCTGGGAGGTCTCCGCGTTCCTCCCTTTGAGATGAAGGAGACAGGCACAGATGTGAAGACAGAGATGTCTCGGGTCCTCGCCTGTTTGCTGGTTTTCCTGGCAGGCTGCTGGGGAAGCCAGCATCACGCCTGCCGCTGCGCCGGCAGGGTCTTCATTTGTCAGGAGAGCAAGGTGGTCCAGGTTCCCCGGGACATCCCCGCCAACACCACCGAACTGTAAGTAGGGAGACGGGAACGGTAGCAAGCTGCAGCCTTGCTGCTGGCTCTCAAAACAAACTGCTGCTTGGCAAGCCACGGGTCGGGCTCGCAGGGAGTCGCTCGGGAGACTTACGCCAGCTGTTTGGAGAGCACAGCCCTTCCTCTGACACTCGCTTAATTACATCTCAAAGCTCCTCTCCATTACTCTGATCGTGCTCGGTTTAAGATCTCTGTTAAGAAAAGATATGGTACGTTATCATGCAAAGCGCAGACTAAATTTTAAACAAGCCTCCTTGGTGCTGTGACAGTAAATTGAAGTATAAAGCCTAAGCTTTCTTTACAGCTTACTTTAGCGTTGTCGAAACGTGTCGTGCAACTTGTCTGCCCCAAACAAGTTGACGATGAGTGTTTGTTTGTACGGCGGGAGCCTTCCAAAGGTTTGTGCTTGTTTGCCAAGAAGCAACTTTGTGTTTTCTTTTTGAAATCACGAAGGCACTACAGAAAGGACGCTGATAAACATTCAGAGAGCGATCCTCCTCCATCTGAGAAGCAGCACGACTGCAGTCGGAGAGAGTGAATAACATAAAGATACCGTACTGCGTTACTCAAGGAAGGGTTTTACCTACCTCAAAGCTTCTCTTTGTTTTCCATAAAGTAACGTGAACAATCCTGTATGACAGCTGTTTTCTGTGTCAGTAGCACAGGCGAGCAAAAGAGCTTACGCAATGGCGAGTATGTAACTGTGCAAAGCCATTGTTTTCATTTTAACTTTTTTTAAAGCGAGTTATATCATCCTTTGCCTACACCCACAGCCGTCTGACATCGTCACAACCTAAAACAAAAATGAAAGGAGTAGTCACGGATAAACCCTTTGATTAATAAGTGGAGTGGCAAGTTTGGAGGGAGGATACAAGGAAGAGTGGTATGTCACCAATTGGAAAAATATACCCCTATCCCAATTTCACACACCACAATATATCCGTGGTTACCTCACAGTTTTCTTAGAGTAGAAGTTTTGTTTCATTCAGAAAGAGGAGTTAGGCTCACTGAATAAGTAGACTGAGGTAAGACCTTTATAAAAATGTTTGAATTAACCACAAAAGGCCAATAAAGGTTTAAATCATTCTTGCAACTAGAGGGAAAAATAATCCATCTGTGATTTAGGTCATCTAAATCCGGAGTGAACTGTGTTCCAGGCATACACTGCTAATTTTGTTTCATTTTGCTTTGATTGTTTCTTTAGATTACACAGTTAAGGTCTGCCTTCTAGGGATTAAGGAAAAGCAGTTCATAATTATTTCTGCAAAGAAGTAAGAGTTTTATACTGCCCAAAAGCACCTGTTAGTAAAATGGGATTTGTGTGCAGCAGATCCTTGTTAACTTCTCGGGGGTTTGTTGAGGCTGCTAATTTGGGAGCTCCTCAGCACAAGCGCGCGTTCTGTGAAACAGGCAGACTACAACATTAGTGACACTGAGGATGGTGAACGAATCCTTTCTTCTGGCAGCGCTGTGCAAATATCAGAGTTGGAATCTCTCAACTTGACTCTCTTCTCACTTAACACCAACTTTTGGTTCCTCAGGAGGTAATTCTGGTCCCATTCAACCAGTGTAGCCCCGGGACTGGTTTCAGCATGGCTTAAGAATTTGTCCATGAAAACTATGTAGAGTTGCTTTGAATATACCGAATGTTAGTGTTGCTAAATCCAGATCCATTAGTTGAAGAGCTATTAAGCGACAGATAAACCTTAGGTTTTTCCTTGAACGTCAAATGGGTCTAGAAAGGTGTCTTCCTACGCGTGTCTCCGCTGAGTGCCCAGGGGGGTGATTCAGGTGACTAAAATAGACTTTACTGCTCCAGGCGCTGTTGCAAATGCACTCTTGACAACAGAAGAAGTTTGCTTTATATTTTTTCAAAAAGCCTCAATGAGTCAGAAGTGTTTTAAAATCCATGTAGCAACTTGAGCATAGATGGCTACCTTGTCTAAGGACCCTGTACAGGACACAAGCACAGACTTCTTGCTAAGTACAGCTCCTGCAAAGTACTTTTTTCACTTAAGAGCTCATTCTGGGAGTGCTGGATGCAGCTGATGTTCATTTGACGCAAAGGAGGGGGGTTTCTTCAGTACACTTAGAGCTCTTCACCTTCTCTTATGTGGTCTCGACAGCTTTCCTAAGCTTTCCTAGTGCCTTCTTGATGTTGAATAACATGCTGGTGAAAGCTTTGGAGAGAGAACAGGAGCCTGATGAGCCTCAAGCATTTCTCCTGGTTCTGTGTGTTTCTGTTCCACTACAGCTGTTTCTTAAGCTGGGACGCTGGAATGTGGCAGCCAGCTCTGTCACTTGGTAAGAAAAGTCAGGATAAATGTAAAAATATTGCCCTCAACAACCATTATCTCTGCTGTTTCCTGGGACTGATTTTTTTTTTTTTTTTTTTTTTTTAATTTTACTTTTTGAGGGTTGGCCACTGACACATGCTGCCGTGATGGGTTTCTTTGTGTCTGGTTTGCCGACAGCACGAGCTTGTGCTCCACAGTGAACATGAGCTTTGTGGCACGATACAGGAGCCGGGGCGTTGCTCCTGGTTGGATGAGCATCTGCTTTAGCCAAGGGTCTCGCAGAGGGGAGGGCTGGCAGCCTCTTGCAGGGAGGGATTTCAGTTTGTACTTACCATGTGGGAACAGAGCAAGGATCAGAAACCATGGGCTTTCATTACTCTTCTTGCTGCCACGTCTACTTTTTCACTTAACAGGCCAAAATCTCAAGAGAGGACAGTCACAGCTTGGTTTGTACCTTGCTTCTTGCAGATTTGCAAGCACTCTCCAGCTGGCATGCTGCGAGCGTTTGCAGGGGAGACTGTGGTTATTAGCTGTTTTGCTTTATAATCTCTGACTGGAAGAGGAGTTGGATAGAAGAATTTTTGGCGTTTTTTAATAACAGGGTTTAACGGTTTTAAACAGTTTTAAAATCCAGTGTCAAGCTTTGTAATCCATCCTTAGTATTCACTAAGATTTCATTTAGTCATTAGAGGTCTTGCTTTGAGAAAGTAATGCAAACAAAAATAACTAGTTTCAGAATAGAAGGGATCCTTCTTAAGATTTAGCAAACTACTTTAAACAGAAGCATATGAATATCAGCTGGGAACACAACTCAAAATGCCAGGAAAAGCTTAGTCATTCTCTTGCAGCACCCTTCCTTGCTTTTGGGTTGCTCATCTCAGCTGGTGCTTGAAATCACTTCTGTGGGACCCAGGGAACTAGAAAGCTCTACCCCGGCAGCCAGGTGCAACCATTTGGGCAATAGACTACATCTCTGATTTGGCAAAGCAAAGCAACAGTACAAGACAGCTTAAGAAAAGAGGTGAAAAAGGCTGCTTGATCCAATTCTGCTTGCAATCCTGTGGAGTTATGCGAGAGAAATGTTAATATCAGCATTTAACTGCATCCTGCGACTAGTGCTGGGATAACAAGGTATCAGGAAATAAAATTTGAGCGTGTTGTATTTGTTACAAAGAGAAACTGTCTCCAACTCAGTTGGTTTCCTAATTTCCCCCTCCTCCTAAACTTTACTCCCTTGATGTTTAGCCCTCCTTTGCTGGCCTACAGGCGCAGCAGCTGACGACTGCGTGTAGATGTTGACCCAGTTGGTTCTCTCTGCCTATTTCCACGCCATGGAGACGATACACGAAACATCTCTTGAGAATGGAAGCTCCTCAAAGAAAGCTTGCAAACTTGGAAACGTGACTCAGCTAATTAAAAGGAATTGTTTAACGCGTTACCTTGCCAGAGGCTTCAGCAAGAGAGTGGTGCCAGTTGTAGAAAGGAGCAGTTGAGACGGCTGAGATAATTGACAACAGATACGGTCCATCATTTGGCACCCATCTGTCAAAGCGCTAAGGGGAAACCGCAGGTAAAATAAATAAGGCCAAGGCTCGATCATGTGGTGTTTTGTATTTTAAAACCCATTCTCTGGCTTCACTAGCCAGTTTAGCCATCGTCAGAGTGATTTAGAGGTATGTTATAAAGAGTGTTTTCTCCCAAGCATCTGGAAACTATAAACAGTGGGGTTTTTTACTTGCCCTCTGCATCGGTGTTTTTGTACAATTGCTCAAGGATATTTATTTTAGACTATCAAGTCAAGGCTGAGTAGATGTCTGACCACTAAAACAGTGGCTGCCTTGAAATAGCAAGTTCTGTGTTAGGTACTGAGTGAGTCAGACGTGCTTCCTTGCGACAGAAGCTGTAAATGATGTGAACAGTAGCTGCAACACTCATTGAGAGCTGAAATTAGGAAACTTTTTTATGCTTTCGCACTTAAAGTTGAAACTACATGGAAACCTGCAAACAATTACAGTTTCTTGCTCAGGTGTTTATACCGGTGGAGTGACCTTAATCTAAGACAGAGAGGGTGTGGAGAGGCTGAAGTAAGCTAACCAAATGAAGAGCCATGAAGCTTTCGAGTCCCTGTGTTATGCTGGCTAATCACATATTTAATCAACCAACCCACACCAGAAGGGGATGAGAATATTTGCACATCAGAGCCATATTCAACATACTACATGCTATCTAAAGATTTTTCTTCTTTTTTTTTTTTTTTAATTTAAACCAGCTTTGTTTCTGTTAGAGTAGGAAAAAATCTGCAGATAGAGCTTCATTCTTCTCTTCCTGAATTTATGATCAGTTCACACTGTGACGCAGAAAACTATAGAGGTTGCTGTACAATCACTGGCTGTATATTGGTGGAGTGGTCCAACGCTTATGCTGGATTCTGTATGTTGACATTTTCATTGGGAAGATAAAAAGAAATAGGCAGAGCGTAAGAGAGAAAAAAGAAAAGGGAGAAAGTGACACTAAAGAAGGACAAAAAAACTCTGCAGGGCAGATCCTCAGCTAGTATAAATTACGAAGTACATATCTCTATAGAAACATCCTGTTTCCAAAGCTTCAGGAGGTGTTCAACACAAGGAGGTGTTGAAACTGCTCTGCAGTGCAGTACTCTCTGCTGGCTTCCTCGTGATGCTATGGCAATAAATACATAGGCATGACTTTCACCTGACTTACAATGGCTGCAGCTTGATGAGTCTATGAGAGATGTATGATCGAGTCTGAAGATGTATAGATATGTGCATATATATCTGATATATCTTTGAAATCAAAGCGCAGTCGCTTAAAATTTAATGGCAAGTATATGACTTGTTAAATCACCAAGCTTTTTGCAGGGACGCGCAGTGAAAGCCAAGAATTGATTTTGTTTGCGTGCAGCATTGAGAGGGTCTTTGCCAGCTGATGCCCTTCTCTGGGGTCAGCTACAGAGAGACTCTCCCGATGTACAACTTCTGGCTTTTCCGGCCACCTCTGCCTCGTGCACACACAGAAACCAGAGGGCCCGTGTCACATCCCCACGTCTGATACCAGGCAAAACGGGTTCCTGGGGCTGGTCACCTCCATGTCCCAAAATACAGCCTCTCCATGAGACATTTTAGATATATTCTGCTTCACTTTGTGCAAAGAATGAAAACCTGCCTGTTGAATGAGATTATCATTAATGTTTTTCTAAAGTGTTTGGAAGATTAGACTAGTCATTTGTAGGTGTTACATCTTCTTGCCTTGAATAGGGTGTCTTCATCTTGGGTGCCTCCCCATTCAAATCTTGTTTCATATAATTATAACCTAGGAGAGTCTGACAGTAATGTTATTCATAAGGTGCGAGTAGGTAAATACCAAGATTTAGTGTAGAGGCACAGCAAGAGAGAAAAGTCCCGGTAAGATCAGAAATAAGTAGCGTTTAAACTAAAATGTGGTTAAAATGGGGGAGTTGGTAAGCTAGGGGGCATTTCAAAGTAGGATGGAGGCCTTTTTACATCTCGGACAAGAACATGAATCACAAAACAGATTTGAGGAATCGTGACTTCACCGGCGTTATGCAGCAGTTAATTTCCCTTTGCTCTGAATGATACGCCACGCTGAACACTTCAACAGTATGGATGATTTCCTAGCTTCATTTACTCCCCTTACTACAGCTTCTCACAACTCATCAGTTTTCACTGCACAGAATTAAAACGTTGTATTTTAGACTTTGTTGCCTTCTCTTTTCTGATATTAAAATGTATTAACTTCATATCTCATCCCACCCAGGGAGGCCAAGACACTTTGGCTCAGGGAATCCTGTCGATACTCAAATGCGACTGTCGCTAGCTGGGAGAGCAGAGCAGAGTTAGAGCAGTAGGGGAAAGTTCTGAAGAGTGCTTTTAGGAGTGTGAAAGACATTAAAGGGCTTACGTGTTTCTATGGTAGATGTTCGGCTTTGCCGGGTTGCCCTCCCATCCCTTGCATAGGGAGCTCGGGGTATTTCTCAGGGGCAGGTGTGGGAAGGGCAGTGTGTGTGCCCCTCGTGCTCCAACCCAGCGGGGTACAAGCTGCTGTGCTCTAAGAGCATCAAAGCCAGGACAACTCATTCGTTATCCCTGTATCTGCATTTGTCCATGCAATATGCTTTCAGCTCCGCACTCGGGCTTGTAAGTGACAGCTTGGGAATTTGAGTTAATCGTTTTCTGGATCTGGCCCTTAGCAAAGTGGTATCAGCATTGCAGTCCTGAAGGATAAAGCTTATTATCTCCCTCAAAACCCAGAGCCATGCCTCTTAAATTAAAAAAAAAAAAAAAAGTCTCAACTACTCGATCTTCTCAGCAGCATTTCTGAGGTGTAACAGAGAAGAGATCTCCAACGGAAGATGTCTTTAAAAGCTCCAAATGGAATTCCTCTAGAAGAGTATCACACACGAAATGTGTCGCCTGACAAGCCACCAGGAGTGTCTGCTGTGCAGCTCAAGGGCTGCCTTGGTAGATGCCAAGGGGGTCTCACGGGGCTGGCGTGTCGCTGAAAATAGTGGGTATGTGGAGAGCTTAAGAAGGGTGAGAGAAGAGAGTGGGTGAGGCAATGCCACGAGAACGGAGAGAACAGTTGCACAGAAGAGAGGTGCCAAGTGAGGACGCGTCCCGCAGGGGACGGCTGCTCCGAGTGCCAGCGGTTTGTATGCAGGAGGGCATCCTGCAAAGCCAAACCGAATTATCTGGCATCGCAAAGAAAAATAAACAAACCTGTTAAAGGCCCAGCTGAGGAGCGCAAGAAATCCATGCAAAGTTCAGCATGCCTCAGTCTCTTCTAACTTGATGGCTTTTTAGTTAGTTCTGCTTAACTTTCCTGAGTGTCCTTGTGCCGGCAAGCTAGAAGATAATTGGGGTAGGTTCACAGCTAATTTAAGTTGTCATAGCTTCATTAACTTCGGTGGAAAGAACTAAGTTCATTTTCACTGTCTGGCGATGAGGACCTCTGTCAGCCACGTGTTGTTCGTTTTGGCAGCTGCTGATTGGTAATTAATATGTGTGTGTGTTTGGTAAACAAGATACTTTGGGCACAGAAGACAGGTATTATTTTTCATCACAGTCTATTAGTTTTACACAGCGAGGGGCGAGCACTTTGGTAGGAAAAGTCACTTTTCTTTGTTTTAGACCTTGACCTTTTCAGACAAAACCTGTAAATTATTTCACACACTTTGCCTGTAGTTTGATTGGACTGCTCTTATTAGCAGTGAAATTTAAGTCATTGAAATGAAGCTTATTTCAAATTATAGGTCAGAGTCAAGCCTGGATTTCATATAAGAGTATAGAAAATTATTTCTTCTAATTGTCTTGCATACACTGTAATAAGGAGCCCATTTTCTGCCTTTACTCGGGCGCAGCTTCCTTGATTTTGGGTGCCTAAGGTCAGGAAAGCTTGTGATTTGTTTGCTTTTGCTTAATGTTTTCCTCCAAACATCCTTAGGTGTTTCAGGAGCTTAGCCGGGGAAGTATGGATGCTTCTTATCTCCCATTACCTTATCAAGCCACGCAAACGTATTTGCTCCTGGTTAGCTAAAGGAGAATTTACAGACTGTTATTATAAGCAGAGGGAGATATGTTTCTTAGTGAAATGCCTTCAACCCAACTCAGTATGAGCAAGTCTTTTTTTTCCCCACAAGTAGATTTCCATAACTTTTGAGCTTTCTGAGCCCCTTTCTTTGCCTGGGCTATCTAAATAATGCTATATCCTTGCCTGTAACGTATTCAGACCTTGCTATAGACAGGGCAGCCTCAATTTTAGACATACGCCCCCTGGGTGAGCTGCGGGCTGAAGCTTTCACCTCTGTCCGCTCTCTTATCTACCCAAGAATGCAGTTACTAGTCAGCATTTTAGCATATTTGCCTGGAAATCCCGTTTTGTGAACACCTACTGACATAGAGTTTCCCCATAGCACACGTGAAGATGTACTTTCTGATACGACTCCTTGTCTAAATACAGTCAGTTAATTGGAATTAATTTGTAAATGTTTATTTGTAAGAAATCTGTGAATATTCAGTGGTTTTCCAAAAACACTATGAGCGTAAACACTGCGGTGTGGAAAACTTCCAAGTTTTCATTGTTTGATTCCTCTTCTGTATGAGAGTGGAGCAAGGAGGGAACATGCTTTCAAATGATGGCCAGCAGATTTATTTTATTTGAAAGAGTGGTGTGCAATGAAGAACTGGACTGACTGCGTAAAGACTGGAAAAGGAAGTGGTGCTTGTTTTTTCGGGAGAGTTTCTGGTGTCCTATATTTATGATCTGAACGTAAAACTGTGGAATGCAGTGGGATACTCGTAAAGCCTCCCCTCACCCCTACCCCAAAACCAGATCCGACCCAAAGAAGCACAGGGAATGGTGTGCGTGCACACCCCTGCGCATGTGCACAGGGTGTCTGTGTGTTCAACCTCTTCCTCCGCCGGTTTGGCTTCAGGCAAAGAAGAGGAGAATGGAAAACAGCAGCACGTGTATGTAGCCAGAACTGATAAAATCACCAAAGTTCAGGTGGGAGAGAGTAGCAAAGGAAGGCGGGACTGTCTGCCTGTCCCTTTGTCCCAAAACCAGGAGCACGGGACGGGAAGAAGTGATACGTAGCTATCTGAGGTTGGTTTTCTTCACTGAAAAGGATTGTCGTGTGGGCAGGCTAAGCATTGTAATGGTTTTCTTTACACCCCTTCTGAAAGCCTTTTGATGGTTTTCTGTCCTGTGCCATGCCTTGTGCTTAGAAATGATCCTCAGTGTAGCACTCTTCCCTACTCTTGGCTTTGAGAGGTTTGGATTTCAGGGCTAACTTCAGGGTAAGCTTTGATTTCTTTTTTCACTCATACTGTCACATGACACAAATATATTAGGTTCTTGCCTTTACTAGCCCAATAAGAATTTTTGAGGAAAGAGCCTTTGTCAAAGGGCACCCTATGCAACGAGAAGCACTCATGGCTGCGAGAGCCACAGACCCTCACCGAGGTGAGAAAGCAAACCTGGCTCCAGCAGTGGAAAGCACTGCCCATGCTGCTTTCTCTGGCATCTCCAGTCTCTCCACTGCTGAAAAAAAGGACCACAGGTCAGCCAAATCCCATTTTTCCTTCTTGTTAACTACTAGGAAGCAATCAATTCTGAAGAGTTTTTCCTCGGAGTCCAGTCTCCCAGCAGGAATATTTATAGACATAGAGAAAATTCTGAACAAGCAAGGTGGAAGAAGAGGGGCTATAAACGCCCCTGCTATGGGAAGACAGTGGGTTGATGCTAAAAAAACCTGCCCTGTCCCTGAAGTTTTCTTTGGCCAACGGAGCTGCTATGGAAGTTTTTGCTTTTCTTTTTTTGGCAAGTGGAGAGTCATAAAAGAAGTACAGGCTGTGTCAGAAAATGACAGCAAAACAAGAAATGCCCCGGCAGAACAACAACTCTCTCTAGGTGGAATTACTGGTTTGGGGAAACTCTCACTGTATCTGAATCCCAGGAGCTGTACTTTTCTATCCGCAGTATATTGTTGCCATGGCAGACGAAGCCCAGACCTCATTCCTCAGTGCTTGGAAATCGGTGTTAGTGGCCCCTGTGAGGGAATACCCTACAAGAAAATCCAGGGTTTGATTCCACCGGCGTTTGTACACATCCTAATTGCTTGCCCAAGCAGCTCCGCTGCCTTCCAGTGGGACGAAGCACAGGTGTGAAACTACCCATCTGTACCTATTTGCAGATTCAGGACTTTGTGCTATTGCGGTAGACAGGAAACCACTCTAGGGGAAAATAAAACGGATGTGGAAAGAACAAATGAAATAGGTAGCCAACCGTTTATTTTAAATTATTAGGGGAGATTTTAATTGTTTTAATGAGCCATATGGAGATGGTAAGATTTTCTTAGGGCTCACAAAGTTTTCTATAAATATTAAGAGATTTCACAACATTCCTGGAAAGTATGTAAACATAATTTTATCCATTACAGAAGCAGCAAAGCTATAGGATGTAAAGGACGAGTAATTTCCCAAGAGTACAGGGTAACAAATCAGTGGTTTAGCTGGGACTATAGCCCCTTCAAGACCTTATTCACCAGACCGTACTCCTGTGGCAATATATTTCCTTATACAAAAGAAAAAAAAATTACCTCTTGCACCTTCATATTCCTTTCTAATAACTATTTTTCATCATGGGAAGGCTTTATGCTCAGCAGCATGAAACGCAGCCCTGCTGCTGTGAATCTCCTAAATAAGGCAGTACAAAGTCATAGCTCTACTACTTTTTAATGTTTAAGTGATGCATATACAGTTTCAGGGTTTTTTTTCCTCAAATATATTTTTACTGATGTGGTATTTCTGCGTCATCACCTTTTCCACTTTCTTCATTTCTCTATTTTTCTTGTATCAGTTTCTGTCACTGTATTAGAAGAGCGGCATTTCAAAGTAGTGTTACGGTCAGTAATTTAAAGACAGCTGAGGTGGAGATTTTTGTGGGCATTTCAATTACGGATAACTGTTGGCTCTGTTATGGTCAGTAGGGCCGCCTGTGGAGCACTAATTGGAAGGTTTTCACCCGTTTGTGAGTTTAGCTACTATCTGTATATGTCTCCTTAGCTAGAACCCTTCATAAATGCATGAATGACCTATCTGCAGGATTTTTTTATATATATATATTATTCATGTAGCAAACAATATTACTTTGGATTCCTTCATTTCCGTACGTGTTATTGCTGTGTTATATTGGCGCGGCTGAGCATATTTCGTGGGCCCAGCGGGTCCCATGATATCGGGTTGGTTTTTGATCAGTTTAGCCTAGAAGTCAGAGCACGTCCATCCCGGGCTTTACAGGAGCACTGCAGGGGCTGGACACAGCGGCACGAGTCCCCACGAAGCGCCCGTCGAGGAGCGCTTGCCCTTGGACCTATTGATGCCCTGGTCTGGTGGGGACGGCCTCATAGCTTCGGGGCTGTGGACCAGCAGCAGCCAGGGCTTTGCCGTTTTGTTTGTCAGTCAGAGGTACGAGCGCTGTCTAGAAGAAACGCTCCAGCGGCGCTAGAAAACAGGGAGACTGGCTCTTTGTTCAAGGCTTTGAAAGACTTCATTAATAATTTTTTTTCCCCCTCCACGTCAGGCTGCCAAGAGGCGGCCTTGGTTCTAGGTATAGATTCATCTGTTTAGCGTCCTCCAGGCTGAACGCACGTAGTGGTGGTTATCAGCGAAAATAGGGAATGAGGCAGGGGGTGCTTCAGAAGTTCCTGCTGGCGCCTCCTTGAAGATTTTCTGCATTCCGCAGGAAGCTTGTTAGCCTCTGCTTTGGAGGGATGGCAGGCTGCTGTTTTTATTAGCAGTGCCTTACTTGCCAGCTAGAGTACCTCTCTACAATGTTCATCGTATAAAGCAGTTCATACATTTCTATAAAGCGCCTTATGCTAGTATCCTACTTATATGAACAACAGCTTTGGGCTTCAGCCTATGTTGCGTAGAAACACTCGGGGTTTTGTTAGCCTGAACTCAACTGATTCAGGTTGGCTCTTGATCCTAGAAGCCCACAGTCCCAGAAGCCTTAATCTTCAGTAAGATGTCAACTGCTTTTCTAAAAACACTCCACAGAAGGAAAAAAAGTGCACCTAGACTATATGGAGGTCTAAATTTCACCTTGACCATCAATTATAGCAAGAGTGTAGGAGTTTCCATGGTGTTGAGTTCCCCCAGTTGGAAAGTCCTTTTCCAGTGTTAGTATTTGTATTTCAGCAGCTGCTGTGACAGAAGTCCATGACCGTGTTTCCTCTGTTAGCCGGCCTAACAACATCCTTCCAAGTTATACTTAGGCTTGTGTGGTCATCTGTATGTTCTTCACTCTTGTTGATCTTATTGAAGAGGTGATGATGGCAAATCTTTTCTGGAAAAAAAAAAGGTGTCAAACTGATCACTAACTATTCCGTGCTATCTCAGTTCTGAAATAGCAGTACTCATTATTGTCAGAGGCTACTTCTGCCAGATAAAGGGATAATCAGCTGAAACATCTGTGTGTTTCAGAGGATTACCCTTGAGTGAAGGAGGAAGGAAAACCAAAAAGCATACACAGAGGCAGACAATATGTTTGTTGTAGCTTTCTATACTTTCACTGCATGTTATTTGCTCTTTTGTAACTCAATATATGGGCCCTAAATATTGTTTTGTTGAATTCTAATAACAGTAGCGCTTAGACAAGCTGCAACTTTTGCCAAAAGCAGCATAAAATACTCTTTTAAACACTGCAGTCTTATTAACAAAGCTGTAGGAAATAAACAACCTTTACAACTGTCAAACTCAGAGCAAACTTTCATTTTCTCATTGCCAAAAGCGTGCTTCAATCTGAGAAAGTGAGAGAGAACGACCACTATCATGCCTGCTCTTTGAACAATCTATTTGCAAGAACAGATATGGATGTTACATTAAAAAAAAAAAGGGGAAAAAAAAAAGTGGTTGACTAGTGAGATGAAATAATCAAAAGGGCTGAAATAACAAGCACTACATCTAACCCAACAGGTCAAGGGGTATAAATTAGTGGCACATTTTCTCGACAAAGCAATCAACTACAAAATTCATACATTCTCTCATTTTTTTGCAAGACCAACTCATCTTTAAAACTTGAGACTCTTTACCATGTAAAACAGAGAAAAAACAAATAGGAGATCCTGCAAGGAAGCTGCAATTAGAGTAATATATAGTAAAGTAGTGATGCAGACCTTTGCAATTAACCTGAGGGAAAACGTAACAATTCTGGAAGGGTATGTGTGAAACTTTGCAATGGCATTTTGGGTTCGGTGGTGATGCTGACTGTCATTTTTGCTGGCCTTAAAGCAAAAGCAAACATGGTTAACCAAGCCTCTTGCCGCGAATTCCATCAGCCAGATAAGATGTTCAGCACTTAATGTACAGTACATTGGCTGATTGTGGATGTCGCCGGAGAAGAATGTGAGGCCAACTCATTTTTTTTTTTGTTACAAACTCTGATCGGGACGATTCCATCTCCCCATAAAGAGATTATCGTTACGTCGCTGATTGGTTAACCTCTGTTCCCATTTTTCAGGCTTATGCATGCGATAAAAGGTCCATCCAATACCTGCTGAAATATCAGTGGAAGAATTCCTGTTGATTTCCGTTAGATTGTGCCATAATATCGGGCCCGGTCTTTCACTGCGTTGCTTTAGCACACGGTCATCAGTACTGAAGTGTCAGCTAAGACAAGCCGCAGAGCTGTGGACGTTTTTCTCATATGACACGTGAATAGCTGTGCATATAAAATGAGAACATTAGAGAAAGCCAAGTTCTTATACAATTTATACCCCCTTAATTATCTTCTGTCACAGCGAGTTATCATTGTTTTTAATTAAGCAAACGTCCTTAAGACTGGCAAGATGTGCTGCTTCATGCTTTATCCCTGCTGGAAATGTTTATTTCTGTTTTGAAATTTTAATATGAAATATCAGGGAGGTGGAAGGAGAGCAGAGGTTTCAAGCACCCTGACATCCCGTACTGTATATTATGTTTCCCTAACTCTGTCCTCAAGGTGAACAGTCAAGATAAGCCAATGATCTGCAGCCCATCTAATTTGTTTTTCCATCATTTTCTTAAGTTGTTGTATGTGCAATAACCATTACGGTGTAAGTGACACTGCTGGGAAAATCAATTCTTCCTCACTGAATAGAAAATAACTTACGCTACACTTGAATCATAATTGGTATTTTGTTTATTTTGTCGGACTCGCAGCTAACTGCTGACTACTTTGGCCAAGAAAGTTCTGCGACTTCTGGCAAAGGCACTGCTTGCTATAAAACATTACGAAATCTACTTCCAATTGAAATGTAATAAAAGCCGCTTATGGATCTACACTGAATTTTCTGTCAGATGTTCGATATTATGTCCCTGAAGATTAAAAAGTCTCTGACTATTTATTAGCAAGATGGAAGGCTATTCCAGATAGGTTTTGAACCATGCTCATCACTGGGGCATGTGAATGACTTTCAGTAGTACATCTGTCATATACTCTATTATCATAAGGTTATTATTCCCCTTTTGCTGTTTATCTGTGATTCAACCACAACAATGCAAAAGACTCTTACGTGCTCTATGTGGGCTCAAGGCCCTCGTAACTGATGCCAGCTTTTCAACCTGGGGATGAATGGGAGTTAGCAGAGGTTATCAGCACCGTGCATTGTTCTCACACCTCTAGGGTGTCATGTGGTATGCCAAAAAACCTCTTCAGCTGTACGGTATATGACAAAATAAATTCAGGGCTGGTAGTTTGTACTTGGCTAAATTTTAATAAGAAAGTGTTATCGGAGGCGGGGGGAAAGGGTTTTTTTAAGTGCTTTACTTTCCTGTGCAGCACTTGTGCTGCAGAGCTGATGTTCGGAGTGTTGAGGATGAAAGGGGAGTTCATGGTGATCTCCTGGTGATGAGCAGTAGAAGCCCTCCATGTGCAGGCCCAGGCTGGTGACCTGGCGTCCGTCTGAGACTTGAATACCTGTTTGGAGCAGCAATATGCTTTTTCTGGGTTTCATTATTGGGGAAGGAGGCCCCATGCGGAGCGGGGACCCCGCTGCTGGCACACTGCTGCTTGGCTCCTCGGTGACCCGGCCCCACGTCAGCGGAGCTGGCCCCGGAGTGGGACACTGCAGCTTCCCAGGAGCAAAGTCCCTCTGGGAAAAACAAAACCAACCAACCAAACACCAAGAAGAAAATAAGGCGCCTGTGTGCAAATGCCCCCTCTCGTTGCTAAAAACCCGATTGCAGTTAATGACGTACCCCTCACTCCCCTCCGGTGGATAATTCCTGGCTGAGTGACCTGGGGGGAGAGAACCCCTGAACGCTCTCCAACACACTTTCCTAACCTAATTTGTGGAGAGATACTTTTCCAGTAATTTGAACTAGAATCTCTTCACCTGAGCGTTAAATCTCACATATAATGAAGGATACTTCGTGCTTGTTTGCCTATTTGGTTCTGTCCTCCCTGTAAATTCCTGCGTTTATCCTCAGGACAAAGGATTCATTTCCTGATTTATTCATTAATTTTATTTTTTTTTCCTGCTGGGGAAAGGAAAAAGAAAGGGAGGTTGTGTTTATGTTTGGATAACCAGGAGCATTTTCAGGCTCGGTATCCAACTCCGCGTACAGCTGTTCTGGGAGAGATACTGAAAAGCTGCAAGTGGATTCTTGTGCCACCTTATCTTGTTCAGACAAGAGAAGACACCCCTTGGCTTATAACGATAAGCTACAGCCTTGATCGATTTGATCTGTGCTTTTGTCCTTCTTCATAATTTGAGCTATTGATTCTATTTATTAAAACTAATTTAAAAAACACAAGCCCTGAGTGCTCTGCTGTTCCAGATGAGGCTGCTCTGGGCAGTCTGATCTGAAGCTAATCCATTCACTGCTGATTTATTTTCCCTCTGTTTTCAAGCAGAGTTCTGTTCGGTGTTTCATTTTTTTGTCCTCTGTTTCTCTCTGAGAAAAAAGACATTTAATTTCACACCTCCAGTTAGAGCGGGGGGGGGGTCTAGATTCCTTTTTCTGATATATGAAGCGAGCTCAGGAAAGTCCACCTGGCTCATATGCAGGCAGTTTTTGCTCGGATGGTAGCCCGCTGTGTATCGTTCTCTATTGTCTTTAATCAAAGCTCTGCCTTTATGCTAGAAAAGAAATCTGTGCGTTTGTTTAAATGCGCTCGTCTTGCCGTATTGGAGTTAACGGGACTTACCATGTTCCTGAATTAAGGTCCAGCAGAGGAAATCCTTTCCCTGCTTCTTCCAGGGAAGCACGGGTTTCTCAAAGGGCTTGGGGGATAGTTCTCTAAAAATAAATACCTTTATTCAGACTTAGAGAAACCAAATAAAGCCCTTACTATTAAAAACAGATAAAAAATAAAGCCTTAAGGAGCTAGGCACCTTTTAGCACCAAGCTGGATTTGAGTCTCTGGCCAAGGATCAGCGTTTAGTGGTATTTATTTACTGTCAGTGCATTTTGCTCGTGATGTTTTTGTACCCTTCTTTCACTTGGTTTAACAAAATTGTTTCAATCTTCAACCTTCAAATTCTTCAGGTGGTTAAAAGCTCTCTAGGAGTCCTGCTTGAGCAGGGACTGCGTGCTGTGCCTGCTGCGTCTCTCAGTGTTTGCCGCTGTACCACGTTCTTTCCCCATTAAAAACACAGTCTGTTCCTAATTTACCCTCAGGCCTGCTTGGTCATCCTCTCACTATACAGCCTGTGATTTCTTGCACAATATATCATAACTATCAGCTGGAATCAATCAGACAAAACATAAGCCTAGATATCGTCATAAAGAAAACAGGCACAGGGTAATAGCCTCTGCTATTAAAACTTTTAAAAGTCTGCTTTTAAAAACGCTACGCTTTACTTCAGAATCAATATGGACACAGAAAGACGGAGTCAGTATTGCCGAATATTTCTTTGTAGGTTAGAAATGCCTCATGTAGTGCTGTAGGAAGATACGTTTCTTTCGACTCGAGAGCCACAGGTAGGGTATTGATTGGATACTCGCCCCAACCAACGTTCAAGCAAAACCCCAGCTGTTCAGATACGGTAAGAAAGCGAAGCCTCTCAGCTTGTTTACGATGCAATCTTGCCCCAACACTTCACAGAGGTGTTGTATAGCCCGGCAGGGATCTCCTGCCGAGTGGTCAGCAGCTCAAATTTGGCCCGTCGGCACCAACCAAGTTCATGCTAGATCCTCTTTCCACGCTCCCCTGCCTCGCCCCCGTCCCCCAGGCAGGACTATAGATAGCCCAGCAGAGGCAGATGAGCCATCACTTTTTCTGCTGTAGGAAGGGAGCCCCTCCTTGGCCTCCTCTCTCCCTGCAATATAAGCCATGGCAATGGTAAAGCCGATCAAGTATCCTGCGTACAACAGGGATTCTGAAGAGCTGCCAAGGGTAGAGTAAGATTAGGGCAAGTGTTTAAGATGTATTACCACAATACTCCACTAGCCTCCAACTAATTCCAGCCCAGGGGATTGCCTGAAATTCTTGGGTTTTGCTCAGTAACCCTAAATTATCTCTCCTCAAATTATTTGTACGTTCTACCCATGAGCCCATATCAGCTTCTTGCATCTAGGCAAGCTGCATGAAGGAGTCCTGGCAGCCCGTGTACGCTGCGTGAAGAGCAAGGTGCTCTTATTTGCTTTGACTCTAGCTGCCTGTGGCCTCACCTCTGAGCTTTAGTAATGGAAGAGCTGATGAAGCATCAGTCCTTGCCCACCCTCTCCAAGACGTTTTGTAGACCTTTAGCATCCCTTTAAGCTTTCCAGGCTGCAAAGTCCCAGACAAATTGGTTATTCCTCTTATGGAAGCCAGTTCATGTCTTTGATCAGTCTTATTGCCCTTCTCTTTGCCTTTCCTAACACTAGTGTACCCTTTTTGAGATGAAAGGGATCAGAGCTGCACCCTCTATTCAAAGGCTAAGTGAAACACTGGGGGTTTTTTACTGTAGAGAAGGGGGAGGAAGGTTTTAGAAAAAGAACGCAGCTAACAGGTCACACAAAGCCCTTAAGCATTTAGAGTACTATGAGCCTGAGTCTGCTGTATAGCCCACCTCCCAAAGTGGGGGAGGACATGAAGGGAAAACCTGAGATTTCACAGTGGCCGTGCATTTCCCCTTTTTTTACAAAGTTTATCACAATGACCTAGCAAAAGAATTTGTGGAGAGCTGAAGTGTTCTTTTAATATTTTTATTATTAAAGAATGCTAAAGGGTTCTTGTCAAATTTATTTTGGAAATGTCTTGTAGGGCCAGTTCTGTGCAATGAAACAGGAGTCTGAATGCGGCACTGGAAACGTGACGTCTGATTCAGTTTTACCCTTTGATCTTCTGGCAAAAGGAGGGATCTAATCCTTTAATTGTTTTAACCTAAGGAGCAACCCCTTCTTCTGTGACGTACAAAAACTTGTACTGGCTGTAAATATTGAAGACTATTTCAATGCATCGCTCTAGACAGAGATGGCCTGCTTCTGAGAGTGACAGTGTTTGCTTGTGGTGAACTGGGTATGTCGAGTGGCGATCCCCATTTTGGCAGAGCTGTCCCAGGCTGGCTGCAGTGTAGGTTCTTTGCTGCTCTGATGTCTATCTCATCAGAGGGGTGTGTATCTCTGCAGCTCCGCCTGGCTCAGGGACATCTTGAGTAGAGTGATATCTTCCTTTCATGTATTTATTCATTTTTTTCTTGATTGTCTACCACCCTCAGTGTCCTGTAACAAGGAGTTGCGTAGCTTAACTACGTGTTGTGTGAAGACAGAGCACCTCCTGCTTTGTAGATCTTCTCACCCAACTCTTGTTTTACTACCCTCGTTATCATACATGTTTGGGACCTTGCTCCTCACTCCCCTTCCAGATCGCTTATGACTACGGTATGCAGGCCCCGTGCGGTTCTCCATGGGATGCCATTCATGACCTTCCTTCACACAGATACATCCGTTACATCTGTCCTTGTTTCTTCCAGTCAGGTGTTATCCAATTTTACACAAGACGTTGCCTATCACAGTCATTTAGAGGGCTAATGGAAGGATGTGTAGGAAGGGAGCAGAAAATCTAGGTTTTGTCCGCTGAGGATAGACGTTCGAAGGAATATATTTTCCCAGGCAAGCTCTTTCTTAGAGGTCTTTCATGATCTGCAGCTGTGCCATAAGCAGGTTGAGTTTCTCCTGTCTCTATTTCACTTTTCTCTCACCCTTTTTAGCAGGACCATGTATGTTCATTATTTTTAAGTGGTCCATAGAGGGTTCGCGTTCGAGAAGCACTCTGAAGGTGAAAGCGCTAAGCACATCTTTATTCTGAATGTAAGCCAGTCTTTCAGTTGCCGGTGTGGTCAAGCTGGCATCTTTCTGAAACAATAATACTCGCTTTCGAATGCATTAAAGATCTGTGCTTGACACCAGTGCAATCTTTGCACTGTGTGTTACTGGGAAGAGACCTGTCAATCTTAAAGGAAATAGTACAGTTACTGGTACACTAGCTGCTATGCTATAGTAAATCTATGGCTAGTGGAAGGTAGATAGAAAAACTCAGCATTTGCAGTGGCAAGCTAATCCTTGCTAAAATAATGGAAAACATAATGTTTGGGGGCATTTTTTCAGTACAAGGAGAAGTAATAAGGATTCCTGGCCTTGTCATTCCCTTTATATCAAATCGGTGAAGTCTATGGGGAAGAGATCTCAATAACCGAGAAAGACGGTGAAGGAGAAGAGATGCTCTCAGGAGAGTGCAGGATGAAATTGGAAGAGTCTATCCAGCTGCAATTCATATCCCTGTGAATGTTTCCCTCAGCCGTCTCTAGCAGATGAGCTGAGAAAAGTTCTTGATGTGGAAACCGCGCAGCCAGGAGGAGCACCAGTGACACGAGGAATGCGTGGTGAGCAATGGCGGTAAGCGGAAATGTTTGCAGGACTTGAATAAAAAGTGCAAAGCGTTGCAGGTTGCACTGGAAAACCTCCTCTTGGCAGTTGTCATTACCGTGTGAGGACTCTCCAACGCTCGCAGGAGCCTGTTGCTCGTGTTAACCTCATGGGTGCTCCCATTCTCAGTGTGCTGGGTGGTTCATCCTCTTCCACAGGCAGCAGCACTTCCAGGAGCCACCTTCTGCTTCCCTGGCAATAGTCAGCTGAGACATCCAGACTAGAGGAAGGTATGACGAGAGGGGACGATGGATAGTAGGAGGTTTTGCTTCTTTGCGTGCTGCTAGAGTAACAAAAGGCGGGGATTTTTCACCTTTGTCGCTTTTAGTCTTATTTCAAACCGTAATTATCTAAAATGTAAACACATGCTTCAGTACGCAAGAAGAAGGAACTGCTCCACTCACCACAGTGGGAGAGAAGTGGGAGCATATGGCATAGGCCCAGCATATTTCTGTGTTTCAGTATCGTTGTGTCAGCACAAGCCTAGCCGGTGCCCTGAGAACAGCGGAGTACGTGCCGTTCACATCCAGGACCCCTCCTTCAGGAGATGCTGTTTTCCCAAGGCTGCCAGCGGAGTTAGCTGTGTTTGGCACTCGCGCTGCTCTTTGGAAAATACAGCACGTATTAGATAGCAAAGAGAATATTTACTTTTACAAAGCTCATACTCAGATCCAGAGGAGAGGAAAAAAAAAAAAAAAGAAGAGTACAATCAAGTCTCTAGCTGCTATTCCTTAAATTGTTTCTGTCTGCTCTGGCATCAAGGAGTATCAGATATTTCATTACATCTTCAAACAAGCCTTTGGATGTATCCAAATTAATCCAAATATTTGGTGGGGACCCTGTTACTTATTAGGCTTTGTCTGCTAGTTAGGGAATGTAACAGCAAGTATCCTTCTTTCTTTTTGTTTTATTAATATTCTGTGGTATTTCAGCTGCGTCCCGTTAAGCAACGTAGGTATAGTGCCTATGAGGGTATGGATGAGAAAGGAGGTAAAAAGCACACTAACTCTTTCTAATGAATTTTTCAAGAAAGATGCAGTGACAGAGGTAAGTTATTTGGCGTTTTGCTAAACAACGATGGTTCAGCAAGATATTTTGCAGAAAAGCTCTCTCTTTCTCTTCTACCTTCACTAAGGTATCCAATCCAGAACTTAAGGAATTCGGTCTCTGGGCAATTTGTCGCAGTCAATAAAAATAGCAACGTGCGTGGAGGGCCTGCCAGCATAGAAAGTCTCGAGGTCTTAGAGGCAGAAACGCCACACACAAAGAACGCTTGTCACCTTTCTGCTGCGACCTCAGCCGGTGAACGAACCACTCTTCTCTCCCTGCTGCGGAATAAGATCTTTTTTGACACGTTCTCGGGACAGGGAAAGAGTTGAAGTGGCCAGCTGTGTGTGGGCAGGATGGCTGTTCTTGCTCTGAATCAAAAGAGGGGAAGAAAGTTTTGAAGACAACACCTAAAAAGCCCCCCATCCGGCTGGACTGTGGACGCTTCCCATAACTGTATTTGCCTTGACAAGTTGCAGACAAGAAAGAACACAAAGTAAAATGCTCTGTGCGAGAAGAAAAAACCCAGTTCTTGTAAATTACTCCTTTCGTTAGGAAAGTACGCAGACATATTAATGTAAATAGATGCAACACTGAGGGTGTGCTCAGGGTGAATTAATTTTTAATGGCTCCTCACCATAAAGATGGTTGCAGACATCAAGGTCAGATTTTAAGGAAGCTGCCCATTTGTCACAGGCTGTACATTTCTCAAAGGCCCATGTGAGTAAGCTGTGAAGAACGAGGATGTGCTCTTCTAGAAGTAGTGTAGTGTCTTACAGGATAATCAATACTAATAAAGTATAGCTATTTGTAAAAATAAAGCAATCACTGTTTTCTGGCTCTCTGTAACCAGGAAGGGATAACTTCATTCACTCGTGTTATTTATCTTACACAAAACACTTTTCGCAGCATGCCTTTGACGTTAATAGAAGCAATTTTAACTGTGCTTTCAAGCTTACTGCTGGCCTTTTTTGTGGGTAACTCATTCCAGGCAGTTAAACTCTTCCCGCATGCGAACATGATAACTGTGATTCTGCTCGTAGGCCTAAAGAGGACCTGTTTGTTGTCGCAATTTGTACTCAGTGACGAACCCTTTTTTTTTTTTTCTTTTTTTCTTTTTTCTGTGTGTGCGTCCTGTAGAAGAGTCCAGAGCTGCAGCTTTGCTTTGCTTGAGCTCTGGGCAAGCTTAAGGAAAGGAGGAGATCCTTCCTGCGGAGGCGGCATTGCTTTGTGGTCTGCTTTATCCGCTGCTCGGGGGCAGGACGTAAACTTTGCCCTTTGACTTGCAGCCCCCCCCCCACCCCCAGATCCACTGAAGGGACCGACGTCCCCGTGTCAGAGGGTGCTCGGCTGTGGGTCTGCTCCGGGCTGATATCACTTGTGTTTGTTACCTGTCTTGTGCGTTACTGCTACTCGCGCCTAAAAGCTTCAACAAAATTGTTTGACAGACGCTTTTCAAAACCAGTTGGCGTACGCAGGCGACTGGTCTTGAATAGTCACAGCTCTGTTCCCACGGCGTAAAGCAACCCGGCCTGAGTGCAGTGAAGTAATCGCATTAAGTGTAGACCATCAAATATCTCAGATCGAGTAAAAGTCCTGAGGTAGCACCTGTTTTTTTTCTGATTGTGAATTTTGCAGTCTTACCTTTTTTCTTTTTTTCCCCTCCGTCTTCTGGGTGTGTTTTTAACACCCACACACCCCCCCTCCCCGTCTCCAGCTTCATCCCACCCTATTCAAGCAGAGGTATTTAAAAGCGTCGTGGAGCTTTATTTTTAACTGCCTGCGTGTGCGACCTCGGAAAGAAGCTATCTGCGGCGGCGTGGGGGGGATGTACAGTGTTACTGAGGACAGTGTAGTCTTTGTCCAGAAATGAAAAGGGTATCAGCGCTGAGACTAAACATTCCATGGCTTTGGAAAACTAAGACGGGGTGGGGGGGTTGGGTAGGGGGAGTAAGCGTTACAAGTATGTTGCTTAACTGCTTTTGCAGTCTTTTAGATGTTGGGGTTTTTTTTCTCACAACAATTTTCTGTCCTTCCTTATCTCTCCTTATCAGCTCTTAGCTGCTGAGGGGGCCACTCTGTGCAACTTATTAGCTGACCTAAGCAAGGTCTTGGGGGAAAAAACAAATCCCACAGCAACTTTGCTGTGTGAGCAGCATCACTGCTCGCCTGGGGAAACCGGCATTCTCTTATCCCCATTACGGTATGGTGGGCACTCTACAAGTGAGATGCCAACAGGACATCAGCTGTGGCATCCTAAAATGCTTCCCTTCAGCTTTTTTTTTGTGGCTGGCTGGCATTATTACGCCGAGCAAGTCCTCACTAAATTTAGAATAGGAATGCCATCAGTACTATTCGTTATCCTTTTAATCTAATTCAAAAAAAGAAAAGGAAATTGATTTTTTAAGGGAGGCCACTGGTAAAGATTAAGGAGTCATTCTTCACAAGCTACTGCACGTACCGCCTTTTAGATTCAGACCTGCAAAGCAGACAGGCATGGCTAATAACTTTATCGTTGCGGTTCTAATTGTGTTTACTTTGGCTGTACATCGCTCTGTTTAACAGCACACAAAGCACAATATTTTCTTTCTCAGAGATGCCCCTTACATCGCTCCCTGACCTGCAGAGATTCCCAAGTGGCATACCTGAAGGGAGGACGTGTGCCCTCACAGAGTTGTCCTGCATTTTTTCAGTCAGATAAAAGAATGGTTTTCCCTTGTATTGCTGAGCATGATGTTATACAGTATGGAATATCTCCCTGGTTAGTTGAGGTCACCTGCCCGGTTGTGTCCCCGACCTGTCCCCCCCCCTGCCCCAAGCCTACTGCCCACCCCCCAGTCTATTCACTGCGGGGGCAAAGAGAGGAAGAGAGGCAGCCTTGATGCTGTGCAAGTGCTGTTCAGCAAAAGCGAGAAGATTAGTGTGTTATCAGTGCGGTTTTGGTCAAAGTTCTAAACCACAGCACCGTATGAGCTGCCACAAAGAAAATTAACTCGCTCCAAGCCAGGCCCCATACAGCCTGAAACTCAGGAGGGGATCTTTGGTTTCTCTCTTCTCCATAAAACATATATTGCCTAATTTTTCCTTGGAATACTCACCTCTACCTGCTTTTATTATCCCACAAAAGGAATAAACCAGCTGTACGGTCTAGATAACTTGGCCTTTCACAAGCATTCAAAGGACATGAGCAGCTGATCTAAGCACATTAGGTGGATGCAGTGATTAGATGCTTCAAGCCAGATTGTGCATATTGGCACGGGATTACGATCTCTCTCTCGTAAATCCATTTACAGGTGTGTAAAGTAGGGGCTCTCAGACTCTCAAATGCGTGGATCATGTCTCGGTTGAAAAAACGAATTGCAAAGCTCTTCCTCCATTATTCAAGCATGCCTGTGCCACATGAATAGTCATTATTGGAAAAATATTCTGCTTGGCTTTGGTTTTCCCTTAAGATGATGGAGTAGCTTTCTGGAAAGACAAGCCAGTAGGATGGTGGGAGTGATCCTGTCAGCCTTATGAAGTCCCAACCTCAGCACCTCCTGGAATTGAGGCAACTAATATAAATCTTCCTCTGTTTTTAAATTAAAGCCTCACGAGTGTTGAAAATAGCTTTCCAGCATGACATGAATGCACTTTAAAGGCTTTAAAACCAGAAAGCAAATAAAACCAATCTTTTTGCGTCTAGCTTGATGGTTTTTTAAATTTGATGTTTTAGCATCTGATTTGTGAGTTTTGGACTCCTCTCCGCCTGCTGACAGGGAGGGGAAACCATAGCTATGTCTGAAAGCAGCAACAAACTGCTTAATAGATTACAGAGATTTTCCACCTAGGCAGCCGACTAGGAAAAACACTTCCATGTTCATGTACGTCTGCATATGCCCCTTCCTAGTGAGGTGTTTACTAGAGCCAGACCCTAGTCATAGTCAAGTCATATGGCAATGTGAACCCATTGCAGTGAGCTAGGGCCTTACAAATGTTCTTCATAAATTTAAGTTAAATCGCATTTAGCTCAAAGGAATCTCATGATTCATTCCAGTGAGAATTAGGACAAAAGTTTAGGGCCAAAATGACACAGCTCGATTGATTTACACGATCTGGGACGCAGTCTTCAGTATCTACTTGTCTCCTATTACAGCATGAAAAGCAAAATAGTCCTTCACTGTTGCATTGACTAATCAAGCAAAACTAGGAAAAAACAGGGGGCAGGATTTTGTTGGGTTTTGTATTTAATCAAGAGCACACTAAATAGGTCATGGCATCATTTTATCTTCTCCTGATGTAAAGCAAAGACTCATCTGTTGCTTGTGCTGGAATCTCCAACACATCTCCAAACCAAGAAATAAAACCAAAAAAAAAAAAACACAACCAAAAAAAAGTACAAAGAGTAAATTAAATTTCACTGTAAATCTTTGTTTGACAAAATACATGTTGCTGCAGAGGATTAGAAGGTGATAACATCAGCCTATTAGCTCAGAGATTAAAGTAAAATGTTCTTCAAAATCCTATCACATGTATTTCTTTGGAACCGAATTTAGTGATTTAGCATTATGGTCACCAAATCTTTTTGGCTTTTTATTTTATTTTCCTTTGGTCCTTAAGTTATAAAGTTTATAGTATCTGCTTGATACAGTTCATTTTAACATCACGAATTTGCAATTTACATGAGCCTGGGAAGATAATTCTACAATGCACGCACTTTCTGATTAACTGTGTGTGACTTAAGTAGATCTGAGAAATGAGTTTTAAAGAGTGTTTTGAAAGACCTAAATACAGCCATGCTTTATGAAGCAGAAATTTTTTTTTTTTTTTTTTTTAACTAGTCTAATTTCTGATAATCAGTGCAGTCCTTTGTTGCGCAAGGTTATTGCCGGTGGTGGTGAGCATTTGCCAAGGAAGGGGGCTGGGAGGAGAGGGCACAAGCGCAGTGCGGGAGTAATTCCTGGTGGAGAATTTACACAAAAGAGCATCTTCGTAATTGTTTAAGAAAAAATTTTGTTTAAGAAAAAATGTTGGGACCAGGGTCTGAGAACTCATTTGATGAATATGCAAAATACATCATTTTGCACATAAAGAGCTAACCTCACAAATACAGCGTATTTACATTGATTTGCTTAATGTGCGCACTTCACGTGTTTCTTAAGCACTTATTTTTAGAGACATCTAGCAGAAATGACCCATATGGGTCCAATTTTCTTAGCTTGTAATTCACCAAGTCTTTTTAATCGCCCATACCTTTGGCACCAGATACTCGAATAATGACATCCAGTCCTCCATCCCTTCATGATGAGGTCAGTTTGATTTCTGTCACTGGATTCATGTGGGGCTGGATGGAAGAATATTAATTTTTCTGGAGGTTTTTTTTTTCTCCCCTTCATGTCTTACGTTCTATCAGTCTGAACTACGTCATCTGCAGAAGACCCTAATTTAGGAAAAGTTCCATAAATGTCTTCATAACTGGAAATGTTAGAGGGTTATTCAGGAACATCTCACCAGTACCTGCTAATTTCTGTTGTTTGCATCGTGTCCTATATAGGCTTTGAGATTAAGTTGACTCTATGATGTTTCTCTCACAGCCATACAGAAACAAGATGTATTTGGGTGGTTTGCTCTTCATGGCGATACAAACTGGTGTAAGTCACCTGTGTCGGTGGCTTCATATTAACTGAGACCCTACTGTTTTAAATAACCAGGTTTAGATGTCTGTGCATAAATACACAAATCAGTAGGAGACAGTTTTGCCCTAGTTGGGCATTTGGCTCTGGGTTCTCAATTCCGTGCCATGCACTGAGTGTTTAGGCTTTTCAGTGCTTTTCTTGATGGTGCTTAAGTGCTAACATAATTTTTGAGGACCAAATACCGTGTCTCTCCATTAAGCACATGTTTTTGTTTACTTGTTTGTCTTAACATGAAACGTGCTTGAACAAAGGTCAGCTGTATTCATTTATTTGACCTTAAAATAATGCCAGCAACAAAACCAAGGAAATGCTTTTCAATTATTTTCTCCACATACCTAATTGGTACTGAACAGCCAGTATCTCAAGTTAAGTAAGGATTGATTCTTGGAGCCTAGTTGGTGAGTTTCATTGACAATACAGCATTTGGCTAGTTATAAGAGACTCCTATTCATTATACAGTTGATAATTCAACAGGTAACTGATTCTAATTTTCAGTGGTCGTTATACCATTAAGGCTGACTTTGTTAGCCTACTCAGGGATGTTTAGAAACAATTAACCTTAATTTTTAAAGTGGAATGTGAGACTTCAGCTATTAAACTTCGGTTCTGCCTTAACTGCTCTGGGGCATTAGACATGTGGCTCCTGAATTCTGGCACCTTATTTGTGCAGGATAGCAAGGAATTCAACAAAGAAATTCAAGGTTTGATTTTTACTTGTGTGCACTCGTGACTTTACTCATGTAGATAACCTCGTCTATGAACGAGGTTCCCTTCTTTTAATTAGTTTCAGGATCAGGATGTAAATTCTAGTTGTGGTGAAGCATGGCCTAGGCCAGTGTTTAATTAAAGAATGGCAAACCTCCTGATGATCTGCTCCTGCAGAGAGAGGATTCATTTTAGAATATTGCCGTAAAATAACTGTAGGTGGCTTTTCAGGCAGAGCCCGCTTTCTAGGGCTCCAAAATTAGGTGTGCGTTTCTACGAAGGAGATTTTAGGCAAGGTTTCAAAGCAGATCAAAGTTAAAGAGTTTCCTGACGGATCAGCTTTGTAGCACTAAGCCCGCTGGGGGTTCTGCAAGGATCCATTGTCCCTATCTGCACTCTGAAAGCACAGCCGTAGCTTTGCATGCATTACACCGGCCGTGTTTTCAGTGGGGCTTTACAAATTGCCTAATCCAGGTTAGCACTTTTCTGGAAGCTCTTTAATCCTTCTAACGTTTGCACAATGATCTCAGTACTGTAATTCTTGCGCGACAGGGTGTTGAAGCTCTTTCTGACTTACATTAATGATAGTACAAGAGTAATGGAATACCAAATTGACTTCATCATCTTTCAGGACTGAGAACACCATAAATTTAAGTGTTTAAAAAAAGTGGGGGGCCAAGTTCACTCCTGGTGTAATCACAGTGACATGTCTAGAGCTAGGTGAGGCGTGCATTGACTTCGTCCTGTTTAAGTAAATATTAACTCATATTTGGGAAGTTAAATGAGGGGGTAGATTCTACTGAAGACTTACAACTAAAAAATAGGAACCTTTCACAGTGGTATTCAGAATAATACTTTTTTTTTTTTTTCCCTAAGTCTTTGATTAAAACATGATAATCTCCCACGAAAATTCTACACTAATCAGCTGAAATAAAAAATAGATGAGGATTGCATGAATACTTTATGTGAACGGTAAGAAAGTAAGTCTCTAATGTTGAGGTATGGTGTTAAAACTTGCAGGACTACCCAGCAGGTAAGAGCAGGCTGAGTTCCCATTTCTGCCCTCCTGCAGGCGTTACAATAAGGCAGCACAGACAGGAGCTGAAAGGCAATCCCAAGCAGCCATGCAAAACCAGTTCCGAGATGATAAAAATGAGGGACGGTCTGGCAGGCATGCTCACAGCGAAAAAGACTTCCACAGTAATTCAGAAAACAATTCATTGCCATTTCCATGGGAAAAGAGGCAAGGGAACTGAATCACAGGGTGATATTCATGTATGTAACACGGGTGATGTTTTTTTTTTTTTAAAAAAAGAAAATTCTATTTTCTAACAACTATTGCTCAATGCAACCAATGTTATCTGATGTCCTGCTTATTTATCTGCTTGGTTTTTAGTACCTGGGCGTTTGAATATGACTTTTACTCTCAACAGAAAATACAAAAATACGGTATTTCTCCCTACAAAATCCCTGTGGGCTTTCTCATGCCTCAGCTGTGCTTTCTTGACCCGGCATCTAGTCATCAGCGTACCATGGGAAGCATGTATCTTGATGAGCAGGTTGTGTTAATATAGGCAATTGTTTGTGCTCACTACCTATGAATGATTAAATGCGTGAAAGAAAACAATTACCCAGATAACACCTAATTTCTCCGAGGAGTAATAGAAACCCTACCTTTCGTTTGCTGAGTGCCATCAGAAGTTGTGTAGTCCTCTTTGTTTGTTGTGATAAAAGGAGATGAGTCCAGGTTAAGAAAATCCATTATATGATATTTTAAATGTTTTTTTTTTTTTTTCTTCATAAAGCATCTTCTGTAACCTTTAAAAAAATATTAAAACGTTGTCTTGGTGCATGTGTGACCATGTTGTGTATTCCAAAGTCCCAATTTTGTGGCATATTATGAACTAATTAGAAGAGAGACTGTGAGAAGCCATAAAGGGTATTAAAGCTGCACTGACGGGAGATAGTAGCTGACTCCTTAAATTATCCGTGCAGCCGGTTAAGGCTTATCTCGCATGAGCATGAATGTGCCACTTTACAACCTTGTGTAAGCAACTCACCACAGCCTGGCTCCACAGGGCTGCTTCATCCTGTGCTTGAGCATCTCTCAAAAGAGAGGTCGGGATGAGAAAGACACTGTCCCCTCCCAGCACGCAGCAAAGCTGCGGTGACTGGGTCTGGATTTCTTACTGGAGCCAACGGCAAATACTGACGCTTTTTCCCCTGGGGAGCTCCAGAGGTAGCCCGACACTGTAATTTTGGTCTGGGCAGGCAGTTGGAGTCCCACGGAGCCTTTGAACATTATAGCTGCGTTTAGCCGAAGCCTTCAGCCTGGAGACTGACCTTGTACCTGTGATAAAGGCCTCTCCTGTGCTGACAAGGCATACCACGCAGTCCTGTGTTGTGAATAGTGAATAATCACCCCATTTTCTCTATTTTCAGGAGATTTGTCCTCACCAAGATGAGAGTCATTCCAAAAGGAGCTTTCGCAGGACTGGGTGACCTAGAGAAAATGTATGTATTATGTCAATATTTACTGGGAAACAACTGTTTTACTCCAAACAGCAGTTTCTGATTGCCATTTCTATTATGTCTTGTGAGCAAACCCGTATCTCTGAGCTTCATCTAGTTTCATCTTTCTGTTTAAGAAAAAAATAGAAACTTTTTTTTAACACCACGTTCCAAAACATTGTTGTCATAAATACATTTTTATGTCAGCAAGCGGGCAGTCCTTGGTCAAAGGGTTGGTTCAGCACGGAGCATTGTTGCAATTAATAAATACAGTGCCATAGCAGAAGATCATGGGAAACTGACTACTTTGAGAATTTTGGAGTGAAACAGTGGAAAGATTAGGGAGGAAAGCGCTCCTGTTCGTAACAGGTCAGCCAGTTCTTTTTTCGCTGATGAATAAATAGGATTGGTTTGTGCATGTTCGGAGTCAGCGGGCAGGATGCGTGAGAGAAGCTTCTTACGGGGGATAGATCTGAAAATCTTAGCACATAAAGGGTGTAAGCACCTAATTTCTGTGAATTTTAGTGATAAGCCTGGAGAAACAATTATGAGCACCTTTGATGAGCAGGTGTATCATACATTCATTAGTAGACTATTGTGGATGTGTTGCAACCCTCCACCCCTAGAATTTAGTAATATGTTTCCGACTATTCTTTAGCAGCAGAAAATCTATGGGTTAACTGGTGCTGTCACTGTCCAACCTGAACTATTATGGGACGTGTATGATTTTTCTGAATTATTTCATATATGAGCAAATCACAGCAGTTTGTTTAGAAACCAGTCCAATGCTTGCACCCTGGCAGGAGAGGGTCACAGACAGACTGTTCCCCTAAGAGGAGTCTGAGGGGGGAAATGCGCTTAAAGGCATTGCCATTTTCAGTACTGTGTGTTTAACAGCAAAACTAAAAAGGAATTGATTACCATCATTTCTCTGCATCATTTCTACCCTTTTTCCATTGTATTCTTCCATAAGTAAGGGATTGAGCAAGAAGGTGAACACACCAGAAGGTATGGCGAGGAAGGGGAAAGGATTTTGAACTTAGAGATGGATGGATGGATGGATGGATGGATGGATGGATGGATGGATGGATGGATGGATGAACGGACGGACGGACGGACGGATGGATGAAGAACAAGCAGGGAACATGCAAGAAGGATTGAAGAGCTGCTGGTCAGCAGCGAGTGGTAAAGCTCATACGGCACCTGTCCTTTTCTGAAGCGTGAGATCCATTTCAGGGCACCACTGTAGGTACAGGAGTCTTCTATTGGCACATGGTACAGACTAAAAAGCCTCCAGCTCCTGCAGCCCACTCGTGGATTTGGACCCTCATAACCCCATCAAGCACCGATGTAAATGGTCTTTTCTTGAGAAAAGAAAAGAAAGTCTTGGGTTTTTGTAGCCAAGAGATACCAATTAGGAATCAGATCAGCTCTGCATCACTAGTTTTGTTGGCACATGCTTCTCCCCAGTCCTGCAGGGTTCCTTTTAGCCTAGTCCTTGCGGAAAATCATTGGGCTCTCTGGACTATCAAGTGGGTTGCAAAGCGCATTGTAAACTGCTCCCGTTACCTTTAATTACTCAGAAACCATATGTCAGATATGTATGAAGGTAGCGATTGCATTGAATAGGGTGTCTCTAAGTGGTGATTTATTGTTAGCCAAAAAAATTATATATGGAAATGAGCTCAATTTGAAAATATATCTATGTACTGTTAGTACATGCAGGAGAAATGGGGACAGACAGTTTATAGCAAAACATCCTTGAAAATAAAAGTCTGCTAAATATGTAAATGAGACCAATCAACATCAACAAAGATAAGGTATTTGCAGATGATGTGGCAAACAGATAAAATTTGAAATAGCTCACAAATCCTAAACCTAACCCATAAAACATTCATCAGAAATATTCATGATAATGTAGGGACAAAAAAGTGTGTAATCAAATGATCGATTTGCATATAAAAACACAGCCTTTGTATGAAAGCCTTTTTACTCTTGCAAGTTCATGCACAGAAAGCAAGATTAAAGCAAACTGTAGTCTATTTAGGGAAAACAGCTATTAATAATGTGATACCTCCATATGGTAAAATATGGATAGCCTGATGTATACAAATGAGATACTTCAATGCAGTATATGTATGTGCTCACCTAGAAGTAAGTAGACTAAAAACTGAGTGACAAAATTTCTTGAGTGTGTTACTGAAGCAAAACAGTACCTTATACAGTCCAGCATATCCATACACGTGATTTTTCTCTTTGCTAGATCGTTTCCTACTGTGTTTCTGAGAACGGGGTAGGTTTTAAAGCCCAGAAGTTGCAGGCAAACAGTGGGCTTTGGAATCATCCATTAGGGATGAGCTGGTTGAGTACAAGTTAAATCAGAGGTGAGTCCTCCATGAGAATCTTAACTCTGTTGTATTTACAGTCAAAGTGAATGAAGGCTTTCAAATACAGGGATCAAAAACTTCTGTTTTTCAAAAAAAAAAAAAAAAAAAAAGGTTAAGTAACATTTTTCACTGTTCCTGCTTTCTCTACGCATTTTAGTTTCTTCCTAACCTCCTGAACAGCTTAGAGCTTTGAACGCTTGTATTTTGCCACAAAATGTCAAATACTTCCAGATACCTCCAGTCAGGCTCCAGCCACAGTACCCTGGAAAGATCTTGTTTGTTTTCCATTTGGAGTGTTCAAGGACTTTCCAGAATGGACATTAGCGACCATGACTCATAACAGAAAAAAGTAGCGTGACTTGGAAATGTTGGCATGGAGCATCTGGTCCGTCGTCCTTTGTGAAGCTCCAGTCCAAAAGACAAAATCTTTTGGTTTTTATCTGATTTTTTTTAATTGTTATTTGTTTTTATTTGGCAAACAGACTGGAGCTTTATTTGGCAAAATTGTCAGTGGAAGACTTTAGCCATTTCGAAGCTTTTTGAAAGACTGATAGCCCATTTGAACCACCTCTAGCGTCATTTTCTTTTCACCCATCTAAATTCCTTCAGTTACTGTAAAATCATGAAATGTCCATTCTGCAGATTGTCATGTAGAGAAACAACTTCCCCAAGTATGTTCTAGGAGAAAGGTCTTCTTTTCTTCTTAGATAAAACATTTGAAGTTATGAAATAAACTGACAGGCTCTAATTATCTTAGGTGCAACTTGAATTTTCTTATAGAAAACTACTCCAGAAACCCACAAATCTGAGGAACAGCTTAACCAGCTTGTTCCTATCAGCTCTCCAACTTCTGCACAGCTCTGGCTTCCTGTTAATTTAGCAGATAGGTGTTCAGGGAAGCAGATTAGTTATTCTCGCTACATGTTTAGCCTACTCCTAAGTCTTAGCCAACTGGAATGTGGCAGCTCGTCCGGACTCCTGCTTAACCGACCTGTTTACACTCCCGGAACTAATTAACCCGCCAGTTACTAAATTAAAAATCAGCCCCATGCAGGCACATGCCTGGCAAAATCAATTCAACACGCTCTGCAGCTGCTATGTCATCTTCAACCTGCACTGAAAGTGCTTAATTTGGCAGAGAGACAGTCCGAAGCAATATTATCTCTCTCTTTTTCTCTTGTTGAGTTTCCTCCCATTACTACAAGGTAGCAAAGTAGATTTGTGAATGTCGGTCTAACAAGGCCTGATTCCGGCATCGTATTTATAGGAAGTTTGCTCTGATTGCCTTACCCTATGCAAGCCAAAGAGTTTTCACATTTGTATCCTGAGGCACAATCCCCTTGAAAATTCATCATCAGTTATTTATTCTTTTGAAGGGTTTAGGCTAAAAAATAATGCTTTGTTTCATCATTCGCTCTCAAATCTATCCTGTGTGTGGCCCAATGACATTCAGCTGTGTGGATAAAGTACTTCTTGAACTAGAAGAAGTCACAGAGAAAAAACTTCTTTATTGGCCCTGCTTTGTAGTTTGGAGTAAGGGGACAAGGGGATTTCTTTAGCAGATTTTGGCAAAGGGACATTTTAAGAACACATACTGTGCTACAATTAACAGAGCTTGGACAGCTAAGTCCTTGATGAGCTCTGAAAACCCTGCAAAGTGTTAAAACTTTTAGAGTTGATGGAATCTACCAGAGTTGATGCTCCTGGAAACTGCTGTCTTCTGCCTGTGGAAGACAGCAGGAATATAGGCACCAGCTATCTACAGCTTCCTCATGGATTCGTAGAGGAAATAGCTCTGAATCATGTATTTATTTAATCACTCAGTGCATTCAAGCTTTTATGTTTCTTTTTGCTGGGACTGTTGATCCAGTGATGGTTCGTAAGAACAAATACTGCTGGCCTGTGACCTAGATACATGAGCACCAGCTTATTTCATATACAACAACCAACCTGATGTATGATGCTGCAGTCTCTCCTGTTTGCCCCTGTAGGCTAGAAGGCAGTCACACTTCCCTTTGACTTAATTAAATCAGACTGAGTTACCTTTTATGTTTTATCTAAACTGAGATGAAGTACTTGAGGACAGTGGAGACCACTCAGTAGAGTATTTCGAGGGACGTCTAAAGTACATTGCCGAATCAAGGCATATCTCTCTTCCTGTGAGTGGACAAGGAGCAAAGTTTTTGGCTTGACTGTAAAAGTCTCTTCAGGAGAATTTGACATAGTGGGAAGTCTTCACTTTGTTTAGCAAGTTTTAACAACCTGGCAAATTGGTGGATTCACCATGCAGACCTTCTTCAGCAGTAGCCATCAAAGCTGCCTGGTCTAGCAAATGGCTAAGGGATGTCCATCATCCCATCATCCCATGTGCTCCTGAAATCAATTCTGAAATCAGAATTCAGCCCCAGCATGTGATTCTACAACACTTGGTCAAAAAGGCCAAAAGATTCTGTAACGGGCCAAAAAAAATTGGGAAGGAAGGGAGGGAGGGAGGCAGAAATCACAAGATCACCTAGGGACGAGCAGTCTGTGTTTTCTGCTACCAAGAAAGGTGGTCAGTATTTTGCAGCTTCTTCAGTTTTTCTTGGAAAGGGTATCATGTGCTGCCTCATTTGGTATGTGAAAGGCTATGATTAAGTAAGATCATTAAAGCTATTTTGAGAAAATGGTTAGGATTCATTGTAGCCAAGATGTTTGGAAATTGATTCTAAGCCGGAGTTCCTGTCTATCTTTTGTTGCATCGTTTGAATAAATGTGCTTTTTTTTTTTTTGCATGAAGCAAAATATGGATTTGCAGGATCTGCTGTGATAGATAAGTTAAATAGTGCCTGTTTACAAAAATTTTTATTTACATCCCTAAGGTGAAAGGGGGACACGGTGCATTATGTGTACCAAAATATGTACTGAATCAGGTAGCGATCACACTTTGGTAATAAATACTCCAGGGTATATTCTCAAGGTGCAGCTCCATGGATATTAAATTCTAATTTACATTATAGGAAGTTATGTGTAACATTCCGTGTCTTAAGGGCAGGGCATGAAAATAAGTATGCTACTTAATGCATTTAAATTAGTCTAAATATATATTTTCTCTCAGGGAACAGAGGCCTACAGTTCAAAAACATTAAGGCGAGTAACCAGCATAAGCAAAGAAATTCAAAGTTCAGGCTGACATCCCAAAGAATAAACGTTTTAATGGGGCCACTGTTGTGATACGGACGGGTCTTTCCTCTCTGCCTGCCTGGTCTAATCCTGCGCGAGGCAGCAGGCACTACAGGCTGCCCAGCCATGGCAGGCTGGTGGTTGGGCAGCGAGCGATCACAGGAGGCTTCCTGGTTCCTGCAGGTGGACTTGCAAGTCCCAGACGCCCCCATCCCAGCTGATCGTCTGCGTCTGATGGGGATCAGTGGTTTTGAACTGGCTCTTTTCTATACTGGAGGGGTCGCTTGCACTTCAGGCCTGTGGTTCAGCAGCAAAATCATGTCAGAAAGCTTATCCTCTGCTATACGCGCTGTACGCCTTCCCCAGCCCAGCAGCATCCAGGGTGTCAGTCTTCATTTGCCCATCGCTACACCCTGCCCTTTGAAACGGGTCCCTGCAAATGGGATTTGAAAGGCGAACAGCTATGCCACCGTCTCCCAGAGGCCCTGTAGCGCACCGTTGGTGGATGGGCCGGGCAAAGCTGTGCCTGGTGCCGCTGTCTCTCAGCGTGGCCACGAGCAGCTTGGGTACGTTTTCTTCTCAAAGGAGTGCTGTTACTTCGGGTGACCCCTCTGCAGCCTTTGCAAATGCCATTCCTCGGGTAGCGAACTTAAGTGTTTGGTATGGATACGTAGGAAGCCTGGTGTGTTCTTAATTCAGCTCATTTCCTGAAAGTAGAAGCTACGCCTCGTGTTCTAAACATAACAAGTAATGAAAGAAGACGCGGGTAGTTTTATTATAACCTATAAATGTTTTGCTGCATCATCACCTGGCATTCTGCTTTTCCCTGCCAAAGCTTGTCTGTGGAAGAGATCTTACACTTGCAGTTATTGTTGTCATCCCTTGCACAATTACAAAAATGTGAAGTAGATATTTATTATCCACGTCAGCAACTCACTGCTGGTGTCAGAGCAGAGATTTTAATTACAGCTTTGTGATA
This sequence comes from Fratercula arctica, assembly GCA_947846985.1. NCBI lineage: Eukaryota > Metazoa > Chordata > Aves > Charadriiformes > Alcidae > Fratercula > Fratercula arctica. The sequence continues at coordinate 2,097,552 of CANTUZ010000003.1, forward strand.
TTTCAGTAAATGCATAACCTGATCTCAATCTTTTGCTAATGCTTGGGCGGAACAAAATCACCAATGAAGTAAAAACCCTTAAAAGAAGAAGCTAGGAAATCAGTTCCTAGTGTCCATATCAACATTTTCTAACTTTCCTCTATAAAAGTCCCAGAAAATCATGCTAATATTTGCATATTTTAATTGAAACATGTTAGAGTACAAGGAAGGAAGTATTCCATAATTCTTTCTGTGTGGTTTGGTATCTTGTTGCTTGCTTTCTTTGATAAAATAGATTTAGGAAAGGCAAAAAGAAAATGCATTTTGTCATTAACTTCCTTTTGTTGAGCAAGAATGAGTTTTGTGGTAATGAACTGTTAGCAGAATCTTTATTCATTAACTGTATTGATATGAAGGCAGCATTAGAGTCTGAAGCATTTAACGGAAGAATCATCTTGGACATAATTTCTGGTCCCCGCTTTACAGCTGTCTAGACACATAGACAGGTAAAGCAAAAAAAGGGAAATCCACTTGCCTGAACGTAGGCTAAACGCTTTAATGCTTCTCCCCAGGGACATACTGTTCAGATTACCCGAATTCATAAAAGACGAAATGGGGGCAAATATTTGTGTCAGTTCCCACTCTTCTTTAGGAGGAAACTTTGATCCAGTGTTCTTCTGCCTTCCTCTACGCAAACAAATCAGATAAAATTAAGTGCAGGCTAAACGAGGGTCGCTCTTTTGCGTATCTAAGTGTGGGCTGCAAATTAGCCGCATTCATTCACAATGAGATTTGAGGGTCAAATGAACATTTCTAAAAAGAAGGTCTCAGCCCTGTGGTCAAAAAAAGTCTCCAAATGGAGATGTTAGGAATCATAAAGAAAAGGATAGGGAACAAACCGGGAAATATTCACTGAGATGGCCACATTCATGGATGCTTTTCACCTGAGGAGTAATGGAACAGGGCAAAACTCCTCCGTCTGGAAGTAAGACCTTTGACGGGGGATATTGGAGTGGTCTGTACGGCAGGTTTAGTATGGGGAAGTGGGACAGGAATGATTATTCCTGCCCTTTCTAATACTATAATTGGAGGACAGGATTTCAAATAAAATTAGTAAGTGAGAAATCAAAAAAAAAAAACAACCTGAAGGCTGTACTTCTTCACACAATGCATGGTTCAGCTGGGGAACTCTGCTTTGAGACTTTGCTGATACAGAGTGTCTCTGGTAAAATCTGGGGCAGAAAATGTATCTCACCTACTTAGATACCAAACACAAAGACTTGAGCTGCAAATCACAAAAACAAAAAAAAAAAAAAAAAAAAAAAAGTCGATTGAGCATTCAGAGAGACTTTCTCAAGAGGCTTGCCCTGCTCTTGCGCTGTTTTCTGGGCTTCCCCTACCACCGCTAGAGCAAGACACTGGGCTGGATGGACTTCAGGTTTGGCATGCTGTGGTTGTTCAGGTGGAGGTATTTGCTTTCTCTGAATCATTCCGTTTTGGAAGGCAGCCTTACTCTAGGTCCTTGCCTCAGAGCCATGAAGCTGATTATTGCAACTGATAAAGGTAGCAAGGAGCCTCAGAATTGACAGTCATCCTGTGGTGCAGAATTAATACCATAATCTTTCTTCTTTTGGCCTGTGGGATATGCTTTATGCATACTGAAGAGGCTGATACGTTCTCTTACTGGGCAGCTTTCTGAGATTCATCTCAGGGGCTTTTGGGTGGATTTTTTTGTTTCAAGAAGGGCCAGCGCTGGTGGTGTAAAACGTAAGATGGTTGCTGGTACAGTCAAAAATTTTTCCCCCAGAAGTGTCACACTTTCAGGTTCCATCTCTTCCTTCCAAGAGCCTGACTCTAATTTGAAGTAAAGGAAGTTTCAAGTTGTGGTTTATTGTGAGATTCTTGTACTTTCAGAGTAGGATCAGTGACCTTCTAAGTGGCTTTGTAAACATAAAATTACATATTTGCTAAGAAACATAAAATAATTTTATGCTGGCTGAGCAATACATTTATTAAACTTACTTACGTATATCAGAAAATGAAACGTGAACTCAGAATTGCTGGTTCTAATTACATTTTATATTTTCAAATGTAATTCATAGCTCCTACATGGCAAAAGATGGTTCTTCTCATGTGATGTTGCAGAATATTGCCCTGATTTAAATAATTCCCTTTTTCTTGTTAAAATAAGTAGATTCAGTTCTAATATCCCTAAATACTTTGTAAAAAATAATAACAGTTGTATTTCGTGTATTAATTGCATATTAGCTCTGAAATTTCTGGAAAGAATTCAGAGCAAAGTGTATTGACTTGAAAAAGAAGAGAATTGTAAACACAAGATTAAATCAAAATTAAGACAAGTAAGAAGCATTAAAGTCAACAAATATATTTTTTTAAAGAGTTGTAAGAGGACTGTTATAAAAGGGCTCCTTTCTACCACAAAAAAAAAAAAAAAAAAAAAAAAATCTGCATTCTTGTGTGAAATTGAATAGCAAAGGAATTCTGACAGGAAACACGTGTATTCAGAATTCCAGCGGTTGCACCTTGCTTGGTTGTTCAGCTCAAAAAGGTAGGACCTCCACCTGCTCCGCCTGACAGACAGGCTGGTGGGAGTCTGTGGGACTTCAGGTGATGTCCTATCCCCAACCCACACCCCCACATCCCCCCCCACCCCCCCACCCCCCCCAAAAAAAAAAAAAGAAAAGTATGAATAAGAAAGTTCTTTATTCATGTGAAAACAGGTTTTTATAGGATTTTTTTCTATTAAACTTGTGCACATATCCTAACCGTACCAGTGAGTTGAGTGCAAAAGGTGTAACCTACTTGAAATTGTGCCCGATTTGCTCTAAATAGGGTTTTCTTCAATATTTATTGTTGCCGCTACTAAATATTGTTTGTTAGAAGGAGGAAGGCTGCACCAAATTGGAAACGGTAATTCAATTTCAGGAGGATTTCAGAAAACACCTTCCCATATTAATTTTATCTAGCTTTTCTGTTTATTTTAGAAATAATGTTAGTGGAATTGGCATGTTGCAATGAAGGAATGTTTCCCCTTGCTATACAAATGCTACTACAAACCTCAGCGTTTATGGAAAACAAATGTTGAGATGAAGTCAAGACATTTATTTTCTAAGCGGGAGCTGTTGATTCTCTGACAACATTATATTGCATGGCCTTTATTTCTATTATGCCAAATGATTGAGAGACCTGGACAGGTTGGAGATCTGGGCAGAGAGAAACCTTATGAAATTCAACAAGGGCAAGTGTAGGGTGCTGCACCTGGGGAGGAACAACCCCATGCACCAGTACAGGTTGGGGGCTGACCTGCTGGAGAGCAGCTCTGTGGAAAGAGATCTGGGAGTCCTGGTGGACAACAGGATGACTATGAGCCAGCAATGTGCCCTTGTGGCCAAGAAGGCCAATGGCATCCTGGGGTGCATCAAAAAGAGTGTGGCCAGCAGGTCAAGGGAGGTCATCCTCCCCCTCTACTCTGCCTTGGTGAGGCCACACCTGGAGTACTGTGTCCAGTTCTGGGCTCCCCGGTTCCAGAAGGACAGGGAACTGCTGGAAAGGGTGCAGCAGAGGGCTACCAAGATGATTAGGGGACTGGAACACCTCTCTTATGAGGAAAGGCTGAGGGATTTGGGTCTCTTCAGTCTGGAAAAAAGACGGCTGAGGGGGGATCTTATCAACACTTATAAATACTTAAAGGGTGGGTGTCAGGAGGATGGGACCAGGCTCTTTTCAGTAGTGCCCGGGGACAGGACAAGAGGCAATGGGCACAAACTGGAGCACAAGAAGTTCCACCTAAACATGAGGAGGAACTTCTTTACCCTGAGGGTGGCAGAGCACTGGAACAGGCTGCCCAGAGAGGTGGTGGAGTCTCCATCTCTGGAGACATTCAAAACCCGCCTGGACGTGTTCCTGTGTAACCTGCTCTAGGTGACCCTGCTCTGGCAGGGGGGTTGGACTAGATGATCTCCTGAGGTCCCTTCCAACCCTATGGTTCTATGATTCTATGATTCTATGATTGATGTGGATTTAATCATTAGTTTGATGGCTGCTTTGCTCAGTGGAGAGGCAGCTGAGCATTTTATCGTTATTAGTGAGCTGCATTTTGATTTTTTCTATCAAAGACACTGCTGGCCCCTATTCATCCCAGGTGTAAAACCAGAGAGTCTTTGTGTCCGTTGTTTGTTTTGTGACCAAGCCAAGATCAATTTGCTCACAAAATACAGTGAATGTTTGGTTTGATTTCTCAGGCAGGAACGTGTTTTCGATGAAGAGTTCCAGATATGTGCTTGATGCTTTAAAAATAAGTAAGGACGGTGTACCTTTTGTGAGTAAACTGCACACTGCATGGTAGAATAGATATGTACATATATACTTGCATACATGCATCTGTGTATATATACACAGAGCAGTCTGGAAAAGATTTAAATTGCTAGGATTTAGAACAGAAGACAGATACTGAGCCATAAAATATTTTGAATGCTTGGGGAGCCAACACCACAGATGGAAACTACAAATGATTGTGAGAGAAATGAAGAATGCTGAAAAACTGTTGGCGTGTGTGCATTTTCCAGTGCAGTCAGCAGAGGATTTAGGAGCTGGGAACAGGGAGAGGCTGGTGGCTTTCCTGGTTCAGAACCTCCTCCCTGAGAGCTGCTGATGGCAATTGCTGGAGGAGGATGTTAAAGAGAACGTTTCTGGAACAATTATGGAATAGCTCATCCATATGGAGAGTTTATTTTGTCCATCTCATAGGGTGGTCTCTTCTGAGGAGGAGAAATGCACCTCACAAATAATGAGCTGTTAAACACAAACTCGTGGAATAGTCTCTCCATGTTGCCTTCGTGCTGTGAATTTCCTCCACTAAAACAAGGAATAATGCAGAATTTCACTTGTGGACTTGAACTAGTCTTTGTTGTTTGGAAGCATCATTTACTTCTGTCTTGCTTGTCAGCTCAAGAGCACAAAGTTTTACATCTTTATCTGGAAATGTTTGTCCTTTCTAGTCTAATTATGAAATGAAGGTGCTAATTAGACATGTCTAATCCTTTTGTCATTTTTATCTTTTATTTTGAATGAGATTTTATGATGATATGTTTTTCGGCTTTATTTTCCGTATTTTAAAGACTTCTTGTGCTGGATGTTTAAGATTTTGGCTTTTCCCATCTGTGCTGTGAGAAGGGGTGAGCATGACATGTTGAAAAGGATTTGCTTATTTATTACTTCTGTTCCCAATTAGATAACGCTCCTTATGAAAACTGACTCTGGCGGCAGAGCTCCCTGGAGGAAGGGGGATTGGGTATTCCCTTTGCGGGCCCATGGGCATGTTCGGAGGGGAGCAGCTTTGAGGTACTACAAGTGGCGGGAGGTTTACATCCCAGAGATGGATGTGTGTCACTCCAAGACTGTGTTGGGGAGCAGGGAGCAGCCCCAGGGGTGATGAACGGGGTTTTGCAGGAGGGCCGGGTAAAGATTACTGAATATGCCACTGAGGAACTCCAAACCTCCAAAGGCACTGGACGTCAGGGGAGAGGGGGTATAAACTCTTCTCTGTTCTCTTCTATCTAGCCAATTTCCTTTGTGCTTGTTCTGCTTTTAAGGTAATTATCCTAGTTTCTATTCTAATAAAAAAACACCTTTTTTGAGCTTAAAAATCATGTTGTTCTTCTTTGGGGCATTCTGTACAGAGGAAGGTCAAAGACGTGCTGCCTCAAAGCTCATGGCTTGCCGTGCCATCGTAGGGCACTATCCAGGCTGTCTTGGCATTACACTTTCCCTGTGTGGCACACGCTGATTCCTCCGTTTCCCAGGCCCGACCCTCTGTCCGGGGACCTGGAGCTGTGAACCGGGCTTTGCTGAGGCTGAAGGCACAGCCACAGCGGAGAGGTAACCTCCGGCGGGGCATAGAGGAGAGAGCCAAGCGGCAGCACTTTATTAGAGGCAAGTGAATAGATCAGAGTTCGTCTGCGACAGCCGCGTGCCCAGGCGTAATCGACAACACACACTATTTAAAAATAAGCTGCTTCTTGCCTGCATTTCTTGGTAGCAGACTTAACCATGCTAACAAGTAAAGTGGCTTTTCACAAGCCTTCATCTGTCAGTACCGAGGAGCCTGTTTTTTATTTCCAGGACCCAGAGTACCTCTGAATAGCACATGATGTTTTCATCCTACTGTGCTCTCAGGGTACGAGAGGACACGTTAAGGACTGAAACAGGCTGTAAAAATGAGGTGGAAGTTGTGTCACTGGTGGGCAATTGCTCAGGTCACTAGAAGGAGGACTTCCTAATGGGATCTCAGCTAAGCACTGCACAGGTTTAAATCCCAGGGAACATCTTCCTGTGAACTGGCCAGGATCACCTTATTCCAGGTTTCAGGGATCCTTCCAACACAGGGAGATTGATTTCAGATGTAGCTGCATTGATAAAAACCTATGACATTTATTCTTGACTTTGATGGTATGCAGTCAACATCAGCCCCAGCAATGTGGGAGTAAGGTGTTTTTTTAATCTGTAGAGCTAAGGATGCTCCTGTTCTCCATATTTTGTGAATTTGTTGGCAGGTTAAAAGCTTTCTGCATAGGTAAGTAGTAAAGCCCTCCTTTGCCACGACTCCTTTTGTTCACAGGAGAGTGAGTAATAGCAGAACAGTGACCATCCTTTGGGGAAGATCGTTTAGGAACCTGCTCCTCCTCTTCTTGCCGTTATTGACTCTCAGTAGCCTTTTTAAAAATCTATAGAGCTTACTCCAGCGCTGACCTTGTCTAATCGTATTGATTGTTAGTAACTGAAGGCTAATTAGGAAGCAAGTTGCTATGGTAATTCTTGAGTCATACATATAAAGAGAAAATGCCGCTAAAACCACTAGTGCGTGGTGACTATTAGCATAGTTAAACAAATTAAAAAATATAATTCATTCAGATTTATTCTGGAATTCAAATGAAGATACAATGTGCAACAAGGAGGTTTTTCCCTTGCTACCACATTTTTCTCTTTCGTAGACATTTTGTTCTTTTGTTTGTTGTTGAGTGAGTTACGCGTAATTTTAGGACTAAATGACAAAGTAGACTTTGGGTTGTTCTTCCCCTCACACCCCGCAGCCCACACGAAATATGTGACAACAAGCTTCGTGTGACAGGAGAATGACTCAGGCGAAGGCTAATAGGACTTGGAACCCCCCAGATTTCTAGGTCACTTGTTCATATCCAGCCCGCATGTGTGTGATGAATGGTTTATTTTCGCATGGGCAGGCTGATGGCTTGCATACCATGAGATGGTGATCTCAGCCTGTGCCCTCAGGAGATGGTGATTCATTGCAAGCTGGGGCTGCTGCAGCTGGTTTTCAGCGGCAGCCTCTTTTGGCCAGACTTGGAAATGGCTCTGCAGCAGAGCCGGCGTCTCGGTGGGTGACCACGCTCCGTTGTGGGACGCTGTGGGAAGGCTGGATTGCTTTGGCTGCGCTGTGCCTCATCTGTGGACACATCGAAAATTTTGCCAGTCGCATCTAATTGAGTCTTTTCGCCTTATTTTTAACTGAATGTGACCTGAAGGAAAATCAAGGGCGTTCTTCCCTGTTTAAAGGGGGTCTCCTTTCTCCTCTTTTGGCACCTTACTAACTAGTCATGTCACGCACAAATCTTAGCTCTCCTAACGAGTCTCCATCTGCATGTCTTTAAGGAGGAGGAGGATATAAGAGTGTGCATCCTGCTGCTACCCTTCTGGACAGTTTGAATGATGAGGCAAAATGTGTCTAGGAGAGTCACAGGACTGGATGGGAGACAGGGGTGTACTGAGTTCAGGTCATATCCAAGTGAACATGGGTTTCTCTGCCCCTCTCAGTCTTCAGTGGATGAACGTCCTCAAATTGACTTTAGCAACACATAAAGAAAAAAGTGAGCAGAAATGCAGCCACTGTGTAGCACGAGTCTCTTTGAACAGGTCTCGTAAATAAATGGAGTATTCTCTCTATGGCTTCTTGAGATTTCTGTGCTCACAGAGTTGCTCACATTTAACTGAAAACAAAATATAAAATTGATTACTGAGAAGTGTGTGCCACTTAAAAGAAAAAAAACAAAAAACAAAACAAAAAAAAAACCCAAACAAAAAAAAACCAAACCAAAACCCCCAAAAGATGGAAGCATATTTAAGTTGATTAGGATCAACTCAGTCAGAGTAAAATTACTCAAACAACGAAACCAAAACATCTGGTTTGGGGAGGCTTTACATGGTCCTCAAGTTCAATAGGTGCCACTGTAGAGAAGAGTCCCGAGCTTGCCATTTTGAATGACCCACTTCATGTTACTAGTAATTTAGCCCCCAGGGAAAACATAAATTAAAAGCCCTTGTACTTATCTGCTGCCTGATCTGTCCTCCCCGAAAGCTCCTGGCCTCACATAGGGCGCAAAGGATTCACCTGCGGAGTCTCTTAACCACAGCCGTCCTGCAGAGCCATCTTCAAACTAATAGAAAGAATACAATGAAAAGTCTATTACCTTTGTTTAGGAGAATGAGGTGTGTGCTGGTACTGCTGGTTGCTTTCTGTTTGCTCTACCTTCCTGCATGTAAGAAAAATGCACTCCTGCCCGGGGATACAGTACAAATCCTTAGGGATCTGGGTATCTTGAAGACAGAACATCTTTTAGAGGGAGCTCTGATCATGTTCCATGATATCTGTTATATTTGTTTATTAATTTTTGTCCTCAAATAATCCAAAAATACATGTTTTGTTTTCAGTCTGATGGATGAAACAAAATAGCAGTTGCCTTTTTTTTTTTTTTTTAATTCAGTATTTAACATACTCAAAACATTCCTTTAAATCTGAAAACTAAATTGCTCTCACAGGATTGCCTTTGAGTGTGTGTCCTTTTGTGGATTGAGCTGTGTGCTTTCTAGAGACAATACTTACTTAAAATTACAGGAAAATATGCACTCCTCTAAAATGGAGAATTTTAATGTAAATACAGATCCAATGTATGAAAACCAATTGATTTCCATGCCTTCTGCTGCAGAGCCTGAAATCTCCCTGAGTCTCAACTAAAGCAACGGTAGTAATCAGAAATGATGGATTTCATTTTCTTTTTTTTTTATTGTAAGTGTATTCCATCAACATGACTTTTCCAAATGGTAATTTTTGTGGTTTGGGATCTCTTCGAGATTTCTTTTTTTTTCCCCCCCCTCCCTCGTCAGTAGTATTTTTTCAAAATGTTTTACTGGAAACAAAAAAAGGTTTTGCCAGGCTTGTGTGCTGTGAAAACACTGTAAGTTCCAGTGTGTTTACATCAATATAGGAAGACAGACAGAAAAATATGGTAAGTATATGCAATGCAGTACCGCAAAGGAATAGACACAGCAACTTCTAAGGAAAACATCCTTTTATTTATTCAAACCACGTTTCTTGTTCAGCCTCCTTGTTTAAGTGCTGTGGCTGGGGAGGATGATTCCGCTTGCGTTTCCCTTGATGAAGAAGGAAGTACTACTTCAGATAAGGTTTTTTTGCAACGTCTCTAGCTCCAACTTCTTTCTACGTCCCCAGTTTGATATGACCCAGGATAGTGTGGAGGAGAAAGGCTCCCAGGGAGATCAAAGTGCTCTTACATAGGAGAAACTGGTCATCCCCAAGTGGCCGGCGATTGCCTTTGAGTTCTCAACGGGTTTGCCTCATTCCTCCGGAGACTCCTCTGGGGGAACTGGAACTGAGGACTCCCTTTCAAAGGGCTGAGTCCAGTCTCAGGGCTTTCTTATTTAAGCACTACAACAGCAGATGATAGCAGGAAGCCTTTTTTTTTTTTGCCTGGCGCTTCCACAGGGATGAGTGCACAACATAGTTCTGGCAGAAGCCCTTTGTGGCATACACGAGCAACTTCCTTGGAAATGGGGTTAGACGTGCAGAAAGGCTGCCGCTCACTGACATAACTGAGTAAGCACCCCGGTGTAGAAATGGGCCTATTATTTTCGTTTCTTTTATTAGAACACTGTGTGTACTCAGCCACAAACATAGAAACACATTAATAGATTGGATTTTGGCCAAAGTTTTATGATGTGTTCCCTTCCCCCTGTGAAGAGTTTCTTATCTGTGCGCAGTCTTGCAGTGTTTGCAGGTGAAAAGGGTTATTTGTGTCAGGGGAACCCCAGGTGGAAGCATGTGATTTTCCAGGGCTTCATAGTGGAGACCTGTTCAGTTATTTGTCAAATAAGACTCCAGATGTATTAAAACAGACTCCTCTCTGCTGTCATTAGCCACTTGGCAAAAGGATTAGGGACTGGATGTGACTCCCATGTTTGTATAGAATGTCATCTCGGCATCCTCCAATATAGAACCTGAAAATTTGGGCTCAATGGTCGTTTTTTCTGCTTATGATAGCACAGTATCACAACCAGATAAATAACCCTCGTTGCACATTTGTTTTGTAAAGCTTTTGACTCGTAACTTCTTGCTGGTGCTCGACTTTTCTCTGGCAGTCTGCTACAAGGCAGAGGTTTGGTTTTATCTTTGGAAGCATAAAAGAAGATCCCTTTCCCAAGTAGGTTATATCTGAGGGCCGCAATCGTGCAAATATTTATGCAGTAAGGTCTTGCCTGAGCCTGGAGCCAAAGCTCAGGGATAAGAGTCTGTAGGGTCAAGGCCTCAGTTAGACACAACCCACAAGAACAGCAAGTATTTTTTATGGAAGGGAAGATGAATGCAAATAGAAAAGAAGACAGAAGGAAATCTCTGTGCTGGAAAAAGGTATTTCACAGGGAGACTGTAACATTGAATAAGAGAAACCTAAATCCCTTCAGGAGGACATTTGAAAGATGTAGTGAATGGTGTTAGCAGCAGGAAGGTAATGTCTGTATTCGTAATTGCATTTACCATTAGGCAATACTAGTATTTTTCTCATGATGGGTCAAGTCATGGAGATTTATTTTCACTGAAGTGGGTGATTTGCTCTGGTGAATATTCAGAGTCCTCTCGTAAGCCTGGGAAGGTTTTTAATGCCAGTACTGAAGAGTAAGATGGATTTTTTTACAATTTTCCCTCTTAGCTAAAAAGTTCAATTGTGCATATGTGAGGCACTTGCTATTCTGGATCTTCCCGTTTCTGTAATGCATTGGAGTTCGTAATGAACTGTCCTCCAGAGGCATCTCTTGTGCGTGTGTGCTTCCTTAAAGCATTTCAGAACTGTCTGTTGAAGTGTCTGGGAACATCTGCTTCAAGACGGTCTGTTTGGAAAGGCTGTCACTAGACTTTGGGTCCTGGAAGCCACTTGTTCTCCCAATCCAAGACACTCTGCCTATTGATTTTCCCCAGAAATTATTTTCCCGTTTTCCTTGTTCAGCTGCTCTCCTGAGTGATTATCCCAAATGTAATCTCCTCATCTGGCCAGGACATCTTAATAAAACTCTTCGTCATTAGCTGGGTATCAAAGCCAAGAGAGACGTAATAAAAGATAAGTGGCAATAAATGCTGCTAGCCCATTTCCGTGGAAGGAGCTATGATGGGGGCATGAAGCTTGTGTCAGCATCTCTGAACAAGGAGGTCCCTTCCTCAGCTGAACAACCAGCTTTGTGTGCCCATGTGGCCTCAAGATTCTCTGGAGCCCGTCGCGTCTGAGAAGAAAGTGCCATTGCTAGGATGGGTGTTTCTGTTTTAGAGACATTCTTCTGCCTTCCCTACAAGCTTTCACAGTCCAAGGTAAAATTTATTGGTGCCCGAATGCAGGGGGCAGCAGGTTCATCTGCCTCAGCGGCTGGAGGGCACCGAGCTACAAACCCCACTTCTCTGGGCCACCTACGTGGAGCCAGCATTTCTGCGGAGAGCTGACATTTCCTCCAAAGACCCAGTCCTTGCTTGTTTGACTTTACAAAGCTTCACGCGTTTTCAGCTTTGCTGGCAATAAACTAAGACGAGTAGAATACATCCCTTTAGTGCTAGAGTCTGAGGAGGTATCTACCTTCCCAAACTGTACTGATTATAAAATCAATTCTTATAATGATGTGGCTTCTGCTCTTGGATCCGGTCGTTATCAGTTCCAATTCTGCAGGCTAATCGCGCGCTTTTTCAGATTAGAGAGACCAATTTAAAACCGTTACGTGGACAATTAGTTTGATGCAACCAAACTCTCAACAGGCTTTCATCTGGATTGCTGGCATGGTGCTAAAGCACCGATAGAAATAAAATCCCCTTTGCTTCCGTCTGCTGTGCGGAAATTTGCGTTTTATTTTTCCCGTGCCTGCATTGATTTATTTGAGAGTATGGTGTCGTGCCCTTTGGAGAAGGCAGGAAGACACAGTCTTGGTGCCTCCTGATAATCTCCTCCAGAGACTTACATATACACTGTTTCACTTTAAGTGTGAAATCACTATTAGTACTCCGTTGGTTAAATGGGTATCCCACTTGCATAGTCAGGTCAGTACAACGTGTGTGTATATCTTGAGCAAAGTAAAGAGATGATGAGAAGAGTCAGTGCTTGAATTCCTTTTTTGAAATGTCAATAACTACTAAGATATATTAGCCTGTAACTCCCTCATGTTTGATAAATCATGGTAGGGAGACAAGTTTTTCACATTCACAAGGAAAGTGGCAGCAGAAAGCGTCAACTATCTATTTTTAAAAGGTCAAAAGTCTCTAATACTTATAAGAAAAATAGTTTTTCTTTTGCAGCCAGTTTAAATCAATGTAGTAGCATTTTGCTGTCACTTTAGAGGGAAGTTTTCAAAAGGAGATTTCAGACTGGCTTGTTTCTGATGAGACGGCAAGAAATAAGAGCTCCTTCATCTATGACATGGAGACCGAGGTAACCAGGCATTTAATTTTTCAGTTCAGACACGTGGCAGGCTGTTTCCGGGGGTGCTCGCCCAGTGAATGCTGGGCAGGACTGCCTGTGTGGCCCCACACTGCTGCTAATGCCTTCTTCAGCTTGACATAAATTGTGGCATCAGTCAAACCTGGCAAATTTCTCTAAAGACTATTTATATTTAAAGAAAAGGGGGAAAAGGTAACAAGTTTTGGCCTTTTTTTTTTTTCTTCCCCTTTTTCCCTTAAATCAATGTGAAACTATTGATTTATTGCAGTGCAGAGAGCCCAGTGAGGCCACCTGCTCTGAGAACCAGTACCCGATACCTCCAGTATCGCTGCTAATTGCAGGTACCTGTAGAGTGAAAAAGTTGTTCACAGGAATCCACAGCCTCAAAGGCTGAGGACAAAAGGCCAAAAGGCCCAATTATGATGTACCACAGGAAATATGAGGTGAACAGATTAAGTGTAGAGCCCATGCACGTACCTGCTCTGGAAGGGAATTTAAGGAAGACTGGAGGCGTTCGCAGGGATTGGGTCACTCCCAGCACTACAGAGGAGGGCAGTGTGGCTGGAGGGGGAGGAATCCCCCCTTCGCACCATGTGCCATGTCTGCAGGCCACCAAACAAGTGCCTGAGAAACCTCGACGCACCGGGCAGCCCCCTCTGCTCGTCTGCCACGGGGAGACGGAATGCAGAAGTCCATAAATCCCACGTTTACCGTGGCCGTCACGCAGCCAAGCTCACCAAGTGGGCACCAGTTACTCTATGTCATTCCTGCTGCTGTTATTACAAGGTCTTCGTGCTCGACAGCGTACGTCCCTGGGCAGTGTTTGAGGGACTGATGCGATGTTCTGCCTCTAAGCTGGTCTTCTGCCACGCGTGTGCTTTGCTCTTCTTTTGACACAAGTTTCCACTTACTCATCTATGTTAAACTTCTTTATCTCCACATACACGCACACACACATACACACCTATTTGTTTTAAATAGGCACATTTCCTAGCAGGGGAAAAATGACCCCATCCTTGTCTGTGTGCCCCGCTCTGATCCTGAAAGGAATTCTTACCATAAAAGACATAAATGTCCAGTCTTTTATTCTTTCATTATTTTGAAATGTGAGACCACTTGGCCGCAAGACCATTAGTTTGTGAGTTTAGTACAGTCTTGCTTTTGCTGTAAGACTTTGATGAGTCTAAGAGGGTTTTTTTGGTTAGAGGACTACAAAGAAACCGCCCTTGTAATGGAATTGTTTAAAAGGCCATTTCAATGTGTCTTGAGTTTTATGGGTCGCGCTTTGAGCGCAGCTGGTTTGAAGAGGAGCACTTCCTACGCTTCACGCTGGGCTCTGTCGCAGATGTCACGAAGATGTACCCCCAGCCCTGCCCCAGGGCAGCTTTGCCGGGATACACCCAGCCAAGACTGTACTGCCACCACCTTCCGCCTCCTCTTCCTTTTCCACCTCTCTCCCGACTGTCACTGGCTCTGGCACGCGGAAATGCTACGCGGCAGCCGGTTGCTTGTGAATAGGGAATAATGGTTACAGTTGTGCTACGTTAGTGGCAAAGTAGAGGAAATTCCTTAGTCGCGTGCTGTTGTCACACCTTAAAAATCTTACCTGCTCTTTGAATGCCTTTGTAAAACATTTTTAATGAATAGTTTTTCCTCTTTTAGACTGTGTTTGAGTAAACAATTTATGCTTTTGAGGGCCGCTGTTGATTTCAAGAGAGCTGTGTGCAGTGGAAACTAAGCTTAGCAGACCCCCAAGCACTTTGCAGCCACTGGGTGGTGTGGGGTTTTGGAGGTTTAGCCTTTTTTTTAAGAAATTGCCCCTGATTGTTTTGCATACCGTCTATTCAAAGGCTTGCGTGCATCAGAAATGATGCTCAAATTGCTGTCTGGATTGGCTGTGATAGCTAGCAGTAGAGCTAATAGTATCATTCATTACAAACAAACAACGTAATAACAGTCCCATCTTCTCTGGTGATGACATATAATAAGATATGCATTATGAGCAATCATCTCTTTGTGTGTATTTATTCTGTGAGACAAATCGCTTGCACAAATACTAGCCAGCGCTCCCCTTTTTCTGGTTGTAGCTGCTGCTGCAGGTATTTTCTCTCCTCTACGGAGGATCTGAGTCTGCTGAGTTGGTTGGTTGATTGAGCAGCAGTGGTCTGTACGTTTAGTGCCAGAGATACCAGTGTCCAAGACAGTGTTCTTGTGGTTATCCATGAGCAGCGTGTGCATTTTTTGCCAGGAACGAATAACTTGGTCACACAAATTATGCAACCAAAACCCAGACTAGCGCTGGCCGTTCTGCATAGTGTGTAATCTCCTTAACTGAATGTCTTTTTTTTAATTTATGCTTCTTACCTGAATGACAGCCTGTAACAGGTATATGGACACCCCAAAGGCCAAGAATAGCAATGGCCTTGTGTCAGAAAACAGCACTTCAGTGCTGTAAACTGTGATCCATCTGGGAAGAACGATGATGAGTGAGGTCATCACCACCAGGGTTTCCTGGAGAGAGTGTAGCAGAGGATGCGCAACTCATTGCAGGGGACAGAGGGTCTTCTCCTTTTCCCTCAGCCCCTGCAATCCCCTGAACACAGAGGACAAGGCCCAACACCAGAAGAGTTACCGCCTTCTGCCATTGATGAGTTTCTTGAGCTGTAAGAGAGCAAAAACAATTTTAAATGGACATATTTTGATTACCTGTTATGAAAAAATGACTGTCGTCTTTGTACCTGTGAGTGGTAATGGTAGAACCAAAGCCAAGTCATTCCCCAAATCTCTGAAACACCCTCCTCATACGAGCGCTAATTCTTTTAAAAACTTAATCTTTTGAAAACTTAACCTTTAAAAACTTAATCTTGTAAAAAACAGTTCAGAGATTCCTATCTTCCTAACTTTCTTTCATTCCTTCCCTAACCATGCATTCTCCAAGCCTTCCAAAGTGTTGTGACCCGCTTGTGCCCTACTTTAATCAGATCTGTATCTCCCATTTCTCAAACTGAAACGAAGCCCAGAACTCATCCCACCCTTAGGAAGCCAAAACACTCTCCTGATGCAGAAACATTCGGTTTTAAGCATTCCATTAAAAGAGGTATACCATCCAAGTTGTTCCAAAGTTAGATAGCAGATTGGACCATAAAAAATGATTACCCTCGACAGCCCTATCTGTCGGGTGGGGGCACTACTATATTGTGGTTTGTTAATAAATTTTTTTGGCCTGTATAAGGCCAACAAATCTGCAACATTTTTCCCTGAGCTGTTTAGTGGCATGAAATCTTTTCTGGCTAAATGGATTTTTTTGGTATTAAATGTTCTGCTTTTTCTGTGAGGGTTTTTTTTTTTTTTTTTTTTTAGACAACTGATTTTTAGATTGTGGGGAATGGCAAATATACTGCTGACCGTCCAAAAAGAGCACAAGCAAGTCCAGACTGAATCTTAAAAGTCTGAGACACCTCCCATGTTGTTAAATCTTCTAGACTGTGGTTAAGCAAGTGAGTTGTACTGTCATATAAATACAGCATAAGGAGGGATTGCTTCTGCCATATATCTTATAATGCATTATTTTTGAAGAAAACAGGAAGATAATAGAAATCCTTTGAAACATCCCTTGCAATGGCTGTGCACCTTGCATGGCATGAAGGAATACCAGTCTGAGCCGAAGCATTTTGTTGCTGCTGAAACCTAAATACTAGAGGAACACGTTCACATGTGAGCTGGTGGTTCGGCACCGCTGAACAAACCCAGTTCTCATCGCACCCTACCAAGCACCCATTGTCAGTCCTCATGTACTTTTATTTTCTTGTTCTCCGGTCAGCTTAGAGCTCCCAGAGCAGAGGAGAGATGGATTTCTTCTGTAAAAATCTTTGAGGAAACAAGAGGGAGAGCTTCTTATTAAACTAAAAAATATCAAACCACTGAGGCGTTTTTTAAAGCGGAAAAGGTCAGATGAACAACTTACCTTCTTTTGCAAGGGTTTTGTTTGTCTTAAATAGGTAATTTGTCAGGTATGGTTCAGTCATTACTCAGAAGGAAGGGGAATACTTTTTATGTTACTCGTAATAATTTTTGTGATTCTTTTTTTGACTGTGCACTTATTGTTCCAATCTGTTGTTTTACCTCAGGCCTGCTTGAATCTATTTGCAATCATCGTAACTTCAAAAGAACAAGATATCCAGGAATAAGTGCTGGCCAGTTTACGATCTGACTATTTATCGAAGGTTTCATTCCAAAGATGTGCACAGTTACGTTGCCATTAAAATCCAATAGACCATCACACTATCCCAGAATTATATCTGTGTTACAAATTTTACTTTCTACAGCTGACCTCAGCCTGGGAAAATAGCATTTTTGCACCATTTCCAAAAATGACAGTGGGGAATCTTTTGGCATCGCTGTCTTTACTTCGACTTTTCTGGTCACTGACAGCATAAGGGACATAACTGGGATAGGTTGCACTGCAGTAATTCCCCCTTGATTTACCAGAACTCCTGAGCACTAAATTACACCAGAGCCTGAGCCATCTCTTTGCCACCCCACAGATTAAGGAAGCAAAGAAATACGTACTCTGGACCGGCAGGAGATGCATCCTGGTGTGTTGATAACAGAAAACTGGCCATTTTTGTTCTGCAGTTCTGTGCCTGTAAGTGGGCATTAATTGTGTACAGTAGAGATGAAATAGGGCGTTCTCCACGCTATGGAAGACTTCTTCGCGTCTGCGGTCTCCAGCTCCTGTTAATAAGGATGTGTCTGCCTTAATCTTAATCTCTGCAGTTTACATCAGGCCAAGACAGCAGTGTGTCCTACTGCCGAAGTTGTGTCCTGTTTCTTGGGAACGTTTTAGCTGTCTTCTCTATTTTGGTGGCCTTTCACCCCTTCTTTTCTTCACTGAGTTAAAAGCTTTCATTAGATCTCTATCAGTAATTAGTGATGTCAGAGACCCTGTTGCCAACGATGGTTGGGCTCTGCCTTCTAATGCACAGGGAATGGCGACAGCAGGAGGTGCAGGACTGCCATTACGGATACAAACTTCAGCCCCAGAAGATGTCTGTTCCTGACTGTTGCTGTTTGCCTTGGCGGCAGCTCAGTGGTGTTCCTGGGGTCTGTTTTCTTATCTGATATCCACCTTGGTTTTAAAACTGATCAGTAACCTTGGAAGAAGTTCCACATGAATTTTTCACTTGTCCATTCTCTGCTTCACCTTTTTATTGATAGCATGGCTTGAAATGTCTTGACTTTTAAATTATTTTTCAGAGAGATCTCACAGAATGATGCCTTGGAGGTCATAGAAGCAAATGTGTTTTCCAACCTTCCCAAACTACATGAAATGTAAGTAATGAGCAATTTAAATTCAAAGGAGACAATTATAAAGATTCATTATAGGCAAGTATCAAAGGTTTTGCAGTTTGGCTCAGGTAAGCCCTGAAGAATTCATAGTGATACAGGAACATTTGAAATCTCCCTTTGTGTTTTCCGTCTTCTTATCTAACTGTCTCTTTCTTTCCCTGGTCAGCCTGAAACGTATTCTCAAACCTCTGCCAATATCAAAAGGTGGTGGGGTCTGCCAGTGTGTTGTAGGCTGCTCTTTGAAATTGTGCAGCTCTTCTGCTGTCAAAGAAAAATAATCTCAGTGTATGGTACCACTACATCCTGGGGCAGAGATATTTTAAGATCAATATATCGATATATTTCCTCTGATGTTTCACTTTCTTTTTGCAGAAGAATTGAGAAGGCCAACAACCTTGTGTACATTGATCAAGATGCCTTCCAGCACCTTCCGAGCCTCAGATATTTGTAAGGTCTTTTGTTCTTTGCAAGTGCTATAGCCATTTTGAATGACAAAGTTGTTTTTTGTCCAACTCATGCTGAGCATTTTCAGTGATAAGACAGGATGATGCCCCCTCTTCCTCCAATGGTTGCACATTGTCAATCCATAGTTTTGTCCCCAGGCCTGCACACAGTCCTCAGAAAAGCTGAAGGTAATGTCCTCCATGGAGAAATCCCACACACAAGATCCTTGAGCCTTTCTAAGCAACAGGTTGAAACTGAGCGACGAGGAAAGGAGCTGGGCCATTTTTATGTCTATACAAACACGTTTGGATTGAAAGTCCTCCCGAGAGCTTTGGGACAAAATCTCTCTCATCTGTCTTTGCTATGGCTCTGCCTCTGTTATGCTTTGTACACGTGGCCTTAAGCGTTCACATTCTCTTTTCTTTAGCAATGGCAGTGCTATATAGCAATGGTTTTCATTAACACTTAATGTGAGGTGATTAAAACTTTAGAATACAAATGTATTGATGTATGGTATAGCTTTATTTCACTAGCCAGCCTCATCAAGAATGTCACTTGCACAACTGCGGTTGTCACATCTGGTCCCATGGGGCTGCCATTTTAATTCAGTGATAATTGAATCCATCCTTAAAATAAACTGTTACCTAAAAATATTTTCGCAGCTTGTAGCACGTGATCTTAACATGACTAATAATCTCTCCTCTGCATTAAAACCCCAATGGAATGCAGTGAACTTCGTTTAACAGTAATTGTTTATAATGGCTGCAGGTTAAATAAGCTCCCACCGTGCTCTTTACTGAACAACGGCATATAGATCCAGCAGGATGTTAGCTTAACTTTTATACGTCCATCCACCTGAGCACATAGACCTAACCACGTTTTCCTCCCTTACACAAGGAGCCTTACTCATTCAAAAAGCCTGATCAGGATTTCTACATTTGAATACAAAAGAGTAAGTGCTAAATTATCTGGTTAGAAATTTCTTAAAGATGGGATGAAATCAGGTCAGTGGTCTAATAAGTATAGCTCCCCGTAAGCTAATGGGTGTTTAAAGTCTCTGAAAATCACTAGCGTCTGGCAGGTTCTGGGCTCAAAAATGCCAAGAGGCATTGGTTTGAATTTGAACTTCGAGTTTTGAGATTTAAGGTTTGGACTTTAAGAGATAAGGTGTATTTAGCGGTACGCAAACCATTATAATTCAAAACCTCATTGAACAGGAACATGTGGTAGAGTTGTGGTAGGATTGTCGTTCTCCCCAGTGTTTTTACCAACATCTGCTTTATCAAATTCACCAGGCACCTTGATAAACTTAACTTTTGTATATGCATAACTGAACCACAGATTTTCTGTTGGCAGCAGGGACATAAATCTTTAAATTTGCATTGTTGTGGGGAGAAATCATATGCCTTTTTCCTTTCATTTCAAGACTGAGTCTTCAACGGTTACTGTTGTCTTTAAGGAATTCTGTCTACCTATGACCAAAACCACAGCATTTGTTTATCCCATGCAGAGTCCCCGGAACAAGCTGCTATGGGTAGTACAGTAGTCAGGTGTATAAATGGATAGAGAGAATGAGAGCACATTTATGTCATATAAAATTGAAGAAATGTGAACACACTAATGAACACACTCATTTCACTGATTTTTTAAATGTGGGGGACACAAATTATAGGTCATGAGGAAAAGGTAAAACCCCACTCCAAAGATCTGAAGTAGCAGAAGTCTTTCTCTCAACATTAGTGGATGCTCCCTCTTTTGAACATTTGTCATTGCACACTCCCATATACGTTGATGCTATCTGCATAAAAATTCAGCTGCAGTAGCTCTACTATGACCTCAACAGATTAAAAATATAGAGTATTGCTTGTCTAACTAACCATTCCCTGCTCCTCTTTATCAAGTTCTACTCACCAGCTGAAATCAGAGGACAGCATATTTTTGGTACTTTTAATGGTTTTCTCTCTTGTGGGCATACAGGACTGGAAGAGACTCATCAGACTGCTGTGTCTTATTTCTTATTGGCTCCATTCCATGCATCCCATTAATTAACTGCTTTATTGACATTCTTGATGTTCTCCACTCTTCCCTGCTTTCTCTCTTTTTTCCAGGGGAGGCTTTTCCAGAAATTCAGTGATTTGGTGACTAGAAAACTTCCTCTGATTTTATTCATGGCCACTTAATTCACATTCATTCTTGTGCCAAAGATTTTTCCCTAATTTAAGTTGATAAAATCCATCTTTGGTGTTTTTCTCTACTAATGGATTTATGCTGTGCCCCCTCTGTGCCTTCATTTTAGGAGGCAAAAAAAACCTTCTCTGGTATAACTATGAATAGTGCAAAAGGTCTAGGCTTCATGGCTCCAAGCATCTGAACAGATGACTGTGTCTTTTCCTGCTAATGACAAGGTTTGAGGTAGCTGCGCTGGGGGTATAAGTCAGCGCAACACCTTTGGCTTCAGTGGAGCTACATCAATTCACACCACAGGGGTCAGCGGCAGGACCTGAAGTCCATGCAGGGGCCTTCCATGTCGCAGGGAGCTGAGCGTGATGGTGAGTTACACCATGCTCAGGTCACTCTCTCAACGTAGTCACACCTTCGTGCTCTCTCTTGGCACATTTCTACAGGAAAGACTGCCATCTTCTCCAGCCCCGTGTTTCACTCACCGGTGCTTGCCTTTTTAGAAACACCTCCCCCCACCTTAAAAAGGCAGAGGGTTTTCCTGTTGGAAAGAACAGGAGTGTTAATGAGAAAGCAGAAGCCTTGGTGGAAGGCTGCAAGATGGCAGTTGGTAAAGGTAACCCAGTCCTGGTATTCGCCTTCCTGCGAGGTACAAGGAAGGGCCGATTAGTAAAATATAAGATGCTGGGGGGAGTTAATGGATTGATGGTTTTTGCGTACAGTTTTGGGGGGTTTTGTTGTGTTTTTGTGGTTTTTTCTTTTACACAATCCAGAAGTAAAAGGTTGTAAACGTGTGGGATTAGAGTTTAAAATCATTCAGAAAAGGGTTAAGCATCAGTGTGGATAGAAACCTATTCAACAGCTATTTGAGAAATGATAAAAATTTTAAGGCCATGAAAGGAAACTAACAAACCTTTGTACATCACAGCCTAATTCTCCCATTAACTGCTGGAAGTTAGGAAGGAATAGCAAGTGGCTTCATAAATATCTGTCCAACCATACACAGGGTTGTGTGTGAGTGGAAAAGCAAACCTGATCCTGGTCCCACTGGGATGCACTCCTGTTGCTCACGTGGTGTATTTTCTGCCCGGCTGGGGTCCATGCCAGCTTCCCAAATAGTCCACGCTGAGAGAGCAGAGACGGAGATGGAGACCTGTACTCAGTGAGGTCCTTGGCCCAGACTTCTGCTGCAGACCCTGCTGTAGCCCCTCCTGGTCTGACCCACCAGCCAGAACAGCTGGCACAGGCACCCCCATATCTCAGAGGTATAGTGAGACCCAGCTGCAACCATCATGCCAAAGCAGGGGGACTCGGGTACCTGCCCATTGCTGGGCTTGCTGTGGTTCTTCTGAAGTTTCCAGCTGTGGTAACAGTCTGGCAGGCTACGACATGTGTGGTCTGATTCCTCACAACAGCCCTGTGGCTGTGACAAAACTGTTAAAACACAGTTCAGGAAATCTCGCAGAAAAATATATGTTTACTGGTAATTTTCATTTAAAAAAAGAAAAAAAAAGAGAGAGAGAAAAATGAATCAGTTGTTAATGCCTGAGACTGAGCCTAGGCGCCGTAGCCCATCAGTTTCACGACCTTTGCAACATGTTGGTTGCAAGGCTTTCTCTGTGCTCCTTCAAAAATAGCTGTACAGGCACTAGGTCTTACTAATGGGCAGGCAAGAAGCCCTGGCCAGCCTTGTCAGTCCTCTCATTAGCTTCATGGGCTCATTACAGCCACTAGCTGTCGAACATTAATATGCTTTTACCTCTGTCAGCTTGGGTGCAAATACATTTCCCACTCACCCCACTCCCTTTATCTCCTGCACCATCATTACTAGTATGGCGAAAACAAAACACTAAGGAGGGAAAAAAAAAACGCTAAAAAAAAATGCAATGCTGAAATGCTCTAAGCCTTCTAGAAAAATGCAACCTTAACTTTCTCACCCGTCTTTTAGAAGCAGTGAAGAGAATTGTTAATTGGTCTTCTTGGATACATGCCAGAGAGACCGACTGCTTCAAATTGGTAACTTATTGACCTTTTCATGGGTACAAGATTATTTATCTGGCTCTCATTAGCGAGAGCTGTGGCATTGTCTGTTTAATAATGTAGTGATGGCTTTTCAAAGCTATTTTCTTTCCAAAATTAGTTCTCATGTGTAATCTGTGTCCTTTAGTTCTTTTTTACAGTGGATGTGTTGTCATCCTGTATTAAGCAATCTCAGCCTAAAATAGAAAGGTTTGAATGTAACGCCCCTTCCAGATCAATTTTGAGGGCGTAGGGCTGGATTGTTGGAGGGGAGGGGAAATTTAGGTCGCAAAAGCATGCATTTTATCTGCAAAATAGTTTGCGTGGTGGAAAGCAGAGCCCGACTGCAAAGTTTTGCAGCTGCTTGTTACCTGCCCGGTCTTCTTTTGTGGAGGACCTGACGCAGGTGTCCCTGGCAGGCTTCCTCCACCCAAACCGGCATTTGCTGCAGATGCAGCGAAGCCCACAGAATGGCCCACAACTTTGTGTGGAGCTGGCTCTTCAGTCACAAGAAGCGATGCTCCCCTCCTTCCCTTCGCACGGCAGCCTCGCGGTTAAAGGCTTTGCCCCAGGAGCGGGCGTTGTGGATTATAGGCTCAGCTTAGCCTGCAGGGCTGGCACACAGGAGCCAGAGGAATCTCTTGCTGGAGTCAGGCTCCCCTGCAGTATAATGTAGCCAGCATGATTAAGGGACACAAAAATAATGCTTCCTGAGTGTTGCTGTGTTTATCTCTGCCTACCTTGGGTTTGCAGTTTAGCAAAATACCCGCAGTAAGTTGATGCGCCGAACTGCCTTCCCAGTTTTCTCAGACCAGCTCCTACCAATTTGGCATGAAAAAGGGCAGGCGTGTTGCTATACCTGGAGATAAGCAGCCAGAATCTTCCAGGAATTAGTTTCTGAAAGATTTTTTTTTTTGTTCTCTGCTGATCATAGCGCTGTGTTTTCTTAAGTGCTGATTCCAGTAAGCCTTTTTAGAAAGACAATTAATGCTTTGGAAAGCAGCCACCAGCCAGCTGAAAAACAGGTTCTTACCAAGCTGTTTATGCATGGCAAGGGGGAGACTCAGTTGTAACACAGATTAAAGAGGACACTTGTTTAAAGTGAGGCTACTGAGGATGTATACGTTATATGGTAAATATATTGACAAAACTGTCCTGCAGGAAAGATATTCAGTAAATTGGATTATCTACATTCTAATAAGATTATCCCCTTAAAGGCCTCTGGAGATTTGCTGGTTGAATAAAAAGAGAGGGAAGATCTAGGCTGCAGTCTAGCTAAATATTTTTTTAGTTCTTTTTCTGCAATTAATTAAAAGAACATCCTCTCCTGCTCCTAATCGCTGTTCTGTGCCCCTGTGCAATCAGCGCTTTGTGCCACCTGTAGATGTACTTCAACGTGTAGTGATTTGTCAAAGATGCTTTCCTCTTCACCTCATGCTGCTCGGCTGACACCAGTACAGACAGAGCCCTGAACACTGTGGGATTACTGGAAAGATCAGGACTACGGCACCACCCCCGAGACCTGGGATGTGTTTGTTCACACGTGTACGGGGAAGGCCCTGCCAACCAGTGTGGCGTTTTGATATGTTGAGAGTAAGTTGCCACCGGGAGCAGCGTTTGAATAGCATATGTTAGAGTGCCGTCACCTTTCCTTACTGCAACACGAGACTTCCCTGGGAAAGCACAGTGGAAAGGAAAGCTTCTCATCTCTGCTCCTCTGTCCTGCAAGAGCCGCACGCTACTTGGCAGCAGTTTGCTTCTTCATTTACCTACTAAAGGAAATGCATGCCATAATTTGTATTTAAGAAGGGACTCGTAAAAGGAGTTGCATCCATTTTTAGCATATGACTCATTTAAAATTAAAGGCAGCTTTCAACTGAAACCCTGTACATCTCCAGTAATTTAGAGAGTGTACTTTAAATACTGTAAGGGGGGAGTTACAGGTTCTTCTTCTATTGCTTCTAATTTTTTCAGCTAACTCCTTTTACGAAGTATAAGTGCAGAAGTACTTTAAATAATAAGGGCCTTGTGAAATCCACCTGCTTCATTAATCATGCTTTCTATTTAACTATATGTAATAGTTTTTCAAAGGCATTTTTGCAGAGCTTTCTTGGTCACGTGTGACAGCTGTTATTTTTAAGCTAATGTGATGTCAGACCACTCTGACTCCTGAGACAAAACAGTCATGACGTTTCAGCAACTTTCCCAAAATGGCTTCTTGAATATTCACTATACTTCTTTAATTTTTTTTCCTGCACATAATGCATTGAGTTTTGTTGTAAAATGAGACAGATAACAAGTCGGCTTTTCAACATCTGAGGATATCCAGTTACCACCTCGGGGAGCTCAGAGCAGTGCTTATACAAGTGAATGACTGTTTTACGGACCCGTGTGTCACCCTGAGTGCCCAAAATGCAGAATTCGGTTGTCACACGGAGATGTTCCATTTCAGTTCAGATTATGAAACCCGAAAGGTTGCAACTCTCCAGAAATAATCTGGGTTCGTAACAAACATCAAATGAATGCTGTCACTTTTTCCCGGTCTCAACCGGTCCTTTTCATCACCGCTCAACTGTTCAGGAGTCAATCTGCCAAAAAAAGAATTCACATCCAGTAATGAAAGAATATTGTTCTGTTTAAGTGCCAGGATAAAAAATACCTTCCGTATACTACTAATACATTCCTTAAGGAACCAGTATTCTCAATGAAAGGTTGCCTCCTCTGCCATCTCACCTATTAAAAATACAAAGATAAAACTAAACTTTTAAGAACTCAAATTTTCTCTTTGTTTGGTAGAGTCCAAATGAGACATTTTGGTGGCTGGGAAAAAAATCCCAGCTGGTCGGAGCCCAGCCGAATTCAGCTCCTCCTCCCTCCTGCGCTCAGCCCTCCTTCCAGCCATCTCCTGCTGCATGGCAATATCATGTTTGGCCTGCACTTGCTACTGCTCCAGATAACAAAATTTGCTTAAATTAGACGTGGTACAGCTCTGTGGATACCTGTGACCATGTTTCCTCGCTGGCTGTGGGCACAGGGTTGTCCTTTAGAGTCAGTGTTTCTGGGATGGTGTTTCGTGGACAGGAACTGCAACGCAGAGGCCAGTGATGCTCAATGTGGTGGGAGGATGGAGGTAGTTAAATACGGAGGCTCAGGCCCATTTCCAGTCACACAAACTGCCGAAACTTTCCCATATGTTCGGTTCCTCACTATTGGAGGTGCTGAGGAATAGAGAGCCCTAACTCTCTCTTACTTTCAGGAAATAATGTTAATTCCAGTGGAACTAATGTATACTCTATTGGAGTAGAAGGTGAAAATTGTGTTAAATGAGTTGATACTTTTGTCTTAAAAGAGCTACTGTGAAAATAATTATCCTGTGTCGGTGCAGTGGATTTTTTAGAATATGGTTGGGAAATTAATACCCACAGTTTCCTGAGATTATCAGAAGGAACTAGGTCATTATCCAAGGTAGGATTTCTCCCTTGACTTCAGGGGGGCAGAATTCGGCTTGTGCTTTGGAGAAAAATCTTTTTACATTACAATGTCAAGTTTCCTATGGGCAAACCCCCCATTTGTGGCTAAACTCTGCCTTTTGTGGCTGCCATTTTAAGTCCAATGTTCTTTCTTCTTTGTTAATTATTGCTTCGTTCCTGGGGCAGAGCAAATAATCTTCATCTGTTCTCTCCCTCCTAGGTTAATATCAAACACTGGTCTTCGGTTTTTACCTGCTGTCCATAAGGTGCATTCTTTCCAGAAAGTTTTACTGTAAGTTTTAATGTCTGCTTTTCACTTTTTAAAAGTTCCCTTTGAATGTTCTCCTGCTCCAACAAAACCTTTCAAGATGTGATTCCCCTTGTGTTCACTTATTACCTTCATGGTAGAGTTTTGGGTTGTAATTTTGTAGGCATTGATGATAACGTGGCCCGAAAGGTCTCAATTCTCTCTCGGTCTCCCCTCTACAAAGCATTATAATTCGCACTTTACAGACTGCTCTTCCTTTAACTACGCTACGAGTGTGTGCCTGGATGGCCCAGGGGAGGGATAACAGCCTTTTATTCCTCTTTCACCAGTTGAAATCCAAACCAGGCTGGTGGCAGTGGAAATTTGTTGCCACCTGGTGACAGTTCTCTGGCCTGCATGGGAAGAGTCGCTGATCTCGGAGTTGTTTTCGGTAGAGAGGTGATCACATCATAGGAGAAAAAAAAAAAAAAAAAAAAAAAAAAAAATCTCTACCATGCTCATTTTTTTCACTGTCAGTAAAACTGTCCAGAAAATGAAATATTTTTATATGGAAAATGCCAGTGCCAACAGGGAAAAAAATACATTTGTGTGAAATTTTGTGTGGAAGCAGGCTTTTTTTTTTTTCTGTAAAAGCACCTTTTTTTCCTGTAAAAAATTTGTATCAGAAAAAGCTTGATTTTTTTCCACTGAAGAAGATTTTTCTATCAATTCTTAGTATAATTGAAAGCAGAAAACTCGGGAAATAAGCAACTATTTCTTCGCTTCCTTTGGACAAGATATATTTTTAATTCACAGGCAAAGTTCTGCATGTTCAGATCTTTGATTTGAGGATTTCAGGATGCAGAAACATTAATCCTGCGATTGTCTTTGTAATGACCATTAATATAAAACATAGACGTGGGTAACTGAATATAGTATACACACACATAAGATAAGAAATAAATTTCTGTAATATGCTTGACATAAATAATTCTATGAACTGCAGTTCAGGGCTCCCTGAAACCATCAAGCGAATGCAACAGATATGGAACTATAGAGCCTTCCTCCTGTATACCTTTATGTTTATCATCGGTCTTAAATAGACTTGCATTATTGTGTCCTGGTGAGCAAGAGTTGGGTTTTTTGGGGGTGAAACTCCCCACTTTCCTGTTAGAATAAGTAGGCCTTGATACTGTTTGAGTCCCAAACCAGACCTTGGTTCAAACCCTGGCCCCTCTAAGGTCAATAAGAAAATTCCCATTGGCTTCAGTTGTGACTATATTTAAATGCCAAAGACAGGTCTTGGTGGGTCACTGATGTTTATAAAGGGCTCATGTAGATCCTTAGCAGAGGGATACACTGCACTTTTGTGGGTGTTGTGGTTTAACCCCCATACAGCCCAGTAGGGTAGGGAGAACAGGAAGGAAAGGGGGGAAGGACACCACCCAAAAAAAACCCAACAAACCCCCAAAAAATACTCTGGGAGGGGCGGTTTGTTGGGTTTCGGGGAGGGACTTTGGGTGGGTTGGGGAGGGACTCTTTATCAGGGCATGAAGCGATAGGACCAAGGGGTAACAGATTTAAACTGAGAGAGGGTAGATTTAGATTAGATATTAGGAAGAAATTCTTCGCTATGAGGGTGGTGAGGCGCTGGAACAGGTTGCCCAGAGAAGCTGTGGATGCCCCATCCCTGGAGGTGTTCCAGGCCAGGCTGGATGGGGCTTTGAGCAGCCTGGTCTAGTGGGAGGTGTCCCTGCCCATGGCGGGGGGTTGGAACTAGATGATCTTTTAAGGTCCCTTCTAACCTGAACCATTCTGTGATTCATTCTATGATCCTATAAAGACAGTTTAAATAGAACAGTAACGGAAGAGGGAAAAAAAAAAAAAAAGGTAAAATAATATACAAAATAAAGTGATACACCACCCAGTGATCAATTGCCCAGCCCATCCCAAGCACTGATCGTGGATTCCCACCCCCTGGCCAACCCCCATTTATATACTGCGCGTGACATCTATGGTATGCAATATTCCTTTGGCCAGCTTCTCCTGTCTGTGCTCCCTCTCAGCTTCTAGGGGAAGCTGGAAGACTCCTTGACTAATGTAAACATCACTTAGCAACAACTAAAACAATATGTCTTATCGACATTATTCTCATACTAAATCCAAAACAAGCAGCTACTAGAAAGAAAATTAACTCTGTCCCAGCTGAAACAAGGACAATGAGTGCCACGCTCCCTCCTTATTCCTACCTCTGCTGACCTCAGTTTGCAGAGTGAAGCCCCTGTGTAAGTGTCACTTAATGCAGAGTTGTGGCCGTATTCAACTGTCAGCATGAGATAATTGTGGAATCGTGCTTAATTTCAAGCTTTTTGGATAATTCATTTTGTTCCATGCTTTCCAACAGAAACAGCATAAAAACAACCGCATCCCCAGTCTAAATTATGAGTAATGCTGTTTAACTTCTTTGAGGTCTATTTTGAGCAAGCAACAGAACGTATATCTGTCGTTCCTATTTCCCTCTCAGTCAAAAATGCTGAAAGAGTAGAAATGCCTACTTGTCAGTTCAACAAACTGCATTGACGGGGGTCCCGCGCCTTCAGTTCTTAAGCACATACAAAGCTTATAAGCAACCCCATTGACATCGGGAGGGGAATTATATGTGGGCTGGTAGGTACCGTGCTGAATCGGGCCAAAAAGGCTAATGGCTTTTCCTTCTTCTGGTTGGGAGGCTGTGAGACCCAGCTTGCATTTTCTGGGCAATACATTTGCTGGAGGAACTATTTCATCTGTCTCAGGATTATAAGACCTGGCTGGGCTTTTATACGTTTTAATCATTTTATCCTATTTGGGGGGAAAGTATGGGGGTGTTGGAAATGTTTTGCTCCAGCCTTTTTTACCAGGAAGGTTTGTGCTCCGCAGACAAAACCTCTTAAAAACTTATGTCGCTGCCTATAATAGTTCCTCAGATTAAATATAAGGAAAAATACTGTGTTTGAAATAGAGTATCATTTTGATAGGTTCACACAGAGGTACAAAAAGGTGTAGTTTCTATTGTATTTTATTTTTCAGAGATATTCAAGACAATATCCATATACGTACAATCGAAAGAAATTCGTTCACGGGACTGAGTTCTGAAAGTGTGATTCTGTGAGTAAGCAAAATCCATTATTTTCTTTGTTAGCTCATTCCTTCTCCAGAACAAGGTCAAGGAAACCAGGGGATGGGCACTATTTCATACGCTTCCAAATTCAAATTCAGGTTTTAGACTTCTCCCCTGCCCCTGAAATCTCTGTCTTCTGTTTCCCTGCCATGAAAAATGAATGCTTTTGTGGATTTCTGTTGTATTCTAATTCTGGTCTTTATTTTAGAAGCACAGCATAGAGCAAATTTAGTAATTACTGATGCTAAGGTTAAACGTATTCCACCTACAACAACAGTTCCATGTGATACAAATTGTGTTCAGAAGGATGGCATGACTCATAAATATTTACAGTCAGACACATCATTCAAAGACATTTATTACTCAGGCAAAATATATGTAGATGTTGTGGGAATACAGTATATTTGTACACAATGCGAATGCATTGATACGGGCTGGTTCACAATGCAGTTTCAAGCTGCGTGGTTAGACAAATCCACATTTGACTTGAACAGCCATGTATTTTAATGAACTATCTGGCTTCTTTCATCCTTTCTGTTGGTGTATCAAAATGTACTGTTTGCTTGCTAACAAGCTGCCTTCATTTCACCTGGCCAGTGGCCAGACTGGAAAAAATTCCCACTGGGTGTGTGCAGTTTACCCCGCATACTGAAGCAGACAAGCAAGATCTGATCGACTGATTGGGCTCACGTTGATTTTGGTGGGAGCAAGGTCAGACCGTCCATATTTGAAGAGAGGCCAGTAACAAGTCGCTTAGCTGCTCTCTCTCCTTTTTCTCCATCAGTTATGCACAACCTCCGTCTACATCAAGTTCCCTAAAGTTTTAAACACGCACACAGTTTTCTCGAAAATATATTCAAGTCGTGATACTTGATTTATCTTTTCTCATGTGATTATATTTACTATTCAGGTGGGACTTTGTATTTTTTAGAACGCTATGCAACAAGTACTGTATTTGTTTCCATAATATTGCTAAGGGGTGAGGTAAATACCCCAGATTTTTACTGTGGTTTGACCTCCCTGTGCCACTTGGGCAGCATGAAATTGGCTTCCCCTCCCTCACCAGGACATCCCACTGTTTATTGCTGCCTGAGTGTTGAAGGATAGTCCTCCCTGAGGACTTAGGGCTGCTGGTATGCTAGGAAAATTGGCCTTGGGGTGGTGGTGGGGGGATCATGTCTTCTTCCAGCTGCTTTGCCCTGCCTCCTGCAACATTGCCATGGGCTCCCCTCGCCCACCGGTGTCTGCAGGAGCAGCAAGATCTGTGCAAGCAGATCTGGCCACCACCTGCCTGCTCAGACGATGTCCTGACTCTGCGGTAGTTCTCCCCTGGGGCAGAGGCCCCACGTGCTCTTTGGGAGTCCCTGATTAGGTTTTTGCCTCATGCTGTGATGCGCTTGCCTCATTTTAGACCCAAATTTGCTGGTTTTCTGTACAAAACTGAGGCCACTATGCAATGCAATAGAAAGATCCGGTTGCAGCAACATCGGTTTGTGAAACCAGACATGTCAAGGTGGCGTTAAAAACACCCAGGACCCACTGAGCCCCCTGCATTCTGGAGAGACACAACTTTAGCAGGTGTAGCTGTGGCAGGCTCCAAGCATACTTAAGCCAGAAATTGGGATTGCATCTGATCTTATGCTATGTATGGGATCAGCACTGACTGGAACTGTGGATACATGTAGTAAAAAAGCGCTAGAAATTTATGGAAGAACTTTGCCTTGCTTCCAGGTCTGTGTGCCACTTAGAGCCTAAGATAGAGCTTTCCTGCCCTAAAATAGGCTATAAATGGTACCGCAGGGGCAGTGGCCTCCTGCACCGGGTGAATTCTAAAGTGTGTTTTATAAATACCGCTGTAGTGGTATGGTGACTCACTATGGTGAGTAAAAGCCCCTTTGTCCAAGCTCTGAATCTCTCTCTCCGTTGTCGTTTGTTGCTAACCTGAGAGCTAGTGGAATCGGTAAAAGCGCTGGCTGAAGTCAGGGGAGAATTTGTCACAAGAGAAACTTGTCTATAGGTAGCATAATGAGGTCCTGGGATTTAGGTAATTTTTATTTTTGCTCTTTTTACTACTCGAATGCAGTGAGACAGGTGACAGGAGTGTCTAGTCCACACTGTGTGGCAACGACGACTCTGATTTTATGACCTCGGTATCTCATTGCATTAAGCGTCACGTTCGGTGAGAGAATGCAGTAAGTGCTAATACTGTGATTAAAAGCATATCTATCAGCCTGGCAGCTCTGAATGGGTAAGATCGATGTAATATAATAAATGCTTTAAATGCTACGAGCAGGGACGTGTCTCTCCTCTGCGCCTGCACGCTCATGTCGAATAGTGCTTGCAAGCGAAGGGGACGGTGACAGTTCTCCTGATCCGACCTGACGGACATTATAGACACGGAGCTGCGTACATCTGCCTGTCGTGGTCAAAAGGGTAATCCTTTTGGTCAGGCCCATAACTGATTTCCGTGCTGACCTTAGCTCACCCCCTCGGACCTGAGATAAGTGGGTCACTTGCATGCTCAGCTTTCAGTGTTGAATTAGAAGCAAAATGTCCGGGTTTGCTGACAGTTTAATTAAATCGGGCCATTTTTGGCATCAATCAGACCTGTCACTGCCTGTTGGAGAGGGCGTGAGCTGCAAAGTGACGCGCTACAGCGAGATGAAAGATTGCACCGTAAAGATGATAAATATAACTGACCCAAATGTAAATTTTTAGGACCGTGAAGGGAAGAGAGGGAAGGGCGTTAAATGTTAATTCGTTAATGCACTACAGTAAAAACTTGGCAGAAAGCCCCAGGAGCTTCGACTCCCAGGTTCGCTGCCCGTGCCTCCCCTTGGGGGAAGGAGCCCGGGGAGGTGGTAGGGGGGCAGCAGAGCAGGCAGGGAGCTTTGTTTGTGGAGGGGCAGAGGTAGGAGGAATCAGCCGCTTCCCAGGCAGTTTGGCACCACAACCACCCCCCTGCTACCCTCCTGCCCGGCTCGGGGACGGTCACCCTTCCTCCTCCACCTTCCCCGCTGAGGCCGTGAGACCACCACAGGCGGTGGATTTTTTTTCTAATAGCTGGCAAAGGTTAAGCTGTGGCCCAGTGCTTCAAAAGCATCTTGAAAAAGGTAAAACTAAGTGGCACCGATGACTCCAGCGGGAAAGATCCAGGTCTCACCCCTCCTGGGATTAACCTGGAACAGCCTCACTGTCTCCGCTGCAGCCTTCCCAGGGCAGCCGGGGGCATCTCCATCAGCTCTGCCCTTGCTTCAGGAATTTACTCCAGCTACCACCTCCAATGGTAGCGCTCATCTGCCCTATTCATGGCCATACTCTCCAAAGCCTTCCTCAAACTATTGGCATCTCACCAGCTAGTATTCATAGAAATTTCACCATTTGCATATGCATATACAAATAATTTCGTTTGAGATCCCTTTCACCGATTTGAATTACATGCATTTTAGTTATGAAGCATGAATAAGAACGCAACTCTTTGGTTTCTTTTTTTTTCTCTATTGCAGATGGTTGAATAAAAATGGGATTCGGGAAATTGAGAATCATGCATTTAATGGAACCTACTTGGATGAGCTGTAACTATTTCTGCTGTTCACTATTCTGAAAAGTGATCGTTAGAAGGTAGTAACTGCTGCAAGCTATTTTTTTAATCTCAGATTGTTTTAGCGTCAATATTGTTGTGTTTTTCAGAAATCTAAGTGATAATCACAATCTAGAAAAATTACCAGATGAGGTCTTCCAAGGAGCCAATGGGCCCGTTGTTTTGTAAGTAATATTCAGATATTATTTTTCTCATTATTAACTCCCTAGAAAAGAACAGAGAAGAACATATGAATGGCAATCTGGATTTCAATATCTCACAAATCCTGGGAGTTCAAAACTGGAGGTGTAGTTCTGAATACAGAAGAAAACTGGAAGCCATAACTGAAATTTCAGTCTCGAACCATGTTTTCACTTTGTCCTCAAGTTTTTGGGAGTATTTGGATCCAGGGATTTAGATCCAGATTCCTCTCCAGAGTGGATTAAGGTCTGTAAGAGAGTAGTTCTGCTTTGTTTTTTTCTAGAGAAAAATGCTGTTAGTTTTTTGCTTGAGCAAAATCAAGAATAGGTGAGTGGTGCTTAAATCTGAATTGTTTACCACTGAAGATCTGCCTGGGCATCTCTGAAGCTTAATTCTGAATCGCCTACAGGGACAGGGATTGGGACGTCCCATCCCCTGTAGAAACAGGTATGAGATCTATCTCACGCAGGTACAGCAGGATGTCTTTGGTGGGTGATAAGCTGGAAAGCGAGATCTCAGCAGTAGAGAATGCAGCAGTAGGATGCTCACGGATCTCGGTCACCATTAACTCAAGCCACGATTTGCCATGGGGTCTGAAAATGCTTGTGAGTGTGCACAACTGCTTGTGTTTCCGAGCACAAGTCAGAACACGTAAAAGTGGCAACAGAGGCACGGGAGTCTTTTCTTGTCTCACCAATTTGTCAAAGCTTTTCTCTCTTTCCATCTACCCTGGATGTCCAGAGAGGGCTAGGAGTCACCCAGAAAGGGTGAAAAGGGATCATTGGAGCCGTTGGAAGATTTTACACGGAGGCTAGAGTGATTAGAAATCTAAAAAAGAGGGAGAAAAAATGACTGGTTAACCTTGAGTTCAGATCAGAGCTCTTCTGAAGGCCTTTTTTCCACCTTGTGATGGTCAGCACACCTATGATATAAAAACCTATGGTATGGGTTACTGCCTTCTGCTCCACTTCCATCACTCCCTCAAAGTGTCTTCCTGCTTTGGAAAAGACTGCCATTAGAGCATCTTCTCAGCTATAATATCATTGGTGTTTCTTTGGAAAAGCATTGTGTCCTGTAGCAAAAAGTAAAAGTGTTTTCTTTGCAAGCTGTAGCTGATACAGTCATATTCTGGAGGTTCAGAGTCATTTGATAGTTCAATTTCTAACACTGAATTATTTGTGTAAGAAGTTTTCTGTTCCGTTACCAATACGTACACTATTGTATGGATGGGAAATTACCTTTTTATCCTGCCTGAGATCATGAAAGAAGAGCCTGCTTACTCATTCATCACTGTAGTGTACACCAGGAATGCACGTTCACTTGTGGAAATGATTGACCCATAATCCTATCTTTGCTGGGGAAAACAGTGTTGTTGCACTCAAATCTGTGTTGCAGACTGCAACGTTTTATTAAAATGAACGTCAGGATGTTTTAACTCTTGGTCTTCTTGAACCAGTGTTGTACAGTCAGTTAACACCAACTTCTATTTTACATTTCAGCATATTAAAATAATGTGAAAGAAACAAAAATAGTACAAATAGTAATGTCAGAAAGCATCGATCTTAGCCCTTGTGCAGGCTACACAGTTTCACGAATCAATTCCTCTCTTCAGGCTTACAGCTCTTGGCTGAATTAGAATATCTCTTTTGGAAAGACATCAAGTTTTCAGTTAAAGACATCAAGTTTTCAGTTAAAGGATGTCAGCACTGACAGTAGGCAAGTAAATCAAATGGCTAATTACTCCCACACCTATACACATTCCTTCTACACAGAAACACACTGTGTTTCCAACTTGGAGTCTCATAGCTTCAATTTTCAGACAGATTGTTTCATTTAATCATCTTCTGGTGCTCACAGAGCCGTAGTGGCTTACACCATTTTTTACGGAAGTCCGTAAGAGTTCTCTGGCTGCATCCTGACTTGGATGCAGGGCAAAATATGGCTGTGGTCCATCCCGTTCTTGCAGTTTGTCTTCAAGAGTAAACCCACATATGGGGGCCACAGGAGAGCTTCAGAAGATCCCTAACTTGACAGCTGAGTCCCTGAAGCAGAGCCAGAAATCAGTTCAGACACAGGTGCAGAGAAAATTGTTCTCGCCAGCCAGTCTACCCCTCTCTCATTTCTGCTCCACCAGCCATTTCTTGCTATTTCTATATGTGCTTTTTAAACCTCATCAGTTGGTCAGTATTTTTGCCAATCCAAGAGAGACTCCCAGTGGGAAAGGGAAGTGATTGGAAGAGAAGTCAGGTTCATTTTGCTGTTCCTGCGCTGGCTGCTGTCAAGGCTGATGACTAGCAGCCAAGCAGTAATATCACAAGTATATGTATTCCAGTCACTGATGCTTTCTGGTTTGATTTTCTACCACTTTATCATCTTGTTCATCGTGCTTATTTAATTTATCAAGCCTCTAACTAGAGAGCAGCGCCCCAAAGAACCTCTGCACTAAGGTCTGCGCGTGGTGACTCGGTGGAGTAAGTTACTAAACCACCTGCACAATGTCTGCATTTGCTGTTCAGGGGCTTATCAGTGGTGTAACGACACCTACCCCTAACAGACATACCAGCAAGCCCCACAGGAGTATGCAAAGCACTTTCCCTAACTGCCTTCTGTTCGTGTGCAATAATGAGCATAAAAAGAAAAATTTTTAAAAGAAGAAGAAAATATTTTCATGCAAAAATATTTAATATTTATGAAATAATTTAGAATGCCCAGAGATCCAGCAACATTTTTAGCTATTTTTAAGTCCAGGTGATATTCCTATTCATATTTACTTGTTATTTCCACCCAGTGTAATAACAGTTTGGACTCGGTAAAGATTTTTAGCTAACAAGCCAAAGAAAACATTTTCCATGCTCCTGTTCAGAATTATGAGCCCTTGTGAGGCTTCATAGGCTCTTAATGATGCCACGAGTGATGCTGGCTGTGGATTTAGGCAGAAAACTGCTGTTTAGTTGTTGAGTCATGAGCATTTACTCTAGGTGACAGTTTTCATTAGGTGGCGTACTAAGGGCAATAGTCCATGAAACAATCGAGGTTACTCATTGCAACCTAATTACCTCTTCAGGTGTCTAAGTCAGAAATCGATAGCCTAAGATTTCTCGTTGGCTGCTGCTTTTGGCTCCTGCGAGAAACAGGTCAGGCGCAGAACAACCTCAGGACCACAGCTTGGCTTCTCTCAGTCTGACCTGCAGAAGCTCAAGGCATTTCCAACTCCACCGGTCTGTCTTGCCCTTCCAGTAGAAGCCACGGCCCCAGGTCAGGGTAGCAGAGTGGGGTCTGTGTTTGCTCCTCCGCTGCCACAGCTCATGGTCCAGTTGTTGAAGGTGGTACGTTCCTTCAGAGCCCGGGTGCAAAGCTGTGGGCACAGCATGGACACAAAGATCATCTTTACCCACCACCGGTTTTGCTAACTGCTTTATTAGCTGCCTATGGATTTGTTAGACTTGGCCACCCCAAGCTAAAGACCGTGAGTTCACACAGAGCCATTTCCTGGTGATAATGTTGTTTCTTAGAACGGAGAACAGAGGTGCAAATGTGCATATGGTACATAGCAACTGTCTAAATTTTATTACATGCTGCTAAAGCCTGGTCTCCCCCTCACACGGCATTAATAAGGTAATAAAAACAATTTGCGCATGTTGCGTAATAGAGATCAAATAACATGTTGTCTTGATATCGAACTGTTACGGATGAATTGGAAACCGTAACTTGGAGGGGGCAGGGAGAAAATTACAAATATTGTCAGTCCAATTCCTTAATTAGGGAAAACTCCTTTCTTTTGTTGTAGAATAAAGAGCAGAGCAGCCTCAGCAAGCACTGCATCCTGGATCAGTCTCAGGCAATAAAAGCGCAGGGGCTAAGGGCGCACAGGGTGATTTTTTGCAGTTCACTTTTTACCGTTGCTCTTAAAAGAAAGCAGTTTGCTCTTCTGCTGTCACAAGCTGAGGGGACACAGTTTGGGTCCTAGGGAAATGTGGGGACGTTTCGCCCCAGCTGTTAAACCCTGGAGCCGAGGGGATGGGCTCCCAAGTATCTCTTAGCCTGGAGATGGAGCACCCTTGGTCCTTCTTCCCCTTCCCCACCTGCGTGGCGCAAGTCAAGACTTAGTGTTTGCACAATGTTAATGCATTCATAGCTGCTGCTTCCGTTGCTGCCCTTGATAGCCTGTCCCACACAGTAATTGCCTTCCACATAAATACATCTCTCCTAACCTCCTGTAATCTTGCCCCTTTTTCACTTCAGTCTGTGCTCCTTTTATTTTTTAAACCTCTGGAAATGTTCTGTTATTTTTGTTCCTCACAGTTTGAACCATGTCACCTCGGTCTCTGATTAATCTCTTTTTCTTCCTAACGAGTACAAAACCTCATATCCCCGACCTCTCCTCACATCTGTACCCCCTGTGAGCTGCTCTCTTTGTGTTTATTGCCTTTTCCGCAGCAGCCTTCCCATGATGTGATGTTCATGTAGCAAACCTCT
Organism: Fratercula arctica; assembly: GCA_947846985.1. Classification (NCBI taxonomy): domain Eukaryota; kingdom Metazoa; phylum Chordata; class Aves; order Charadriiformes; family Alcidae; genus Fratercula; species Fratercula arctica. Next base: position 2,135,449 of record CANTUZ010000003.1, read on the forward strand.
GTTGTGATTTCATCAGCCTTTTTTATCCTGTGACAGTATTCAGTATCCTGTGACAATTGTTGCATTTACCGGGTATTTACTAAACCCGGAATCATATGGCACTAATGGTTTATGTCCCTGTTAATTCTTACCCAGAGGCTTATCGGATTTTTTTCTTTTTTCTCAGACCAGACGAACATCACGTGATTGTTGTTTGCAATGGATATTAGTTCAGGTTTCCTGGAGGAACACCTAATTTATCCCTGGGCCCTCTTTTAGTGTAGATTTCCAGTTGATCTCTTTCCAGTCACTACCCTGAAAATTAGTAGGACAGTCTAAAACACATATCCACCATCAAGCGGAAGTGAGTTTGTGTTTTACCAAGAATTTCATATGTTTTCTTACAGGGATATTTCAAGGACAAGAATCAGTTTCCTGCCAAGCCATGGATTAGAACTCATTAAGAAGCTAAGGGCAAGGTCGACGTACAATTTAAAAAAGCTCCCTGATTTAAGCAAATTTAGATCTTTGATTGAAGCAAACTTCACCTATCCTAGCCATTGCTGTGCCTTTACAAACTGGAAAAGACAAAAGTAAGTGATTCCATTTCTTTTCATTTTGATGCTTCTCAGCAGTTGACAGTGAATTAAATAAACTTCCTCAAAATCTGGATAGCAATGGTCTGTTCAGCGCAAGTAAGTAAATGGATAGAAATAAATTAATATACAATACATACAGGTTTATGCATGCTATACAGTGCACTGCCTCTCCATTACAGGGGAGTAATAAATTTTGATAGCTGTGTTACCATCAGCATTTTCCCCAGCTGTGGCTGTAGCCCCCAGCTGTCGTAGGTCCATCTTTTATTGGGACCTGCCGTCCTGGATCAGGCTGGAGCCACGCTGAAGACATTCAACGGGAAACGTCTGCTAATTTTTCAGAAGGGAAAAGTAGTGGCTGGAGGGAAAGCTGTGTTTGCAGAGGTGGTGGTCAATAGGCCTCAGTTCGGGAGGATAGCAGGACCACTGGGTCATCTTCTCTCAGAAAGCCACACTGATGTTGGAAAACTGTCCAACCAAGCACCACAGATATGTTGTCTGTCAAGTCTACATAGAGAATGGTTTTGTACATGATTTCTGAAATGGTTAACCTAGAGCAGACGCCTTTTACCCAAATCAGCAGAGTGGGGTGGGAGGGTGAAGTGTCTTTTTAGACTCCCAAAGTAATTTTCCATGCTTGTTTTAATCTTACGGAAACCCTTATTACTGTTTGAAGTTTCTCCTTTACTGGATGTCCTCAAAGACTTGGAATTTGCCATGACAGAAAAAGAATTGTGGATCATTGTTATAATTCAGAAGTTGCCTAAAACTTCAAAGAAAAGCCAAGCCATGCAGAGAAAGCATGAACTATTAGTAGCTACTATTTTAATACTTATAATAGCCATTTATTTTACTTTTAGCATTCTAGTGTCACCAGGCAATGAAACATAACTGATCTTGCTTGTGCTGATAACTAATAACCATCACCTACATGTGTTTGCAAAACTATCTGTGTAAAGGTGCAAGTCTGGTGGTGGAGGCTGCGGTGATAAGGGAAGTATCTGACCGAATACATCCCTCGTTGCCCATTTTTGATCCAAAATGCTAAACTTTTCACTAGGGCAGTTTAGCAGTCAGAGATATTTTCACATACTTCTGCGGGCTTATGCAGGGACAGTGCTTGGTAACTTGCTAAACAGAAATGGATCTGGTCCTTCCAGCACTGGTGGCAAAGTGGTATTTGCCAGAGAGTCCAGTGGAAGCATGTTTAGTCCTGAATCTGCAAAGGGACCTCGATATCACTATGATTCATATTTTTGAAGGTACTTGGCTTCTGGGCTGCTTGGGCCAAATCAAGACACAAATCCCAGAATCCACCCCTTTAAATTAGGCAACTGGACTTTTCAAAAACAGAGTAAGAGTTGCTGTTCTAGGAAAGCTACAGGAGGAAATGGCCCAGACCTTTTGCTAAGCTCTCAGCCCCTCACTTGGGCTTTAAATAACGTCCACGTCACACTTGGCCCAGGGAACTGAAGCCCACAGCACTCACTTCCCTCTTAGAGCAGCCCCACTTTCAGGAGCCTCAGCCCTGGCAGGTAAGAACCCAAGGAGGACACTGAGAGCCCTTCCCACAGCCCGGGCAAGGGGAATTTTGCCAAGAAATGCCCATGAACTGTGCAGAGCTCACGTAAGCCAAGTGCGGATGGCCAGTGAGTTGGGCTGGAGCACCATGCGGTGGGGGGGGCTGATTCTGGAGTAAGTCTGGTCACAATTTCATGCTCCCCTATATTATCAGGTGTGATGCAACGGTAAGAAATAGTATGCAAGTTGGAGGTGCTCTTTATGATATATGACGTATATGATTACTTGAATAAACGTGCATGTGAACTGTATCACCCTGGTCAACAGAACGAAGTTGAATGCATTTATATATGTCTTTAGTAGTTACTAGATATTACAAAAATATTGAGCATAAACGCAAAATTATTATAACCAGTTATTTAGATCAACTCTTCCTTTTAACTGCTTTAAGACATAGTTAAAAATGGTAATTTTCTTCATACAGTCATGTGTCTTGTACTGAAACTGGTGGGAGACTGACATGGTGTCTCCAGCTTAAAGAGAGAAAATGGATGCATTTTAGTTCAGTTTGAATACCGAAGGTATTACCATACACTTGAGCAGAGATGAGTCACACGTACAGTAGCTGCACCCGCTTTCATTTCAAAGCAGTTTTCTTGACAGCTGGCACAAGCTGCGTGTGCATTGAAGACTGCTCAGTTTGTTTAAGAGTTATTAATAGTTGGCAGTGCTTGATGACACCACGTGTATGATTTCTTTGGTGAGAGCTGTGCTTGGTTCAGTGCAGCGGGCATTATGGTGGTGGTGAGAAGGTCTGCTCTCTCTCGTGAGACCCCACCTGGAGTACTGTGTCCAGCTCTGGAGCCCTCAGCACAAGAAGGACATGGACCTGTTGCAGCGGGTCCAGAGGAAGGCCATGAAGATGATCCGGGGGCTGGAGCACCTCTGCTATGAAAACAGGCTGAGAGAGTCGGGGTTGTTCAGCCTGGAGAAGAGAAGGCTCCAGGGAGACCTTATAGTGGCCTTCCAGTACCTGAAGGGGGCCTACAAGAAAGCTGAGGGGGGCTGTTTGCAAGGGCATGGAGCAATGGGACGAGGGGCAATGGTTATAAACTAGAGCAGGGTAGGTTTAGATGAGACATTAGGAAGAAGTTCTTTACAATGAGGGTGGTGAGACACTGGCCCAGGTTGCCCAGAGAGGTGGTGGAGGCCCCATCCCTGGAGACATTCAAGGCCAGGCTTGATGAGGCTCTGAGCAATCTCATCGAGTTAAAGATGTCCCTGCTCACTGCAGGGGGGTTGGACTAGATGGCCTTTAACGGTCCCTTCCAACCCAACACATTCTATGATTCTAAGGTCGTTCTTCCTTGGCCGTTTGGGTCTCAGAATATCTCCAGATATTCCAGGGAGGATAAGCAAGATGCCTCGTTACCTCCAGAAGTGCGTTTCTAAGGATCACAGCAGCAGTTGGTGTTCATGCAGGAAATCTAGGAAGGAATTAAGACAGGGATGTGTGGCTCCTTTCTGGCTGTCCTATTCATGTTAAATTTCCCCTCTTTGAGACTTTTGCAGCACTCAAGAACCTTAGATAAAAGAAGTTGCCATAGTGGATCATGCTCGATCACCTCTCCCAAATCCATCTGCACGGGTGAACAGGGCCTGTTGTGCTAATGGAAAGCTTAAAACAGTTACAGCGGCAGTGATTTGTAAATTTTGGAGGATGTTGCATCAAGCACAGCTGCACCAGACTGAACACAGGCAATTTTGATGCTTTTTTTCTTTCTCCATTCCAATACGGATTATATGTTAAATATGGATCTGTAGATTTATCACACTGCAATATTGTGATGCTGGCCTAACAGAAGGTAAACTGCTTTCTTAGGACAAGCCCAGTGCAGTGTGGGGCTCCCCTCACATTTTCCTGTGACTGGAAAATAATACCCTTGAATTGCGGATGGGGCAGAGGCTGGATGTTAAAACCCTCAACTTGACATAGACCATTATGAACTTCAGCAAGCTTTTGGCTTTCTTTGACATAAAGATCACCTTCTACCTAAAAGAATGACATTGATATGACTCTATCCTTACACTTGGTCATTATTCTTTGGACGAGCCGTCACTTGAAATCCTACTTTTTTAAAAAAAAATGTGACAGCATCAGGAGTCGTGTTTGGGCCTCGTCTCATGAGAACATAATATCGGTTGCTCACAACTCCCTTGGTGTCACTTTGCAGTGAGGATGATTGGTTTCAGATAGGGTTTAATACAGAACCCTGGTCGGGACTATTTATTCTGCTGAACGTGTTTCTCAGCACACAAGATCCTGCTGTCACCAGATCCAGACGAAGCACATAAAATAACTACTTGTACCAAGGTAGTAATTTTTGTTTATTTTTGTCAGAGCACTCTGCCAATGTTAGTGTTATTCTTTAAGTTGTTTTTTCTCTAGTTTGTTTTTCAGAGGGCTTACTTGAGCAAAGCAGTGTTAAACACTCACAGAAGGTTACAAAAAGACTGAATAAATGGATTGTTACAATGCCTACAATACTAATTCTCCAAAGGAAGTAAGGACCCAAGGAAGTAAGGACCCATTCCTTGCAAAAAAAAAAAAAAAAAAAAAAAAAAAAAAGCTTTAACGTGTTGCTCTGAATGCACTGCACAGCCCAAAGGGCAAACCTCCCAGGGCAAAGAACCGGTAAGCAGTCAGTACCAGAGGATGCCTCTTCTTTCCCTCCGGAGCTTGCAACTGCCCACCTTATCTGCTTACGGTGCACGTACCCAGCCAGGAGACACCTCGCCACCCACCCTTGCAGCAAACAGAGCAGATAATTCCATGGGACCCTGCTTTTATTTTGGACTGTTGGCTGTAAAAATAATTCAAGGATTAATAAATTGTGATAATCCAAAATATGTAATTGGCCTTACATAGCAGTTTTATCAGGGGATAGATTTAGCTACAAGGAGTGCCTCCATAAGTTGGGAAAAGGTTTATTTTTAACTCATAGCTGAGAAATGATTGGATAAAAACATTTCCCTCCGTTCATTTACAAAGAACCACCAATTGCAGCAGCTTTCAGTGCCCTTGAGTGCCTGTTGCACTCAAAACTGGGGGACTTTCTCTCCCGTTATTGCTCCTTGGAAGCATATGTTCCCTTTCAGCTAGAGAACTGTTGATATATTGATCAATACGCTGGACCCCTCACTCATCCTTTGCGAGCAGAACACAGGGGACCAAAATGTAATGCCTTGTTATTGCTGTGGTGACCTTCGTAGTGCATATTTGACCTCACAGAAAATCAGTTTTCTGCCTCAGTTGACAGGCAAGATAAAAAATACTGATAATAGTAGAGGATGTTCAGAACCTCATAGGAAATGTCCCTCACCTTCTGGTGCTGGGCCTTCATTAGTTTTCCTTTCTTGCAGACCTTTTAAACTCAATTTTTTGAAGACGCAGTGGGAGCACAAAGTCAAAGGGTAAAATTAGATTACAAAAAAGGATTCTCCCTTTTAAGCTGCTACCAATTGTTTAAAAATTTCAACCTAACTTGCCCAGAAAGCTCTTCTCTCGACCGTACTGCAAGTCAGGGTGGAACACCTGGGTCAGGGTGGGGTCCTGTCCTAGAAATTATACACCTCAATTGCTGTCTGGGCTGGAGACGAAAGTAGGCAGAGCTGAACTGTGTTGGGTTTGCAACACATTGCCAGCTGTTTTATTTCCTAACTCACATTAGGTCTGGATCCACTTTATGCAAAGCTATGGATGCACGTTTCCGGGACAGCAAACTTCAAAGGCCGCCCAGGAGAATCGGTTGTTAAAGTCTGACCCTTTATTTCCTGTGGATGCGCCTTGATGTTTCTTAGCTTGATGGAGCTGATCATCTTTCTATCATCTCAGCCAAAACATTTGTTTCTTCCGTTGGTCTAGGCATGGAGAAGGGCATATAGAGTTAATACTCTAGGAAATAAAGCGAAACACAGAGCTATTACAAAATACTAGTTTTACCTTAAAAGGCATTTTTTTCTTGAAACTCTTTTCCTTTATTTACCTTTGCTACTGAAAATTCTTAAAATATCTAAAAAAAAAGACTTTTTAACAGAAGCAAAAGCAACTCCTGTATCTATAGAAATGTTGGTTTGTTTTGGTGTGGTTTGGTTTAGTTTAATTTGGTTTGGTTTGCTATGGTATGGTCTGGTTTGGTTCAACCATGGCTTGGCTTGGTTTGGCTTTGCTTCATTTTTCTTGGTTTTTAATCCATTTTCTTTGGAAAGCAACTTTTAAGCAAAGTGTTCTGCCACGTCTTGTGTTTGTATCTGTGTTGGCATCTGGCTTCTAGAGGTTATCTGGGAGCCTGCATGAACTTACATATGCTATTTATTTGTGTTACTGGCCAGTTACCAATATGATATATTTAAAATGAATGGAACAAACTGGAGTTCTTCTGTGCCTGAAGGAGTTACAAGATTGAATATGGCACAGTAACTGTCCAAAACTTCAGGAAAAAGGGAATTCAGAAGTAATACTAAGGCATAGTAGCATTATTGTGATTATATGGACCACTTACACAGCTGAATTGACTCATTCTTCAAAGTTCTGATTCTTACATCAGAATTCATCATCATTACGTATTGTCCCCATGCAAGAATCAGCTTATCAATGACAGGTTATGTGAGAAATTCGGTGAAATAAGGGAGGATTCTTACAGAATGTGTTATCCAGGTGGATAACAGCATCATGAGTGTTAGCAAGGCAGACATCAGGCTTTCCTTGCCCTTACATTTTATGATGTTTCCAAATCATTTACACTTTCATGTAATATTTTATAAGTAGGGACCAGCCAGACTATTAATTTCAAGCTCCAGAGTAGTCTATATAATCAACTAATGAGAAAAACTGAGCTGTTAATGGAAACTGGATGATTTTGTGTATGTTGTATGGCTCATGCTGTGTTGTGTCACTTAGTTTCCAACTCTACTCTTCTTACAATTTCAGCACCGAATTGCATCCGATATGTAGCATATCTCTGGCCAAGCAAGACCTTGATGAGCAGCCTGGCAATAAGATACATAAACGATCTGCAGCTGAAGATTATATTTCCAACTACGGCATAGGATTTGACCCAGCAGAGAATGAATTCGACTATGGTTTATGCAATGAAGTAGTTAATGTAGCTTGCTCACCTAAACCTGATGCTTTCAATCCATGTGAAGATATCATGGGATACACCATTCTGAGAGTCTTGATATGGTTTATCAACATTTTAGCTATCACTGGGAACATTGTTGTCCTCATTATTTTAATAAGCAGTCAATACAAACTCACCGTGCCTCGCTTTCTAATGTGCAATCTTGCATTTGCAGACCTCTGCATAGGTATCTATCTGTTGTTTATTGCGTCTGTAGATATCCAGACCAAAAGCCAGTATTACAACTACGCCATAGACTGGCAAACTGGGGCAGGCTGCAACGCTGCAGGATTTTTTACGGTGTTTGCAAGTGAACTCTCAGTCTACACACTGACTGTGATAACTCTGGAAAGGTGGCACACCATCACCTACGCCATGCAACTGGACCGCAAGGTTCGATTTCGTCATGCTGTGATTATAATGATTTTTGGCTGGATGTTTGCTTTCACGGTGGCACTTCTTCCCATATTTGGAGTCAGCAGCTACATGAAGGTCAGCATCTGTTTGCCCATGGATATAGAAACACCATTTTCTCAGGCCTATGTTATATTTCTTTTAGTGTTGAATGTACTTGCATTTGTGATTATATGTGCCTGCTACATCTGCATCTACTTTACTGTGAGAAACCCTAATGTCATCTCTTCAAATAGTGACACCAAGATTGCTAAGCGCATGGCCATACTGATCTTCACGGACTTCCTCTGCATGGCACCAATATCTTTTTTTGCAATATCAGCCTCACTCAAGGTTCCTCTCATCACAGTGTCCAAATCTAAGATCCTTCTGGTTTTGTTTTACCCCATCAATTCCTGTGCTAACCCTTTCCTCTATGCCATTTTCACCAAGACTTTCCGCAGGGATTTCTTCATTCTGTTGAGCAAGTTTGGTTGCTGCGAAATGCAGGCCCAAATTTACAGAACAGAGACCTCCTCATCTGCTCATAATTTCCACACGAGAAATGGCCATTGCCCTCCTGCATCAAAAAACAGTGACGGGACTATTTATTCATCGGTTCCTTTGAATCACTTGAACTGAAATGCTTGCATGAATTTGTGTCTGAGGCAGTGTGATAATCACTTTCAACTGTGAATTTGAATAATGACTTCAGCATAGCATGTGAACTTATTTTTTATGAGAGAAAAAAAATTATTTCCACTTTGCTATTTTTGTTCAATGAACAGCCATCAGAGATGACACATCATCTTCATCAGTTCTTGAAGGACAAAGAGCAAAACTTTAGTATGTGCCAAAGTGTTCTCATAGAATTGTCTCAAGAAATAAATGAGATGATAAACTAGTATCTCCCACCATGCAGGCAGAGATTCCCTTCGTTCTCGGGAGATGTTAACTGCTTATTGAGAATTAAATACTGTTTATATACGGTTGAAAGAAAAAAATACGTAGAATTAATTTTTTTGCCTGTGAAATATAACAATGACAGATAATAAGCTATTTTCATTAATCATATCTCCTAGGGTTACAGGAGACGGAAGGCCAACTTAACGCCCTCCTTCAGCACAGACTTACTGGGAATGACAATATCTTGTGCTGTTTCTATTTCTCTTGACCACAGCAGAGGGGCAGGAGGCATCTCCAGCTTTGCTGATGTTTGCTGTTCCACACTGCATGGACCTGCCTTACCCTGCACAAAAGCGTCGCTTTGGGTAGGACTTGTGTTGATCTAGATTAGCAGGCTCAGAGGACCAGATTTCATCTGGGTTTGGATCAAGGCATTTGGTCTGGGGTTTGTTTTCAAGGTGAGAAAGAGCAAGAACGAGAGCAGGGATAAGGGGGGATGTTTTCTCAAGTTGGTCTCACGAAGTTGGGTTGAAATCACCTTAGTGTGGCTGGGCCAATGGGCTGCTCTAACGTGAGACCTGAGGCAGGTTTGCCACAGAGCGGTGTTAGTGCATTACACTGTCTGGGCTACGTAAAGGACGATGGATCCAGATACGGCTTTTGAAAACCTGTACAAAAGTTTTTGTGAAATCCTAAAAGTTCTCTTGCCCTTTTTCCCTTCTAAAAAAAAAGGCCTCACATGCACATTATCAGATGACGGTCCAGATTGAAAGACCTGAAAGAAACCATGTGCTGCATATGTTGAAATAACAAAAAAGAAAAAAAAAAAACACCTCTTAATCAAGATTTCCTAATTTCACAGGGTTTTTGAATAACATCTCAATGAACATACAGACTTTTTACATTATTTGAATGTCAAACTTTTTTGAGGGTTAGTTGTTCCAAATCACACCAAGGATTTAGGGTTGGGGAGGGTTTTCTCCTGCTGATTGTGTGTCTGTGTGTGGGCGTGTGGGCATAAAGAAAACACCAGGACAGGAGTCGGTTTCATTCCCATCTCACAAACAATTCATGGTTTTGATCCATGAGATTATAAATCTTTGGAGTCTTCATGGTTAAATATGATGAGCTTTGAATATTTCCTGCCTACAACTCCTCAAATTTCAGTAGAAATTCTTGATGCTTCTATCCGTAATTTCCCCTGTCATCAGCTTCACATTTCAGCATCTGAACCTGATGTGAATAACTACGGGAGATGATTATTCATTCAGTCCTATGCAGGGAAGGAAGTATCAGCTCCCCAGTGCATAAAACAGGGGAGATCAAAGACAGTGCATTTGGGGGGGGGGGGGGAAGGGGAATTTAATTACTCAAAACAAGTAACACTCCTTCCAAGATCCAGGAGAAGGAAGAATGAAAGAGCAAAACAGGAAAGACAGATCATCTCTGGGAAGCTCTTACGGCTATTCAGAGGAATCACTTCTTCACGAATGCTTTATGTCGTGTACAGTGTACTGGTGTGGGGCCATTAAAACCTGTCCCAATGGGAATGTCTTAACAATGATGTTCCAAAATGACATATTCAGTTGCATTAAAGAGGCTCCCAGATCTATTCTTGGGCCAAAAATGAGGGGTATTCTTTGGCAAATACTAGCCCATTTTTGTTGATAAATAGGGCAAACTCTTGTAGTGCGTCTCACTTTTTTGCCTGGGCCCTGACCATTTGCAAAGGCGAAAGTGTGGGACCTGGCAGTTCAGGGAAGCACAGGCATCCTCTAGAAGCCAGCCTTGTAAACCCTCTCACACCTACGTCAGGCACATGAGCTTGGTTGCAACTTACCTAATAATTACTGTGAAACTACTGCCCAGACATTTGCAGAATCGGGACCCACTTAAATATGCTTTACAAATAAACCCCCAGAACAACGTTGCAGGGTTGTGCCTTGTAGCCAGTTGGACCAGGGACCAAGGGAAGAAGCCATCTAGCCCGTGGCTCTTCCTCCAGAGGACACAAGGGACGGATGATACTCCAAGAGCAAATAGAACTTGCATAACCGAACACCTTGCCTCGTCCCTAGCAGGAGGACAGCACAGAAATGCTGGAGGCACATGTCATCCTGCCCACATCTGCTGCGGTGGCAGCTCGGGCTCTGGCAGCAGCTCCAAAGCTAGGGGGCTGGCCATGTCATTGCCAAGACAAAAACCTCCTTCTTGTAGTCCTCAGATCTCCTTGGCTTTCACTATTCTTTGGATTTTAATTTTAAGCATCGTCCAAATTGTGAGGGACGTTGTAGGACCTGTATATTTCCCTTTGTGGGACATTGGTCCATTTATAGCAATTTTTAAAGCAGTTTTTCTTCGAAGAAAGCAGTATAAGAAAAAAAAAAAGCAAGAGATTTTATTCATGCTTGTAATGTAAAAAAAGCCTGCTGGTGTCTGGTGTGGATTTTGTCAGCACTGAACATGTTTATGTGTGTAATCTTTAAACCATTTTACATTTCTCTTTCTGAAGTCTATTTTAATAAAACCAATATCAAAACAAAGTGCCTTGAGAACAAGTGTATGGCCAGAGATACGCTGACAAAGTATGCAATAAATGTTACTGCTTATCTGGAGAGCTCCATTTACGCGGCACAGCCGCCACAGTCGGGTCACTGTGACCTATGAATGAAATTCGGCTGATGAGAGACTCTGCAAAGAAAACCATCCGGGAGCCTCCTGAAGAGCTCACAAAACACAGAAAGGTATGCTTGAAACCTCTTAAACAGATAACTTAGCATCACTGACCTGTCTTTGTTTTAGTCAATCTCTTCTATTAATTCACATCTCTTACAAAATAAGATATAAACCACTGACAGAACTTTGATAGGATTTTTTTCTCCTTTTTAATATATATAAATGGCTCTTCTCGTATGACACCCTCTAATTTTCTTTCCCTCTATTATATATCGAAGGCTTGGAAGCTCTGTTTTGTTGAGTCTTCTGTTCAGACAAATAATTGTGTATTTGTTCGTGCACTTGTGTGCACGTGTGTGTAGGAGAGACAGGCCACAGGTAACAAGGAAACCAAGTCAAAGCCTAGCTCTGCCTCACAGGAAAAGCCTTAGCATTGTCCTAACTTGGAGCCTATTCCTAGCTCACCCCAAAGACCATCTAACTGTTGACACTATTGTAATACCTTCTGGTTTTCCTCCCTACCCTTATGTGGTCATTGCATTTCAGCCTCCACCAAGCGCCAGAAAATGCCCAGTTACAGAGTTATGGCTGTCTTTGCCCTTATGGTGCCATTATCAGAGTGACATAAAGAGATTGCGCTGGCAGTGAATTTCTTGCCTTTGAAGACACAATAAACAACTTCTTCACCTGCCTGACAGAAGCATCACTCTCCCAGGCACGTACCTTGTGGGGAACCCATACCTGACCTCCCTGAGAAACACATATCTGGTGTTGTGATGGGAAGTGAGAAATGGGGCCACTTCGGCTCGGCAGACCAATGGCCATGTCATGAAAATTGCCACCGCATCTAAAGGTAATGGGAGCAGCTGGTCGAAAGCATCAATAAAAGCAAAAACCTGACTCAGTAGAGAAAATGAACCATGAGCTGTTTTCTTTGCAGCGTTGCTCTGGGGGCTGCACAGATATGCCAAGCAGGGTTTGCTCATTAGAAGGCAGGTCTACATTTGAGCTTGTTAAGAATGCAAGATGAGGCTTTGCGTCCCATTTAGCAAGTCTTCAAATCATTTGACCACATTTCTTTCCTGTAGATTCCCTCCTAATCATTCCACTGAGGACCCAGCAGATAATCTTAGATTTAATTTATGCAGCTTTGCTGTTAAGAATAGTTAATAATGCGAAATGATTTATCCTCGAGGAATAATTTAACCATCCCTCCCCCTCCCCGAATGAAAGAACAGAAAAGAAAGGTGGGGCCGGTTCAAACGGTCAAGTAAGCACATACAAGCCCCCTCGCAGATTTGCATCTTTAATGTGGGCATGTGTAATCTCCCCTTGTGTATGCAAATGCAAAGTGCATATACACACTTTTCTTCAGACTGAGTTTTCAGCCTAAGTGCTTGGTTGCAAGCACATATTTGAAAATCTGGGCCTTATCGCTTTAAAATATTCAAGCACAGGAGAAGGATTTTATAGCTGTCATCTGGATAATTAAACTCTTCATTAACAGTTGTTCTCGAACCAGTAGGTGACCTTTAATTAGGCATGAAAGTACTCAGGAATGGATTTCAAGCATTAAGAAACTGCAGAGGACCTTTTGCTCCCCAACCCCCCCACCCCCCTCCCAAAGTCCATTGAAAACCTATTGTAAAGCATTGGTTTTCCAAGAGAAATGGTGCTGGATGAGGCAAAAATATGTTTCCTGGTCCAACACATCAGATGAATGCTTCACTTAACCTTGTTGTAACTAAAATATTGTTTTGTCTTTTTTCTGTCTCATGCAGATTTTGCCATGTGTTACCTGCATCTTTGTTACCCCGACCCGGACACCTGCAGCAAATTGTACCCACACTAAAAAAAGAACAGAAAAAATTAGTAGGGTCACAATAAGAGCAGTGCACAGGTGGGCATGTGCTGTATTTATGAGTGGGTGGAAGATTTCAGGGCTGGATGGGCTTTTCTGTTGAGTCATCCAAATATCCAGTGCTAAAATTCTGCATTAAAGGGACCATTTTAGCTGCAGTATAGTTCCCAGGGGACAAGCAATAGAAATTTGCATGGGAAAATCCTATCAAGAGATACAAACTTAAAAGGAAGTTCAAGTCAAGGTTTTTTATTTTATTATTAAAGGGAAAAAAAGTAAAACATTGATATAAATAGTGTGTATGTGCTGCCTCTGGAAAAAGGGGTAGCATCCTCTTTAGGGGCCATCCAGCTCCACACTGCATCATCATCACCATTGCAGTTCTTTGTATTGCTCGTGAGCTACAAATGCCTAATTAGCTTTAAATGCTCCCAGTTTCTTCTTCTTTTCTTGCCTATGCTGTAGGGACAGGCATGTCCCCCTGGGACATCTGTACTCTTGCCTCTTCATTGTCTCAGCTTTACCCTGTCTTGGTCCTTTCCATGATGACGGTTCATGCTGCCTGTGCTTAGAAATTATCTGCTTTCACCTGTAGCCACATATGAACAGCTTCCCTGTCCCTTAGAAATATTTCTTCATGAATCAGCAGTTGGAATATCTGAAGTCTGATCGCCGCTTTGTGTGTACTGGGGTGGACACGTCTTCTCCACGCTGCCTTCCAGTTCCTATCACTGATTTTGGCTATTTGTTTGAGTGACTGTCGTGAGGATAACTGGCCCTTTCCCAGGCTTAAAACATTCTGCTTTGAAACAGTCACTGGTTGAGCCAGATGACTTGAATAAATCACAGAAAAGGGTGAAAAGCACAGATCCTTCTCCCTGCCTTCTGCACATTCCCTGGACTTTGTTGGGAAAAAAATAATCTTATTTTTACATGGGCAATTCAGAATTTTCCTTCCCCTCCTTGCCAGCTGCAGCTTTGCCTTGTCCCACAGATGTCTGGGTGGCATGAGGCATCCACGAGTGCCTTGGGGGAAGGCTGAGGAAGGAGAAGAGAGGAAACAGTCTGGAGAAAGTGGGGCCATCAAAAACTGGAAAAGAAGAGTCAAATTAGGGCAGCTTTTAAACAATCCCCATATACTCCAAGGACTCCCTGGACCCACATCAAGGCAAAGCCCAAAGCCTTTTTTTTTTTTTTAATATTTTTTTATTCCAGCGCCAAGGGCTGCACTAAGACAGGACTCAGTCTAGCGTGGTGTCTCTGCATATGTCTAACGGTAGGAGGCCATGCCAAAATACCGAGTTAGCAAGGGCACCAGAAACAGTGGTTTTGCTCAAAGCTGTACCTGTGCTAATATACTCTCTTTCTCAGTGGAGCTAACTTGCCTGGACTAGGCAAAAAATGAGTCAAACTAGACTGTTTTCCTAGAGGTGGCATACCCATGTCACTGCGATTTCACCATGTTGACTTAACCAAGTTTTGAGGGTTTTTTTCCAGTGACTTCAGCTTCTTCTGCTACCCAACATTGCCTTTCTCCTGGACTACTTGTTCTCTCTTCCTTCAATGACTGCTGCTGCCCACACCACTGCTTTTAATATTAGTTTTCCTTCCTCTCATGGATGGTGGCATTTTTTTGCGTGATTCCGCCAGAGTCACAACTGAAGCACTCATTAGTCACCGAAAAAGCTTTTAAGGCATCAGTATTCTATTTTTTTTCACATAAAGGTGTTGTTTACCTCATGTTAACACTCTGCCTACAGAATTTTTCCATGCATTTAACACCATCCTAACTAGCGTTCAGCTTCAGCGCCCATCCTGCAGCATGCCATTAATGAAGGCACCAGCTCAGTAGCGTCTCTGGTCTTGGTTTCGCTGTCCCCTGGTCACCTGTGTTAACTAGGCAGGCATCGTCATTCTCAGCTCCTCAAAAGTGACCTCCTGTTTTGACTGCCCTGATTGTAGGTGCTAGTCCTCTTTTGATGCTCATCAGTGCCAGCAGAAGAGATCTGCTTTGGTCCATGAGGAGGGCCATCGGTGAAGTCATGTGAAACTGGGAAGGAAACAGGCCACCTGCATTCAGGACAACCTCATCATTGCTCAAGACCTTGAAGGGCTCTTGAAAGGCAGCCAAACCACACTATATGCAATTACAATTTGGCCTCACTCCTTGTTGCTTCAGGTGAACCTCCACGTATCACGTAGCATCATGGGGCAGCGTCACCCTTGCTAAGCTGTGTCCCAGAACGCGCCATGTGGGAGCTGCAGTCTGTAAAGCACTGTGGGACCTCTCATGTGAAATATGCATGCATGCCTGCATTTGTCACCACAAGTTAAAAAAGGTTACTAACAGTTAAGTAGTTAGGTAACTAGGCAACTAATTATGCAACTAATTAGGTCTGACCTAATTTCTGGAAAATAGCTGTCCAGGAATCCTTTAGTTTGTTTCCTCTTCAGGAATAATTCTACGAAGGGTCCCATGCGAAGCCCAAGTGGCCTCTCGTTACTTCTTTCATAATTAAAGCTCCTGTGTCGCTTTTTCAATAGGTGAGAGACAACGCTGGTGCTCTGTCTGGCGTCCCCTTGCCTGGCAGACACAGATGGCGACGCCGAAGGCTGTGAGCGAGCTGAGGCTGTGTGCACGATGCACGCTTCCGTCGCTCAAAGAGTTACTGCAATCTCCACACTTCCCTCATGCTTGCAAAGCTCAGGTTAACGGTTGCACGTAGATAATGGTGGAGAACGTAGGCAGAGATCTTCAGAGGGACCTAAGGAATTAGGTAGCCAGCATTCATGGACATTCACGGGAAGACCTCCTTTGAAGACTGGAGTTTTTAGCATCCCTTTAATCTCGAAAAACTGTTCTGGGGGAAGGGGTTATGGTTTTGCATGAGACAAGATGATCATCTGCCCCATTTTAATTAATACTTACTTATGCAAAGGCTAGTCGCCAGCAGTGCCCTTCTTACCCTCATGGTTTCCTCCCCTGCCCAAAAGACCACAAGAAGAAGAAGGCTTTTTAGGAGTAAGCCTGGAGAAGCACTTGATGCTAGCAGAGTGAGGAGGGTCACAAATGAGAGAGGGAGGAAGGGGGAGATAACATCCAGGAAAACAAGAGGCGATATAACACTTAACAGGAGCTTTTGCCATATGTCAGAAGTAGAATGATTTTCTTAAGGCTGCACCCAGAAACCAGATGGTATTGGGGAAAAATTTTCTATGATGTCCTGTGCTCTTCAGCCAGCAAAGACAATATGGCCGTCTGAGGAGAAAGTCCTAGTGCAGCTTTCAAAGGCTTTATCCCTTTTTTAATGTTGGCAAACTCTGAAGAAACAGTGTTGAGGAAGGAGGGAGAGGGAAGACAGGGAGAGTGAAATTTCTCTTACTTAAAATAAGTCTATATAAATAATTCTTATGAGGGGAGTGAAAAGAATTGCGCTGAGGAGGCTCATAAAAAAAACAATGTTTAATTTTTCTAAGCTGGGCCTCCTGCGAGCAATGCTCTGCACTGAGACTAATATTCATCCCTGTTCAGAGAAACCAGCACCAGGACCGTTTCCACAATAAATGACCTTTAAAGCAGGCCTGACATGATGTGTAAGTTTTGTGCTGGCCCTCTGCACTGCAGCGAATTGCACGTTGAGGAGGGAATGCCTGCCTTTCGCCTGTGAGAAATTGCCCACGCCTGCCCCATCACCCCCAGCCACTCCTAACACACATCTGTTTATGTGCCCTTTTGGCGCCGAGGCTCTGCATCATGAAATAGCACCAGAGCAACCTACTATTAAACCAAAAAAAAAAAAAAAAAAAAAAAAAAAAAAGAAAAAAAAAGAGAGAGAGAGAAAAAAGCACGGCAAATCATATAGAATAGTTTGGGCTAGAAGGGACCTTTAAAGGTCATCTAGTCCAACCCCCCTGCAATGAGCAGGGACATCTTCAACTAGATCAAGGTGCCTAGAGCCCCGTCCAATTTGACCTTGAATGTTTCCAGCAATGGGGCATCTACCACCTCTGCATAGGCAACTCCTGTCTTCTGGGATCGGGACAGGGGTTTTTTTGAGTTGAAAGTTACAGAAGGGATGCGAAACAGGCTACAGGAGCACCTGAGCTCCTGTCTGCTCTAACTGCGTAAAAAAAAAAAAAAAAAAAAACAAACCAAAACAGAGAGGAGAAAGCCTGGGCAAAAGGAAGGTGTGTTGGAGCTGGATGTCCTGGCTCCCAGCCTCTCCAAGCAAGCGCTCTCCCTTCTGCAGAAGGTGGCTGGAAGGTGGAGAGAGGGAAGGAGAGCCCACAAAAATCTTCTGTCCTCTCAACAGCCAAGCAGCTGGGCTGACCATTGCTTCTGGCAGGAATTTATATGTATTCTTACCTACAAACAAACCAAATGAGCCCCTCTGCTGAATTACAGATGATTTTACACACATACACAAAAAAAAAAACCTTGTTTCATCACCGAGCACCACTTTTACCACTGCTGAATGCAAGTGTCTCGCTGCCTCATCACCTCCAGGCCTCAGCTCCATCTTTTCCTTCCGTTTTCATGAAACCGATCCATTTCTAACCAAGTCCTTCCTCCCGCCAGAAAGCCTGTCTGCAGTGAGCATCCCATTTGTCACTCTCATAGCGTTTCCGTGCCTGCGCAGGGTACTAACGTCTCCACTAGCGACGAAGTAAACTCTCTTCCCGCCTGGTGTCTGCATGGCAACTCCCGGGAGGATAATGCCAACATCAACAGTCGCGGCGGTGTCTGCGGGCTGACTCGAGCCCCTTCTTGGCTCCTTGGAGGTCGCCGGAGCTGCACAGCCTGACAAACTTACACACGTCCATGCAAGGCATGCTTTCCCCAGGCAGCATGGGAGGCGCTGCAAAACGAGAGCAAGCC
The DNA here is from genome assembly GCA_947846985.1 of Fratercula arctica. Lineage (NCBI taxonomy): Eukaryota > Metazoa > Chordata > Aves > Charadriiformes > Alcidae > Fratercula > Fratercula arctica. Next base: position 2,153,446 of record CANTUZ010000003.1, read on the forward strand.
CTGGGCGCTTTTGCGGAATGGCTTTTCATCTCACGCGCCGCAAGAGAGTAAAACTTGCAGGGAAAAGCACGTGAAACAACGGAGCGTGTGCTCTGCGGGCATTAAAGCAAAACAGATCGCGGGGGGGCTGCGTGGAGGAGAGCAGGCAGCGGGGTGCGGGGACCCTGCCCTCCTCCTCTCCGTCTCACGCACACCTCCTTCGGCCCACTGCAGTATTTTTTTGATGCAAAGGTGTATGACGAGCAAGGGAGCAAGGATGGGGCTGGGGAAATAAACACGTTGTGCTTTGCTTCTGCTTTGCTCTTGCTACTTGTTAAGAGCCAGGACACAAAAATTAGATGGTGCTCGAACGCCATCAACTACTCAGGGGCGTGATGTGGGGGCTCTGCGGGAGCAAGTCGAGCCTGACAGCTACTTGAGGGCTGGCCCCGGCTTTTTGTGGGGAGGGGGACTAGCCCTTCTGCTTCCACCCCAATTCTCTATTCTCTACGTGCAGCATTTTAAAAGCCAGAGCATCCACCTTTTCAGAGCAGGAAGAAAGCACCCGGTCCAGCTGGTTACGAGGATCAGGTGGCACTTACAGTGCCTATGGCTCTGCCATCATGACAGCTCCTTCTTGTCGTGCCTCCTTCCTTATTCACCAAGCTGCACCACATTTGTCTTCCGTAATCCATTTCCCACTTTCCCCCCACCACCTCTCAAGGCATACGTATTCCCTTATCTGCCCTTTCCCTCCTTGTTACCTCTCCTTGAACCAATGCTTTTGCATCTCCCTCCTGCCTCAGCGCTTGCCCCACCTGTAAGGGACACCAGTTATGGAGTTACAGAGTAATGTCTGAAACAGAAAAACATTGCAATCAAGAAAACTCTCTTTAAAAACTAAGAGTATATTTTTCCTTTGGGTTTTTTTTTTTTTGTGTGTCTCTTTTTTCCTTTGAAACATCCTTAGTAAACACAAAAGGCACTGTGATAGTTTTCATTTACTTCAGAGATGACTTTTCATCGAAGGAGACATGTCAGTATTCTCTTCCTCCCCCTGCACATGCATTTCCCCCTTCCCCTGCACACACAAACACACTCTGCTTTTTCTTTCCCTTTCTTTTTTCCGTTCTCTGCCTACAAGAGCAGACCAGGCGCCTGGCTCTGATGGTTCACTTCTGGTGGGAATAACCTGCGCTCCTCAAGCACACAAGAAACTTAGAGGGGAGATTTGGGGGGGGCTCAAGGCAGGAACCTGGAGGTCGGTCAGTGTTCCCCAGGGTGAACAAGAGGCTGACAGCTGGGACAATTTGAGAGATTTAGAAGAAGAAACGGAAGGAGAAGTTTTGTCCAAGCCCAGAGGATCCGTGAAAGCATTTGTGTCCAGATGTGGGGTGGGCTTTTGGAACCAAAGACTAAACCCTTCAGAAGACCTTAGGTTTGGATACATTGTGGTGGAGGGGGTAGAGGTGGTAGCAATTACGAAAACTGATCATCACATTCCTTGCGTGACATCGATTGGCATTTGCCAGCTAATAAGAGCAATAGCAGGGTAAAGGAAGCTGCTGTATTTTAAAATCCCTACCAGAAAAGACACACACACACCCCCCACACACCCCCACACACCCCCCCAAAAAAAAAAAAAACCACAACCCCAAAAAAACCACTGCTGGGCAGCCTCTGGCCACAAAAAATCAAGTAGCGTGGCCAAGCTCCTAGCACCGAGCAGCTGCTCCGGAAAGCAGAAGTGCCAATTGCTAGGCAATTGCTGTGACCATGGAATTTAATTTTTTTTTCCCCTCGCCACGTTCCCCAGCTCTTTGCACGTGTTTCTCTCCGCCTGGTCAGCCCTGTAGAAGGACGCAGCACCTGGAGATGGGGACATGGCGACGGGCTGTCCTCTCTGCTCGCTGGCTCTTGCCGGCGGGGCTTGGGGGGGGGGGGGGGTGTCAGAGGACAGGGAGGGCTTCTGCAGGGCACCCACACTCAGCCAGCAGCAGGGGTTTCTGACCATTTTAGTACCTGTGGTGCTTCATCACGGTTTCCTAGCCATTGCCTTTAATGGGATTAACTCGCAGTTGCATAGAATATCCAGTCTCATCCCATCCGTATTAATAATTGAGAAGCTTCCCTTTCCTCTTAAAGTAGAAAGCAGCTCTCCTGGGTTTCTGCAGCATCCAGTGCTTAGCATATGGATGGGCTGGCATTAGCTACCACTGCTGCTCAATAGCTGGGTTTGTCCTATCCTTCAGCATTATTTATAACCTGATTGCTCTGCTTTCTAGACTCGACCCACGCGTCTGCCAGGAATGGACCTAAGGCTTTCTCGCCAGGAATGGACTTGGGCTTTCTTCTCGGAGCAGTGCGTATTGCTTTCGCCTTTCCCACACCATTTTTTTTCTGGACAACTCAGTTAACCCTTTCTCTTGCCACAATTAAGGGTGAAGAAACTGTTGTCCTCTTCCTGCAAACCTCTTCCCTTAGGGGAGTTAGACCCAAATTATTCCACCCATAGCTTTTTCTGATTTATCTAGTAGAAGGATGTGCGATTTTAGTGCAGCGTAATGAAAATGGTACTGAAAGTGGTACTGAAAAACAGGACTGACTTGTTGCTTTCAGTTTAGAGAGCAGTAGTCTCCACATTGCGACATACACGCTGTAAGTTCAGTCAAGCTTCTCTTGCCCTCTGAGCCAACAACAAACGGTATAAATTTTTCAGCAGAAGCTTAAGATCCTGACACGCTAGAGATTGTTGTGAAGTAAAACTTACTGTGTTATACAGTTGCTCAGGCCAGAGATCTTTTTTGACCTCTGATTTATTTTTTCTGTCTTGGAAAGTAAGGTACCATTGGCCTGCAGGGAAGTTGCTCTTTACTAGCCAGTTCAACTGGAAAAAATACTATGGGTTAGCAAATCCCATACTTTCACACCTCGGGAAAATGCACTCACTATGCTGGAGAACTCCTGACCTTGCAAAGCTTTTAGGTATGACATTTAAAAAAAACCCCAAACAACGCAACAAAACACAATCCCTTTTCCATCATAGTGCCCACACACTGGCTGCTGTCAGGACGCTGCTGGGGACCTCTTGTTCTCCTGCACATCAGTCCTGAGGGATGCTCGCACTCCCGACACACGTGCACCGGCTGGAAGCGTTCACTCACCGCTCTTCTTCCCTAACGCCTTTGATCAGGTTCAGGCCATCGCATCCCAGAGGGATTTATCGTGAGGGGCTTTCACAGCAGTCACTTTGTGCTAGTGAAGAAATAGAAATACTAATAAATTTAGCTCCTGCTTTATGGCAATACAATAGGCTTTTTCATGCTGGAGGCTCAGGCTCGGAGAAGGACATGAAAACCAGGGCTGAGCAGCAGGAGCTGACAGAAGTTTCTGAGCGACTCAAAACTTTTGACCGGTCTCAAAAAATCAGACATTTTGCCTGCGGGAATACAGCAGAGCTTGCGGACAGGAAAGCTAGGGTACAAATGGCGGGCATGCCCCATGGTGACATTAAGCTCTTGGGGCAATCTGTGCATAGATGGCAGAGGTGCGCAGTCCCAAAGAGGTGGGTGAGCAGCAGCCCAAAGGGCATGTCCAACGTGCTTGGGCACATCAGAGTGCCCGGGCAGTTCACCCGTGCTCTGGGCTATGGAAAAATGTGTTGCTGATGCCAATAAGAAGAGCGTTTCAAGCTGATGACCATAAGGGAAATTTTGCCTTATCAGTGATGCCCATGGCCCAGAAAGATGCTGGTGTGTCCAGCTCGTGTCTCATGCACCTCAGCCTTGCGAGGTGGTGGAAAAGGGCACCCTCCACCGTGCTGCAATCCCCTTCGTCCTCGGGAAATATCCGCAATGCCCCGCAATGGGCACAAATGAGACAGCAGCTCCCTCCTGCTGCAGCTTCTGTCTCAGAGGAGAGCTGTGGAGCCAAAGGCGAGAGGAACAAGCGGCGTGACACAGGCCCATCGCAGGGAGCCAGGGTCACGATGCTCATCTCTGCCTCAGTTCACAACACGCTCTGGTGGGGGGGTGGCGGTTGCGGGGGGGGGGGGGGGGCAGGTTTTTGCCTGGATTGGCCATTGCTCCCAGATGGGAAACAGCGGGCAAAGCAGCCTCCGGCACGGCGCTGCCTCCCCCGTCCAAGGTCAGCCCTGTGCCAAGGAGTCTCCTCCTCAGCGCTGCTGCGCCTGAAAAAATGAGTTACTCCGCGCCTGACATTGCAGCGTGCTCCCACACACAGCTGCAGAGTTATTTGACTGCATAGATATTACTGAAGTACAGACTGTAATGCCTGTTTTCATTCCCAAGTAAAAAAAAAAAAGGAGCATTACATCATGCCTATACTGTCCATAAGGACAACAGCAGAAAGCTTATCTGAAAAAGAGTGATAAAAATGCAAGGGTGCTGGCAGGTAGGGACGGGAGAGGCTGGCTCCTTCCACCCCAGTGCCTGTGACCTTGTCCATGTTGTTCCTCCGCTCCCTGCCCGTGGGACACAACTCGTTAGAGAGAGGATGGGGTGCATGAGGGAAGTTTTGTGGTGCCTCCACCTCCTCTGCTGCCAGTGCAGCAATGGCACCTTGTACCACAGACATTTGCAGAATTGCTGGCAGGAGTTCAGTGTGATGGCAACATTGTGACCCATCTGTGCAAAAGCACAAAGGTGCCCAGCATCTCCCTGGGGCGGGGAGGCGGGTGTGAGGAGAGCAAAGCATCATGAAGCACCAAGTTTGACATGGGAGGGTGAAAGGGGACCTCAGGGGATGCTCACGTGGCTGGTCCTGCCCCATGGCCAGCCCTGTTAGCCCATCAGAGGGACCTCAGCACAAGCAGGTAATACTGAATTTATCCCGTCTGCAAGCACAATACTCAGCATTTGCTGCTCGCTGCATGTCAACAGCATCTGAAAAGTGCATAGGAAAAAAAAAATAGCTAGAACTGGGCTGAGTCAGATCAGTGACCGTGACTGGGGTGGTAGTTTCTCCTGTGCTGCGTGAAAGAGCCCCAGATTTCATTTCTCCTGTCCATGCTGTTGAAGGTGACAGGAGTTAGGATGCATTTAGTACCAGGTGAGAAGTTGGAGACAGTGCTGCACACCCTTATAGGAGTCTGGCAGAAGAGATTTGCTCACAGCAAAAAGGCAGACATTCGTCTTGATATATCTTCTGCCACCTACTGCAAATATGTCACTTTGTTGTTCTTTCTCCTCCCTCTCAAATAAGCATTTCACCTAGAAGGAAATTCAGAAAAACAGATGAGTTTATTTCCAGCCCTATAACAGACGCATATTCACTTCTCTCTCTGTGCGTTGGTAAAGATTTGGAGTACGCTTTCAAAGGGGGCTTTTATGCATTTCCAGAAACTTCCATTTATGGGACAAAAGATTAATTATATCAGTAAAAAGACAATTATGTACTCTGGGTGTAAATTCTTCTATACTGGGACACTGAGTCCCGCGTAGGGGCTGGCTCTCTGAGGTTCTCGGTGTTTCCTACGAAATGCTCTACAGCTTCACTTACGCCTCAAGAGGAAGAAGACCTTCAGAGTTGCCTTGGAAATAGGTATTTTCCATATCGCCTTGGACAAAAATGGATGCCCGGGTTCCGAGTTTTGCATACGGACAGTTTCAAAGGGCTGCCGTGGTGATGCTCACTGAGGATGGGCATCAGATGCAGTATGGCGATTACACTGAGAAATTGGTGTTAAATCTTCTCTAATAAGAAAACGAGTTTATATTTTGAAAAAATAATAATCAAAGGAACAACATTTCTGAATTGCTAGCTGTACCCCTCTTATCTTGGTAAAATACCAAGATAAAATACCAAGAATTTAAGTGTCATATATTGGCCTAGTATGGTCACACATTAGTTATGAATGATAATGCTTTCTTTGCAAAATTTGATAAAAGTCTGAAGATTAAACCAGCAGCAGCAAAACCCCCACAAAAATGAAACTTAAAACACCACCGTGTTCCCGGAGCTATTCTTGGAAGGGTTGTCATATTTGTGTGAAATCTCTGGGAGGGAATGTGTGCAAGCATTCTGCTCAGCATGAACCCCAAACACCCACCACACTGCCAGATTAAATGTAATAATATGTTCCAAAAGGGAGATACACTGCAAAGCAAATTACCCAACCCTTCAGTGTGTTTTGACACCCAGAAGGGAAAGGTGCCAGGGGAATGGGTTGGGGTTTGTTGGTTTGGTTTTTTTTTTTCCACCAAACACACCAGATCCACAACAACGAACCGTGAGGCTCCGAGAAAAATATGCAGCCGGGTTGCCAGCGGCAGAAAAATACGACCACAGAAGGGAGAAGTCAGTCTCTGAGGACAAAGGGGCTCCTCGTGGGCTGGTTGCTCCCATCAGAGCTGTAGCTATCAGCTCCAGGACTGCGAGCAGAGGCTCTGTCCTACAAAATATTTGTTTCTTCTTAAAAGCAGTGTTATTGAGCAAACATGTTTATGGAGGAATTAATTATTTTCTTTTTTATGTAGTAGGAAAACACCGAATTACTGAAGCTTGCTGCCTTTCCTATGGTAGACTGGAGACTCATTCCAATGGGAGTGCCCGAATTTCGTTAATGAGAAAAGGAATATCTGCAACATCAAGAGTGCTTCGTTCATGTGCTCTTACCATATGTGGTTTTATTCCTTAATATTTCCTTCCTGTCATTGATTTTGAAAGAGTAATGAAGTCTTGAAAATAAAGGCCATCCTACCTCACATCCTCCGTCATTGGAGCTTTCATGGTTTATATGATTTATCACATGAACATACAGAGTATCACACTGGCAACATGATCAGTGTAGGGTGTTAATCGTAACCCCCACAAAGGAGCAAAACTATGCAACTGGTTGCCTAAATCACAGAGTAAATCAGGACAAAACAATCCAGTTCTCTGATAGGTAGCGCTTTCCAGGTTGCTAGAAGACCATATATATTCTTCTCAGGGCTAGCTCCTCGGTTGTTTCGTTGCTTCAAGGATGAGGACAAAAATAACTAATGCAGGCACACAGCGGCACGGCAGGGAGAGTCGTTCAGCTCCACCCAGCGCTGTTCCCCATGGCTAAACCAGCCCGACCAGTTTTGAAAAAAAACCTCCTTCTTCTTTAACATCTGCTTGATTGGGGGGGTCACAGGAGAAATTAGTCTTCTTTGAAAAATATTGTTACGCATTACATTATCGCTTTTCTTCCAGAATCTGCAGTGACTGGCCTGTCTTTTTTTGGAACAGATGCTCTATGGCATCAAATCTTGTATTAATTAATTGCCTCCCTACAAAATTAATCAGTGTGACCATTCCTGTAGGCAGGTTGGGGAATTGTGGTTTACAGACCTGGGCAGTTCACAGCTTTTTACATCCAGCTCACTGGGCGTCTGGAAAACCGCAAGAAAACACAGATTCTGGTGCATAAAAAATGTCTAACAGGGACTGGCACCGAGACTATTTCTACCAGCTCCTGCGTGTGAGCTCAGACAAATGCAAGCCCAGAATACTTGCCGTGTGACTTTCATTAATGATCTTGAAACAAATCAATGGGATTCTGACACCAGAAATTTGTGCTGCTCTGGAGGCAGTTAAATTACTCCATTTGCAATTTCTGCTGAAGATTTGCAGTCTCTAATAGATCTCAAGGAAAGTCCCTACTGGAGCTAGTCAGGAACCAAGAAACCAGTTGAGTTTCACAGGACTTTTGAGTTTGATGGAAAGTCTTTCTCACTGCTGGGTAGAAGGGAGTTACTGAATTTAATTATTTCAAGCTGCAATCATAAGAAGAAAACATTCTGGGTGTGTTTGTCTTGGCTTCACAACACAGGGAGAGAGGAAGAAAAAAAAAAAAAAAAAAAAAAAAAAAAAAGAAAGAAAACCGGCTTAATTTGGAACTATCGTCAAACTGTGCTAAAAGGCTTCATTAACATTGTTAACGGAGCCTAAGTCAGCGCGAAGAGGGATGCTTTAAATGTGTGAATATATTCAGCACATCTGCCTATGAGACAGACGCGGTTGTTTACGGTGACTGCCCTGGAAGGGCAGATACTCGCCCAAGCCAGGGTTGCGTCGAGCTGCAAACCCTTCTTCCCGGAGCGTGCGCGTCTCGTAGTCTCAAGCAGAGACGCTCTGCCGAGACGCTCTGCCAGCTCAGAGGCAAAGGCAGACACATTAATGATGCATTAGTGCACCAAAGACTGTTGTTCTAGGGTTCAAAGCCGCACTCCAGCGATGTAGTGCAACCTGAGGAGGCTTGCGCTGAATATTGAGGTTATGGGAGGGATTTTTTTTTTTTTTTTTTTCTTTGAAAAGCAATCTCACTCCCAGTTTATTTTGCTTGTTTTCAGTGTTTTGTTGGGTAGCTTGGGAAATAATGGAATAATTTTTTTTTTTTTTGTCTTCTCAGTCTCATGGTTGATCTGGAAACGTATAAGAAATTTTCTCCAGGTCAGATCAGAATATTTACACTTTTAACTGAAAAATGACAAAGAAAAATTCTGGGGAAAAAAAAAAAAAATGTATTCTAGATTATCATGGTTTGGGCCAGACTGGCCGCTGAGATGAATGACAGATGCTCTCCCCCACCTCTCTCTCCAAGGAGAGAGACATGGATATGGATGAAGTAAGAAAAATATCATATATGACCTAAAAATCAAATGCTTTGGATATAGTTTTCTGTTATATACTCAGGTCTTACATTTGAAAACAAAATTTATATTCATTTTAAATGAAACATAACGTGTCTTGTGGAAATCTTAAAAAGTCATGTAAAATGTCAAAACAAAAACCTTCACTTTAAAAATAATTGATAAAGTCAAACCAAGCATTTAATTGATTTTAGTTCTGCAAAAGCAGGGCTTTTTTTCAGTAAATGCATTTTCAGCTTTTTTTTTTTTTTTTTCCTTTCTCCCTTTGCTCAGTCGGTTACTAATTAACAGCAATGGGAAACTTCTGGTGCCACAAAAAGGAAAAGGTTATAAAAACTGCTGTGATCGCTGTTGTAAGCACGCAGCACAAGTCCCCGGTAATTCTAACAAGCTCAAGAAAAGCCACAAGTTAGCCCTGCCTTACAGGTGGCAAACGTGGGGCACAGATACTTGAAATCACTTGCTCATGTGGTCGTGCTTGTGGACGTGCATGGTGGACATCTAAGGTTCATCAGGTAGCACAGCCCAGGAGGAGTGGAGCTGTACGGAGGAATATCTGAAAACCAGAGGTCCACAATATTTGTGTGCGGTTCACAGTACCCACATGGATAGTCCTTGCTGTTTATTTATTTCTAGTCTGGTCGCTTAGCGCTGAGCCCACATTCTCAGACAGAATTCCTTTAGGTGCATGTCCTTAGTTTGCTCCGAAAAGGCCATGTGGTCCAAGACTACATCACAGTGGAAACCAAATGTAGAGTGAGGAGGGATGGTCAGGACATTAAGTTCAAAACACACTCTGGTTCTGGTCAAAAATGCTAATGCAGATACTACATTGCGTGTACGATGAGACCCCAGGTCTCTGAAATGCTAATTCTGGTCCCATTTATGTCATCTTCTCACATCTAATTTGCAAGAGGTTTATTGTGAGATGGTTTGAGTGTTTCAACGGTACTAGCCAAAAAAAATCTAAGTTTGAGAAGTCGTCGCAGTCAGTCAACAGTTACTGCTCATTGCCAGAAGATGTGGGCTGTCCCAGTTCTGGTTTTCAAATGTACAGTTTCCCTGGTGACATCACCATTATCATGACTATTTATAAATGGCTTTGAAAGTGCGCACCAAGGAAAGATCAATTAAGTTAAGAATAATCCTGAAACAAAATCAAATAGATATGAGTGGATCAAGAACAAATTTAGACTGGAAATTCGAAAACTGCTTCTGATTAGCCAAAGAACAAAACTGTGAAGCACTCCACATACAAGACAGTGGGAGCTTGGATCTCCCATTGTTTTGCTTGAGGATGATAAATTTGTGGAAGGGATTGTATAAAGAAGGGTTTGAAACATAGGCTTGCTGTGTCAGTCCTGAGACCTCCAGTTTCTCCATATCTGCAGGGCAGGGAGTTGATCGGAACTTGCTTCTTAATAGTGCTTGTTCACATTTGATTTCTTTAGTCTGGACTTACACATGCCTCAGATCTCTGAGAGTACAAGGACAGGGGATGTGGGGCTTTTCTTTTGCTTTTTTCTTGCTCCTTATACATACATAACCTGGCTTCTGAAGGGCTGGGCTTTTTCCATCTCCTTCTGAAGCACAAGAGCTTGTCCACAGGAGACTATAGATGTGGCGCTTAGGGATGGTAACTTGGCAGTGCTACATTAACTGTTGGACCTGATGATCTTAAAGGTCTTTTCCGACCAAAACGATCCTATGACTTTATGATTCCATGACAGTATAGCATGTGCTCAGTGATATTAACACACACACCCCCACTCCCAGGTGTCCAGCTGGCCTGCGGGTTTTCCTCATTTGTTTAGGATTAAACTCATCACCTGTTTTGGAGTTGAAAAACATTTTTTTCCCGATCAGTTTGTGATGATCATTGTTTCCCGGCTGACTGCTTTTAGTTTCTTTCCTTTCCATCTTTTTCTGTTGCTTGGTATGACCTACTTCATGACAGTCTGGGAGTTTTCTCCAACTAAAACCTCATTTTTGCAAGACTTTGGGCACTGGAAACCTCCGCAGCTGTCCTGTGGCACACTGTATGTGGAGGTTTTGCTCTTTTACCACATTTCTTCAGTTTGCTTTATAGCTGGTGAGGAAAGGAACGGTAGCTGCAAGAGGTGTTCAGTGGTTCTTTATAATAAAGTGCCTAAAACATGGTTGTCTGTGATGAGGAAGGACCGGTCGTGAAGACACAGCTGGTTCCTTGCAGTCCCACCTTCCTGTACGGCATCGTTGACTCACTACGTGCTATTTCAGGCTAAGCAAGTAATAAATGCGAGCCGAAGGAGATGCTGAGACAACCCCTCATAGTTTTGACCTTGACTCTACATGGCCAGTTGAGATAAAACCCAAGATCCAAACAGTACTGAACTCTGGCCAAAACCAGAGTCTGACAGCAGATTTGTGATAAAGTACAGTTTTTTAATTTCCAGTTACACCTATAGTTTATTCTTCGTGCACCACTGCATGACATGCTTCTCCTGAAGGATACTCGTACGATTTGAAGGCAAAGCCGACGAGGAGTACTGCCTATGGCTAACGTTACAGGGTTATGCTACCCAAGCAAGAGAGACCTTCTCTTCTTTACATTTCTCACAGATTCTGCCAGTGGTGGACAATGTCAAAGTATCACCAGGCACTTTGTGCACATGCATTATTCAAGACATGCACTTCTTGGTGGTAACTTTTATATGGAGGAAGCAGGGACTGGTAAGATGTACTATGTAAACAATATGCAGAAAAATTATCAGTATGTGCACAGAGATAATATTAGGCAATAAAGATGCTACCAAAATTGATTGATATGCCTTAATAATGCCTTTCCACTTTCCCAAGGGAGGAAGAACAAAATGGAACCGAGACTGTGCTGTGTTGAAGATGGTATTTTGTAAGTTCGTATTTCTTTTCAATCAGTTTCTAGGAAAGGATTTTGCACCGAGAGTGTCATCGTCTCTTAAAGAACTCTCCTAGTGTGCTTCCCTTTATGAACTGGCATTAACTGTTATTAAAATACATATTTATTTACATGGAATTGAAAACACTCTTGTTTCATTTGGCTTCTACAAGTATATGGTAATAGTAAATGTATCAGGTCACTGCGTTTTTTGCATGATATTATCTCCTTTTAGATTCTTCTTGCAAATATAGGAATAGATTAAAGCAAAATATATTTTAATACATAGCAAAATGCAAAGTACTTCAAAATAAAGTCATTCTTTTCCAGCAGCTTTTTTTTTATGGGTTTTGCCTAAGGGTTTGATTTCATAAAAGCTAGACGGGTGTTCTGCAGTTTTTTCCATCCAGAGACTTTTATTGCGGGGATGGAGATTGTAAAGGTGGTTTGAGATTTCCAAGCTGAGCACTTGTGTTCATAAGAAAGAACCACTTTCCCATAATGGCAAAGTTAAATCTGTACAGGATCATTACAATTCTGAAGGAAGAAATAAACAATTAATGTGATGCTGGCAGTGTAAACAGCAGTACAAATGAACTGCTTTGTCAAAAGAGCCAAATCCTTCACTGTATGGACACCTTCAACTGCCCTTAAAACCAGGCCTTCCACTATTTTGCCAACCAAGTTTACTCACGGGTCCAGGCTGAAGACTCTGCTCATTGAAACACGTGAAACATTCCTCACTTCTAAGATTTTTAAGGCCAGGAAGGCCATTCTGAAAGTGGTGTCTGCATGGCACGAGCCAGACTCACCGCACCATCTGCAGTTCTGGTGCACTTGGGCCAAGTCCCCTGGAAAGGTGGTTAGAAATCTAAAAGCGTGGTTAGAAATCTAAGCAGCATAGTGACCCCAACATAAGATGCCTACTTGGGTGATTATATCTCTGATTATTAAAAAAAAAAAAAAGGAAAGCATGCATTTCTATATTTATGTGCATCCTGAATCTCTCTCCCATCTCTGTTCTTGCGCTTTTTTTCCTGCTGTATTATAGAGCTGGCTTTTACCAGCATCTTCTTCTCCTCTAGGTAGACATATACAATGAACACCTCGCCTCTTTATCTTGGATAAACTAGACACACCCTAGTAAAAAAAACAACTTCAATCTCTCTTTAAAAAAAAATATTTAATGGCAGTTGAAGCTGTCTGTGCAGTGAATGATTGGGCTCTCCTGATTAGAAGCTCACTTGCACTGCAGGTTTACTACCTTCAGGGCATGTTTTCAGACTTGCACATAATCTAGTCGCTCTTTTCTGAATCCTCTCCAGTTTCTCAGTGCTTTGCAGTCAGGACGTCAAGGCGGGGTGCAGTGCAGTGTTAACCACATCGCTGCTGCTCCACCGAGCGCTCCTGCCGCATCCCCATCTGCTCTTGACGGCCTCTCACCCGTACACCCAACCACTGCGCCCACCCCCTCTGCCTCAACAGCCCGGCCGGCACACGCGTTCCACCTTCCACTACCAGCCCTGAGCAGATCTCAGCATGATTGCGTTGGAAGACACAATGCTGTTGATGAGATGTCCATCATGTTTCCTCCCTAGGCACATGACCTTGCGTGCCTCCTGGTCTTCCTTCCAACGTTATTGACCACCTCACCAGTTTCACCACCGCTGCAGGCTCTTCAGAAGATTATTCGAAATCATTCATAAAATTGCTAAATAATGAACAATAATTGCTGAATAGCACTGGATTGGTAGTTGCTAAAGTGTTAAACCCATACTGGAATGAGTTCTTGTGGAGAGTCGACGCACATGCCCTCCTTTGGGTCACAGTTTTCCATTGACAGTTGCATTTTGCAATTTAGCGGATTAATTGGTGTATGTTCCACCTAGTAAGGGCCCACCATGATATTTGCAGACTGCCAATATTTTCCTCAAGATGGCAGATTCAATTCTTTTGCAGAAATCAAAACACACTGCATTGACATCATTAAGCTGAGCAAACTGACGTTTCATAAACCGACAGCAATACTTCTGCTATTATTTTTAATTCATTACTTATGGATCCTCTTCTATTTTTACATGATGTCTCCTCCAGAGAGTTGCTAGATTAATTGGTCTATAATTTGCTGGGTCATTCAATTTACCCTTTTAAATTGTGGCATAATATTAGCTCTGGCATTCCTCAGCCCTCATGCTCCAGGACTTGCTAGAAATCAGTGCAAGCAGTTCATAAATCTCCTCAGGCGATCCTTTCAGTGCTTCTGGATACAAGCACTATAGTCCTGAGATTTTAAATTGTTTAACTTCAATAGTTGCTGTTTAACATCCTCCCTAATTAAGAACAGAAGAGAAAGCGCTTGTTACCATGCTGAGACACAAAACCATTGTTCTGCTTCTTTCTGACCACAGGGCAAACAATTATTGAACAATCCTGAGGCAAAGCTTTTGGGAAGGGATAATATCTTTTTTTAGACTAACAGGTAGTTTTGATCGTACTGATAGCAAATCTAATAAAAGATTTTATCACTCCTTACAAAATTTGCTTTACCTGGATCTTTAAACTATCATGGCTCCAACAGCACCATTATGAGAAAAATTCTAGTTTTTTTAATATCAAGACTGATAACTTTGTCATCCTTGTCTATGACTTTCCGTGTACCAATGCTAAGGTTTCATCTGTTCCTCATACATTTAAGGAATCCTTTTAAAACAAAGAGGTTCAGGCTGTTCAGCACTGCCTTTAGTCTCTTTTAGCAATTTTCTGCATTGTCTGTTAAATTTTAGAGCCTCATATTGCAATTTGCTATATGGGAATGTGCATGAACATATATACATGTATTTGGTTTCACATGTAATCGCAGCTCTCGTTTCTAATCTGCAGCCTGGTTTTCCCCGATTGCTGAATTGCAGGGGATTGAAATTTAATAAACCTTTCTTGAAGAGTTTTCTATTATCATTTGTACTGCGGTGTTTCAATTTTTCTCATTATGATTTTGTCTTTTGAGAATTATCCCTTTTTAGAGCAGAGAGGAAGCGAGGGAGAGAGACTGCTGGATATATCTGTCTTCCAGTTAGGATCAGCAAATGCAATTGGGTTTGATCACTCACATTTCAACAATGCTTTTTACTTTCTTCTGTAGTAACCAAGTCGCCTTATCCAAAAGAATAATATCTAATACAGGGTTTTCTTCATGATATGTAAAATGGGTATTTCTTTTGTTCTTGGAAAACTACCTACCATTTTTAGAAACTCTAAGGCTATGGTGTGAGTGGAAGAATGTACATGTTCTCCAAAACGTGACCTTCTTTGCTTATTCCGTCTGCTTACCTCACTTAGATTATAAGGGGATGCTCTTGGTGGCCTACAAAGGTCTTTCTCCTTCACTCTTTCTCCTCCACTCAGCCACCGCCTCCCAGCCCTTTTGTATGTAGCCCCGTGACCATCAGCATAGAAGAGACCTTAGGCTTTTGGAAGTAAATCGCTCTGGGGTACAAATGGCATCTTTGATGCAGAGAGCTCCTCCCACCTTACCACAGGCACCCAAAATACACACACACCCACACACCCCTGCTGCCCAATTTAAATTGCTGCAGAGGCTATGGCCAGTGATTTGGGCGCTCCAGCTATCTTGGTCTTCCAACTAGCTCTCACTCTTCCTGATGGCATCCAATTTCTTTTCGCAAACGGGAACGTGTAATTCCTCTTGTTTATTGCTCGAGCTTCTCGTGTTGATAGAGAGGCTGTTAAAGAATTGCTTTTCTTTAAATGCCTTGGTACTTTGGTTCTTTACATTGCTGTAACCTTGAGCTTAAGTAATATGACTTGAGCAAATGTACAATGTTAGTATCCCTTAATTCATTCTCATTTGAATGCCGGTTTAAAATTTTTGGGGTCACTTTAGGCAGGTAACTCCCCAAAAGATGGGTGTCCATCTTAGACCCAAGGCAACTCACACGCCTTCCAACCCTCCAGCTGCATGCACTCCCCTGCCACCCCCTCCGGTGTGCTGTCACCCACAGCTCTGCAGTGCCAACACACAGACGAATAAAACACTCCCTCTCTCACTTAAGACACACTTAATGGCGCGAAAAATCACACCGAAAACCCTTCTTAAATGTACTTCCTCCTGTATCTTCATGTCTCCAGCCTACATCCTATGATGCTTAAGCCCAGAGGTCCTCTCCTCCTCCCAAGCACATTCGCCACAGAAAGCTCTTCTGTATGTCCGTATGTCATGGTGGCATGTATCTATGCCACTGGAATTATTAACAATGCTGGTTTTGCTGACTACTATTCTTGCAATTCATTGCTGCAGCACATATGAGTTGCCTCCAGCCCCACTGATCGCACCATTTCCCTAGGACATTAGGCATTACCTCTTCCAGGATACGACCTGCTACTCCTCCAATATCTGCAGGTTATGAGCAAGTCACCTTATCACCGTGCAAACTTGCAGCAACAACAGAGACCTGGAAGATTAAATATTCATTCTCTAATATACAAAACCACATGGAGGTCTCCACCCTCCCCCAGGCACTGTTCCTCTGGGTCTCGCTGCCGTTATAAATACACCACACGCTGGCTGCTTTGCTTTCGCAAGCCCGTGTTCCTCGGGCGGTTCTGCACAGCCTTGGGATGAGCTGTAGAGATTAGCTCTGGGCGTGCAGCCCTCAGGGATGTATTGTTGTCAACTTTTCTCATTTTTTTTTTCTGCAAGGAAGAGGAAATTTGACAAGTGCATCTAGTCCTGATAACACAGCCATTGTGGGAAATCAAGCGAGAGTGGAGCGGTGCCAGTTGCTGTGTTGTGTCTGCCTCCATTCCCTTGGCACTTATGAGTCTATTTAAACTCTTTCTCGTGTCCCTAGACCAAGTGTGGGACACGTCATACTTGCGAAAACCAGCCTCCTGGTCTTCACACAGTAAAACGTGAGCAAGTCACTGCAAAATATTAGTTGGGCTAGAGATCCTGGCTCTCTGGCTGAGGGGAATGGCATCTTGCATGTTTTAGCACAGCCATCTAGAAAAAGTATTTGCATTTTAAGGCAGCAGCAGGATAAATCCTCCCCTGGCTCTCTACAGCAAACAAACATTATCTTCAGCAGGACAGATTTGCAGATAATCAGTTCAGTGTGAGTTCTTAGTACAGCACTGTGGCCCTGGACAAATGTAGTCATTAGGTGCATAATTAAAGAGTACTGATAGAAGTAGGGAGCTTAGATTTTCTCTGCATACAAGACTCACCCCTCTGTGATGGAAATGCTGCGTCTATCGCTCAAAAAAACTCTGAAAACTTAGAAAAGATTTCAAGAAATTTCCTGAGAATGACTGGGGGATTTGAAAGCACATTTAAGAACAACCAATTCCAAGGCCTCAAGCTATTTATCCCATCAGGTCTGAGGGGCTACTCAGACAGGACCTAAAAATTCCTACCTGGGGAAAAAGAATTTGAGCAGATCTCAGTCTGTTACCCAGTAGTCAAATGCATCAAAGATCAAATGGCTAGAACCTGAAGCTAGAAAAAATGAGACTCGAAACCCAGTGTAGTTTTTAAACAATGCCTGTACTCAATCACTGCACCAATTTACCAAGGGTAAATTGGATTCTCCATCACAGGAAACCGTTGCATTAAAAGGGGAGGGTTTGGTTTGGTTTCACTAATAATTCAAAGAAGAATTGACTCGGGGCCGTCTTGTGACCTTGGTGGTTGCTTTTAACTTTTCAGTCTGTTGCTTTGTTGTTCCTGCCCTCCGCACAGAAAGGGACCGCAGCCACTGCAGGCGGGGGAGCCACTCCACATCATCAAATACAAGTCTGTTCATGCCCTCATTCCCTTCTATTTCGCTTCCTTCGGTACAGCGTTCAGGCGCTTCTGAACTCACACCCCTGTGGGGTTCGGCTCCTTCTACACCTACCTCACGCTGGCGTATTTTTTTCTTGAAGTGGGTCGTACAGACCTTTTGTCACTCCGCACCCCTGCCTACAGCAGCAGCCTGAAGCTTACGGCTTCAGTAAGAAAACCAGGCAACAAAACGAGGCAAACAGCAAAAGCGCCTTTTAATTCTCACGCGACTGTTCCTGGGGTAACTATTCCCTAGGCGGCAGGAACACTCCGCCATCCTCCCTGGTAGGGCAGAAGCCCCTTTTTAGGGGCCTGTTTACACACAGACATACCCAGGAAGGTTAAGGCAAACTTGGCTGCAGGCAGGCGGCGATGCACATAAATTCAAAGCACACTCAGTCTGCAAGAAGATGCTAAGATGGCTTCAGGGTCCTAGCACATAGGCTCTGCAAGATTTAGCTGGCGCGACAGAGGACACTGCCTTTTCCACCTGCCTGTCCTCCCCGCTTATTCCTATCACCAAAGCAAGAGTGCAGGAGACGGGGAAGGTCTATTTCCTAGTGCCACAGTTCATCGCCTCGAGAGTTAATCCAAACTGCAATTGATTGTGCAAGCAATTAATAAGACAGAGTGATAACTGCAGCACTGTGGAGAGGCTGAAGGCAGGCCAAGTTATGGCCCTGCTGGAAGAAGTCTCCAGCTAGAGGAGGGAACGGACTGCTAATCGGTTAAATCTGCCCAACATGAATCACCTGAGTTTGTGCAGCAGAGTCTTTAATTCACTATAATTTAATTCTCCGAGGCATAAACTACAGAGATCTAAAGCCACTTAACACTCCTGAGTGAGAGCATCCAGGCATGCTATGAATTTTCCTCAGTGTCTTCACAACTTCAGTTCAATTTCTACCTCTCATGCAGACGTGGACCAAGAGCCATATAACTGCTTTCCAGGCTCAGCCTCGTGCAGACTCCCGAGAAGAGATCTGGCCACGCAGTGTCTCAACGCTTTGACAGAAAAGGGGTTTTTGAAAAGCTATACGTGCAAATCCTGCCCTGCTTTGCTGATTACATCTTTTACCGCTCCTGCTGAGAGAGGGGCATTTTCCACCAAACACTGGTTTTGTGATTAGGTGTGAAGCACTTACCAGTCTCATCTGGATCTGATATTGTCTTCTGCAGAGATTTTTCTTACTCGGTGTCAGTATATAGCAGAGTTCCAGCTGACATAAAAACGCCAGCTCCTTGTATCTGAGAAGTGTATAAATTTTCAATGCATACGGTCTTAAAAATTGAGTGTCCTTAATGAGGTATGGGTCATAAGCACTTCTGCTATTTCTCCATATCACGAAAAACTACTTTGAAGATTAAGGCAGCGAGGTTCAGAAATGTATTTTAATCGTTATGTGCAGTTTATGTAAAAATTGTTATTTTAGATCCATGCTGCAGAATACATACCTAATACCTAGCTGGATTTTAAGAATACCATGTCTTTTGATTTGTCTTTTATTCAGAGCCGATTAATATTTGTATTTTTATAGAAAGCTAAAACTAGACTTTAAGATCAATGAAATCTTTTACATTTAAAACTATAACTGCTAAAATTATCCTTACCTTGTCCCAGAATGTTGCTTCTTCTAAATTGTAAGGATGGCACTTCCCTATGCACTCATTTATAGAGAGGTGGTAAGGAAATGTTTAACTCCGGTAGAACTTCATCAAGCTTATGAACATTACCATGCTTTTATATTTACTTCAGAGATTTGGGTTGGGTATTGGGCTCTTTATTTTTAAGAAAATAATTCTTTTTTCATACATCAGCGGTATACCACTCTGAGTTTGCGGAAATTACCTCAGCTCAGAAGTGGCCGATCTGTACCAGTCAGGAACTTACACTCATGTATGTGAATCAGCTCCTGCATTAATGTAATGAGCAATTCTGTCTGTTCCTATTTGACCCTTTATATAAGAGGCAATGTTGGAAGTGAAACAGGAATACCACATTAAAGATGTCAGATGCAACTGGAAGGCAATCATCAGGACAGGTTCAGCAACTACTTCCAAATTCCCTCAACTGACACCTTTTCCATAAAAACCTAGTGGTGGCCACCAAGAAGAGGGAAAACAATTTGACCCACGCTCCCCACAACAGCCAGTAAGCCTAGATGCTCCAACACTTTGTAGTAGCTTTGTTGGCCCATCCGCTTCCACTTCTTCCAGAGCGAACCTGCAACACAGCTGTCCAAGCCTCCCTTAAACACTGAGAGAGAGGACCTGAGAGAGGATCCTGCAGCATCCACCCCTCCCCACACTTTTGGCACTTGCCTCTCTAGGGCTGAGGACCCACAACCTCACGTTTTCTATGGGGTGGGAGCACAGGTGCAGCAGTTAGCATGTACAAGCTATGGCAGCGTAGGCTCACCTTTCCTCTCCTCGCATTCATCTAGTCCCGCTGTTAAAAAGCCTTCGTAGCTCGAGAAAAAAACACCTTTGGAAACAAAGACTTAGACTCTGTCCTGATTTCACTCCAGCTCCCCGCTGACAGATACTGTGAACAAGCTCTTACAACTTGTCTCACTTTTCTGATTAAAAGCATTATCTTCATGTGAGGCTAGAATTTAAGGCATCAGATTGGACTCCAGCCGTAGCTAAGTGACAGTGTTTGCTAGATAAGTATCCTGAAAGCTTTGCAGAGGGTTTGCTCTTCTGAAACAAACTGTAATGATACCATAAATAAAGAGTGGCACACAGGAGCGTTCAAACTGGATTTCAGCCCTAGTCGAGTGAGAAAAGGGCAGCACCTTTTAACTAGGATACAAAAAACCTTTCTGTAAGGGGTCCTCCAGAAATGAAATCCAATAAACACACGCAATTAAAAGAGAGAGAAAAGCAAAGGGCCACGCAAGGACAGTCGGTTTTCCTAGGTAAAGTGGAGACGATAAGAGAATATGCAAAGCACCCAGTCATAAGAAAACATATATGAGCACATAGATCACTTTAAACCATAATCCTCAAGCAAATACTAGTCTTTTCCTTACCTCTAAAAATAGAACTGGATCTCTAACCATGTCAGAGCAGTAGATAATAACCATCAGGAACCCACAGAGACTTGACTACCAGCATGAAGATTTTCCTCTGTATGAGAAACAGCACAATTTTAGCTTTCCAAACATAAATGGGAAATGGCATAGGGGAAATCATAGTCTGTTGAGGCGAATATTTTTTCTGGGCAGGATAATAATGGTTTTTTCAGCCCATGTCACACACGTAATTGGTTCTCTTCTTTCATTAATGAATTACTATCTCTGGCTTTACACTGAACTAGACCTCATGAACAACAGTGATCTAACAAAAAATAATATAATTTACATTAGTAAAATCATGCATTTGAACAGATGCGTGGGAGAGGAAAAGCAGACCTGTGGAAGAAAGAGCTCCTCTCCCATATATCCATATAAATGAATGATTTTATTAATGTAAAGAGAGATCTACCACTGTTAAGCCTTGTCAATGAGATCAGAGACCGGGCCCTGCTGTCTGCTCTTTAAAGTATATTATTTTTTGTTAGATCACCTTTATTCGTAACGGCCATTGAAAATTTAATGTCCTTACATATATCACTGTCAAACTTTATTCCACATTCATGAAGGAAAGTAATTTCATCAAGTGATAGACTATGAAAGATACTAAATATAGATTTATTGGAAATTCCTGTTGAAGGTAAGTGAATCCTTTTCGCCAGCTGGAATAGCGAGCTACAGTCAAGGTATTTTCTTACCTGTCTGTCATTCTTGCTGTAGAGAAAATGATGACTGCTGAGTTCTAAAATCAGATTATCACTGCAGTGCCTATAAGCTTATTTTTAAGTACCCAGTGTTTGTCTTACCTCTGGCAGGAAAGCAGCTTTAGTCTCTAGGCTAAACTTCTGGCCAGAACCTATTGATTAAAAAAAATCATTACGAAAAAAAACATTAATCCCATTTTCAACGAAAGTCCAGTTCCTACCTCCTATATTCAGCACATCATTCCCAAGCCTGAACTCAAGTGCTGGTAATCAGCAAGGTGACGGAGGGCATGTGAAGATGACCACAGCTCTGTGCCATTAGAGGCCAGGCAAGCAAACCCCCTGCTAGCAGGGGCACCTCAAAATGCAGTCTGGGCAGCTGCGGGAGCTCAGGGGCGGCACACGGGCATGTGGTGCCATTCCTTGAGAGGAAGACATGCACCGACTGACCAGAATAAGACTATCAATAAGCCAACCGGGGTGATTTTATCTTCATTTCTCACTGCGAACCAGAAAGACCGGAGGGGGGCAGGTGGAGGCTGCAGCAGACAGTGGCCAGCCAAAGCAGACCCGTTGGCAGGAGCCAGTGGTCAGAAGAAAGGTTGCTGTTGCAGTCTGATCGCCGAGTTCATCCTGGTGCCCAATTTTTTACCAAAAAGTTCTGGGTCTGTAGGGGTATCCTTGTGGGGAATCAAGGTGCCTGCTGCTGGCTGTGTAGCTGGTGGTTGTCTCATTTGCAGGCAGTTCAACACTCAATAAAGGTTGCTTTGGTCAGCATTTAAAATGGAGACAGGATGGATGTTAGTAGGTTACAACCAAGATGTATTAAATTTAATATTTTCCTTGTGTTATACCATGAGTTTCCTCTAAAATAGTCACCAGCATATTTTATTTCCTAATTTTTCTGCTGCTGCTTTCTTGTTGCATGAACTGGCTCATCAGCTGATGCCAGCCAGCCTCCCGTCTTTGCATCCATGACCTGCAGGTTTACTCTCCATGGGCTACTGCTGCAACAAGACACAGTCACATACGCTGCGCGGTAACCAGTGGCACATCCGTGACTCCCAGGGCGAGGTGAAGAAGGCATGAAAAAAGAAGGCAAGTGATTCATAGTTCTCTGACAAAGAGTTAATTAGCCCAAAAGCACAGCACCGCGTGCATCCTCCTCTCTATCTGACCACAGCAGTGCCGCCACCTGCCCGTTGCTGCTGATGAGGTACAGCAAAGGGCTACCAAGATGATTAGGGGATTGGAACACCTCCCTTATGAAGAAGGGCTGAGGGATTTGGGTCGCTTCAGTCTGGAAAAAGGATGACTGAGGGGGGATCTTATCAAAACTTATAAATACTTAAAGGGTGGGTGTCAGGAGGATGGGGACAGGCTCTTTTCAGTGGTGCCCAGCGACAGGACAAGAGGTAATGGCCACAAACTTGAACATAGGAAGTTCCACCTAAACATGAGGAGGAACCTCTTTACCCTGAGGGTGGCAGAGCACTGGAACAGGCTGCTCAGAGAGGTGGTGGAGTCTCCGTCTCTGGAGACATTCCAAACCTGCCTGGACGCGTTCCTGTGCAACCTGCTCTGGGTGACCCTGCTCTGGCAGGGGGTTGGACTGGGTGATCTCCAGAGGTCCCTTCCAACCCCGACCATTCTGTGATTCTGTGATGAGCCCTGAGCAGAGGGGCTGAGCACATCCCAGACCAGGACTAGGGCTGCTGGTGGGGAAAGTCTGTCTTACAACTGATCAGCAAGCACAAGCAGGGGGAGATTGAGTTCAGATGTTTGGAATCTGATTAGATGATTGTGCTATTCATTTCGCTTTTTCCTTTTCTGCTGTTTCTTTGAGGGCAGGCGGAGTTGTCCCTCTAGTCTGAAAAGAGCTGCAAGACTCAGCCACCCACGTGAAACTCTGCTTGTACATTTTTGGCTGAAAACGCTTGTTGTGCAAATCCCCAGGGGGTCAGGATTTAACCCTTTCCGCCACCGAGGAAGAAGTGACGTGATTCACCGAAAGCTCAAGACCCCTCCAGTGGAGAGGGTGCCTTTGCCTGAGCGCTCCCCACAGCACAGCTCTACCGCCCGCTCGCAGACAGCCCCAAGGCTGGCCTCGCCAGGGCCAGCGAAAGGCACATGCAGCTCATTACCTCTGACAGCGGCCCAGAGCAGATGCCTACAGGAGAATACAGAAACAGAGAGAAGCAGACAGCACTGCTTCCCTCCAGGGATGTCCTGAGGAGAGCTTTATGAGCTGGCTTCCTCCCAGTCATTCTGCCTGCCCATCTCCATCCCACCAGAGTAGCTGGTCAACTGACCAGCAAGCAAAGGAGGATCCCGTGCTCCTTTTACGCCTTTGTTCCTTCTAATTCTGCTTCCCTGAGACCCTCCTGCAGAGGAGGAGAGGGAGGTGGTGGCTGATGTCCGTTACTGTCCCGTGGAGGAGAAGGTAGATTATTGTGAGGGAACAGATCAACAATGGAAAGGAGTAGGCAATTTGGAAATAAGCTGCAGGGGACAAAGGTAGTGAAATCATATGTGGCACAACCAAAGAAAAATCGTTAACTCAAAAAAAATGAGGCATGAGAGGAGAGGGGGAGATAAAGAGAAGAAAAATGGTATGGATGCAAAAGAACAGGACAAAATAATAAAAACTTGAGCCACAGGTGGAGAGTGAAGGCAATGAAAGAGGAACAACTGGGAACAGCTTTATTTTAACTAGCAAAATCGCTATCCTTAAAC
Organism: Fratercula arctica; assembly: GCA_947846985.1. Classification (NCBI taxonomy): domain Eukaryota; kingdom Metazoa; phylum Chordata; class Aves; order Charadriiformes; family Alcidae; genus Fratercula; species Fratercula arctica. The sequence goes on from CANTUZ010000003.1 coordinate 2,177,319, forward strand.
CACCTGCTAAAGTAATACTTCCAAGCAATTCCACTTGGTGCATGCTGATTGGGTGCTGGCTTTAATTTCAGTGTTTTTTGGTCTATGTAGCGAACACACAAAATAATGAAGAGCAGCAGACATCCAGCCTTTTCCTGTGCTCACGCACATCCAACCTTGAATGTTGCTCTCTGCCCTGAAACAGCCCACAGGTACCAAATTTCCTCCCACTGAGTTTGGAGGGGTCCAAAGATGCTTCTCTCCCTCAGGATGTGGCGTCCTGGTGACATTGCTTAATCCAGGGCTGGATGCTCCGGCCAGCTGTAGAAGAAAGAGTACCTCACTGTCAGCAGTATCACACTCACAGATTTTGGTCTCAAAGTTACATTCAATCATCCACTCTTTTTATTGACAATTACTCAGATCAAGATCGTGAAACTGAGGTCATAAACTGGTACGTATAAATAGTGAATTAATTTTAGAGCATTTTAAGTTTGCTTGGGAATATGATTCTTTGTCGCCCCTATCCTGCACCTCAGATATGCACGGCCCTTGCACACTAATTGGTTTGATAAAGAAACTTGCTACTTCTGATATGCAGAGAAGGAGGTTTTGACCTACTATTTTGGGTTTTATTGGTGACATTCATTACCAAGTCTGCTGTCCCATAGCTCTTATTATCTGCTATTATCAAGTTTGAAAAAGCTATAAAGTAGGATTTATTTTGTTTAACCTCTAAGAGCTAAAATAATTAAGTTTTTTATTTCATTCCATTTTCATCAACAGTCAGGAATATTGTCTGAGTGCGTCTACCTCAGATTTTATCGCTTGAGTAAATTGGCTTAATTTGAAATAATTTAACACATTCGTAAAGGGCTGGGTGCAGTCTCTAAATATTCTTTCCAGACCAGTAAAGACAGCGGTTTATCCTGAGGCTTCACCTTGTGCAAGAGACGTCCCCACCCAACCATACCATTTAAAGAACGATCTCTATTGCCATTGCAGTTGGCTCCAGATACCCTTTGGTGGGTCAGTGTCACTTGCCCATTTCACTCCACCAATTTTAGCTTTATCATGAGCTGCTCTCTTTCCATGGGAATGGTAAATCCATCCCGAAGTCAGTACCTTTATTTGAACCACAACCACTACAGTGAAAGGATCTCCAGAAGGTCACAAGTCCTAACACAGGTCACCAACTAAGCTTAATTTGTAAAACACTACAGCAAAACACCAGCTAAAAGAGAGAGGCAAGATGCATTAACCAAGTTAAGGGGGACAACCCATTCTGTTCACAAGTCAGTATTCAGAGTGCTCAGGTGTTCATTTAGTTTACCTGGGGGTTGTACAAGGAAGGGTTTGAGCTCCATCTGGAGACACTACAGCACAGCTGAAAGGAGTGACAGGTTGACAGACCACCACACTGTCCTGCTAGTAGCAAACCGAGCCTCAAAACAGGTTGTGACAATGGCCAAAGTGGTCTGGTTGCCCAGCGGTATAGAGCCGTCCTTTAATCGCAGGCCTAAAAATAATATTTAGCGTGCAAGAACAGATAGATCCAGGTATAGATGCAGATGGTTTAGATATCATACAGCTGTCATAGATAGAATAAATACCACTTTAGGATACAGTAACACAGCAGTCAGACTATGTCAGTGTAGCATTAGACAGGATAATTGGAGTTTGGATGCCCAGGAAATGCTAGAAAATCCAAGCAGAAATGAGCTAGGGGTTTCAGACCAGCAAATGAGAAAAAGACTAACTATCTTTTGGACAGTAGCCAGCTGAAATAATTTTTGCCTCGTTTAGAATTATTTAAAACGGTAAGATCATATCTGTTTAAGATACCTTCATAGTAGTAATCAAGAAACTTAAGAAAGGGCCAGGGAACAGCATTCACCTCCCCTTGGGCCACTACTTATCCAGACGTTTTGATGTGAAGGTGCCCAAATTCTTCTCAAGAGGTAATTACTGCGTATGTTAAGATTTCCACCCTACCAGGTGAATATGAGTGTTCTTCAGGATAATCTTTCCGTTGGATTTTAAGTATCTATCCCCCCATTTACATGTATTTTCCTTCTCGTTTAGTATCCCCGGCATCACTCGCTGCAGATGCTCCTCGTCACAGCAGCACGGGACGGTGCCGTGTTGTGCAGTACGGCACCGCTCATGACCTACCCCACGTGCTGCATGATTAGGCAGTTGGACACCATCCTTTCCATCTGTTACCATGACAACGCAGTCATCTTGGCCGGGGGGGGGGGTGTCTTCCTTGAACTCTCGCACTTCCCACACAATGGGGTCAACAATTACTTCAGTTAATGGCATCTACGGTACACCTGGAGACAGCGCCATTCCCAACACCATCCAGTGAAGAGTTAAGCTCCACGGAGAGATAAAGATAGAGCCGAATGCTCACAGACCAAACAAATTGCATAGTGCATGTGTAGGCCAAGTAGCGGAAAGGCTGTCTAGCCTGCCAGATTTCACATCCACTAGGTAGCCTGGGGGGACACGCAGTAGCCACCAAATCTGACCTACACCCAGTCAGTGTCAGCTCGGATCGGAGATCTGGCAGGAGCCTGGAAAAGAAAAACGAATGTGGCTGCTGCCCTAATCTGTCAAAAGGGGTTTTATTATGGTATTTTTATCTTGGGTACATGTGATCTAAGAAGAACAGAAGATGCTCGGAAGTATTTTCAAAGAGAAAGTGACAGACACATGCAAATGCTTACAGGGAGGGATTAGGGAAGGGGAAAAGGAAGGGGATATGGGACAGGGACAAGGAGGAAATGGGACGTGTGAGATGTAAAAAAGATCAGAGGACTCGCATAAAGGATGGAGATGCAGCTAAGGATAATAAGAGGTTACAAACAATATGAGGGTAGGTAGCCAAACAAGGTAGGAAGAATAACAGCATAGCTAGTTTCATGCTCTATTTTCCTCCAGCAGGTGAGCTAAAGGATGGGGTTTTCCTGTATGACCTGGCACTTTACTGTCCCTGAGTCCCAGGAAGTTTCTGTTCCCTTTTGTGAGCTGGACTTGGAAAAGCACATCCACGTGGCATCGCCTTTTCCTATGTCCTGTATGTGTGCTGGACGTGGCGTGTCCCCACACTTGGAAGGTCCCTGAGCCCCATCCTTGCAGCCCCACAAACTTTGATCTGGAAAAGCCTTTCCCACGTGTGCAGGAGCTGAGAGTTGCACAACTGAAGCCTCCAACCCCAGCAGCCTGAAATGATGGAAATGTTAGGGACACCCAAACGTCACCTCTGTCACAGCCCCAGGCCGTGGTCCGAGGGGTGTGAGACCCTCTGAGATGGATGGAGGGGCTCCTGCTGCTTGCAGCAGCTGCATCAGGCAACATGGGCTCTTCTCGCTCAGCTCACTACACCACGTGGAGGCAAATGTGGCACACCACGCACCTCTGAAAAGACCCTTTCAAGTTTAAAGGCGAAATACTGTACACCACAAGGGCGAGAGCTCATCCCGCACAGGCGCTGTGGAAAGCAGAAGTGCCCAGCATCCAGCCCCTACCCACACTCCTCCATGAAATGAAGACTTCTCATTTTCTTCCTGCGCACATGATCAGCTGAACCGCTTTTCTAATTAGAGCCCTAATCACTCAGCATTTACCCCAGCTATTGCACATCCCTGCTAGGGAGGGAAAGGGAGTGCTGCTCTCAGGGCCAGGCGAGCTCCCCGAGCCAGGGATGAGCCGGCTCTCGGGATCAGGGCAGGGGGTGCGGGAAGGGGTTGCAAGAGGTGGGCAGTGGGGGAGCTGCATCAAGGACTCAAGAGTTACCATTACCTCCTTATACTAAAACAGGCAGGGCTTTCCAACACTGCACTGGAGAGACTGCTCTGTGGGGGATCAGGGCACCCATTCCACTGCCAGTAGAGTATAAACAGAAGAGGGTGGAAAACACTCGGAAATGACATGGATCTCTCAACCATGCCATAACGTGAACTGAAAATATGGATGGCAATTACAGCTCCCTGTATAATCCTAACTCTTACGAATAATGCTCTCATTCCCGCCAGAGAGAAGGAGGGATTGAATTGCAAAGCGAGGAGCTAAGGTTGGCTGATGGAATTTTCCAATTCAGGAAAAGCCGCATCTTGAAAATCAGAAATTGGTAAATGAATGTAAATCCACATAAAACCTTAATTCCACTCTGTTCGAATGCATTCCCTTATAACTTTACTGCGACTCTGCTTTTGAACGGAACTGATCGGGAGCCAACAGCTCCGGTCCTGTAGGCTAGTGCTTAACTTTCTGCACAGACAGAGCAGCACGGCTGCTAAACCGCATAGCCCTTCTCCCCTCTTACAGCCCCACAGCCTTTGGCACACAAAGCCACTTGCTGCTGTGCTTTCCTCCGCTGTAATTACACCAGCAGCCCACCATCCCCTCCCACCAAACTGCTGGCCGTCCCTTGGCCAAGAAAAGCGCCGCGGCCTTCCATTGATACAACCCCAACGGTGCAGCGGCGAAATCAGAAAAGGCGCAGCGGTTCCCTCCAGGGACGCGCCGACATCTGTATTCGCACAGCGGTCAGGCAAAGGGCTGTGGCTTTGCTGGGTCATTTCAAATGGGGCCGCTCCAAAGTGTCTAGTCTCCATGCAACGCAACCACCTCTGACGCTGCGGACGCAGCTGGTGTGCTTGCCCCTGCCAGGTTCAGGGAGGCCAACTCACATTCGCACGTCTATTTGCCTTAACGTTTCGCTCCTGGCCTTACAGAAATGCGGTAGCTGCAGGAACGGACCTTCTGGGAGGGCCCAGGCTCACTGAGACACTGGGCAGTGTCAGGGAAGTTTCTTATTGTTTGATCAAATTTAAAACCTGCTGTAAAAGAGCGTAGTGAAAAGTTTTATTCACACATTAAGCTTTGTGAGTTCGTAGTCTGTGCAGAACCTAATATATGGGGGAAAAGCAGTAGAAAAGGGAAGAGCAAGACAAATTATAATGAGGTCTGAAATGCAGTTAGATATTTCATACACAATGAAGGCAGTTGTGCCAAACTAACTTTCTGGGCACGGTCTCTTCCTGACACAGCACATGCAGTTCTGATCACCTGGGGAGAAGGCTGAGATTTATATTATTTCCAAATTAAATTAGGAGGAAGAGTTTAAGTGCAATTTACATTTGAATTGCAGAAGAAAGGACTGGAGGTGAGTTTCAATTTGAAAGCGGTATGAACCCCGGTTGAGAATCACTGCTCTTGCAATGTGCTCGGTGTGTAACGCACCAGGGGTTGCCACCCAGGCAGAGGGTGTCTATGTGCTGCCAGAAGGCGAGCAAGGGATTTGGTCATTGAATGTCCCGCTGTCCCAAGCGTCATCCATGGTGGAGGACGGTAGTGGTCGAAGTTTTTGTATTAGTTGCGCATCACCAGTTTCCTGAGGATGTGGAGGGGCATCAGAGCCAAATCCCTCCATCTGGAGCTTTGGTGAATAAAGACTCCTCTTTAACTATAAAACCCTTAAAAAGTATTTCTGTTCCCGGGATCGGCCCTTTCTCCCTTCAGATGCACCGTGTGATGTTCTGTGTTGTGACGCACAATGTTGGGTACTGTCTGTCAGGTCACGTTAAGCTAACGCAGTGGCCTGCAGCAGAGACTCCGTGCAATTCCAAATAAATTGTCAGCAGAGTAGAAAGCAATAGTTGCCCATAATTTGAATTTCATGCCAGCTCGTCATGGAAATCTTATGTGACATTTTGATGTGCCCGAGAGCTTGCTCAAATAGATGCCTGCTTCCTTAGGAAGTCTGTCCTCTAGTCTGCGTTGCCCACACGGCTTGCTGGGCACTCGTCGCATGGCATAACGTCGCTCCACCAGCATCACAAACGCTTAAAACGAAAGCTATGTCAGTAGCTGAGAGGGCCCAGATCCTAATTGTAACAGCTGCGTAGAAATGAAAAGCTGGAAACCACTGAAATTGAATTTTCACTTGGCAACAGAAAAAACGAATTTAGACCCTTGTGTCCTGGCTCAAACAAGGCATACACACGCCATCCTTCTGGGCTGCTACTCTATTTTTGGCTCTCCTGTTGCCCAAAAGAGCTTCCTCCAGCCTATCTGCAAGGCAAATACTTCTGCAGGAGACAGCACAGTGTCTTCTCAAGGTCTGCAGGAGCTCTGCCCAGTTCTGGCAGTATCAAAATTCCACTGTTCATGCAGGAAACGAAATGAAGGCAATATAAAACTATGTCACCTGATGGGAGAAAATGCCAAGGTCCTCTCAGTCACTGCAAGGAGCAACGGTCCCTACATCCAGTGGTCTGTTATGAAGGGGTTTCTTGTGGGTATCATAGCCTAGGAGAGTTTTTAAAAGAGATCTGAAGGAAGATAATGAGGGGTTTTGTGAATTGTTACAGGAAGTTTATTTAAGCATGAAAGGCAGCATGGGAGAAGACAGGAAAGTGTTTGCAATGTTAATAAGGCAAAGGTATTGCAAGCTGCTGCCTTGGGCAGGAAAGAAGCAGGAGCAACATCTTAATGAGAGATAATACATGAGGGTAAGATATGTCAGTGAAAGCGAGGACAGATGACAAGTATATTTAATGCTTGACAGAAAAGGGAGAGCTGTGGAGAAGTACAAAATGAGACAAGTAGTCGAAGGGATTGGCCAGGAAAATTCTCTCTGCAACAGCGTTCGGGACTGATATGTGCAAGTCGTAAATAAAGGGTAGTGCTTGCCCACCTCACGTACTTTGCATGGATGGATCTTTTGCTTGGAAAAATCCCTGATGAATTCCGTCCTTCTCACAGCATTTCACAGGACAGGTAGAAAACTGCCAGGATACTCTGATTTGTTCTCCAGACCTCTCGAGCAGTATCTGTCAAAGCTTTTAATTCTAGCATTAGCAAATTTTATAGGTTTCCCACAGGAGCGTTTGCTACGAAGGAGGTATTAATGGCTCGTTCCAGCCAGCATTTGCAGCATGAGGGTGTCCGCTCCAGCCTGAACTCCTCCTGAGTCTGCTCTGGCCACCAGCAAATCTCCCAAACACCAAGAACCCATGCTCAAAACGCTCACAGATTCTTTAAGCTTTGTATGAACGCTGCCATAAATTTAATTCACAAGCCAAGGTAAACAACGAAGAACTACCTAACCTCAGCTAGTACCTTTCCTGAAGTCTTATTTACAGAAAAAATCCAGCAGCCTCTTGAATAGATCCAAGGCTGGGCTTTCAGGCACAAATACAGCACTGCTGTTATCGCTGTGATGATTGCTTCTGCTACTAATTGTTCGCAAAAAATGAGACATCATACGCATCTAAAGGTGAGAGTGCATCTGAAAGAAACAAGCAACCTCTGATCTCTGCCGCTGGTACAAGGCAGAGAGTATGTGCCAGCTATTTGCTTATGATAATAAGCAGAGGGCAAGTGGCACGTCCACATTTTGCCAGGGAATACAGAAGGTGTTTTTCTCTCACACTGCCAAGAAACAGGTTGAGTCTGTTATAATGCCCGGTAGAAAGCAGGTAGTATCTGCTTGGGGTGCCAAGGAACAGGTAAGTGGCGTCTGCTCATCATGCCACCCAACTGTGAGTCAATTAACATTAGGGTTGATGCTTAATGTGCTTTAAAAGGATGAAATCAGAAGTTAATTATAAAAAAAAAAACCCTACATTTTTATCCCAAACTGTGTATCTCTAGCAGTTTGGGGACCATCTCTGGCTCTCCTCAATCTATTGCGGGTAACTGCCTAAACCAAACTCCTTTAGGGTTGCCTCCTGCAAAGTTTTGTTCACACAATGATGAGCCCAAGAAAGGAACAACTGAGCCACCCCTCTGGAAGTAAAATACTGCAGGACTAGCGCAGGGTAAGACAGCACTGAAGGAAGAAGAGTCAGTATGGTCTGGTCCCTCTCTGCAGCCCCCTTTTATTCCTATTTCTGACATACGAAACCCCCAAATTCTAATTGCATTTAGCGCTTTGCCTCCTCTGTAGTAAAAGGCTGTAATCCATAAAGAGGGAATTCAGTAGTTTCCCAGCTACATGCCCTCACATCAAGTGGCTTTCTGACAAGAGCAGAAACAATGTGAGAAAACTTCAGACAAAATTATACCCAGTAACAAGTATTTAAAAAAAAAAAAAAAAAAATTGAATATTTCACTTTGTAGCCAAAGCTCCAGGTCTAGGTTATTTCGTTCTTTTCTAGATGGACCCGTTCCCTTTCAGCAGCTTCCCAGGCTGTCTCTTCACGAGGATGGATACACTCACTCAGCCTGTCTCCTGGGAAATGACAGCCGTTGTGAACACCTTGCAATGCCCCACCAGATCCTCTCTCCAAGTGTTTCAGCTCTGGCCAGGGCTGGCCCAAACACCTCCTAGGGCTCATTTAGGAATGGGGTCCTTGTCCCAGTCCCAGTACCAACTGGCTCATAATAGGAGAAGGCATTTCAGCAGTCAGGGTATTTAAATACAGGCCAAAAAGGAGCTGCAGAAATAGCACGTCTGTGATTCAGGCAGTCGGACACTGTCTCTTCACAGAGTAATAGCCCCTTTGGAGGGGGCAGGAGGCTTCAGTCAATGCTGACAGATACCGGTGGAGGAATGAGGATTAAGCCCAGCCATAAACCCGTTGCTCTTAAAAGCTCACCCAAACTAAGTACTGAGAGCCTGTAGGAGCCCACCCAACTTCTGAGCTCCTAGAAGAACCACCCAGGAGAAATATTTATTACAATGAAAATAAACTCCCATTGACTCTCTTATTACTATTTCATCAATGGGATTAAAAACCAGAAGCAGATTCTCAACTTCAGGGCTGTATAAACCCTCAACCTTTTAATTAAATGTTTTAGCTGTTAGCAAAACCACAGTTGTTGCAGGAGATGGTTAAAGCCCTGACTTGTCATATTAGCTCTGGTCACCATCTTTGCAGGTCTGTAAGTACAGGCAAAAAGGATAGACTGCTTAAATTTGATAAAACCTAAAAATAAGTTAATTTAACCTGAACCTTCAGGTTCTGACACAGCTTCCTGCCTGACCTGTTCTCACACCTCTGCCACAAGCCAAACCAAATCTACATTTAATAAGGGAAGGCAAGTTAAATTATACAGGTTCAGTCCACTATGAGATAAACTTTCGATATAAGGTTGAATATAGCTGATAAAATGAAGCAGAAGTAGGATTAGCACGTCCCTTCCATGAAACATCAGTATGCACAAGCTGTCGTAGTCCGCGATTTACAGTGTAGCTGAACATTACCTGTATTTGACAAACATGCATTCAAGTCCATCAGCTCAAATGAATTTCAATGCCTTAAGAGGAACAACTCCATTTATTGTTCTTTCAATCTTCGAATATACCTGTTCTCGTAAAGTGAACTGCACCAAGTGTTATTGAATATGCTGTTTCCTCCTGATTGTATAGCAATAATTATTGCTATGGAGTGGAAGCATTTCTGAAAGATGTTTTGATGTTTTAAGGTGCCGATTATAATTATGTGTTCCTGGCAGTTTAGCTAGAAAACGGGTACTTCAGCCTGCCATCGTCTCCCTTTGCCCCCTGCTCCCAGCCCCAATTCTCTAAACACGCACAGACACACTCGAATAAGCAGGAAACAAATCTTATTATGCTAGCAGGAGGTCTAGGGGGTTCTGATTTTTAGAGCTCTAAGCTGCTATTTAGGGACTGAAGCGGTATGTGAAGGGAATTGTAAATCGGAGTAGTAGCAAAAACTCCCAAAGGTATTTAAAGTCCCTTTTACGAGATAGGCTCTTCGAGCAAAGGCGGCGTGTTGCTTCCCTTTTCGAGGTTTGCTTGTTTGTTTTGCTGTAAGGTATGCCGCACATTCCGGTGGAGTGGGGTGCAAACAGCTCTTCCCCAGAGCTGTTTGGAGCCGCTGTCGTCTCCCTCCAGTGGGGATTGCAGGGTACGAGAAAGCCCTTGGCTTCCCTGCCCCCTTCATACAATATCCTTCTTGCTCCCTGCCTTTTTCAGGGGTGAGCAGAGAGAACAGGACACCAGAGGCTGTGTCACGGTTCAAGCTCCGTGGCAGAAATCACAGCGCGAGCCAAGCTCCCCCACCACTCCCAGAATTACATCCCTGCTTGTAAAGATACAGCCAATAATATGCTTCCACATCTCCCATAGACCACAAAAATAAACTTGAGGTATCCAAAGCTAAATAGAAATAAAATGCAGGCTTTGTGCTCACAGTGAATTATTTATTAAAAAAATCATTCTTTGAGGGTTGCTGCTGCATTCAGCTTGAAATTCAGATAACCCACGATTTTTAAGCACGCTCATTTATATTCTTAACAGCTATTCATTGCAGCCATGTTGATTTCCCACGATGTTTAATATTGGCTGCAACAAAGTTTTGTCTGCACAGATTTGTGCAAAAGGATTTTTCTTCATGTGAGCACCCATGTATCCCCACAAGAAAAAAATTCAGCCTCCAAACAAGAGTATGTGTGATTAATTATTTAGCAAATGCTATCTCCCAGCCTCGCATTTAAGAATTTTAAATTACCCAACCAGAAGCCATACACAACATAGTTTAAGGTAGCTATTCTGTTACGTGAAGGTAACAGAAAACAGGGAGGATGAACTGTCCGACATCAACACAAAATCTACAGACAGTTAACTCAGACTGGAAAATACGTATAATTGAAGAATACATTCACAGAAAAACCCTTTCATATCAGCAGTGTCATGGCTGCAAAAATCCAGGGAACACAGAATCACAGAATGGCAGGGGTTGGAAGGGACCTCTGGAGATCATCTAGTCCAACCCCCCTGCCAGAGCAGGGTCACCCAGAGCAGGTGGCACAGGAACGCGTCCAGGCAGGTTTTGAATGTCTCCAGAGACGGAGACTCCACCAGCTCTCTGAGCAGCCTGTGCCAGGGCTCTGCCACCCTCAGGGTAAAGAGGTTCCTCCTCGTGTTGAGATGGAACTTCCTGTGTTCAAGTTTGTGCCCGTTAATCTCTTGTCCTGTCGCTGGGCACCACTGAAAAGAGCCTGTCCCCATCCTCCTGACACCCACCCTTTAAGTGTTTATGAGCATTGATAAGATCCCCCCTCAGTCATCCTTTTTCCAGACTGAAGCGACCCAAATCCCTCAGCCTTTCTTCATAAGGGAGGTGTTCTAATCCCCTAATCATCTTCGTAGCCCTTTGCTGTACCTTCTCCAGCAGTTCCTCGTCCTTCTTGAACTGGGGATATAACTTGTTCCAACAATATGGGCACAACACACTTTGCAGCAAGTCTTGAAGATAGAACAGGATTGTCACCCAGACATTTCTCCACCTATCTCTACCAAAGGTACCATGTCTCATGTTCTCACACGCATATCCCCTGGCACTGCCTGTGGCTTGAAATGCATATGGAGCCATCTGACAGGGCCATTTGGAGCAGAAGACATTTATTTACCCACCATACAGGTGGGCTGGAACAACAGGAGAATGACCACATCTCCGCTCCCTTCTCCGTGAGCTGCCAGTTGGGTACATTTCCAGACACTACCTGCGCTCCTAACACTGGGGCGGCAGGTTGTTTTAACAGTCTATACTACATCTGTACTAACATCTGTACTACAGAATGAACCCACTTTACCACGTCCTGCAGAAGTTGGATCTTTCTTCCCCAATGCTGAAACTCAATGGGATTTTCTCAGTGGTGGGCTGGCCCTTAAAACTCATCCCAAATTGAACCACCCGGCAGAGATCATCCTCATTAGTATTCCCCCCCTTTCCTTAATCTAATCAATCTTTCTGGATTGTAAGACACTAAATAAGTCACTAAAGATGAAAATCCTCCACAATGAATCCATATTATTGCTGCGTAACTGCGCACAGGTGTCCAGTTATTGCCTTTGTGGTAGTAATCACCTCTAACCCTGAAAACTTAAAAAGAGGAAAAAGGTGCAGAACCCTTTTGTAGTCACAGGCACAAGGCTGACAGTCTCAGGGTCTCAAAAATTGAGTTCTGACCTTTATTATTTCTGTTTTAGCAATAATTGCTTTTCATTAGAAATACTGGTTGGTTTTCATCCCCGTGTCTATCTTCCCTACCTTTTAATTTATCAGATAATGATGTGTCCTTTCAGAAGCTGTCCCCGTTCACAAGTTCGGTCCAAATTCCTCTTGATAACTGTAAAAATTAAATGTTTCTTGGGAGACCATCCATGCTTTACAGGGGCTTTTTTCAGAAGACATCTCACCAACAATTTGACTAAATTCTTTGTCACTAATAGAAACATCCATTCCTTCCACTGGTTAGTATGAAAGCTTAGTAAAAGCTCATTCTTGAGGGGGGAAAAAAAAGTGCTCACCTCTTGAATAGATGATATCTGAGACAGAGTTTCTCATAATATCTTCAGGGCCACCAGTCAATTTCCTGAGGCACCTTCATCCCTCATCCATTTTATTCCTTTGGAGAAGGTGTGGTCACAGAATTTTATGGAGTTTTTAAATCCCCTTAGCAAGCAGTCTGTGCAAAATATTGCTGTCAAAGTAGTTCCTCCACTTCTTCTAAGCCAAGAAAATTACCTCCCTGCATAGGAGCAAGAGGTACTGTTAGCCGATGTCTGAGACCCATTGACCATGATAAAACTGATCTACTCTGGTTTGATTCAGGACACTGTAGCACTCCTTAGACATTTGAATATTATTTCTGCAGGTCTCAGAATAAATCAGCCTTTTGCCTTTCCTCCTCTAAGGCATATTTAATATACCTTCCACACAGGGCATTCAAAGCCTCCCAAAAATGACTTCAGAGCCTGTGGGAGGCTCACTGGGCTGCAGAAACTGGCCCAAGGTCATCCCACCTGGTGCTGTGATTCTGCCCAATTTCACAGTCCGAAACCCACGTTGGGTTGGTGGCTGGTGGGAATATGTGTCGGTGTATATGAGCAAGAGTTGTCAAGGAAAATTCTGTAAGCAGCAGAATCTAGAAGAAAAAGACATCTCTAAGATGAACCTCATTTTCCTCACTTTTGTTCCATAATACAACATTCAAAGCCTTCTCTAAGCTCTTGTGCAAAGTTGTGTGAAACTTGAAAACAGATCTTATGCTTTACGAGTTTTATTACACCAAGTCTTGACCAGCAAGTCTGACGGAGAGGTTTCTTCCAGAGGGGTATCAACCCCAGGAGCATCCAATCTCTGGATTTTCTGTAGCTCATGGTCCTGTAATAACCACATTAGCCTGCAGCAGTCTTTACGATTTGAGCGGTGTTCAGGCTGTTCATTTGGGAAAGGTTTTTGCCATGGTTTTGAGGGAGCTAGCCATCAGGAGACACTCACCAACTGCTGAACACCGTATGACAAGAAGACACTTGGCAAGAGGCACTCTTGGCCTTCAAGTGAGCCAATCTATCAGCAAGACATGACTAATTATAGAAATGATTTCCACGGTCTCCAAGGTCACACGCAGGTACCTTGATCCATGGCATGCCAAATGCAAGCACTCCACAGGCCCAGTATATTAATTTCAATTCCTCTCAAATATTCTTAGATTATCCCAGCCTTATCTGGAGCTGAGCTCCAAGGCTGAGATGAAAACCGAGCAGCTACACAGTACTGCAACGTCAAGGCACCAAAGTAACGAGGGTCCCAGGAGATAGTTAATCCCTTGTTCTCCTGCAGAAGAGATGGTGATTCATGAAGCTGTGAGATGATCTCCACCAACATGTGTTACAGCTATGGCTGCATCCAGGTGCACGGCATTTACACACAAGCATCATTGGCTTAACCAACCCTGCGAGTCGCAGACAGAGGAATCTCCCCGAGTTCGTAGCACAGTTGTAGAGACATGACAGGATCGCTGGCACGGACCCTCGTCACAGCCCAGTCCCTCAAAAGCGTTCAAAGGAATTTTGAACGCATGAGAAACGTACTGAAATTTGAAGTTGGAGAAATGTATTCAAAGCCACAAATCACATCCTGCCATCTAAATAGCTGAGACATCCAATTATTAATTAACAGCTCTTTTTTATACCCAGAGGGTGCAACCTTGCTGCTTCTGTGCCTCTGTGAGTCTTCAAGAAAATCAAACTAGTTGTATAGATTAATTGAGACGGTCTGAAGTGCTGCAAGCCGGTGGGACGACTGTGTGCTATGGCAAGCAATGCTGCCCCGGGGAAAAAAGAGCTGGGCTACCTTTGAACTGTGCCAGAAATTGCGACTCGTGGCAGAAGTCATAGCCAGACGAAACAAGCTCAAGGCAGCTCAACACTCGGTTCCCAGCCCCAGCAGCTCTACAGTCTCCCTGCCCCTGAAAAGATGCACTCCCTCCCCGCTTACGCCAAAAAGGACTTGGGTGGAGTTGGCGATGTGGGCACGGAAGGTGCCGAGCAAGGCAGAGGAGTTGTGGTGGCCGAAGTGGTGGCTTGTGCAGCTCCAGCTGAGAGCAATGTGCTGGGTAGTCCCGGGTGTGCTGAAAACCAGACGCCCATGCCTCCACCTGGGTTTGCAGGCAGGGATATTTTTAACCTCTATCCCCGTGTCATAGTTCCTGATCACTGAAACGGAGTTAATACATGCCCTGGTGAATGGTATTTTTAACAAGCACATTAATATTTGTGAAGCATTTAGGCGCTGTAGCAATGAACAGCCAAGGAGAGCCCAAGAGGAAATTAACAACTCTCTTCCAAATAAGGTTTGAATAGTGTGCACAAATAATTCAAGGGGCTGCACAGAGAATAACGAGCAAAACAGGACTACGGAACGTCTGCTCATTCCTTGAACACCAATCTTCTGTGCACTGAAGATGTGGCAAAGCTGGTGGAAAAACAGAACGCGGGCACGTGCGCATTGCACAGAAAGGCGATTCTCTACATTTGGACAGGCAACCTAATTCTCTAACTTTTTCCTTTGCAGGAAGGGGACTTAAAAATAGTAAGATAAGCAGGTGAAAAGAAAGAAATTATATCAGACACATGATTCCATCACACCGACAAATGTCGGTGCCCATTCAAACCGCAAACATGGCTTCCAGCACTGCGGTTCCCAGTAATACAGAAATAAGTTTCGGGTCCAACTATGTGGTACAACTGAATATTATTTAACCCTTGAACTAGCAGAAATGAGGAAGAAAATAGACTTGATTCTGAAAAGATATGTACCAGGTCCTCCACTGTTAACAGAGGTTAGCTGCAGTCCAAAGATTTTTGGCAGAGTAATTCCACGCACAGAGGAAATAGTTCAACGTATGTTAAGATTTTTCTTTGCCTTTCTAACTGGGTACAGCATCTATTTGTACAAGATGTTTGGTGTCCTGAAGTGCCAACTTGTTGTATTGGTTGATGAAACAATATAATTCTATTGATCTATGCATCCTTAATTTGAGTAATTCTACGGGAAAAAAATGTTGGATTTGCCCAAATATTTTACTACCCAGCACTTAACATATGCTGCAGGAGGAAATCCAAGCTAGATATTAGGGGGGGAGATAGACCTGAAGGAACAGGCGCTCATGGCCTGCTCTGATTCATTAAAGTCAGTGGAAGTGCTGGGATTGATTTCAACAGGAGCAGACATGATGGCTTTATGCAAAAGGGACTCGTAGGCATGTCCTCTATTTTTAGTCCTGACACAGTCTCATTGCAGTCCTGACTTAAGTCACTTAATCTGTAGAGTGGCGATATTAATCTTGTGCTTTATAAGCTCACCTGGCTCCCGCACAAATTGCTGTAAATGATTTTACAAGACTCAACATGTTTCTGGCTTTCAGTGATCACACTCAAATCCACAGGCCAGGGAAAAAAAAAAAAAAAAACCACCACATTGCGGAAGCTCAAACTCCAACCGGCACAAGGAAAAAATCATATTGCAGGGAGAAAAGCCAACTGTCAAGAGGTACGCTTGATTTTCCCTCTCTGGGACCTCTCTGTCTCCAAACTTTGCCACCTCCCTCACTCAGCACATCCTTTCCCATGCGGTTCCTGCTGGCCTGGGTCAGGCACAGCGCTCGCCAAGTCTGATCTCTTACGCAGTATGTTTTTTGCAGAGCAAGGCAATAGCAGAGCCCCGGACGCACGGTGTGAGGAAAAAGTGCTCTGTGCGTGTGCGTGACAGCCTGAAAGGTCCAGCCTTAGACTGGCTTCACTGCCCAGGAAGTTAGCATTGATACCAAGGAGAGGAACACGTAATGCTGAAGTCCTCATTCAACATGTAAAGCCACAGCACATCCCCATTATTATTTTTTTTCCTGGTTTGGTTTGGTTTGTTTTCGTTTTTTTTTTAATACCACTTTATTTTACTGCATTTATTCACTGTTCCTCTTGCATGCAAGGTCCCGGCCTCACTCTAACTCAAATGTGACTCAACCCACCACAAGTCAAAGGACGTCTGCAAAAGTCAGTGATGAAAAATGATCCCACCCTTTGGTCCTTAGCATGAGAAGCAGTGGAGTTGTACTGGCATGACACTTAGCCTGTATTTTGCTTTATAGACATAACATGAAATTACTCTCCCCGAGGTGCTCCAAAATCTCCTGTGCTCCTGTACTCTCCTACTTTCCAGTGCTGAGTTACTGAAATACAATGTTTTTTAGGAACACAAACCAGTTTGCTGGTTGCTACCCGCTGCACAACACGCGACTCTTGGCTTTTACTGGCAGGTTCGTAGCCGCAGGACTCGCCATCCTGCACGCTGTCAGACACACTTCTCTGCTGAAGCCGATGAGGCTCATCCAATTTCCACCAAAAGAGATGGTTCCTAAACTGTATTTATGTGTTGTTCTGTTTATGAACAGTTTGAATTTAAATATTTTGCCAGCTAGGCAGTAGATATATAAAACCTATTATTTTGTGCACAGTAAAATTACAAAGACCTTATTTTAAACTTATAATGATGCCGGTTGTGCTAAAGAGAAGTAGATTATTAAATGAAGGCAACAATAAATCTGTCAGAATGAACTGTAGAAACCATGGCCATAGGGTGGTAAAATGGCTGTACACTGACTGTTGTTTTACTATAACAGCCACCATTAAACTGCGGTTTTATCACCACCATTATTGATTTATTTTGCTGAACTTCCAGAACACAGCCCCGTTAAAATCTTAATTCAAAGTGCATTTCTTTTTTGCTAGCGCTGAAGGAAGAATATTAGGACTTTCCACTTGGATCAGAGGCAACTGACATCTATGGCTGCATCCAGATGCACGTCGATCATGCTGGACTGAGGAGAGCCCACTAAAATAATATTGGAACTTTTGACTGGAGGCGAAGCACCGGGCAGGAATTACCCCCTTAGTCAACGCAGAAAATGAGAGGAACATGTGCGGGCTGAGCAGGACTCGGTTTGCATGGGTGGCTTTGGCAATAAGCAGGGACTGGGCTATGACTCCAAAGGAGCTCAGTCACCGTAGATCACCTGGCTGAGGAGCCCGGCCTGGACACCTCCTGGCCAGGCTGACCTGAAACCTGAAAACACCAGCCAGAATGACACCTACCCAGGACACCTGGACTTGTCCAAAAGGTGCAATGAGAAATACCTGGTCACCCTTCCAGCAAAGCCAGCACCACCTTCTAAGACACTCGACACCCTGCGGAGGGGATTCTCAGAGGTTTTAGAGATTTAACCAGTCATGCTGGAAATGGATGTTGAGTTCGCAAGGTCAACACGTGCTCAACTTCTGCAGAAACCCAGAGCTTCAGAAAAAAAAAGGTTACTTTTGTCTCTGGATGTCTAAGTTTTGCATAGCTGTGGACCAAGCAATTAAATCAAAGCAGAGAAAACGGAAAATTACACGAATCTGTCATAAGCCCTATTTTTATATAAACCTTGTGGGGGATGGGGGGAGTCTTGCTCTATTCATCCATGAGCATCTTTACAAAAAGCTGGCGCATTTAAACAACCCTAAGTTTTCCATCAGTAATGGCAAGGCCAACAGTGTGCCTGCACAAACAGCAAAATTAATGAGAAAAAACCCAGCACCAGGGTCATCTGGTGATAGATCTCTGCTACTGCTGTAAAAGCAAAAAAGGTATCTAGCGAGGTAGGACAGAAGACTGCTTTGCCTTTGCTACTCTTTCCGTTGCAGTGCCCTTTATATATGCAGCCTGAGTGGAATGCATCATAAAAGGTGACATTTTATAAGAGCAGTTTGTAAATTTTACAGAAGCTTACTGCCTGTAAATCACGCAGCTTATTCCCTCGCTGACTTTATTACTGCAAACCCAACCATGGATAAACTCCGTGCCAGTTTACTTGAAATTTATCTTTTTTATTCAGACCAAACTGAGGTCTTTTAATATTCCTTTTTTTTCTAATGATAAAGCCATCCCGATAATCTTATTTCCTTTACAGACATTTTGAAGGACTCTAATGTATCTTGAAAAAGCAATTCCTTTTTCTTGGTAGTTCCTATCTTAACACATACTTCTGCTGTAAAAAGATGTGCTTTTCCCCTTTATTTCAATTATGTGTATTTATTTTTATTTCAAATCCTCCCCAGGCACCTAACCCTTTTTAGATCTAAACCATCTCGCTTTGACTTACCTCACTGTGCTTTGACTTGCTTCACAGCCAGACATCACAGACTGGTTTTTACAGGATCTGTGCACAAACCTGTTCTTTATTTGGTAACATCCACATTTATCTCATAGCAGAGCTACGCAATTTATTCTCCCATCTGTGCAGAGGATGTTTTGATGGTTAGTCTTCACAGGCATTAATGGAAATCGATGGCACAAATTTCTCGTGCATCAGCGAGAGTTCTGTGAATGAGGTGGTTAGTGAATTAACTTATTTTACCAAAAAGCTTCATGGAGCAGAGTGCCCCAGCTAACGAGTTTCCCTCTGTTTTCAGCAGTTCTTATGCTTTGCTTACGGCCCTGCTCATACTTCACTTTCAACCCTAATAGAAAGCAAGCCTAGATTCTGCTCAAAACCCTGTTTCAAAGGTAGAGAAGATCAAACAGTTTGGAAACCGACATGGAAAGCTATTTCTTCAGGATGGTTCTTAATGCAATTGTTGGAAAGTTCAGCCTTGTTTTCCTTGGCAAACTAAGCAGGATGTGTAGTCAGGTTAGACTTAGTTCGAAGCACTCGCATCTGGAGCTCAGGAAGGTGTTAGCTGTGCAAAGGTGTTGATTACAGTGGAAATCTGCCAAGACAGAGCAGGACACGACATGGCCTTTCTTCAAACTTAGCTGCTGGTGCACGCCTGTTTGGCACTCACATCGT
This sequence comes from Fratercula arctica, assembly GCA_947846985.1. Taxonomy (NCBI): domain Eukaryota; kingdom Metazoa; phylum Chordata; class Aves; order Charadriiformes; family Alcidae; genus Fratercula; species Fratercula arctica. Next base: position 2,196,450 of record CANTUZ010000003.1, read on the forward strand.
TTTTAACATGTATGAAGTTTCACCAATATACCCTGATTTACACCGATGGCTTGGCACCAGAAGCTGCCTAGTGTCTGAAGTCCCTCAAGACTCTGAAGAGCAGCCCGGGCCCCTCTTTGGGGCTCATTAAATACTCTACACCTTATCTACAGAACATCTACAGCGTTGGGGAAGATGTTCTACCGCATGGGTGACACGATCTCCCCTTGTGGCTGTTCTAGTTCTGTAGTGCCTGATTGTCTTCTCACTTATCTCCCAAGAACGGGGGGATAACTTGGCTGAAATAAACATTGAGTCACGTTTGCTCCAAGAGAACAAGCAGCTTCAGCATGTTGTGCTTTGTAGCTCCAAGGCTCAGTAGAAGCTGGGCTGTGAGAAAGCCTGGACAAGAATAATTATTTGCTTAGGTGCTTGAGAGGTCTGCTGCAACTTTGGAGGATAATGTATTAAAGATACCTTAATGTGAGATTTAGGTATTTTTAAAGGACCATTTTGTCCTGCAGATGGAGAGAAACACTTTCGAGAATATTCCAAAACCCTAGGATTTGACTGGATATTAGGAAAAATTTTTACACTGAAAGGGTTATCAAGCATTGGAACAGGCTGCCCAGGCAAGCGGTGGAGTCACCATGCCTGGAGGTATTTAAAAGATGGGTAGACATAGAGCTTAGAGATATAGTTTAGTGATGGTTTATTGTCAGAGTTGCATTGATGGTTGGACTCGATGATCTGAAACATCCCTTTCAACTTAGGCAATTCTATGATTCATATGCTGATAGGTTGGGACATGCAGATGGTTTGTCAGGTTAGTGTGGGAGCGGCCTTCCACACAATCATCACATCCATTGACCTCAACATCTTGCGAAGATGTCTAGCAAACACAACGGGCTCCATTTATTTGGTCCTCCTCCACAGGGATGAAGAGCCTCTCCGAACACACCAGAGAGGACTCTCTAGACATACCCACGGGTGTCCCTGCTGCAGCCTTAAGCTGTCACAGCAATCACGAAGGTGTTCAGCTAATATTTACTGCTGATGCTGAAATGGGAATTTCATTTCCCAGAAGACTTCCTCAAAGTATCCACAAGCAAAATCCATTTACTTCATCTTTGGTCCTCAGCGATGCATCAACATATAAAGGCACTTAATTGCTGCATTTTAAATGCTCTGCTCGGAGATTAAATATCGCATAGGAAAATAGATTCAATAAAACAGAGCACAAATCATTACAATTTCAAAACATAAATCTCTTTGTTACTTTGCATTACTGCTCTTCTTGCTGCTTCTGCTACTGCTAAGTGTCGGCATGTTTTATTGGAGCCCTTTTTTGTCTGTTTTTCCTTTAAAGTATGAACTTAGAAAAGAGGTTGGAAAACGCAGGTGGAGGGTTGAGGGCATTTTTTCAGCTGGCCACAGTGAGATGAGAAAATATTTTTGCTTTATAAAATCAGATTTTTACAGGGTCCCAGTTCCATATGGGAAATAAGTAGGGGTTGGATCATTTGGAAAGGAGTTCCTAAAGATATTCCAAAAGAATGAACTTTTGAGATTATCCATTCCGTGTGCCCAGACCATCTTTTTTTATGTGAAATTTAATCAGCATTGTGTAATGACATTACATTTTATATTGCAAATTACATATTGTAATTACCTAATTACACATTGTAAATATATGATTACATGAATTTGCACCAAAATTCATAATTACACTTAATTACACTAATTGCATCAACCTAAACTAATCAGCTACAAAATACAAGGAAAAGTCACGCAAACAGAACCTACAGAAATGAACGTTTTGAGGGCGAGCCCGCATTCCCAGAGTGTCCGGAGACACAGCACTGCCTTCTACCTGGAAAACAATTCGTAAGTAGAGCTGCGTGGGAAACAATTCCCCTGACCTAAAGGTGCTTTTACGCTCTCGTAAGTCTGCTTCTGCTCTGCAGCAGGGCAAACATACCTCCCTACCTAACGAAGTGTTTGGAAGGTTTGAATTTGTGGGTTTTGTTTTTTTTTTTTCCATTTTGAATAAAAATACGTGAGGCTTCTCATTCACCCTAGCGTAATAGTTAGTTGTACACCTCTGCAGGACAGGAAAGAGAGACAGAGGGAAACAAACCCCTGCAGGTCAAACGCTCCCCTGAGATACTAGGAGACCAAAGCTTTGGTCTGAACTACAGCAGAGCAGCCACTTGAAGCAGAGCTGATTATACCAGTGACTGAGTCTGCAATGCTGACCGCGTCTCCCTCCAAGTGTCATCCTTGCTGAAGGTCCTACATCTGCTCCCAGGGAAGGATTTGGCTTCAGCGACTTGCCAGTCTCCACCAGAAGAGCAGACACACCGGACGCCAGCTTCAATGGGAGCAGCTGGTGCTTCACCTTTCTTAAAACCCAGCCCTAAATCTCCCACTTCAGCAACAGGGCAGGATTTACCTCTGCTCTGCTGGGGGCAATGGTCTGAGGAGCTGATTTAGCTCTGGAGCAGGTCATGGGCTCAGGGCTTTTGGTGCAGCACCCTCAACTTTCGGGGTCTGTCCTGCAGCCCTAGTCCTCAAGTGCTCTTTCTTGCAAACAAGTACCAGCACTTTCTAGCTCCATTAGAGTGGATATTGCCATGCATGATTATAATTTACTTTCTTTACTAATTAGTGGCCTATTTTTCTGTCGGATGCTTATCATGACTCCAGGGAAGGTTTCAATCATGGAAACACATAGTGCTTTTGATGCACTTTCAGTAATTAAATCTCATCTTACATATTTATATACGTTTCCTTCCTTTGGGGAGCAATTCTGAGGAAACTGATGAAAGTCTTGCCGATCAGAGAGAAAGACAGGCAATTCTGAAGTATCCCCTTCTTTCTTTTCCTTTTATCACTGTGGTATCTGTAATTAAAACTGTTGTACTGTAAATACGGCTTTACACATCTCGAATGAAAAGAAGCTGTTGCCAATAAAGCACACAGTGTGCACAGACAGTGTCATCACGAGGGAAACGAACAGAGAGATGCAGCGTATTTCCCCATGGATGCACTCCTGTAAGTTCCATTAATACTCATAACTTAATGATGGGGTGGGTGAGAGCAGGCTATTCCAAGGCATTTAGAAGTGACACGACTCAACGGAGGTGTAGTAGATGTGCCTTAAAATGTTGCATCCCTTCTCCAGCGCTCTGTTTCCCAGGAAAATAATCTCCCTGGCAGTTTTTCTTATTTGCCTAATAGATTTAAAAAAAGAAAAGAGCCTTTTCTCTGCGAGCAGCCCCTTGTCGCAAATGTCCTTTTTGAAGCGTCCCGTTCTTCTGAATGAGGACAGTGTTTCCTGATGGATGTGTTGCGACCCTGGGAACGTCCCAGATGGCAAGTGGGGAACTGGAAGGTGTTGGAAAACAGCCTCTCAGTTTAAAGCAAAGAAAATATCATGTTCCCTTACCCGTTATGTACTTCTATCTTTAAAGGCCTTTATCAGCCTCTTAAAACTCGGTGAGTTGTACGGCGTTATCCTTATCCTTAGTGATATAATTGTACTTTCACATTTAATGAAAACATGAGGGAGCGGCATGATGTCTGCTCTTCAACCAGAAGGTCCTACCTTGAAAAGACTCAACTGATACAAAGTCATTACAATAAACATTGCTTATGCTCAAAACCAGCAACGTTTGTTTATCTACTGCCTTTCTAAAACAGCATCAATCACACGAAATGTTTTCAATATAGCTAAAATTTATGTTAGTGTTTCTATTCAAGCACATCAAAGCCAGGCAGTCCTACAGTTAAAATGTACCCACGTAATCTCAGCTCTTGCTGTGTGAAACATAGTCTTTAAGCACCCGGTTACGCATTGTATTTTCCACCGGATTAAGCTCCTGGTTGCACCTTGGGTCTAGATCTGCAAAAAGACTTGGTCTCACAGCAAAACCATGTCGTCTTCAAAATGCCCTCCCTGATTCCACCTCGCTTAGGAGATGTTTCAGGTTCACAGGACTTAATTATTCCAAGTCCGTCAGTAAACATCCTTAAGGACTCGAGGCACCTTCCGAGGGATGTGTGTCCTGCTAACGCTGAGCGTCTTTGCATCTTGTTCGTTCCCAGATCCCTCTGGGATGAGCAAACTCAACGTTCTCCTGTCTGCTTTCCCTGAAGATAGCTAGAGCACATTTATGGGGTCAATCTCTTCATGAAAGAAAAGCAGAGGAGGAGAATGCTATTTCCCCATGCATGCAAGACTTCAGGGCTCAGAGGTCTCACCCAAGGTACACAAGGTCCACACGCAGCTCTCCTCTCTGCCCAAAAACATTCGACCCTCTCTCCCCCCACATACAAATGTTCAAAGATGACGATGAAAGGGAAACCAGCTGCAGCTGGGTTTGCCCACTCTGTTTCACTGGAGCTCTTCCACTTTACATAGCCTAATCCAACCTGTATCGAAGCAGACACAAAGCAACACCAAGTTTCAGCCCGTTTTGCAGTGACACCTCCAAACGGGAGCAGCAGCAACGCTGCAACCTGCAACCCCTTCCCCTTGCTCTAGCTCTCGTCGTTTCCAGCCAGCTGAATTTTCTCACCACTTGAAGGGGACGAAAGGATGTTATTTCACTTTGCAAAGGTGGGCAAGGAGTCACAGAAGTGAAATTATCCCAAGCATCAAATTCAGGTGCCCGCTTTCCTCCTCTGAGTGTTGCCCTGTTAAGTCTAACCTTGGTTAATTATTTTAGGTCTCTCGAACAAGCCCAAGATAGAATTATCTACGAGTTACCAGAGAAAAAGAAGGAAACATTTCTAAAGGTGATTTACCTTTACCCACTTACCCTGGGAATCTCGTAGCCTGTTCCGCACACAACGCACCAGAGTGGACTTTCAAACGTTGCTGGCAGTGGCTTTGCGCAGAAGTGAAAACGTGATCTTGGCCTTCCCTTCACCTGACACTTCGCACAGTGTAAGCTTAAAGACCTCCTGAGTTCTGCCCCATAAATTAAACCATTTTGTGAAGTCAGGAGTGAAGCCGATGACTATATTGATGAAGAAATGGCTTCTGCAGTATTCTGCGCTTGCAGCATCACATTTAAAGCTGGGTAAATACAAATCGATTTTCATTTTAATGTCTGTTCCTGAAAGAAACTTATTTATATGCTCAGTCAAATGAAACCTCTTATTGTGATTTTAAGCTGGCATAAACACTTTCAACACAAAATTAAAGGGTTTTTTTCTAAACAAATAGCTATTTTATGTTCAGAATTGCATACGCTTCCACTGTTTTCTCAGGCTGCTTTGAAAAAAATAAAGAAAATGTCAAACTATTTCTAAAAAAAAAAAAAAAAAAAAATCCAAACAGAAATGTCTCTAACCACACTGCTAATCGTGGTGAGCCTTCGGACAGGATTATAGTGGCTGTCACCCTCAGGTCTGGGAGTGATGGTCTCGGACGCCTTTGCCCATTTGCTTTGTGCTTTGGCCAGTCCACGCGCTTTATTCTTCCTGACAAAACCACTGTCAGAAAACTAAGCGCTCAGAAAAATCTCAGCAGCCATTTCTGTGTACAATGCTACACCGGGCTGATAACATTGTCGTGAGATATTTGATGTTATCATCAGAGATACAGAGAAAACAACTCCAGGGATGCATGTAAAACGGCAGGATATCAGCTAATTCTACTTCTGGCTGTTCTGCGTTGTTCTCTGAAAACATCAGCCCCGTTGTCATCAGGAATCAAAAGGCAGGTACAATATTTGGAAAGAAAATGAGAAGGAAAAAAACCTAGCATTATGCCAAGTCGTGTTGCTTCATACCGTGCCTATATCTTGGATATCACAGAGTTTTGCTATCCTCTTTTCTCCCCAAAGGAGAAAGCATCGGGAACACAAGTGCTCATGGCTGTGCCCAAGTAGGGAATGACTCCACAAAGGAGATGTGAAATAGGTCGGACTTCTGGCTGGGAAAAGGACGACAGAGGGAGCACGTATGGCAAGTTAAGCTTGGAAATGATGTTTGGCGATAAGAAAGCCAATACGGAAAGTTTAACAACTATTGCTCGTAATTCAGGAACTAGAGAGTGCCTAATAAAATTATTAGGGAGGGGGGTTAAAAATACAGAGAAGGAAGTACTATCTTCACACAATGTATAATTAAAGCGCAGACCTCATTGCCACAGGATGTTGGAAAAGCTGAAGGAATAAATGGATCTGACCAGACAAATCCATGGCAGAAAGTTTATCTGAGAGTATTAAAATCTGAGGATTGAGAGGCTTGCTGATTGCTGAAATTTGGGTAGGCAGAGATCTATAATTTTTTTTTTCCTCAAAACGTTCGGTTCAGACTGAACTGCTCTGAATACATCCAGAAGAGGATACACGGGGTGAGAGGCAGTCGTAGAGACAGGGCGCACCCAGCACAGCGAGGGTCACGTTAAGGGAGATGCTACATCTCCACTAATGTCAAGGGCGTATCGTAGCGGTGCTGAGCTATGGAGTGGTTAAAGACGGTCTGAGAGCCCTCCGGCTCCGGGAGAAGGCAGCCTGCTTTCACACGCTCACGTCCCCAGCCCGCCGTACGTGTCCCCGGAGCCAGCCTTTCCAACCTCGGGAAGCTTTTATTCCTACAGCGAAGCTCGCTCTCATTTTCTGTGTCACAACAAAGGCAGACAGCTTAATTCGCATCCAGGTGCAATAAACAATCTGCCTTTTCGGAGAGCCAGGAGAGGAAGCACCTTAATTCTTCCTGGCGAGCGCTGAAAACCCTGGCACCGAGGACGAAAGCCGCGGGAACCCAAAAGCACTCTCAGAACTTCATCTGCTTAAACAGAGACATCCATGCACGCCGCTCTCCATAACAAGCAGCAAAAAAATGATTAGCCTACCAGTTAATGGGAGCACACATTGCTCACTTCCCTGGCTCAGCCACAAAGGAGGCAACAGCAATTGCTGTGTTTGAATGGTTTCCTTACAATCACAGCTGGGCAATTAAACTCCTGCCTTCATTTGATGGCTAAGTTGGGAAACTGGGGAAGGAGGCAAAAGCACCGTTTTGGGGAAGGGGGAAGCTCTTACTGGGGTGTATTTGAGCTAAGCCAATGTTTCCTTTATTGTTTTTAAATTGCATCAAGCCACATTTCTAAACGAAATGCTTAAATACGTGTTCAAGAATATTTTTCTGATTTTTTAAACAAATGTCCCCCCCACCATTTCCTTTGCCCAGCTTATTTTTCAAATTCCCCACATACTCACGAATAGCTTCAGTCACCCTAAAAGCGTGGGTTTGAATGAATAAATTATTTTTCCAAATTTTTTTTTCACTTTAGTTTTCTCTGAACTTCTTCACGCTTGTTATTTCCGCATAGCTGGGTTGGGAACAGCATGTCCATGCTCTTAGTCTTTAAAAAAAGAAAGAAAGAAAGAATTGAAAGTTAGTATATTCTTTTTAACCTCCTGAAAAAGCGCGCCTTTGCACAGCGGCTTTGATCCAAAGCTGAGCGAAACAATGGGAATCCTTCCCTGGACTTCAATGGGCTGGGGACTTGGCCCTTATGCTTTTGCTGAAGAATAAGCAAAAAAGCTATTATTTTGGCCGTGTGAGATAATTGTTTCTTTCTTCTGTCGCGGTGCCCCAGCACACCAAGCCGACAAAGCCGAGCACACGCATCTTGCTCGGTGCAGCCTGAGACGCGTTTCAGAGAGGCCTTTGCCAGGGCTTTCTCCAATCAAAGCGACGCACACAAGACAAATGTCATTACTCTATTCAGCAATACCAAGCTCCGCGCTGTTAATACATATTCTGGGAAAAAATAAATAAATAAATAAATAAATAGAAATGCGGGGGCTTGCAAGTCGGTGTCGGTTTGAATATACAATGCAGCGCAGACACACAATAGAAGTGGAAACGCTTTTTGGGGCTGGTGGGGAGCGAGCGGAGGGAGGGAGCACAGTAGGTTCATCGTGGCACAGGACCAGGAGGGGGATGCCGCAGAAGCCAAACTCTAGCAACGCATGGGAACGCAATAAAAATTCGCATTGGGGCAGACAGCAGGTGCTGATACAGCTACTGGCACTCACAAGCCAGACATGGACTCCATTCTACAACTTCAATTTGTCTCATTTTAGGGAAAAAAAAAAAAAAAAAAAAAATTTTTTTTTGCTACAAACCCCTCATTATGAATATAAAGGTTTTGCGTGAGGCAGCGTACTGCCACGTGACTGTTACTGCTGCTCGCTGCTCACATCAGGGTCTTTTTGAGGGGGCAGATCTCTAGATCACACAAATCTGGAGTAAAACGTCAGTGAATCCTATCCCTCTGTAAGTCTACCACTAGACTGGGGCATAATATTATTTGCCAACTGAAAGGTTCTAAATCAGTATAAACGTTAACTTTCGAAAAATAAATTTAAAGGAAACTTGGTAACGGGCTGGTGAAAAGTAAATATGAAAGGTCTGATCCGGCTCCAGTGATCATTTCACTTCTCCCCAGGAAATTACCAGGAATTGTTACTGCATATCGGAGGAAAGATAGGGAAACTGAGCATCCAGGACGTGGTCTTTAATAAAGGGATCAAACAGAAATGAAACCGTGTCTAGGCTTTTCAGTTCAGGTTTTTGTGAGTTCTTTCGTTCAGAAATTCTCCACAGGTAGGCGTCTCAGCATTCGTCAAAGTACATCAGGTTGGCTAGGAAACATTGACGATAGCAGCCCTCAAAGCAACCTGAGCACCTCTAAGTGCTTTGGTACGTTAGAGGCCTTTCCTTGTAAGTTTTTATAAGAGAGTAGAGATAAAAGTCTCCATGTACGTACACAAAAAGTATATTTAAGCAGTTTTTCTTCAGTAATAAACATGTCCATATGCTTTTTATGATAAGACCTTAAATATTTTGCTATTTTCCATCAGGCTTAGTGACCTAGAGGATTTGTTGAAGTCACAAGCACCACCTTTCCTGAAGATTTACAGATCTCTTGGCATAAAGGCTATTTTACAGTTTCAGAGGGTCCTGTTCCCCTTCTCATTTCCTCCTTCAGACGGATCCTGCCTTGAGGTAAAATAACCACAACAGCTCGAGGCGTTGTGTATTAGGAAGAAATTTCTAACCTGCACGCAGACAGATTTCTTGCATCATCTTCTGAAACATCAGTGCCTGATCGGCATCTGAGACATTATTTTGGACTACAACCAAGCGATGACATCGCGCTTTGTCATTCACTAAGCTCGAGATAAGGATAGCCGGGAAAATCCAGAAAAGTCCTCTCCCTCTTTGTTTGAAACAACACCACCCAGAACAGTACTACTTTTCACCCAGCGTGGCCCGTTTCCTCCTGCAGCAAGGTCTGGAGCCCCTTGCTAGGACAGCAGATGTGCAGGAGGTGGGGCAATTTGCAAAGAGTGAAGGCTAAGATTGCAGAAGGAAACACAAGAGAGGGGCAGTCAAGAGTCCACAGGGCAGGTGAACTGATACCCACACTTCTGCACTGATCCTCAAAGGCAGAAAAACACACTAGCACAAAGAAAGAAAATTAAGAAGAGCCTCTGTTAGGGCTCCTACAGATGGTATTAATGCTTGATATTTCTGTAGTACCATCTATTCAAGCTTCAATACCGCGCAAGTCTCAAACTCCTATCGGAGTTCTTTGAAGGGGACAACAAGCACACGGACACGGGTGACTCCTTGATATAATCTGCTTTCCTAATGACTTTTAACAAAGTCCATCTCCACAGGCTTTTAAGGAAACTAAGCTACAATTGCATAAGAATGAAGCCCCTCCTTTGAATTAATAATTGATTACAGGACAGGAAACAGAGGCAGCGGTAAAGCTGCCAAGCTCATGCATGGGCGAGAAGTCACCAGGAGAGCTCTCCGTGGAGCTGGGGTCTGTGCTGTGACACACATTCACAAATGCTCTGGGAAAGAGGTAGAGGAAGGAGAGATGGGGTGGGGGTAGAGAGCAAAAAAAGGCCATGAATTCGCAAAGTTTTCTGAAGACACTCAGTGATAAGTTATGAAAGAACTAAAGTATTCAGGGTAGAAAGAATGAATCGCCTATGAAGAGCCTTTTCTCCAGAAGACCTCACCAGATTGAGTGACTAAGCAATAAAGTGACAGGTGAAATAAAGTGTAGATCCACGTGGAGCAAAATATATGGCTAAAAAAAAAAAATAGTAGCTTCGCTTATAAAATTATGGTCTCTGAGCTGAGCTTACCCCCCATCACTATGAGGAGTAAGATCTTGGTTTCTTGGTAGATATCTGATTAACATATAGCTCGATGCTCATTAGAGGTATGAAAATAATTCAGAGTATACAAATCATTAGGAAAGAATAGAATCAAAAACGTCATGCCATTTTAGAAATGTTTGGTCCCCCTATATCTTGAACACCACGTGCATGTCTAGGCCACCTGTTAGAAAGGGTCCATGGCAAACCCTCAGAGAAGGGCAGCAAGGCTGGCCACAGCCACAGAATGGCTCCCCAGCACAGACCAAGGGCATTACAGTAGCACCGTTAGTGGGGAAGAGAGGAGGCTGAGAAGGGATATGGCAGGAATTCATGAAAACATAAATGGCACAGGAGGTGGTAGAGGGAGAACGAGGGCCAAATGGACATGAGCTTGACACAGTACGACCTTCTTACGCGCTTCATCTTGAAGGGGCAAACGAGGGATTACCAGCTCTTGTTTATCCTAAGAAAGGAGATGAAGTGAAAGAGGACAGCAAAAAAAAAGGAAGACTTCTGGCAAAGTTACTGAAAATGAATACCGTGTTAACACCGAGATGTTTCTATAACGTATTCTACCCACGTCTCAATCCGCTCAGCCTGAGGTACCTCCATAACAGGTATTGTAGTCGCCACTTTACAGAAGGAAAGACTGATACACAGAGCTTTAGTAAGTGGCCCAAGGTTACACGGGAAGTCTGAGGCAGAAACAGGTCTGTGCTCAGATCTTCAACTTCTATCTACAAAACCCAAGATGAAATGCTGAGACAAGGGAAATGTTCCCGGAGTGGTACAAATTAGGGGATGGCACATATAGCATGCCTCATTGTAAAGCCTGCAAATGAATGTTAAACATGGATTTTGAATTCAATTATTCTGCCCTAGTCACAGGATACATTTGAAAAAGCTAACTGGCCCATGTCAGCTTTCATCACTGAGGACCTCTGTACCCAGCTCACAAATCCAGGGATCCACTTAGGTGCTTAAAACTAACCTGGGAGGGAGGGAGGGAGGGATGACAGACTTAAAAATTCCACTCTTGGTCTCTCACAGGGCTCACCTAGGCTGCATTAAACCGAGCACTTCCACATTTTGAGGAATGCGGGACAGAAAGAGTAAAGCAGGGAAAGACTGCAGATTGCCGCACAAATCCTGCGCTGTCACACACAGGAGGGACTGCATTGAAATTGATGGGATTGTACTGGTGAAGCCACAGGGGGAAAAAAACACCCTGACATCCCTACAAAATACTCCTTTTCCTCCGAACACCAACATATCCACGTAGCTTAGGGATGAGGAATAAACACAAAAACAAGATACTGCAATCAGTTTTTTTACTGTTAAACCAGAAGCGCTTAATCTATCTACCCCTGTTACTCAATGTCTTCTCGTGTAGCAGTTTCAAAGTGGGAAGTGGGTGTTCAATTTGGAAAAAAAAAAAAAAAAAAAATGCAGGTATCATCATTGCTCATTTCAATTAGGCTGAAAGATCAGCTGTAATGTCTGCAAGAAGGCTGCTGTGGAATATCCTGATCCTTAACTCCACCCAGCAAAAGCCCTGCAGAGATTGCTCTGAAGTGCTTCCTATGGAGACCGCGAGGTTTTGCAGAGGATAAACACAGTTTGGCAAATAGATTTGAAATGACTGATTTACTCAGATTTCCATGTTTACTGGTTTGCCACTGCTATAATTTGTACTTGTTGTCATATCTCATCTGGCCACATTCTGCACATTTTCTAAGTGTGGGTCTGGGAGGATTCATCTTTTGTAACTTTAGCACCACCACATGGTTTGCCGCGTTTAAAACTCCTGTTAAGAAATAGTGATTATTTTTTTCCTTTCTCTCTTCTTTGTCCCCCCCCCCCCCCCCCCCCTTCTTTTTTTCTTTTCAGTCTTTTTCACAGACATTAAATAAATACTTGAAACCATTTCCTACTTGGAGCAGGTGCAAGACGAAATACTTCGTTCCTGAGTAATCAAAATCTGAATTCTCTCTTAGGGCTGCAGGGTTCCCATTATTTCCTTCAAAGCCCCTAAAAGCAAATGCCATTCTGTGCTTAAACGTACCGGCCAAAAACATTTGTAATCCGACAGCAAGAACAGTCGGTTCCCTGCTGCTTCGCATATTTCTCGCAGAGCATTTTCAAAAAAACCAAACAGGCTAATATTGGAATAAATAACAGTTCTATTCTTCTAAAGTAAAGGAGAAAGAAGCTGCCCACACTGATGGCAGCAGTGGATGCCAAAGGGAAGAGATACAGAGTTCACGTCTCTAAACACACGGAAGAATTACCTTCCCTCCCCATCCTCCTTGCCAGGTACGTGTGATGAGACACGGAGTTTTTCCTAACATGAACAAATATGATGAATGTTTTTTTCCAACATACACGTTGATGAGGCTATTTAACTGCTACATTATTTTTCTAGATACATGCCTGTAGCTCTGGAGAGTGTGTGTGTTCTTCTCCTTGTTCGTTAACGCGAATACACTGATCAATCTGCTCTGAGTTAGCTGATGAGAAAACACCTCAATGTAGCTGAATTCTGTTGCATCTCAAACATCTAACAGAAATTTCAAAAGAAAGAAAAAAAAAAAAAAAACAACGAGGTGAAAATCAGAGAATCTACACCAGGGAAATACTGGTATAGCGGTCACAGGAAAATTTACAGAGCGGATTTGCTTTAGGGGAGGAAGCAAAGATAGATGAGACTTACGTTCTGCCTCTTTTGAATAATTAAAAGTCATCTCAAGCTGCAGAGTAAATGCAAATGGCAAAGTCAATGCACCATTTATCTCCAAAGTTTATTCGTTACTAGACTTATCATTCACAAGGACTTTTTATCAGACTTTAAAGGCAAAATGGGCAACTGTGCTAAAGAACCAACGCTAAATTTTAAGGGGTATTTAGAGGTGCTAAGTGCCATGGGATGCTCTAAATCTGGCCAAGTTGCCATCCTCTACAGACACGACATGAGGTCCCCTCATGGGTCAAGTGGAGCTACACCCTCAAAAGAAGAGACGCTGACTGGAGTCTCCAGTCTGAAATTACCTGTGAAGTTTAATTTACTGCCCTGTTGTATTTATTTCTGTTACGTGATCCAAAAATAAAATGTCAGTGTCTGCAATCATCCGAGAAAGACCAGAAAGAATAGGACCAAAGACTACACAAAGGAGAGTGAAATATGAAAAAAAAACACAAAAAAACAAACCACCATATCATTTGAGGTTAAGGTTTGGGGTTGGTTTTTTTTAATCAAAATGTATGAAAAGCTACTGTGCCAGCGTGCAATAGGAACCTAAACCCCCAGCTGGACTGCTGCGTCCAGAACAAAAAAGTTCTATTGAAATCAAAGGGGTTCAGGCTGACAGAAAGCTCTGCCCAGAGGGATTCGAATTAAAGATCAAGACCTTGCCTTTCTAAGCTGACATCTCTCAGGAGAAAACTCCTTTTCCTGAGGACGGTAATGACTAACAGTGGTGTTGAGACTGCGTTTTAGCATATCGGGTTAGCATAGCAGGCCACATCTGCTGTTTCACAACCTGTATGTCGTTTATTGGAGCAGTTTTCCCTCTATTCCTGGCAGAGCAGAGATGAGAGGCAACTTACATTTTGTTCCACACTGTAATATTACAAGACTTAGCCAAAATCCTGTTGTCTTTACTCTTTCTGCCAGCACAATTTGGACAAGTCAGGCAGTTTCGATTGACCCCCTACTTGTCACACAACGTTCCCTTCAGGTTTCATTTCCTTTCTTTCTCCTCCGCCTTTCATTTATCACGGATCCATTCGTCTCTGCCAAGGCAGCCGGAGAGATGCACTGTGGTCCAGCAGACGCAGGACGGGCTCCCAGGAGAAGCTGTGCCCCCAGCTGAGACAAGGGATCTGCAGAAGATCCATAGCCCACAACACACCAAGTTGCTGGTAGCTTGAAGCCCCTGTTTCTATCTACTCTTTCTGATTTCAGACTCTTCAAGACACTACAGACCCAGCTCTCTCACCCAGGGGAAGGCACTTTAGTGCTTCCGCATCCAGTTCACGACACGATGCTGCATCGATTTATGAAAAGACAACAACAAAGACATCATCCCAAGCATTTACTGCGCCGGAGCACAGGGCATACCTGATATCTGCCTTCTAGCCCATACTGAATCAGTACCGTGCTGGGGTAAACACACCTGTTGTCCTCATTTTTTCACTTGAACAACAACAACAACAACAAAAAATCGCCCATATTAAATGTGCCATAATTTTCTGCTAAAAGCAGAAATGAGAACATCTGGACAATCACATCCAATATTTCTTCCAAAGGTTTTGCAAATATCTAATGAAGAGTGCAGGACTGAGCGCATGTTTCAAGGAGGAAGGTGTTATCACTAAGAAAATTCAGCACACCTACAAGCCCAGCATTTCTTTGGTTTAGCTGTTCAGAAGTAACTAAGAACCTTTCACATTTGTCTTCTTGAATGCTTGGTTCGAAACAGGTTGGAGGGCTTTGCTCCTTAGAGATTGGGTGATAACACACATGCCAAAAACACTGCTCTTCTAACACATCTCTTTACCTGCACCCCAAAAATCAGCTCCTGCCCTTCCAAAAGCTTGAGCTCTGTGTCTCGTACAAACACTGGCCACTTTGGTGCTCTGCAGAAGGGATGCCTTCGGTTCCCCATTCTCCCAGCACACACACAGAAGAGCTGCCCACCCCAGCCTGCATCTGCCTAATCCCTCCTGGAGGCCAAACAAGCTGGTTGATAAGACGTATTCTAAATTCCCTGCGATTTTCCACCAAGCCTCCCAGAACCTGCAATTCACCCTATAAACCCACTAGAACAGATGAGATCTCTAGCTCTAGGCAGCAGGTTGAGGCACATAAATATCGTCCCTGCAACACGCACAGTAAATGAGTCCATCGGGGAACGGGCTGTGAGAATTCAGAAGCTATCACCAAAACCAGAGACAATAGCAGCAAACTGATGGACCAACTACAAAAAGTGAGGGAAGAATAACTTCCCAGCACTTCAAACTGTGCTTCGGTTCATTTCAAGGAGAGAATTCAAAAAAAAAAAAAAAAAAAAGAAGAAAAAACACCCCAAAAAATCCTAACAGGTTTACCCCTTTCTACTAAATAGTACAGTGATTTAAATAAAACTCTATAACCCATTACTGAAACTATTATTTCTCTGCAAAGCTGCATCGCGAGATGGGCCTAAAAGCCATCTGCTTGATTTTCCTTTCAGATCATTTATCAAAAGACACTTTTAATGTTTTCGCCTAACTAGTAAAGACTTTTGAGTTTAAGCCAATCGGCGAACCCAGCCGAGTAATAAGGTGTCAGTGCTATGCATAATCCTTCCTCGTGAAAAAAAAAAAAAAAAAAAAAAAAAAAAACAAACGCTTTTAAAGTTAATAGCAGCTGAAAATAGAGCGAGGAAATGAAAGTTTGGGAATTAAACCCTGGGGGCATCCCTAGCAGTAGCACAGATGATCCAGACGTACCTCTCTACCTGTATAGGAGGAATTGGTTGGATAATGATCGTCTTATTGCCGTCAACATATGTACGCTGAGGTCCGTCCTCGGCAGGCTATGCAAATAAGGCAAAACCGATGCTTTTGGTTTAAGGCTTCCACAGAAGTATACAAGCACGCTTTATAGGCCTTCTGTTCAAACCAGAGAAGAAATAATTAAATTCAAGTAGTACACAGAATATCTGGCAAATATTTGCTCGTTACGTATTACTACAGAAAAGCTAATGGAGGGGAAAGCTTTGAGGAACTGCAATGTTACATTTTGCAGCCCACAGAGACCGAGATTGCTCTGAAGGTCCTTCCAACCCCTGCCATTCTGTGATTCTGTGACATTAGAGTTGTGTGCTGTTTGGCCATCTAACGAGCAGCAGCATCGTCTTTCAATTAAACGGAACAGGCTTTGAGCTCTTAAACGATTAATCTAATCATATCAGGGCACGATACTGTGAATCAACAGAAGGACTAACACGTAGCTCTTCTGCGCTGCTTTCCACACGAGCCTCTCAAAGCATACACATAAACATTTAATTAACCCTCACAGTGCCCGCACAAAATAAATAGATATAATTAAACCAATGCGAAGCTTCTTACTTGAACCCGGACGCACAGGGCACGGCTAAATGTTTTCCCCTGCAGATGGAATGGGGAGCACCAACGATACTTCCACTCCTCCGCCAAGGACCAGCCTTCCCCGGCCAAAATGTCCAGCAGACACCGTGAGCACGAGGGGCGACACCTCTCACCACTCATGGTCCAGAGACCAGAGACCGTGCCTCGCTGCATCCGTGTTCAGCATGAAACGGCCACCACGTGGCCAACAGACAGTGGAAAGAGCGAATAATTTTATATCGGCATCAGAAGTCCCACTGGCTGCGTTTCTCAGATCACAAGTGAAACGCCTGGGACCAGGCCAGCACTGCACATTTGTCAACTAAATTGAAAGAAAGGTGCATCAGCCAGATAAAAAGTCACTTCACTGTAACTAATCACATTTTACACTCAAATAGGGCCTTAAATCCCAAGCAGTTCCGAAGAATTTCAGCAAACCTCACAAATTGCTCAGTGGGCCAAAGTGCCACCTTTTGCAACTTGGCGAAGCACGAGCGAAACCAGCAGAGCCAGAACAGTTTAGGCCAAGTTTATGTGCATTTATAAACGTATAGGTGCATACACACGTATGGACCTCATTCAGCTGCTTGTTAGCAAGATGCTGCAACACGCGGCCACGGTTTAAGACAAAAAGAGTAGAACAAACCCATTCAAAGTCCCCATGCCCACCCAGGGATTTAGGGACACAACCCAAGAAGGGTTCTGGCTGCCATGCCTGGCTCTCTTCTCCTCCTCGAAGCAGACACCTAAAAACCTCAGCTGCTTGTCACCAGAGCTCTTGAAGGACCGGTTACACGTAACTATGCACTTCACACCTTGGAAAAAGCTTTTTAGCCGAAATACTTTCCTAACATATACATTTTCTTCAGCGCCTGTGAATGACTAGCAAAAATGCCCAGTGGTTGGTTTGGTTTTGTTTTGTTTTTGTTTTTTTTTTTTTTAGCACATGGTTACCAGGTTTCTCACCAAGTAGCAGCTGGCCGAGGTCTCAAACCCCTGAGACAGTTCAGCCACCCAAGGATGCTTTGGCACAATGATTTCTTTTCAGTCTGGCCGATTACCACTTAACGTAAATGCTAGTGGTGGAGACTGTGTCATCTTTACTCAAAAAAAACCCAGATAGCTGGTTGTTTGAAGCTGTAATTTCAGCCTTCAAGGATGCCCTTTCGTATCCTTGCAGGCTTGCAGGGATCCTAGTGTCCAAGGAAGATACTCAGCTCCCTCTGACCTGACAGTTAATTACTCTTTGAAGAAAGCTACCCCCCTCACACCCTGAGTAAAAGCCAAGAGTTGATGAGAGGAAAGCTTTGAAACCAGGGGCCTCCTGGTGGGTGAGGAAATGCAAATTATTCCTAGGTGATGGGTATAGGAACAAGGCACAGTTTTTCTATGGTGCTTGAGTCAAGGTAACGCATTTTATTCTTGGACAAAATCCAGACTATGTATCTCATTCATCATTTACCTTTAGAGAGGGGAAGATTTGTGCCTGTTCAATTAAAAAAAAAAAAAAAACCAAACAACCACAACTAAAAAAACCCAAACACACCATAGTTTAATAAGAGTATGTGCAGCTCTGCCACAGCGAGTCTTGCAGTCATTTTGTACACCGAATAAAATATCAGCCCTTCTATTAAGTCTATTACATTTCTTAATTTGTTTTAGACTGTGTTCACTTCCTTGTTATTGTTTTAAATTCACAAGGGATAATTTTAAACTAATCTTCTCATCTTTTGCAGCAAACCCTCATCAATAAGCACTGAAAGGATGATTAAAATATCACTCCATGTAGAACAAACTAAGTCAAAATTACTGTGGGGAGTAAATTACCCTAACAGAGATGTAATGTCAATGCCTTAATTTTAGGAAAGATTTATTATTGAAAAAAAAAAAAAAGAAGAAAATATACTCCTAGCACTGTAAGCAGGTCTTTGTCAAAATAGCTTTTTTAAACAGATAAATGACATGCTTTGGTCTAATACTTCTTCAGCCACAGTGAAGGAATAACTCAATGGAGAAAAATGGTAATAACCTTAACAGCATACTAGGGATATATGTCCAAGGGTCCCCAATGCCTGTGTTTGTCTCTCCTGGCCAGTTACTCGCTCTTCAGGCATCCACAGGGCCTGGAGGACCTTCTGCTTGCTGCTCACCTTTGGCTTCCACCTTGAAGACATGAAGCTGTAGCGCTGCCCATGAAGGAAAAGGCTCTGGTGGCCAAGAGGTGAGTGGGTTCTCCACATCACCCGCGCGGCAGCGGGGCGCGGGTACGCGCAAGGCAACCTGAGCGCCCGGTGAGGCTGAGCCTCCCTTTCTCCGTGGGATGAAGCAGAGGAGAGCTGGCAGGGACCAGGCGAGCATTTCGTCCCCACGGCAGCTGCCGCATGTGGCCCCGCAGCCGGAGCTGCTGACTGCAGGTCCAGAGCTTCATGAGGGGGGCTTGGGTCCCCTTGTATTTTGGATGGCACGTTTCAAACGGACGGATGGACAGAGCTTCACATGCCTGACCAAACCAGAATCCCAGGTTACAAACACACAAAGCTGCCCCTCTCTGTACTTTTTAATTACACCACAGTAAGCGAGACAAAACTTTACCCTAAATTGACAAGCGCTTTAATTACAACATAGACTTTTAAGATGAATTTCCCTAGCTTTTTTACTACTTGTCATGGGGTTTTTCGGGGTAGGGTGGATTGTAACACTGGGATGGCAGCAGCTGAATCAAATGCAAAGCAAATAACAAACCACAAGAGGCGGCTGCCTTTTTCCTCAGGTTCATTTCTACCCAAATTTGGACTACAGACAGTGCCATTAGTAACTACACAAGACTAAAATGCAAAAATTAGGCTAAGATCAGCACTGGCATTTAGAATTGCCTCCCTTAGGAAGGTATGAAGCTTTCAACGTGGCAGTAAAAGGTGATCAAACCAGGCTTGTTTGTATGTACTCAAATCCAGCCTGCAGTGACGTGGTGGTACTGGCTCCTTTCATCCTTTTATCTCACATGGAGTACTTTGCCATCTCCAGAGCTGGTGTCTCTGCCCGGGAGCATCCCCATCCCCACATGGGGAGGGGCTCAATCCCACCCCACCTACCAGGAGCTGCAGCATCTTGGGGCACATCCCTCTTGTCATGCCTCGCTCCCCCGGCTTCAGCCAGAACTGCTTCCCTATTCGGCCGCTGTGAGATGGGGTTGGCTTGTAAGTCAAACTTCGCACAATGTTTTAACACAGATCAAAAAAAAGAGAGGGTCACACGGTCCTAAAATATTCTGGCAACAAGGCTTCAAAGCTGAACGGTTCCTGGGCTCATCCTCCATTAAGATCCATGCCCTGTATTTTCCCTCTAGCTACAACCAGGAGCCTGTAAGGCTTGGATTTTTCTTTTTCTGTTCAGTTGGTTGGTTGGTTTTTTTTCTTTTTTGTCTTTCTTTTCATTCCCTCCCAACAAATGTTCATGTATTCTCTTGAAACACTTCCAATATTGCCTGCCTAGTTATTTACCTTTGATTTATACGGAATCGCACATACTCATTTTGTACGCTTGTCAAATTAATTTTTGGCACTTGCTACATTAACCTATAAGCTTTAGGGATATTTTTAATTCTTTAATCTAGATATGAATATATTTGATTTCTGCAGCTATTACATCATGTTGGTTTTAGCTAAATGTTTTTTTTTAATATGCCTCACATTTTGACATTTCTCTCCGGTACTAACTGGGTGGCAAAGAGGAGAAAGACCACATTGAGTGGTCCTCGACTGACACAAAATAGCACAGCTTGAAGTTTAGGATTACAGCCTCTTGGAATTAAATTCTTTGACCCATTCAGATCTGATGCATCCTTCTTTATTCTGCCGCACTTACCGTGTATTCATAAATAAGAGAAAGCCAAATGACCAATATATTTCCAAATCCTCCAGCCACAGCGTTCATAAACTGATCAAATGCTAGTTCAGCCAGCTAAAGCGATTCTCAGCAGACCTTTCTTTTGCTATTATACAAACAGATTCTTGTGATGGACAGTTGGTAGACATCTAGGGCTGGACTGACTAAAACATTGTCAAATACCTATTTGTGGCAAATTATTCTACAGGATAAAGCAAAAAAGTATGTATGGCTGCCAAAAGTTAACTTAATAGATTGCTGAGTTCTTTTCTGGTCTAAATTTCCTGTACTTTCAGTTGTTATTGCAGTGGAGGAATGCTGGTTCTTGGTGGTTCTGGCAGTTTCTTGGTGGTGAACAGGGATTGTAGTGATGCAGAAGCACAATAGGTCCTCAGACAGGTCCTGCTTCCCACCAAACCGCTGGACAAAAAGGACAAACCTTGTCCCAGGAGACCACCACCACCTGGGCGTAAGCAGAGAGAGATGAGCAGACCATTACGTCTCACAGAGCAAACCCTCAGGAAAGCCAGAAAGGGAGCTACAGTGTCCAGCGCTTGTGCCTTGGTGGTGGGCTTACTCCTGTTCTCCCTCCCTTGCTCCGTTCTTGGTTTTGATATTGAATTTCTCCCATTCTCCTATGTGAAAACAGACACATAATTCATTTATTTATTCAACAATGTCTGCTGCTTCTGTTACAAAATTACCCTTTCCATTTTGCAGAATCCCCGTTGCTTCATTCACTTCTTATTCTTTATCCACTTGAAGTCTCTCTTATTTTTAGCTCTAGTCCAATTTTCATTTTACCTTCTATCTTTGCTACTCGTATGCCTCCTTTAACATTTTCCAGTTTATTCTGTAATCTTTTCAGATCCCCTTTGAGTTTGATCTTTCATAATTCACATGTCCTTTGCTGCCCCTTTTCCCATTTGAAAGCCCCTGTTAGCTGCATCTGCGTTATTTTACTGTTACAGCACAGTCCTGCTCTCATCCCAGCACAATGGCAAAACTCCTATTGATTTCAGTGGAAGTGGGGCTCGTGGAGTATTTATGGCTTTGTACAATACACATAAGCCCTGGGTGGGGGTAGACAATGTAATTAAGCAATATGGCATGACAGATCGTGTCGCACTGCCGATTAACGGGTGCGCGGTGTGCGTAATAAACGTGAGCCTCCAACACACCTGCGGTGCACATTAATCAAACCCTATTGTGCAACCTGAAAACTCTGATCATTATGAAATGGGTATTTAAAACATTAAAATGCCCTTTTTTAGTGATAGCAATCATTAATCAGAGTGGACATCTACTCTTGTGTCCGTGACTCCATCAGGCTGCGGTGACTTTCCATCACTGTTCCTCTTTATGTTGCAGAGATTAAGACAGGACCCGGTATTTAGCTTAAACGGACAATCTGCCTATTTACCTCTGTACCTTTGACGCCACGGGGAGCGGGGAGGCAAAATGTCACTGTGGGGACCGGGTAACGTGCACCGATGGGGCACATCCCTGTGCCACCATCTTCTTTGGTGATGAGCATCCCAAGTGAAGGAAGACACTCAAAGGAGCCTCCACAGCCAGCGTGCTCTAAGCTTTGGGAAACACCACGCAGCGACAGTCCCCACAACACCTGCCCACAGGCCACCCTCCGCCTGCCTGGAAATATAACAGGACCTTGCTCGGATGGCAATGGAGCCAAGGGGGTCTGTACGGTGTGGCACCCCGGGTGGCTTGTATCAGAAGACAGTAACCTTCCCATTGGTTGCAATACTGAGCAAACAAGGGTGGTTTGCGCTCATATTTTGCTTCTCCTGACAGCCTTAGCCATAGCTCCTCCACTCCTCTTGGCCACAAGCAACAGATAACGTTCAAGCTGCTTGCCCACCTCACCTGAGAAGGAACCCGTCCGAGCCCGGGGTGGGCTGATTCATCCAATTAGCATCCCCCTGACAGCTACAGGAGCTCCTGCCTTGTACCACCATTCAAAGCAAACACGGTCACGTTGTACCTATAAGGTGGCCTGGGGTGCCTTCAGGAGGGTGCGCTGAGCCTGACCACGTTGCAACTCAGGCACTGCCCGCGCTGTTTTTTTTCGCAGAGGTGAGAATTGATAGCTACTTTCAAACTCAATCACCCTGGGCTTTAAAGCCATTAGGCTGGAAATCACAACCCTGCTGAAACAGCATCGAGCGTGTTTTGCACCAAGGATTACCTGGGGTACCTCACCCCCTTTGCAAACGTCGGCACCCCCGCTCCTTCCCCACATCGCTCTGGGCTCACACGTAGCCTCTGGCACTTTTCTGAGTGGATGCCTTCAGATGCACAATTTAATACAGTTTTCCTGCAGCCTTAGCCTCCCAGATGCTTTCTGACGGCCAGACCTCCTACCGCCCGCCTGCTCTCCTGCAGAGAGGGTGAGGAGGAGGGAATCCAATAACGGGTAACGCTGGGACTGCAGGCGTAGCACCTGCCATAATGGTCCCCCACTCCTGCCCGCGCTCTGTAATACTTTAGCAAACCCTCTCCCACCTTTCTCCCATCTCCCACCAGACAGGCTGCACTCGGCCGGTGAGAGAGGCCGAAACCCGCGGCCTCTCACCGGGCGCTGCGCTCGCTGATGTCCCAAGTAATTCTTATTTGAGTTATCAGACCTTCTTATTTGAGTTATCAGACCTCCTCCTGTGAACCGGCTTTTAAGCACTGGACACGATAAATACGAAACACGTGACAACGCTAACAGCAGAAACCAGTCGAGAAGCAGAACTCGCTCGATGGAGACTGAGGTTTTCTGTTGTCCCGTGCTTTTCCCCAACACAGAGCGCAATGCAAAAGAACCAGTCCTCCAAATTCCCCCACTTTACCACACAGCGCCTTTCTCTCCATTCTCACCGAGAAGGGCAGCCTCCACGCTATGTTTGTTTTCCAATTTAGGGCCCACGCCAACATGTTCCAAAAGTGTTGGCATTTTCATTTTGTTCAACTTAATGGAGGGTGACTCAAACCTTAAGCTGTTTGATTTTGGAAAACAAATCAAATATACAGTGCAGCAGAGGGCGAGGTATGCCGCAGCGCTATACCAGATATGTATTTAAAAGCAAATCTCTGTGTTTCCTTTCCAGAACAACCTGATCCCTCTTCAGTTGTGTTATATCTACCCATTTCCTTTCTGAAGAGATCTACCACAAACTTGAGACATCCAACAGCTTCACATGCCTTCCTTTTTTTTTTTTTTTTTTTTTTTTTTTTTTTTTTTAAAATCACTGCTACTTTCTTCAAACTCCCTCAAAGCCAAACTGGCACGAGTCTCTCTATACTTTCTCTGACTGCCGCATAAGCATATCCAGGACATCCACAGAGCACAGCGAGAGGTCAAATGCTCTCCCACATCCAGAGGTGCTCCTCCTCCTCCATGCTGCAAAAGGAGCACAAAAACTTCACTCGATCCGCCCCCCCCGCCCCTTTTGCATACACAGCAGGTTTTCTGCAAGTTCGGCACGGATGTATCCCGCTCCATCAGTCCCTTTGCTGTCACATCATAGGATGTAGGTGCGTGGGTAAATTGCAGGTGGTGGTGATTTTGTCTTTTTTGGTATTAATTGGCTACGCAAATCTGTAGCACCTTTAACCATGCTGCATCCCAGCAAAGATTTTGGGGTTTATCTCCCCCCACCCCGGCCCGGCCATGTGCAAACTGCAACGTTGTGGGGAAGCAGTGGAACACCAGAGACAGGCACCAGACATTTTGTAGCTAAATCAAAGCTCTCCTCTTTCATCAGAAGGAATATTCTAGAAGAAGACTACGCGCTGCAATGAGAAGCCGGAATCTAAGCTTTTGCTTGTTAGAGCTGAATTTAGCCACGCAGAAAAGATAAATTAGTGTATTTCATACAAAATACAAATCAAAATAGCAGGTTGCTAGGACTCGGCAGAACTTTATAATTTGTAAATCGCGTAACCGGCTGGTAGCCCTGAAGTTGTGCGATGCAAGAGGGGCGAAGTCTACTGCAGGGCTTATGGGCAGCATGGCATCAAAACCTCCTTCGGAGACCCTGCTCTCAGCACACAGGGAGCTGCGCGCCCCACGCACAACCACGGGTGCTGGTGTAAGTCAGAGGTCTGTAATTTAAATGGCAGCACGGGAGCAAATAAAGGTTGAAGCAAGTGACTTCAGCTGGAATTAGATCTGGGGGTATTAAAGGAGAAGCCCCACTGAAGACAACAATTTCTGAGCGTCTCTTTGTTCAGCCTTTACCCATCTAATCTGAAATACTCAAACCTTTTTCAAAGTATTCAATTTCGGGTTTTTTTTTTTCTTTTTAAAAGACATAAGTGAATCACTCTTTTGGCTGTGACTCTCTGCTCTCCAGCTAGTAAGAAAATTTCAGAAGTTTTTGTAGTAAATAGCTTCCAGCAGAGAATGATTAGCATGAAGATTGATTGTGTGATTTGCCATAGTATATGGTAAATGTTTTCTGCGACTAAATAAGACGACCATGATCCTACTCTGTGGGAGGGCTGGTTTAACTGCTCAGAACATCCCAGGGAAAAAAAAAGATGCTGTTAAGAGACTATAAAAGAAGTACTAAACAGCGTTTTCTCTTTCCACCGCCGAAGGTCAGAACGACCTAGCACTGTTGCGGTAACATTTTTAACTTAGACGACGATAATTACAGGTGCAATACATTTCCACCTTTAATACTGAGAGAAAATACCGCACTTGATGTTAATCACACCTTCAGTACCAAACAGTCACACACGGCCATCGGTGCCCTTCAGCCGTCCATGGGACCAGCTGACAGGGCACAGCGCCTTCGCCCGACCTGCGGCAGCGATGGAGACGGCTCTTTTCCTGAGCTCTCAGCCCTGTAGAGATGGGTTGCGCCTCCAGATTCACCAGACCAACAAGAGGTTTATCTCCTGAAAATGTAGATATCCTCAAATGCACAATAAACTGTTAATTACGTTCCCGACCGTACACCTCACACTCACGTTCTTTCACCCAAATGATGAAAAGCCTGCCTTCTACTTACCAAATACACAACTAAAAAACCTCCATCATGTGTCTGCTCGGCTTGTTTTCTTTAACAGAGAGAAGACATTTTGGCGAAATGGCTCCCATATTGTCATTCAGAAGAAATACGCAAAATTAACAGCGTATTTCACGATCTTTGCAGACATCATCCCATTTCCTGTGATGGAAAGAGCCTATTTCAGAGGAAAGCAAACAGGGCACTTGTCCAGGACCCCAGGGGAACGTGCAAACTCTCCAGACTGTCCCCAAGAGAAGAAAAGGGCCCATCTGTCTCAGGTCTCCAGTTCTCACAGCGCACAAATAACATGATTTCGGCCACTCCTGCCAGCAGCCTTGAATGATTTCTCCCTCACTAATACTGCAGCATTGCCAAGGAGAGAAGAGGGCCAAGGCAGAGCCCTCTCCAACCAAGCACCTTCAGCACAGGGGAAAAAGCTGGGGCAAAGAACCCTTGGATTTTTCCTCCATCCCCCTTCTCAGGGGAAGGGGGCGTTCCTCAGACCTGGAAGGGGAGGAGAAGACGGGACGTGGGCAGATGCTGGAATTTAAGACGCTTGTTTGGCAGCAGGCAGCTTTTCATAAAGCACCCCATGATTCAGTCTCATCTGGGGCTTTGCAAGCAGCGCTCCAGCCAGCGATGAGCTGGTGATACCGCGGTTTCCTTGCGGGCGGTGCAGGCGTTGAGGAGGGGGAGAGAAGGGATAGAGGGTCAAAGCGCAGGCTGAGAAATGCCACACGCACAGGCATCCCCGTACATGAGAGGAGGGGGAAGAATTCGGTCTGACGCCGCATTTGCTTTTGAAGTTGGGGTGGATGATCTCGGCAGCACAGCTTTTTGGTTGGCCGTGCAAACTTGAGCCCGTTTTGCTGTGCTGTAGCACATGCAGTAGGAGCACCATTTTTGCCGTCAGATGAGAAGACAACGGTGCGCGATGACAGACCTCCAGCACGCACACAAATCATCGCACGCAACTATATATGCCTTTAAACACACTACTGCACCACCCTCAAAGGGCTAACTTTGCAGTAAGCTTGACAAACTTTGCTGTGCTGGGTTATTTGCTCAGAATAGGGTTATCTGGGCCAAATTCCCTTTCTCAGGGTCCATGCACAAAAAAAAAAAAAAAAAAAAAAAAAAAAAAAAAGAGTACCAGTTACTTACTGCATAGGCAACCATTTACCTGGAAAGGTCATGAAAAGCTCCAATTTAATTAGCAAAAGCCAAACTGGAAAGAGTAGGCTCAAGAGCACTTCAACCATTACCTTCAGTCCCACTGACTTTCAGACAGATTTTCCACATGTGCTCAAAAAAAACCCCCAAAAATCATAATAAATGCTGCAGAGACCCTGTGGGAAACCCTGGGTATGATATTCTCAGCCTGGTTTTTCATTTCATTTACCCTTCTGTAGCTAGCGGTACCTATGCACTAACATTATTCTCCTTTCTGCTTTAATTTGGGCTCGGAGCCTTCTTAAGCTGATTTTATACTTACTTAGGAAACTGTTACTTCCAGCAAGAGATGGCTTTTACTGAGAGCGTTTCCCCCAATGACTTTTTAATCTTCCTACCCTTAACCTTTCAGTTCAAAATATTAAACAAATCACAAGCTATTACCTGCATTTATTAGACCATTAAAAGCCAAACCCACCTTGTCCCAAAAGTTATGTAGGAAAACGGGAGCCCAAAGCAAGGAGGACTAGGTAATTGTAGTACAAAAGACCGAGCGTAAGTGAATTATTCTTGTGACATTTTACATTCTTGTTACCGTCTTCATAATGAAAATGAGGTGTCAGAAGCTTCATTCCTCATACCCAAACTTTATGTGATTCCAGTTACATGCTACATTACTTTGAGGTTTTTCAATATTTGGAAGTTGGACCAGCTAGCCATTCCCCTAAATTTCTGATTACAGACTCAACAACCCATGGGAGAGGGATAGAAAGCCCAGCTAATCGATGCATATTTCTTAAGCAGAGCTGACGCAATACCTGGCTGCTATGGAACGCATTTTAAGACCCAAGTCCGAGTCTTCTGCATAGATATGGGAAATCTTATGCCATAGCTCTTCCATGCACTGTCCCCATTAAAAGGCAGCACACAGAGAGAAACAACAGGCCAGGGGGGTTAGAAAGAATTTTTAGTGAAACAGAAATTCTCAGTAAGCAAAAAAAAAAAAACCAACCAAACAAAAAAACCCAAACAAACAAAACCAAACAAACAAACAAAAAAAACCAACAAAAAACCCCCACACCACCAAACAAACACAAACCAAAATTCCAGGAGCAAGAGGTTTAAGGACAGCACCACAACTGCAAGATTTGGCAGCGTTGAAGGTATTTTAAATGAAGAAGCTATTAGCAGAACAGGACAGTTTAGGGCAATAGATATCACAGGGGTTTCCTTCTGTTGCTTCCAGTGGCTATGTTTCAGACCGAGGAAGAACATTAATTTACCTTTCTATCATCTGTTTTTAAGTTCAAGTGAGCCGTGGACAATTTGAAAGGACCTGTCACTGTACTATCAGAAGTCCTTCCACATTCAACACTGCCAAATAGCAGCATTTAGTCACGCGTTTCTGGTCAAGTCATTTCCTAGACAAGGAGATGCGGCACGTTAACTTGAAAGGCTAAATTTTGAGCTGCTGTCCGAAAGGGCCCAAAGCACGTATGGATGAAGATGATGATGCTCAGGTGCAAGCCAAATATATTTAAGTCTGTGACTTAAGATATAGTGTCAGAAGAAAGTGATAATAATAAGTGTATTTTAGGCAGGCCTTTACTAGTTATTTTCCTTTGCACTGGAAGAACCATGAACTTTCCCACTCTGTGCAGAGCTCCTGCAACTGCCTGAGGTGACGAAGACCAGATGCCAGGGCAGCGGCTGGGTGTTTCACCCTTCCCCGGCAGAGGAAGGTCAGCTAGCATCCTGGTATGGCTTACGTTACAGCAGAAAAGTGAAAAAAACCTCCTCCTTTGGCATAGTTTTCAGCCCAAAGAAAGTTTTATGAGGTTTGCTGTTATTGCTTATGCTATTGCTGCTGGTATCTGGACAAAGACGTTAAAAGACAGTGAAAGGGCGCTCATGCTCACAGGCAATGAGCTTCTAAGGGACGCTTTCACCCGACCCTTGGCTGCGTGCAACCCGTTCTTCTTAGGACACCTATTGGCATTTTCAAGGTTAGCAAGTTTTACAGCCAACCCCCTGTAATAAGGTGAGGACGACAAACATTTTGCTTCTAAAACAGCAAAACCAGTATTACTTTCACACCGCTGCGTCAAGCACACATTGCAGTGCTGTCTTGGTCTCTGTTAACAATCATAAAGAGATATCAGACATTTCCTAAGAATCAGGTTACAAAAATGTAGCTGAGAGACATGCAAGGACATAAGAATTCCAATGAGATAAAAGCATCCCTGTTTACATAGCAATTCTGCTTCATTAGACTCAATGTTGTTTCATTATATTCAATGCCATTTAGTTTTGATGTTCGTTTCAAGGCTGCTTATTTATGCCGAGGCAGATTGGGGGAAAACACAGTAAAAACTCTGCCTTGAATGCAATGTTGAAATGGGTTTTAATATGCAATAAAAATGTATATATCCTGTTCTAGTTAAGAAGGCGTCACTGTTTACTTACATATGTTGTTACGATACAAACTATATCCTCAACTCAAATGGGACTTCAGATCTCAGACACCAAAGCCCGCAAGCAGAGACTCTTGACTGAGACTGCTCAGAGACTGTTCACAATTGTGGAAGACAGACAAATTTGGTTTTCCCCTGTTTACCCATACTTTCTGCTAGGTGAGACTCACTCCTATTTGGGGCTTTAAAGAAGGCTTCCCCCCCTCAGAGCCGAATTTCACATATGAGTATTAATGCATACATCCATCTGGGGTCTTTTGCTGGTGGCAAAAATCCTGGGGACACGGGCTGGTACCTTTGAGGCAGAACAGACTGCTGTCTACACTGTAAAATTGCCTACTTTCTTGAAATACTTTTTAATCAAATTTCTTATATGCAGCAGCTCAAACCCACTAAGGGCTTAATTTTTCTTTTTATTGTATGCTATTTTGCACGTCTTGCTATAGGGTTTCCCTGAAAGCACATAAACTTATTTTAATTGTTCCCAGTGCTGACACCCATTTAATTAAACGGTAGTGCTACAGCAAGATTTATTATAGAGAAACAAGGACTTTTTTAAAGCGGTAATGGAACATATAATAGATGTGTCACATTTTAAAAGCCTAATTAAATCTATTGTTTCTCTATGTCCTCAGCATGTCTCTCTCAAGTGTAAGATATAATTTCAAATGGCTGAGATGTTTATATCAATGATGATACGAGCCGGATCCGCATTTAGTCTGGGTGCTCTTGGCAAAGTTAAAGGACTATTCGGCAAGAGTGTGTGTGGTATCGGGCGCTGAATGTAACTCAGATAAGCGAAAGGAGTGAAAACAAGAGGATGTGTTTTGCTCTTTGCGGTTCTCATCTGATGTCCTTGGATCGGAAAGGGAGCTGAGTCAGGCTCGGGGAGGCAGGTGGAAATCCAATCCCTTTCCTTCCCAACAGACACAGCTTTTGGGGGTTTCCCCCCCACCCACCCCCCCCTTAAACTGAGCCTGAGCCCTGCAGAGACGAACAGTGGGGAGGTGGAGGAGCAGGGAGCCTTTCCACCTCACCAGAGAGCCTGACGAGATGACCAACCACATCACCATGGTGGTGCAGGGACGGAGACCTACCTGCCTCTGGGCAGGGAGAAGAGGGGGCACTGAAATCGGCAGGGAAGACAGCCCCAAGAGCAACAATTCCAGCCTCAGCAGGGGAGGAAGAGCAGGCACACCAACGCTTTCCTTCAGGGATGCCTCCCAGGACAGGCTGTTCTGCGCTGCACCTTCCTCAGGGATGTGCCTCCTATATAAAAGCCATTTCTCTGGAGCTGGCTGGGATAGTAGCTCTGCATGAGCTTCCCTCCCAGCTCTGGCATTTTGGTGTTTTGTTGTTGTGTTGGGTTGTTTGTTTGGTTTTTTATTTTTAACCACCTCATGTGCTACCTTTCAAATGCTAAGAGGGAAAAAATTACAGTGATTATTAGGACAGAGCCGGGTAGGATTTTCCAAAGTGCCCAGCATTAAGCCAACTCTGCTCCCAAAATAGCGGCTCCCAGCACTTGCAGGGGTATTTAGGCTACAGCCTGCCATTCTTAAAAGGAAATTACCCCTTCGCCCGTAATCTCCAAGTAGAAGAGATGGGAAGCATTTCAGAGACAAGCTGAACTCCAGCCAAGAGGAAGGATTTCTGCCCGTGAGGCCGCACTCCCCTGCCCCGGCGGCGTTTCAGCAGCGGAGCAAACCCCAGGGCTCAGCTCAGAGCTGTTACCGCTGCGATCAGAATCACCGCGCTGCATCCCTTCTGCACAGTTAGTACAATCACGGCTGATTTTAAGGGCAATCAAATACTGCAAGCCCCTAAAAATGAGAATAATAAGAGGCACCGAGGGAGGCAAATTCCCTTAGAGATCATTGGAGATTATCTTAAAAGAAGAAAATTCAGTACAAGCTAGGTATCAAACGTAATAACTCATGCAAAATACCCTTTTATGCAGAATCAGAAGCACAGTAGTTATTTAGTCTTCGGCATCTCTAACCTTTTATAGTGAAGAATACATTGTAATTATTTAGTCTTAAATAAGTAATCACTTTTTTCCTGCTTTAATATTCTGAAAATAATTATATTACTTAAGGTTCATTAACTGTTTCCAGCAGAATAACCAGCTTTATTTAATTAGCTAGATGAAGCTTTTTAGTTACTTTCTTTCCATCACTGATTAAACATTAGTTTCAGAAGATTAGCAGCTATTTCCTTCCAGTCAATATGCTCTCTAGTTTGTAATCTTTTCAGGGAAAAAAAAAAAAAAATACAGTACATCAAACTGAAATGCCATGATTACTTAGAAAAGACATCAATGAGAAATAAGGTTTGCTGAACTCTTTCATCCGCTATCCTGCCCTTAGCAGCAGAAACGGGAAAATGCTGAAAAGCAAAGTGGATACCACTTGTAAGGGACCAGGTTCTTTTGCTACACCCTTTGTTATTGAGCAAGAACTGTGCTCTGGATCTCCTCAAAGGGACACTGGCATGAAATAAGCATAAACCTGATGTAATACATCAGCCGTGCATTCTGCTCACCTAGCTTTGCTGCCAAAGCACATCACTTCACAGGTTGAAATATGAACGGTTACTCTCCCTATCCAATTCCAGCACGTGGAAATGAACATCACATTAGAGACACCGAATATTCGGGATTTATTCTTTTTCTTAAATCTGACTTCAGGCGATTCCCGCAGCATTGAATTCTACATGTTTTCTGTACAGCAACTGGTAAGTAAACCTCACCCCTGCATGCTTCCGTTACCCAAAAATGGACAAAAATATCTAAATCCTGTACCTGTGAGCCCCTTTTTGCAAAGCACAGCTCTATGTGTGCTATCCTTGGAAGAAAAGGGCGGTGAATGGGAAGGAAAGGGTGAAAGTAAGGCAGAAGGCAGCTTGGAAAGAGATGCTCTCTGGGGCTTTACCAAAACCACCATCCAGGATGAAAATAGCCCTGCCACCCTCCATCCTAAAAAGTGGAGGAGGAAGAGTACGGGCTGCAGTCCTTGGGCAGGAGCTGGGGGCACCATGAAGCCAGCGCAGGCAGGCGGCGCCCCCAGCGAGCCCCCTGCTCACCCAGCAGGCCAGGAGAACTTTTATCAACAACTTGCCGTCCCAGCTGAGCCGTCACCGCAGTCATTAGCCACCTCCCCTCGCTGAAAACCATCTAAACCTCCACAATGCTGATGATCTGGGACAACTGAAAACAAACGACAAGGGGATGATAACGTAACTTTTGTTGCCTTAAGAAAATCACTAGCTTTATAGAAACAAGATCCAACCACATCAGCTCTCAGCTACTGTCTTGTCTTCCTTAACTTTCAGCAAACAAGACCTCCATGTCTACAAAGCATGGAATTTTACATTCCTCCTTTTGTTAGGGAAAGAACTAGTGCCTCAGCCTGCTTCGCCAGTTAATTTCTGTGCCCTTTGCAAACTGTATTTGCCCGCAGCGGTAAAACCAGAACTTTCTCATCTGTCCCTGCAGCATGTTCCCTCGGAAGCAAGCACAGCCAAGAAGATGCCTGTGCCTACTGCAGACTTCAAAATGATGCACTGTTTTGACATGCCATGGGTTTCAGGTAATGGGTATCAGCAGGAGGTTCATTATTGGTATATGGATCTTTAGTGAGGGCATAAATCTACCTATTTCATTATGAATAATAAAGATCCAAAATGAAAATCCAATTGATTTTAACCGAAAACTACAAATCTCTATAGATCGCAATTTTTAATTATCATTTATCGTCACCTATTCTGTGCTCACAGCCTTTTTTTCCCCCCCACATATCATGCAAACACAGATCTAAACTGTCAGTCATGTCAAAGATCTCTCTACATTTGGCAACATAAACAGACGTTACTGAGAATTTCTTAGGAGGTCTTTTACCACTTGGGTAGAAGGAGCCCAGTTTTAAGGTACACCTCTGCCTGTCCCCATTTTGACGATAATACACTTGACTTGCAAGAAAGCTGCAGATGTGCCAAATAGCCAAGAGCAACCCAGGGAATAAAATTACAGCTACTAACATTTCTGCTTCCAAGTTGTTGCCATGCTATTTTTTTTTTTTTGGTTGTTTTTGGCTTGTTTTCTGAGCGCAGGTATGCCACTAGCTAATGTAAAGGCCACCTCCGATCTGTTCTGGTGCACAGATGGACGAGGGCGAGCCCCCACTCATAGCATCCATGTAAAACAATTCACTCCAAACACAGAATCAGTCATATACCTTCATATAAATAGGGAAAACAAATACAATAGGGATATCTAGTCTGAATTCCTGTGTGGCACATGCAATGGATGTCCACGTAACAACTCCTGCAGCAGAGGGAACCGTGCGCTATAAGCGACTGACAGGCAGGTTTTGGAAAGAGCCTTCTGTTTCTTTACACAAAAAAAAAAAAAAAAAAAATCAATACCCAGCCAGCTGACAGCTAGAATTCAGGCACCATTTAACATCAGCGTCAGTATGGTTGTTTACATGATCTCTTTGAGCATTATATACATTTTCACAGTGGGTCAAATCCACCCAGAATCCAACAAAACATGCCCGTCTATTGTCTGGGTATTGCAAGAAGAAGGATGAAAGAGAGACACCAAACCATTTTTCTTGCTTTTCAGGCAAGTGATGGGGTCACAAAGCAAGAAAAGATTTCAGCCTCTCATTTCCTCCCTACGTAAGCAGTTAAAAAGTTAGAGACAAGCCTTTACAAAGGAAGGACTCGATGTGGGCTTGTAGAAAGGATGAGGGAAAACTGATGGCAGGTGGCATTTCAGTCCCTATGTTCCCTGAGCAAAATCAAAGCTGGAAGGTAACTGTTACATTCTGCCTGTGAAGCAAAGTTTCTCCTTCAAACATAATACAACTATTGCAATTCCCTGCAAGGACAACACTATTGGGGTGGCTTCGCACCCCAATAGGCAAGTTTGCTTAATAGGCAAAATAGTAAAAACACAAATTCTTCAGGAATAAAGACAAAGAGGTTTTTTTGAAAAAAAAAAAAAAACCACCATATTATGTTAAGCATGTTGTTCCATTTTCCTAGCCCTCAAAATCTGGCTTGCAACAAAACCAAAGGATGAAGCCAACAGCTCCGAGTCAGATACAGCACTGATTTTAGACACCAACTTCATTGGCTGTGGGGAGTTACTCCTGGCTGCCACAATAAACCTGCACCAAGAGCAAGTTCACTGCTGCGGTTTAGTCAGGCTGTAAGAAGAGCTCCTCATTAAGCAAAAGGACTCCTAATTAAGGAGTACAACTGAGAACTCGAGCCAGCATTAACTGGCAAAGCTTTACTGACTGTAACTCCCTCCAGACTTCCAAAAATTTCTTCTGAAAACTTGAGGGTTTGACAGCCATTTCACAGATGCTCCTTCCCTGCAGCCCTGAGCCTCTCTGCTGACTCTGCCCCGCTTTTCTGTACTTCGTTGGCATATCGGAGCTCTGAAAACTACCGCTGGTGTTAAATTTCTTGGTCCACACTCGATGCCAGTAACTGGGGTTTGGGTTTTTTTTGCTTTTTCAATTTAGTGTTGTCATCATGATTGCCTAAATGGCAAATCTTTCAACAGCTGATGCGTATTTCAACTCTCCATTTACAAACTAAGCCTCCGGTCCTCATGGTCACAGGGAGGAGTTGGGAGAACAGGGAGAAAGCAAACCCTAAAAGCTAAAGAATAGAAAACAAATTTAAAAAATCATATCATGACATTTACTCCTTTTCATAGTGCGGTGAGATTTGCGGGAAAGCTTCACATGATTTTTAACTGCTTGGGACTATCAGAACTCCTCGGTCTGCAGATCTGTGTCAGGTTTTGGCCACACAAATGTCATTTCAGTCAGTTCCCATTCACTGTCCACACAAGCGTAACCACACCAGCTCCCTAAACTGGCCCGCTGGGGACAGGTAGTCTGGGAAGCTTTTTAAAATAGCTGGTTACCAAAATCAGTTTTCATCTATTGTTTCAAAGCATCCATTAAAATTTTTCCCAAGACATTTGCATGGCACCCTGCAAAACAGGATTCCATTGCACCTTGATAATTTAGGATTTTCTTTCTCTGCTGTTTGTAATTATGGACTTTTTTTTTTTTTTCCATCTGTTCCATCTGTGAAGTGCAATGAATTTCTGTTAGACTTTACAGTGACTGTCCTCCCAGTTTAAATCTTCCCAGAGCACCTGTTTACCTGTGCTTACTACCCAGGCTGCGGTATAATAAGTCATTTAAACGGACTTACAGTTTGGTTGTAAAACATCAAGAGATGCTGAGCAAGAATACTACTACATTATAAGCAGGAAACTCATGTTATAAACATTGTTCTCTTGCATTAAACACTGTATAAGGTTAGATCTTTTAGGCAGTAATGGAAGCAAAGGAGGGGGTTCTCTGCAATAACATTATCAGGATATAGAGTTATCCTGAATACAACAACATCTTGAACCTAACAGTGGGCTTGATTCTGCCCTGAATTAAACAGATTTCATTACGGTTCCTCTTGATTTTTACTGAAACAA
This sequence comes from Fratercula arctica, assembly GCA_947846985.1. Lineage (NCBI taxonomy): Eukaryota > Metazoa > Chordata > Aves > Charadriiformes > Alcidae > Fratercula > Fratercula arctica. The sequence continues at coordinate 2,231,854 of CANTUZ010000003.1, forward strand.
GTAAAACTTGAGTATCCCTTGGGAGCTAATTATGTGTGGTTTATGGGTTATATATTGTGATTGTATTTGGACAACATTACAAATACGATATCCTTCCACAGGCTGCCACTGCAGAGGGGGTGTTACACCCCCCCCGTGGTACCCTCCAGGGCACCCCCTTTCCCCCCGGCCCTTCCCGTAGCCCTTGGCAAAGCCCCTGGACATAGAGAAGCTGGTGGGACTTGTGACACAATGTACAAAAGTCACATTATATTATTACAGCAGCACCTAGAACATCCAAGCAGAGGCCAGGGGTGTCATCGCAGTAGCTACTTTAAAAAAATAGAACATACGAATCGTGAAACCAATGGTACAAAGGAAGAGATATAACTCTCATTTGACGAAGAGGAAGAATTCAGATGACAGATTCAAAGATGACCACACCAAAGCGTCTGGCAGAGCCACGCAACATGCCCAAGCCATCTGGGTCATCTGCCTTCACACCAGGATGCACCTCCTCCTCCTCCTTATTCAGCTACAAGTCACTCTTCACTTACATAAAAAAAATGCAGCAAACGTCAAGTTCCTGAAATATCCCATGACGGCATGCACGTTATCTGGGAAGATCACGCTGTCACCTCTAAAGGATGATATACGGAGCAAGAAGCGTATCTATACGATACAGAAGGGATCGGGGTATCTGCTAAGTTACAGAGATGACAGAGCTGCGTAACATTACTGTTGAGTCTAGAAAACCCATGTTTATACTGTTTACCTACTGGCAGCCATGGGTCCTACTGAATTACGGGGAAATAGGGATGCCATCCTATAGGGAAGGGCTCCCGAGAGATCGGAAGCACCAGAGCGCTGCAGTATTGTGCAAGAATGGCTGCTCAGAGTTTAGTTAAATTTAGCCTTTTCCTTGTGGCTATCAAGAGACTTTACCAGCCATAACAGAGATAGGATTATAACCCACAGGCATTGCAAAACTCCGTGTTAAGGAGTCAAAGGAGGGAATTAGGTCAAAATGATCTGAACCAAAATCTAGTGATATGAAGGGAGGAGAGAACAGAAGAAAAAGACATGCACACTACACACATCTTCTGACAACGGGAAGGCAAGAGTCATGGAGAGATGAGACCCAGCCACTAAGGCATTAGTGAGACACAATGAGGAGATGAACGGTACACCAAGCAAATAGTTTAGAGCAGAAAAACGTGGAGTGTGCAAATGACTACCATGTCTGCATCACCTCATTCTTGTTGATTCCCCTTTTCTGCAGGTTTCCACCTCACCTTCTGAAGAAAAAAAAAAAAAAACACACACATATGACCATTGTTTTTTCTTTGGCCACGTAGGTAAAGCTGACTACAGACTTCACAGTGAAGTGGATGAAGAAAGTTCACATGATCTTTTACACTGTCTGACCAGCTGTAGACTCCAGCACATTGGCCACGACAGTCAGCTGGCCCAAGCTAGCATCCTTGTCGGTCCCAGAGGAGGAGATCTGCCTTCATCCAATGTTGTCTTTCTTGTTTATGAGCTCTGTGGACCTTCCATCCTGAGAAACAGGCTGAGAAAACCCACACAGAAAAGCGACTCTTACTTACAAGGCTTCAGACAACACAATCCCAGGCCTCTTTTTGATGGATAAAAAGTTGATTTGATTTATACTTCTTTTCCTAATCCATAGACAAAACATAAGAGCATGCCAATGTGGAGTCAGTGATGATTCTCTGGGTCAAATTCTACTCACAGCTGTATGAAAACGAATTTGTACATTCATTTAGTTGGTATTTACATTAGCGTAACTGAGTGAAGAAATTGTCTAGTCAACTCTGATCTGACTCTCACACTATGAAAATTCAAAGCAGAAAAAATAAACCCTGTTTAAATAGGCAATTTTATGCAATAAGCAACACTATAAAGTAAGAAGCTAAATATCAGATTTACATCCAGAATTTTACCCTTTCTACGTGCCCTGAAACCTATTTATTTGGAGATTTAAAAAAAAAAAAAAATCAGATTTACAGGTTGAAGTTAAACTCAGACACCCAGAAACCTAAGGGCCAGATTCTCTCTTCCGCCTTTGCTCCCATGCCCATGGACACGGGCCAGCCTGCTGGACCGGGGCAGGAGGGTACGCGTGGCTCAGGGCTACCCCAGATTGCACCAGGACAGGTAGCTGTGCCCCGCCGTCCCCAGCGCCATCCGGCAGGATGCGTTGGCTGAGCCCCTGAATGCCACCACAGAGCTGCAGCACTTCCAAACTTCAGAGAAATCCCATGAAACCCCCCAAAAATAGCGTAAACACAGACAATTGCTTAGCTGGCCTCAAGTTACTCTAGAGACTGAGCCTCTGACAAGGAGATAACAGGTACTTCATTAGGTGCCTCTCTAGCCTGTCAATCACTAACTACTTGTCTTTGCTTTCCAGGCCCTTTGTTTTCTATGCCAAGGTTATTCATCTATTGCCTCTTTTAGGTTACTGGCCAGCAAGCTCTGCATCCTTACAGCTGAGCGACACCAGCTCTTAGCACCGTGACCACTTCATTTTTAAGCAAGCACTTCCGCGCTTTCTCCAATAGAGACCCTATCTCAAAGGGGACTTTCCTACGCATCGCCAAATGTCACTACCTGGTCGTCTTCGCAACCCCATCCCAAAACTGCTTCAAGGCTTGCAGAAATAAAAAAAATAATCAAGCAAACAAACAAAAAAAAAAAACCCCAAACAAACAAAAAAACCAACCAGTCACAGGTACAGTTGAGCTGCTGGTGAACCAAGGTCCCTGCTGTCTGTGCACAAAGGCACTGACCCACAAACGATGTCCCGATCTCTGCCCAACGATGCTTCTCCCCATTAGTTCCCATCCACGCTTCCGTGAGCTCGCTGAGATCTGTTTGTACGGCACCTGGGAACGCCGGGTCCGTGGCCCATACTGACTGTTCCCAGGCACAAGTGTAACACAGATCACAAAGAAATCATTAGCAAATCAAAAGGAAGTTAAAAAGAAGCGGCTTTTCACCATCTTTCAGCAGACAAGAGGGAACTTGTGCTTTCCCCACACTGCTGAGCTTGTACTTGGACAATTAACACTCCTTGATTTCACTTTATCATCATGGGACATTTTGCTATTTGAAATTTATTAACCTGAACCAATTTTTTACTATGTATTTACATTTAATCATCTAGCAAGCCTGATTATCTTGAGTACTAATAATAATCAACACATTACCAACATCACTTTAGATCTAAGCTGTATGACTAAACATTGCAAATTAATTCCAAGTTAATCAGCTTCATTAGCTATGTAAATATTTCTTTGGCTTAAAGCATTAAATCAGATTTAATTTGCTAAGACAATATTCACTGGGAGTTTATGCAATCCATTCTTGCTCTCCATTAATTAAGGTATGTTACACTGTGGGGTCTCTATGCAAAAATATCTAAAAAGACAAAACTGTTACACTCTTGCCTTCATTTGCAAGTTTTGTATTATGACTAGATCTAAAAGCAAAAGGGAAAAAAAATAAAGTCAAGGAGACACGAGAAACCATCATTTCTCCCTTAGCAAAATTTAGAATGGATTTAGATGTATTTAAATTTGGATACATCACAAATGTTGTCTTAAAAGATCAGCGTACCAAGTTTTTCTTACTGCAAGAGTAGTAACCCTACAGCATAGCGTATAAGCGTGATCTCACATCTTAACTCCAAAGTATTTCAGTTGAAAGCGCGAAGGAGAGTCACTTAAGAGAGCTGAGGATGCTGAGGTGCAGAATTATTCCTTACAGTTATCCATTTTGCTGCTACGGAACAAGCAGATGAACAGACAGAAAACAGTTTGCAAGAAATTACTACTGCAGACAAATACTCCAAGTTGGCCGTGCCTTTAAACTTATTTGGGCACGTGTTTCCTTTGCGTGAGTGGATGTTTTGCCCGTGCAAAAACACAAACACCAATATTGTTGAGTAGGGATTTAAGGATGTGGCCTACTGGGCACGAAATTATTAGAGATTATCTAAACACCAGGTTCTTAATCCAAAAAGCAAACTGGGGAAGCTGAGAACGTGAGAACCAGATGAATCAAGTCTGAAGACTTGAACGGACTGCAGCGGATTCAGCAGCTGACACGTTCCTTGTCGCATGAGATCTGGGCCCGCAGCTGGAGAGCTGAGCATCCAAAGTACCAGCTCACCCAGAAATCGCTATTTACCTCTGTAAAAGAGGGTAGGGCCCGGTGATTAAATCATCATAACTTGAATTCCCCACGTGCCTTTGATGAGCAACTTGGCTTCTAGATGCCTCAGCTCTTCATTTTCAATAACGCTATCGTACAAATAAGGATGCTATAAGGACTGGAAAGTACTAGAAGTATTAATGCAAAAGCACTATTGTAAAAGTTTGCTATTGTTTTTCCATCTATTTAGGCATTGGTGATGTCAGATTTATCCCACTAGCATTGTAGAAATGGTAGATCCACATTTGGAAGACCTGTTTTTGGAAACACCTTGCTCTTCTAACTATGGAAATGGGATCCTTACTGTCAGTCCCGTGACTGCTGATTTGAATGGCAACAGGATCACAAATATAATTCAGAGACAGTGAATAGTGCAAGTTATTAGAAGTCAGTTACTTGTATTTTATGCAATGCCTTCACATTTGTGCCCCGAGCATTTCTCACGCTTTGAAAAGCTCAACATACCTAAACATTGGCCCCAAGCCACAGGGTTTGTACCTTCTTGTACAAGTTTACTGTTGATGAGCAGAGAAAGCACAGAGGAAAGTAGGTATTGAATTTAGACCCAATTTCCATTTGGATGCACTGTAACTGTCACGGGACTTCAAAAAATTCTTCCATTTCAGATAAACCTGTATCTTGGGCAACCAAAGTGCTGTTGATTTCAGTGAGAATGAACTATTCTCGGCAATTTGTCAGGTGCCTCTCAGCACACACCACAGTCAAACCATGACTGGACATACAAGGAGTTACATCCTCCAGCCAGCCCACAGATTTGACCATACTGCCATTTGTAATTACGTGTCATCTACGCTAATGATGCTCTTGCATGAAATGGTCCTTTGGGAAATGGATCAGGTTAGGTCCACATTACATGAATTTGAGAGATGACAGAGGGGTCTTCCCCTTACACCTTTGGTATGTGGAACAAGCAAAATAACAACACCTTTGTGTCCCCTGTGCTGAGGTGCAGCTCCCCCATGACATCCCAAGGCATTAGGCAGAGTAGACTGGAGAGACCAAGGCCTATCTTCCTCCCCCAAAGCAGCTTGTGCTTCTCTTCTGAAACACAATTTCTGAAACAAGACTGAGCCTTTCCAAACCAGTGAAAGCTTCCTGCTGTTCTTTTCCATTCCCAAGCCTGCAAGCCGTTTCTCACAAGCCATCTGCCTCGACTTTGGCATGTCTTTGGCATGAGGACAATCTGGTTAGATGTGGGTTGGCACCAAGCCCATTGATTAAACCAGTGCTCTCTGAAGAAGTAACTGCTCAAAAGGAAGTTTCCTTGAGCACCCATAATTCAAACAGATTTCTTTTGCACGTCTAAATTGCATCAGTTATTATACTGAAGTAAAATCTATCCCCTGGGACAAGTTCCACCCTGCCACCGCTATGTGAACTTGGAGTAACTGAATTTAGAGAAAGGGACAGGGTTATAAAAGTTGTATTTGACTGCTTGGTCTGTGGAGAAAGCAAGGGATGGAAAATGAGAGATACACCCATCTTGTGCAGGAGCTTCAGCAAGTATTTACTTCTTTAGCAGGCCTCTGCAAGACAGGACCTGTTATTCCATAGATCCACAGGCACGCAAGAAGCTGTACTTGTACCATTCGTCCCTTTAAACTCAATAGATTAATACATACATCTAACTTCAGTCCTATGAGCACGCTCAACTTGTTTTTCATGAGATTACTCATATCTGTGCAATTTCAATAAATGAAAGACGTCCCAGACATCAGGGATAAATAAAAAAGGCAATCACTTCTTGTTGTTACAGTGCACCTCTCTTAGCAAATACTCATAAATTTAAATAGTTTAGAATCGAAAGCACTCTCTTTCATTTAGTTTCTATTCATCACAAATTAAAATATTCACATTTATTTTCATTTCGAGCCCCTTACTTGCTTTATCAGAATACAAATCTCTACAAAGGGCTCGTGGATACATCAGGAGTATCGAATGTTTTCTCCTTCTTTTAGGATTTGGTCAATCAATTGTTTATTTTATTATTTATCAATCAAATAAAGATCAAAGCATTAAACTTTTTTTTTTTTTAAAGAGACTTTTCACCCCTCCCCCCCCCCACCAGTTTCTCAGTTACTCATCTAGACAACATGCAACTCAAAAATAATGAGGAAAGGTGTGGAAAGGGACTATCTTGACCTCTACATTTTTCACAAACAAAAGATGTGTTGAATGAATTTCATCTGCGGGGCTGCAGCAATTACGTATGAACTCACAAGAAGTGCACCCCGTTCCCGTTCATTTTAACTCAAAGCAGCCAAAGCATAGGCTTAAAGCAACCATCATCCCACACTGATATTGCTTGGTCCCACATCCAGCAACCACACCAAGACGTTCCCTCATGACAGCAAAGAAAGATTAGGATCTTCTGGCCAGCCTGACCTCAGCAAGGGGTATAACATGACTGAGAAAGTGAGGAGAAAAAGGAAAGTAGGGAAAGCTCCATGTAATTTCTGGTATTTCTCTCATTCATATGCTTTTGCTTTATTTTTTTTATCTGGAAATCACTCTCCTCTCTGGCAGCCATTTGTACAGTCCAACGCTTATTCTGAGCCAAAAGGAATGAGGTGGAGATGGGAGAGTGGAGCCAAAGGGTACTTGCTGTGTGATCCAGGCATGCAGCAGCTGCTGGCTGGCCAAGCCAGAGATCTTTCCAGTTCCCCTGCACACCCACACACGCTTCTCCGTGCAAGGGTGAGCCAGCAAGAGGCACGGCAGGACTGCATCAGACCTACAGCTGGTGTTACCTTTGGTTTGTTGAACTTGACTGTGAAGGTAGAGGAAGGTAGGCGAGCAGAGGAAGTTCGCACTGAAAGGAGTAAGAGAAGAGGCTGCGTAGGGACTGGAAATAGTGAGAAAAACACCTATGGATACAAGGGACATGGGGTAGCAGTGCCTGCTTACAGTTGGCCAGGCAGCGAGCATACTGGGAGAGCCCCACTGGCCTAAGACCTGTTCTTCTGGGCATCTTGGGCTGGCAGGGCCAGGGGAGAAGCAATGGGACTGGACCAAGCTGAAGGGTGAAAAGGCAAGCTTTGCTAGCACAAATGTAAGGGTTGCCTTTGCAGGGGGAACAGTAACTTCTTACACTCAGAGAAGGCCAAGGGACAGGATCTGGGCCACGTCAGAGAAGGAACAACTGAGGCTGTACATGGGAACAGAGATATCATGAAGGTCAGTGGGACATCCCAAATGAATATATAAAAGTAGACAATGAGTCCCAATTCAAACAAATAAGTAATCAGAAACGCTGCGCCAAGATGTCATCTGGGGCCCTTCCCCACTTCAGTGGGCTTTGGTGACATGACCCATTACCCAAGGACTCGCTTTTATCCTCTTTTGGGTGGTATTCAAAGGCCCTCGATGAGCCTGAAAGAACTTTCATGCACAGTAGGCTAAGCTTAGTGGAAGAACAAATAGGAGTGTAGCCCGATGAGAAAATAAGTAGTCAAGTGCCTTGTGACAGTGTGGCATCTGCTGTGCCTGGGAGTTGGGGGGGATGACTCCCACAGCCTGAGCACCCTCCAGGGGCACCCACCACCCTCCCAGCCCAGCAGTCGCCACCACCCCCTCCGAACACCAACACCAAGCAGTTCACCCCAGCTTTCTAACAGATACACAGTAAATGCAAGCCTTTTGGGAATAGCAACAATGCCAGTAAGAAGCTAATTAAGGAGCTGTAACTATGGCAAGCTCGTACCAGGAAAGTTTTGACATTGCCTTCCATGGGGTTGAGAGTCAAAACCCTTTGGATGCGCACGCAGCACCTACCTGGCACACTAGCTCCCTGCTGATTAGGGGAGGCAATTATGCGAGAGCCCTTCACACAGAACATAGGCCTGGAACAAGGGCTCAAGCTCTCATTTGGTGCTAAGCAAGAAGAAGGAAAGAAGGTTCATACCAGAAGTCCTGACTTCCAAGCAAGCAAACTCTGAGAAACTGAAGGAAACACCGAAGTCAGCTGGAGAAGATAATGCAAGGGTTTAAGTGGAAGCTTTTTTCATCCTTAAATCAATAAACATCTGGAATTCCCATTTCAGGCGCACAAAAAAAAAACTGGCAGAGAAGTGTTCCAGACATAACCAGCTGAACACACGTCTTAGAAGGATGTTAACAATAATAAATACAGGGAACGGCAATAACACCACATCAACAAAGACTCCTCAGCTGATCTGAGGGAGAAATTATAAAGAAAAATAAGACCAGCCAAAAGTTACAGCTGCCTGAACCACAGAAGGAAAATTACCTCTTACCTTCCTTTCTGCAAGGCAGCAGCTTACAGGTGCCACTCGCATGGGAGGCACAAACCCACATCCCCTTAGAGCAGGAAAGGGGTCAAACCCAGGCTGCCTTCCCCTTATAGGCAGCAGCACTTCTTCCACCTGTGGAAACTCTTTAAAAAACGAGAACGAGCTTGCAAGGGTTTCTTCCTCCCAAATGACAGATGTAGGGGTTTGCAGCTCTGGATCCCAAATGGACGCAGCTGTTTGCCTCCAGCAGCCCCTGCTCTGGTGTGAGCTGGGCTTCCCATTCATGCCTCTGCCCAGAGCTCCCTCGTTTGCTCTGGGTGGCTCTTTATACAGTTTGTGTAACGTGGGATCGCTTTTTTGGAGGTGTCTAATTCCTTCCATGAGCTTTACAAGAACTGTAGAGACCAAACTTTGGATGCTGCTGCAGTGGTTGGATAAGTAAAAGCCAGGCAGAGAAGTTTGGTATTGGCTCACAGCTCTTCAACCTCAGGTGGTAACTACTGGCTTTTGCAAAAACACATCACAGCTGAACCCGGGCAAGACATGGAAGAATTAGGGTCAGTCACCTCTCCTGGGCCTGTTCCTAAGCATTACGCTAAACCACTAACAAGTCCTTATCCACACCAGTGAAGCACTACTGAAAAAGGAAGAAAAAGAAAAAAAGGGGGGAAAAAAAGAGGAGTATGAGGTTAATCACAAATAAACTGACAGTGCCTGTCATTTGGAACTTGATTCCAATCTCACTTCATGTTGGTGTAAATCAAAATGTCTTTCATTTTTCCTGTATTTCTGCCAGTAATCATTAAAAGGTTTTACAAAATAATCTTTCTTTAAGGCTACTAGGCACTGTATATTCAGGGAGATAGTCTGGTTGTCAAGATGGTTTAAAACATTCATCTTTCTGGATTTTGGCCTCGCAATGCATGCATCTCCTCCAAAAACATAATGTCTGCTCTAGCTCGTTACCTAAACAGCTGACAAACCCCATTAATTTGACGTTGAGTTGGGGGAAAGCAAGCTGTACATTTTGTAAGTCGTATAAGGACAAGCAGAAAACATTCCTACGCGCTTTATCAGTATTAAAGCATTTTCTGACCAATGGCCAATTACACAACGTCCTGCACCCTTGGAGAGAATCACCCTTGGAAATGCTGACCTTGAAATAATGTGACCCTACTAGATGTCAGTGGAAGAGGTAAGAAAGTGAACAAGCTGAGGATGGCTAACACTGCTCCTTTATGAAATGAACACTAAGATTTGGAATTATTTTCCCTTATAATTCTACATATATTTGCTTATCTTTTCTTCTGCTTTAAGGAACTCCCAGGAAAAGATGTATTAACTGCTTTCCAACCTGCTTCATAATGTTTATCAAAAAGTAGTAGTTTTTTAATCAATATATTATGGGCAATTCTGACTTTTGTATCAGCAGATTGTGTGCTATCACTTTCATAGAATGGTCTTGTATTAACTATTAAACCAATATTTAATTATTGAAATTACTGCAGTCTTTTTAGACTCTCTCCTATCCATCTCTGCATTGTCAGAATCACACAAGTTCGCCTGCACTATGTAGCAAGTGAAACTGGATGTAACTGCAGCCCTTTTGAACCTGAAAGCCCACGAAATGCTTGAACCAAAAATCTCAGGATCTAGGCACCGTGCCATTATTTTTCATGCGGTATTCAAATATCATGGGAATGGCAAAGTGTAGAAACCCCAGCGGAATTTTACCAATCTGGCCACATCTAGCATTAGAATCAAAAATACCTTTTCTGACTAGGACCATTAAAAAGAGATCAAATGTGCCATAGATATTGTTTTTTACAGGGTGACGTGCCAAAGCACAGAGTCAGTAAGAGCATACATACAGACAAAATGAACAAGGTCAGGTGCAAAACTGCTTCTTACCTTATGAACTTCTGAAGTCACATTTTGATCTCATTTGCAGCAATGTTAATCCAGAGTTCAATCAAATTCAAATTTATGCTGTTATAAACGAGAGCAGAATTTGGCTCTTAAATTACAGCAGCAGAGTACAAGAGATTTTGTTTCCCTTGGAGTGTTTTTAAGCTCCTGATAAAGAGACAGCTTTTATGTCTTTAATAATCCCTTCTTCCTGCGTTCAGCGAGGTAGGCATCAAACGCGCTCAGAAGTGCAGGGCTTCCTTCATGTCTCATGATGGCTTTAATGTATTTTAAAATAGTTTCTAAATCAGTGCGTAATACATGCTAAAAGTGACAGAGGAATCAGGCTCAGACCTGACTGCGAATGGCTGTACCACCCTCTCTTGACATTTTGAGACAACAGACAAAAGACAAATAAGAATGGGAAAGAAGGACTTCGGAAGAGGGACTGAAAAACTACACTGTACTTAATTATTGGATTTACGATCCAACTGACATACGGATTACCAGATCAAAGACCAAGGGTTTTGTCACCTAGTGAATAAAGCTTACAACTCGTCCTCTACTTCAAACCTTATCCAGCCTTTAGGCTTTTGCAGCATAATGCATACATGGATAAATTCCTGGCCTGTCTTTTCAGCTCAGTGCCCCTTCCAGGCACTCAGACGTTCTTCCAAACAAGGAACCCCACGTGCCTCATTTAACCAAAATCTCATTTAACACCTGCAAGTGTATAAACAAGTAAGACTTAATTGATGCATGTCAGAGAACAAATACTATGGCCCAAGTGAGAAAAATCCCCACTCTCTCGACTCCCCTAGTTCACTTTAACCCTCCAGGGCAGCTCTGGCCCTACCGCTGAGACCCCCGGGTTAACCCCCCATCGCACTCACAGCCTCCACATAAGGACGCGTAACACAAGATGTGTCACAGGCTGAGAGAGTTGGGGTTGTTCAGCCTGGAGAAGAGAAGGCTCCAGGGAGACCTCATAGTGGCCTTCCAGTACCTAAAGGGGGCCTACAGGAGAGATGGGGAGGGACTCTTTATCATGGGGTGTAATGATAGGACACGGGGTAACAGTTTTAAACTGCAAGAGGGTAGATTTAGATTGGATATCAGGAAGAAATTCTTTACTGTGAGGGTGGTGAGGCGCTGGAACAGGTTGCCCAGAGCAGCTGTGGATGCCCCATCCCTGGAGGTGTTCAAGGCCAGGCTGGAGGAAGCTTTGAGCAACCTGGTGTGGTGGGAGTTGTCCCTGCCCATGGCAGGGGGGTTGCAACTACATGATCTTTAAGGTCCCTTCCAACCTGAACCATGCTGTGATTCTGTGATTCTGTATGGTCACAGTCCTCTAATCCATGAAGACGTGTGCACCAACTGTATGGCATCACATTCATGAAGAACCGCCAGCTCCAGCGCTCTGTTGAAAGGATGCAGAATAAAGGGCTGGGGCAGAGCCACACTCGCACAAACACCCCACCAGAGCCAGACTCTTTTCCAGCTGCTTATGGAGGAGCCATGGGCTTCTCTCTCTCTCAGCATCCTTCCTCCGGGCTGTACTGGAGGTAAATCACAGGTTTATGTGCCCTGGCCAAAGCCCTGCCCAAAAGTTTAATAATAATTTCTTTTTTTTTTTTGCCAGGAGCTGCCCACGGATCATAGCACAAGACTGCCAAACGAACTGGGAAGAGCGAATCCATAATTAAGTCATTGGCTAAATAATAGAGACCCGCTTTCTATAAACAAACTCTCCTATTAATCAGTACTTAGGAGGATAGATGTGGTCCAAAGTTAGTTACTACTCGCTGCTTTGTGACTGTAGTGACATATTTTTTTAAGAATGTCTTTACAAAACATTTCTTTTTGGAGTTCTGGGCCTGGTTAAGGCAAAAGAAAGTGAAATGTTAAAAATGTGATTTAAAAAAATAAAGTAATAGAAAGGAGCGGAAGGTTTGTATTAAATTTGAAGCAGTATTTGACCAAGCTGGCTCAGTGATTGTCAGCTCTAATTCAGCTCTAATTACCACGGTTCAGCACGTTGAGCAGTATATTAGCAGGACTACAACAACTATTCTGGGATGTTTTGGGCGAGGCAACGTTAATCTACAGGATAGAAAATAAGGAGCCGTTTTAGGTTTAGTTCACTAAACAGTACACAGAAGAGCGCTTCGGCTTCCCAATACCACAGTGGGAAAAAAAAAAAAAAGAAAAAGAAAAAAAAACCATGCAGAAAATGCAGAAAGAAGCAGTTTATCTGTTTTATACGGTAATTCAGTGAGCACCGAGAAGCACCTCGGAGCCAAGCACAAGCTCGTGCGGTGCCATACTGCCTGTTACCTCTACACCCTTCTCGGTACGACACCCACCCTCAGGATGGAGTACGCACTCAGGACCAACGGGACATGAATTACCGTGGCGCCATTGTAAGGCTGCCTGCACGAAGGGGTCAGAAGCCAAGAAAGCCTAATTCATCCTGACAGAGGTATGCAGCATCCGACATTTCGAACGGAGGTCGGGTGGAAGAAATACTGGAGCATCTGTGGGCTGCTCTGCTCTTCAGGCAGAAAGCACAATCCATGGCAGCGTACATGCCCACTGTTATCTTCTGGAAACTGGAAAAGCATATGGTATAGCAGATGCCGCACTATGATTTCCCCCTTCGGACTCTGTTAAGGGCATTCAGCTAATTGTAACGCCATAATTAGCTGTGTTCTGTATCTCGAAAGCAGTTTTTTCTACATATGAGTATTCCGCTGGCGCTACTTCTCCGAGGAACTGTAAAAAGGCATGTTAAGGTTAACAAATGGAGAAAGAGAGGGGAAGATAGTAAATTGGAATAATTGGCCTAAACCAGGTCTGCCACAAGTGCAAGCCATGGGTTGCTCCAGAACGAAGTGGGCCGGCAGGTTCCAGCCCTGCCGTTAGATGTCCAAGTGAGGAACCTCCTACCGGCTCCTCTGGGCCAAACCTCTCAGTCCTTGCTCCCTCAAGCCCCACGTCTCAGGGCAGCGGGAGATCCCCCGGAGTAGAGGACTGCGGGGGCTTTCCTGTTGACATTTTCCGTCCCCGCAGAACAAACCTACACCCTGCAGCTGCAGCCCCGGCAGCTGTTATCACCGCGGCCATTTCTGCCTGCGGAAGGGCTCACGTGTGTTTCTGCACAGCGGCCTTGAGGCAAGGATTCGGGAAAGCGCTCCAACACGTGTAAAACAAGCCCCGCATATGCAGAAGAATAACATCAGGCATATCTGCAATTCCCGGTGACTTCAGTCAAACTTCAGCACAGCAGAGTTAAGCTCCTGCTTAAGTACTGCCAGAACAAAGATGGTTCCCTGAACTGTAAAATATATGTAGTGACATTTGTTATGATTATATAGCCATGTGTGAATGGACCTGTAAAAATATTTGTATCTGTAGTTACAGAGCCGTATAAGGCTCCTCCATATATGAATTGCTGTTACTCCTGCATATGTGAATTTAGCTGAAGAGCATGTGCATATACACCTATACGTATGCATAATTACGACTTCATTTTGGATAGATATTAGCTCAAAATTGGATGTGCAAACTTCTAATTTACGTATGTTAAAAATAAAAGGGCATCCAAACCATTTTATACGCATGGCTAACATCTCTCAAGGATAGTTTCCAGGGAGGGAGTTTCAGGGATAGATACACTTTCAGGGGGGTAAATTTGATTTTGCCTACAACATGTACAGGATTCCCTGCGACAGCGCAGGTGAATTAGTGGGCTGAACGCAGATCAATGGGTTGAATGCAATTAAGGATAGAATCATAGAATCATATTGGTTGGAAGGGACCGTTAAGATCATCGAGTGCAACAGATGTATGACTGTTACAGACTATTAAATGTTTTTTCCAGTTGGTTGCAAGATGTATACTCTGTACACACATGAGCATACAGATGCATAAATAAAAACCTGATTCATAATTACATGGTTAATTGTGATCCTCTCCTGTCCTCTGATGAACTTGCTGAAAGGGGGAAGGGAAGTCTCAGAGATCTGGCAGACCTCGTCATCGGCACAAACCTAGCCCTCAGTGAGCCCTAAGTCACAAAACACCTCACGGCCACTGGCACTTTGCTTTCAGGACAAAATACTGGAGGTAAGGAAAGAGAAACGCCCATCCAGCCTGCGGTATGTCGGCAAAAACGTGGCTGCAGCCCATACCCAAACCAGCTTCAAGCCAGCCGGCTGCGGTAGGACAACCGCAGCGCGCATCTCGGTCCCCAGGCGTGACATGACCAGCCGCTGGCGCGTGACACAGGCACAGCAGCGCCACTGCTCCGGCGCTGCCGGCAGGTGCTGCACTGAGAAGAGCAGTCAAGTCCCCAGACACCACACGCTGCTCTAACATCCTCGTTCATGACATCCTCGAAGGCATCTGAGCATCAGCGAAATTCTGCAAACCGCCAAATGCTGCAGATAACGCGGGCAAGACTCTTTGAGAGGCAAAGAGTGACAGTGGGTGTCGCTCGGTGGTGCTGCTCCCCACGCCCTTCCAAGCTGGTCTGTCAAATGAATTCTTTTTTAAAGATGGGCTCTTTTGCTTGATTTGGGGAGTAGAGGCAGCTTTGCGGACAGATAGAACCATAGAACCATAGGGTTGGAAGGGATCTCTGGAGATCATCTGGTCCAACCCCCCTGCCAGAGCAGGGTCACCCAGAGCAGGTTACACAGGAACACGTCCAGGCGGGTTTTGAATGTCTCCAGAGATGGAGACTCCACCACCTCTCTGGGCAGCCTGTTCCAGTGCTCTGCCACCCTCAGGGTAAAGAAGTTCTTCCTCATGTTTAGGTGGAACTTCTTATGCTCAAGTTTGTGCCCATTGCCTCTTGTCCTGTCCCCGGGCACTACTGAAAAGAGCCTGGTCCCATCCTCCTGACACCCACCCTTTAAGTATTTTTAAGTGTTGATAAGATCCCCCCTCAGCCGTCTTTTTTCCAGACTGAAGAGACCCAAATCCCTCAGCCTTTCCTCATAAGAGAGGTGTTCCAGTCCCCTAATCATCTTGGTAGCCCTCTGCTGCACCCTCTCCAGCAGTTCCCTGTCCTTCTGGAACCGGGGAGCCCAGAACTGGACACAGTACTCCAGGTGTGGCCTCACCAATGCAGAGTAGAGGGGGAGGATGACCTCCCTTGACCTGCTGGCCCCACTCTTCTTGATGCACCCCAGGATGCCATTGGCCTTCTTGGCCACAAGGGCACATTGCTGACTCAATGATGATGCGATCTGGCAGCGGGGATTTTGCTTCCTGCCATAAAGTCTGCACACAGCCGATTCGGGAACCGAACTGCTCCTTGGGAGCCAGCAGCTTGGCACGAGGAGTCTTGAGAAGGCACTTTGTTGCTTGCCTTCTGGCTGTCTCCTTCCCAAAACAATACATATAAACACACGTAAATAACACAAGAATATACCCAGATTTTTCCTCGCTGATTTCTCCTCACGTAGGAAACCAAGCTGCAGGAGCTCAGACACCTGCTACTGCTCATGACACCGGCAGCCGAGTGTCGGGAAGGGGTCAGCAGTACCATACGGACAGGCCTCAAGGAACCCGCACTTCACGTGAGCCGGTCCTCGCAAGGGCACAGCGTTATCCTACATTTGTCAGCTGGCACGGTTCAGTCGGTCCCTCGCTTTCATAACCTCACCACTTTCCTGGATTTCAAAGGTGATGGGGAGGTGAGGGGAGGAGGACAGATCACGATAAAGGCACGTGCTAGCTGGAATTAGGTAGACCATCCATCAGAATAACCCTTCTGTAGTGGTGGAGAAAAAGAGCATGCCAGGCATAGCAGAATAAAGTGATGGAGTGCACCTCCTAACCTTTGCAAGGTCAGAATAAAAGCTAACATCGCTATCGGTTAAAGTGGAGTGGATGATGCTGAAGGAAGAAGGTTGAGCGGGTGGTTTTTATAAATACATCAACAAAAAGAGAGGCAGGGAGAATCTCCATCCCTTACTGGATGCAGGGAGGGAAAGTTGCAACCAAGGACGAGGAGAAGGCTGAGATACTTAATGCCTTTTTTGCCTCCATCTTCAATAGTCAGACCAGCTATCCCCAGGGTGTTCGGCCTCCTGAGCTGGAAGATAAGGATGGAGAGCAGAACAACCCACCCGTAATCCAGGAGGAAGTAGTAAATGATCTGCTTCTGCACCTAGACACATAAGCCTATGGGGCCAGATGGGATCCACCCAGGAGTACTCCGGGAGCTGGCGGGAGAGCTCATCAAGCCTCTCTCCATCATTTATCAACAATCTTGGTCAACAGGGGAGGTACCAGATGACTGGAGGGTGGCTAATGTGGCGCCCATCTACAAGAAGGGTCGGAAGGAGGATGCAAGGAACTACAGGTCTGTCAGCCTGACCTCGGTACCAGGAAAGATCATGGAGAGGATCATCTTGAGTGAGCTCTCACGGCAAGTGCAGGGCAGCCAAGGGATCAGGGCCAGCCAGCATGGGTTTAGGAAAGGGAGGTCCTGCTTAACCAACCTGATCTCCTTCTGTGACCATGTGACCCACCTTCTGGATGTGGGGAAGGCTGTGGGCATTGTCTATCTGGACTTTGGTAATGCCTTTGACACCATCCCCCACAGCATTCTCCTGGAGAAGCTGGCGAATCCTGGCATAGAGAAGTGTACTCTTCGCTGGGTAAAAAACTGGCTGGATGGCCGTGCCCAGAGAGTTGTGATTAATGGGGTGGAATCCTCTTGGTGGCCAGTCACCAGCGGTGTCCCTCAGGGCTCAGTTTTGGGGCCAGTTTTGTTTAATATCTTTATCAATGATCTGGATGAGGGGATTGAGTGCACACTCAGTAAATTCGCAGTCGACACCAAACTAGGTGGGAGCGTTGATCTGCTTGAGGGTAGGAAGGCTCTACAGAGGGACCTGGCCAGGCTGGATCGATGGGCCAAGGCCAATTGTATGAGGTTTAATAAGGTCAAGTGCCAGGCCCTGCATTTCGGTCACAACAACCCCAAGCAATGCTACAGGCTTGGGGAAGAGTGGCTGGAAAGCTGCCCAGCAGAAAAGGACCTGGGGGTGCTGGTGGATGGACAGCTTAACGTGAGCCAGCAGTGTGCCCAGGTGGCCAAGAAGGCCAACAGCGTTCTGGCTTGTATCAGGAATAGCGTGGCCAGCAGGAGTAGGGAAGTGATGGTGCCTCTGTACTCGGCACTGGTGAGGCCTCACCTCGAGTGCTGTGTTCAGTTCTGGGCCCCTCTGGACAAGAGGGACATTGAAGTGCTAGAGCGTGTCCAGAGGAGAGCTACCAAGCTGGTGAGGGGTCTGGAGACCAAGCCATGTGAGGAGAGGCTGAGGGAACTGGGCATGTTTAGTTTGGAGAAGAGGAGGCTGAGGGGAGACCTCATTGCCCTCTACAGCTACCTGAAAGGAGGGTGTAGAGAGGCGGGTGTTGGCCTCTTCTCCCAGGTGAATAATGACAGGACCAGAGGAAATGGTCTGAAGTTGTGGCAGGGGAGGTTTAGATTAGATATTAGGAAGAATTCCTTTACTGAAAGAGTGGTCAGGCACTGGAACAGCCTGGCCAGGGAGGTGCCTGAGTCACCATCCCTAGAGGTATTTAAGAAATGTGTAGATTTGGCACTTCAGGGCATGCTCTAGTGACAGAGAGTGTAGGGGTTTTTTTGTGCGTGTGTATGGTTGGACTCGATGATCTCAAAGGTCCTTTCCAACCATGAAGATTCTATGATTCTGTGATTCTATGGTAGCTCTTTCCAGAGGGACAACAGAGCAGGGCTTTGCCCCCCTACCCTCCTGCACAAGATTTGGTTCCAGTTTCCAACCCGGGTAGGCACAGGCCATGCCGTTGACACCAGACCAGAGGAGTTGCTTAGCGCTTGCTATCTCCACCTCCAAGCCCCCAACAAGAATACAGGGGATGCCCCTGGACCCCACACATCTCACATGCCTCATTCCTGCCTAAACACCATAATCTGTAAAAGGCTTTACTATTTGATTCCATGATTTTAAAGCTACAATCGGAAGAATCACTTCAGGCAAAACCCAGGTTGTACTGGGTCATTCCCTCCTTTACTCTTTGACTTTTTCCTGAATACCCTTGAAGGTGATGACGTACCCTTATATTTAGTTCGCAAATCCTACTCCAGGGAACAATTCTCTTTTTTGGTGGGTTGCTCCATCACTCACCATAAAAAGGGTCCTGATTTCTAACTATAGCTTCTAGAAGCAATATATGTAGTAATAAATAATAATAACAACAACAGCAATAATGATAGTTAGGTGGAAAACAGTCCCTTACAAAATGAATGGACCTTTGTAAAGATAAGTAGTCCTGAGAACATGATTACTTCTTCCGCGCTAAGGGTATAATTGATCACAAAGTAACAAGTCACGCACCCTGAAATGCCTCTTTTTGATCACCCAGCAGGCAAATTATAATCCTTCATCAGCGATACAGCAACGGTGCGTGGAACCGTAAGAGAGCATTTGACAGGGACATTTGTATCCCAACCATTCCCATTCACTAACGAGGCTGCTGTATCTGCACAATAAGCATTTACCCCATTAGGGGAACTGGGATGTGTTTTCCCCCAGCCACAAACTCTCAAAACAATTAAAAGCCAAACGAACGGGAGTTTCCAGGGCCCGCACCTCCACCTTCTCAGCCCCTCCCTAGCCAGCAGTCTGATGCCAAGTTGTGTATGTGCTTTGCCCCGACACCACCGCCCAAGTGACACTTGTAGGAATGGAGAGCGTCCCATCCCTTCTGCTCCCAGCCTCCCCGGGAGGGGACCGCGGGGGACGGAGCTGCCTGCAGAGCCCGTGACAACCAAGGGAAAGTTTCCCCTTGCCACCTGCAGGCTCTGCAGCCAACTTCACCCCTAACATCACGCTGAGGACCTCCGCTGAGGACCTCCGCAGAGCCCCGGGGGCCGCGGTGCTGGCGCGGCTCCCGCGGCGGCGGAGGGCGGCGAGCCCGCCCCGGGGCGGGGGCGGGAGGAAGCCGGGGGGCGGAGGGGGGGGCGCCGGCCGCCTCCCGCGGGCGACCAGAGGCGAGGAGAGGAGGTGAGGAGAGGAGAGAGGAGGCGAGCCGCCGCCGGCCATGGTGCCCGCCCTGCTGCCCCTCCTGCTGCTGCTGCCGCCGCCGCTCCTGCCCGCCGCGGCGGGCGGCCGCTGCCCGAAGCCCTGCGCCTGCAGCCAGGCCGCCCTGCGCTGCCCGCCGCCGCCGCCGGGGGCGCAAGCCGCGCCCGACCGCGCGTAAGTACCGCGGGGAGAGTGGGACGGCAGCGAGGGAGGGTGGCGGTGGGGCTGCTCGGCGGGTCGGGAGGGAGGGAGGACGCGGTGCCTGTCCCCGGCGCCCTGCGGGGCTTTCGGAGCATCGCGCCGGGGAGGAGAGCCGGGGGGCACTCGGGGGTGAAGTTTTACTCGGGCGCACTCGGGGCTGAAGTAAGAAGTTTTAGTTGGGCGATGGAGGCAGCCTGGGCAAGAGCCCGGCGGCAGCGGGTTTGCTCCTGAAGACGAGGATGCGCATCCTCTCGGGACGTGTCCTCAAGTGGGGAAAGTGTCACCGTCTCCACGCCGCCAGCCTCGGTGACAGCGAGAAGTGGTCCAGCCGTCTGAACTTGCAGTGTTCTCCCGCCGTGGCAGGAGGCAAAAACATCACCTTGCAGTGGCGTGGTGAACTTTAAAAAAAAAAAAAACAACCTGGTCCATTTGATATTTGATTGATATTTGGACTTAAACCTTCTGTCGGTTCTGGGGTTTGTTTGTTTGTTTTTTTTTAATTTCAGAAATCTGACTGGCTTCTCACAACCTCTTGTCCCAAAGCTTGTGCAATTTAATGTCCCCTATATTAAGGTACCAAAATCCTCCTAGCAGTGCTCGTTGCCTCTTTTCGAGATCCAACTCCTTGACAAGTTAGTGACTAATCTTTTCTCCCCTCTCTGGTAGTAAAAAAGCTGCTGTGAGTTTTGGCAGCTGTTGGGATCTCTGTAGGGTGGTCCATCGCGTCTCTCTGCCTAATGTTCCTCTGGGGATTTGGATGAAATTAAAACAAGAGGGAATCCCAGGCATTCCCCTACCCCACTCCCACACCATACCCCAGGCTGGCTTTACCAGACCAGACCAAATATTCGGTATACATAGGTATTCAAGCGTTGTTGTGTTGTTTACAGGCTCAATTACAG
The DNA here is from genome assembly GCA_947846985.1 of Fratercula arctica. Classification (NCBI taxonomy): domain Eukaryota; kingdom Metazoa; phylum Chordata; class Aves; order Charadriiformes; family Alcidae; genus Fratercula; species Fratercula arctica. Next base: position 2,252,449 of record CANTUZ010000003.1, read on the forward strand.
CACTGATCTAAACAGTCATGGAGTCAAAATATGGGCTTAGATGACCAACAGATAGCATAGTTGTGATTTCTAGGATCCCTTGGTTATCTGTGCAAGAATTGAGCTGGGGTTGTCTTATTATGCCCCTTTTGGTAACAAAGTCTCCCTGTGTTTTCCATTTTCATCCGATTTGTTTGTAAATTTAACATGCTCTTGAAATTCCCCAGGGATGATACTATCCCTGATCTCTTCTTTCCTTTCTCCCTAGCTCAAGAATTGATAGGAGCAAGAAATACTAATTTCTGTTGATCTAGAGGCATGTGAATCATTCCTCCAAAGTAATTTCTTAGAAAAATCTCCGTCCTGAATTTGTTTTCTCCCTGTTTCCCTGTGTTACCTTAGTGTCAGAGAAAGCAGAGCCCGTGGATGCTGGAGAGACTTTCCGTAGTTATTGCAACAAGCACGTTTCTTCCTCATTATTCATACCACGTGCAGAGCAGGCAGTGGATCGCTCATATCGATGATCCCTGCAGCAGCAGAAACAAACGGGGAGGTTAATTTTTGCAGGGATTTAGCATGTTTATTAGAATGATGCACATCACAGCCCAGAGGGGTTATCAATAGCTCTACACTTATGTGATTTTTTCCTTTCTTTTTTGGTTTACTCTTTTATTTTTCCTTTTTCTATCTATCACCCCAAAAGAAACCGCATCCCAACCTCAGTGATCGGATTAAGAGAGATAATGGGTTTATGGCTGCTGCCAGTTATGCTTCACTCAGATCAACAGGACTAGATGATGGGCAAAAATGAGGGAAGAACTTTTCCCTTCACCCTTTAATATAAGATTTAATCTATAATGGTTCACAAAGTCCAGCTATTAGGCTGGCTGTAGACACCACCTTTACAGTCCGAAAAGAGTTCAACCAAGATTCTGCTCAATACTCCTACAGAGAAATATTTACACTCAGATGTCAAAAAAAACCAACCCTTTTTCAGTCTGCATGTGCACAGATATGCCCAGCTCCTTCTACTTCTAGGCCACATCCAACCTTATTTATCTTTAACCTGAAACTATACTGTTAAATTTCCATGTCTTTTATTTTGGGGTCTTGTTGAATAGAAAGCTGTACCAATGAATGTAGTCCCTAAACCTACAAGTCTATACGTATTCTCACTCTTTTTTTAGTTCTTACTTAACTACTTCTACTTTCCTTTCCCCTCTTCCTTTGATTTTCATACCAGTGTCTTCTTATCCACTTAGCTGTTGCTTTCCCCTCTCTCTTACTCTTTTTCTCCCCCTGCCTCTCATATGGCTTTTCCAGCTTTGTCATTTTACTGACTCCCATCTTTCCATACTTTACCAATATCTTTTTAGCTCTCTTCTCCACCTGCACAGTTCTGCGTAGTTCACAAAATTACAAGAAAAAGTTATTTTTGCCCCCTCATAATTGCATCTGCACCTGTCTACACCAGGGGAATTGCAGTGTAGGGCTTGCAAGTGCGCTAATACTTCGGGGAAAAAAATGCTGCTGCAGGTTGTTCCAACACAGTTCCTGGTGCGCCCACATCCTTACATTGGTGCCGCTATAACACAGACCAGACCTGAGAAGTCCTTCTTGCTAGTATGCTCCGTCCAGAAAATAAACACCAATATGTAACTCCAGCTATATCCGAGTCATTCAGGCCGTGATGCTGTAATGAGCTGTGCTTCCAAATCTACTTTTGACAATTTGTTATATCTCAAGTATATATCCTGTAGGGAAATTCCAGCCATTTTTCTTTATCCGATTTATTCTTGCCATGTCATATTATTGCTGGAAGAGTTTTCAAAATGGTGAGACTTCCGACTGGTTGCAGAATGATGTGTTTTATACAGTCCTCAATTGACCATATTTTTCTCAGGCTCCTGGTTTTAATTTGGATATTACACAAACGTTATAGAAACTCCATTATCCAGCACCGTTCTATGCCATTTTGGCTATAGCAGCTACGTGTCTTCTTAGTCTCAGCTGAAAAATAATCTTTAAAACACTATTACATTCTGAAACAAAACATAATTTTTCTTCTTTTGAAGTCTTACACATACTTTTGGTTTTTTTCACAGAGTCTAAATGGATAGGCACCCCACTCCAGCTGTCCAGTAATGGGCATTGGATATCTAATACGTTTTTGTCCCTTCAAAAATCTCATTTCATAGTGGGGTCCGCTTTGCTGTGTCTGAGTGCCTGTCCCTGCATGCAGGCCTTCTGCATTAGGGCGAGTGGCTCATGATTAGTATCAGCCACCAAATCCAAATATTTGGGGCAAAAGTCTGAACAAATAGAAATGTCTACTGAGCCTTCACTATGGGCGTATTTGGCTCTCTGGGACCGACGGAGGAATTCAGGTTCAGGGCCAAAATGTCTTTCATAGGAGGTAATGTATCACCGACCCATCATCACCTAGCAGGAAATACTCTTTGGCTGCTTGTGTGATATGTCCAGCATCATAGTTTGCATTTCAGGTAGATAATGCCTGATATAAGGGCTTTAAAAATCAATGCCTTTACATTAATACATTACAGTGCCCCCAGATGCTGATAAAAACCCTGGGAAAATGGTGGGATTTCAGTTTTAGGTTAAATCAATATTCCCTCTTCTTCTGAGTTAAGTCCAAGGACACCACGGAATAAAATGTTTGCCATTCTCAGCAGGGGCCTTCCTCGCATCTTCACCTTTTTGACATTAGAAATATCCGTAATCCGATAAAATAGAAACACTAAAATATAACAGCCAACCCAACTACAGTAACACATTCATACCTATTGCTATAGGGCCTCTATTCTTTTTTTTATTATTATTATTTATTATTAGTTCAACTAATCACTTTTTGCAAAAGGCCAATTCTGTAATAGAGATATTTTCTCCGGCGGTGTGGGCTTTGGCTTTAATTCCACATCCTCAGGACTGCAAGTGGTCCTGTGGGCTTTGGGCATCTAGACCTCCCAAAAGCTTCCTTCGGCGCTTGAGCCTATGTGGTAGCACAGGAGCAGAAGCTTACTTTTTAGATGATAAAAATTGTTGTTAAGTTGCCTCTGCTATATCCCAGAAGCAAAAAAAGGACTGTAGTGGTTTTATGCCACTATGTCCTTGGGAGAGACAGCCCCACGAACATTTTCTGAAGAGCTCTTACTGCTCCATCTATACATTCACAGCAGGGGAGACAGAAGGTGGTTTGCTCTTGTGCTCCCTACTGGACCTGGTATTCCTAATAACAGGAAGGTAACCATTCCTGTGAAAAATCCACTCTAAATTTATATTTCAGAACAAAAATACAGGAAACAAGTGCTAGCTGAAGAGAGAAGGACGGTATTGTAGCTACCAGACAAGGACAGGATTTGGTCGGCCTAGGCGCTTTCCTGTCTCTCCTGATGTTCTTGGGTAGTCTTCCAGGTATTTAGCCTGGCCGTTTCAAACCTTACTGCCTAGAACGATGTACTTTGAAAAGCTAGCGTGGTTTATAGAAACACTAAGGGCTGGTGAATGCCAAAAAGGCTGGCTGGTTCCCCATTCCTTTCAGTCCATCCTTTCTGCAAGGATGAAAATTCCCACAATCATCCGGAGCCGCGGTATTGTCAGCTGCTGAATGGCAGGAGCGAGTACAAGCATATGAGTTGCAGTGTATTAACTATGAAAGAAACATTACAGTTTTTCTTAAAAGTGCAAAAGTTCATCCTTTAACTAACAACACTCTTTCAAACCGGCGTTAGTAGCTTGTATTGAAGATGGATGCGTCCCTCCTTTCCTGAGCTACAGAAATCAGGCTAGTAGCCTGGGCAAGTTGGATGTAGAAAAGCTTTGTAGCTTCGTAAACCCCAGTTGGTACTTTCCTTTTTTTTTGTCAAAAGCTTCCTTGGCTCTGAGAGCTGAATAACTGGTCGCATCTGAGTGCTATCAGAAAGAAATCAGTATTTAATTCCCGCCGGTACCTGCCTGAGTTCCGTTGCGTGCTATCAAAGACACCAGTCATGTTCAATAGCAGAGACTTCAACACATGAGATAAGGCCTCACTTTACTCAGCATTTTGGAAAGAATTAAGCCCACAACAAGCAGTTCAAAACTCTGAACCTAAATGCTTATACATATACTCATGCTGGATTGTGCTTAGCAAGCTAAAGGGTGGTCTTCAAAACGTTGTAAGTATAGAAGGAGACATCTAAATGAACACGTTTCCCTTTAACACCGGCAGGTTTTGAGATACAAACCACAACGGTAAAGTGGACAAGAGCAGGGATGGGAACATTCACCTTTTTGGTGAATTTAAGATGTTTTTATCAATGTGATTTCCCCACCGATATGTGGAAGTCTGTGTCTATGCATGCTACACCAGTATTTCAAGGATTAAGAGAGAAGGCTGACTATGAATTGCCTTTTTCCTTTGTTCTTGCTGTTTTGCGAGATGCTTAATGGGACGAGGTAATGTCAATGCAGATGAGTTCACCGTTCCAGCTATATCAAGGTGAATTCACGAGAATTAAAAAACAAAACCCAATGAAGTCGAAATACAGAATGGCTTAAGTGCCGTCATGCAGTTTAACTACCGTACGTATTAAAAGTGCTGGGTCATCCCACTGAAATTTAATGGCACAGCTGAGGTGGCTTAGCTCAGAGCACCGTTCCCAACAGCTTTCCGAGGCAGGGGGAGCGGGTCAGTCCGAGCCACGCACTGAGGGAGTTCACAACCACCGCGCCGCTCACCGGCACATTGCAGGGAGGCAGGAGGCGCTTGGGTTGAAGATTTTGATGTAATTAAAAGTCAGGACCTGGTTTTATTTTCTGTGCTTTCGGTCACGTTTCTATTTCTTTTGTAAATTATAATATTTTTTTGCAAACAGTTTCCCAAAATGTACGCTTTGTTTTCCAAGCAGCCCCAGCTGATGGTGCAGTTACGAGAGGTTCCTGCTGCCAGGGTTAGAGAGCAGGAATTGCTCAGCTTCTACTTTTTACTTCCTCCTGAAGTTCTTTTCCTTTTGTCTCAGAGCGTCGAGCCCTACTGCAGGTTGTCTCTACCTGTCTGTGCCCTTGGGGGCAAACACATTTTTCAAGACACATGAGTTAGATGCATTTCATTTCATTTCATTTCATTCATAGGGGAGGTTGGACGGGGCTCTAAGCAACCTGGTCTAGTTGAAGATGTCCTTGCTCATTGCAGAGGGGTTGGACTAGATGACCTTTAAAGGTCCCTTCCACCCCAAACTATTCTGTGACTCTGATTTCTGATTTAATTAAACCTCACAGACAGCACAACATGCCAGCAGTCATCTAGAGACAGGCAGGACCCAACCACAGTGGCGTCCAAAACACATATATATATGTATATATAGATATATATATATATCTCCTTACAACATCCCTATTAGGTAGAGAAGCGTTGTTATTCCCCGCTTACGGCCAGGGAGTCAAGGTGCAAGGACACAACACGATTTGCCCCAAACCATACGGAGTATTTGGAACGTAGCTAGGAATTGACTGCCAGCCTCCTTAGTACAACTAGATTTGTAACCCGAAGGCCTACCTGTGTGTGACAGCCTGCCGTTATGTTGTGCGGGCATGACATATGTGTATATATATATATATAAAAAAACCACATATATATGAAAGTTGATTTAACATTTTTCATTGTCTTCGTATAAAGGATTATGACAACGAAGAAAAAAAAGCAGGATATATGAATAGCACGGAAACATTTCAGTCAAAAAACCTTGGGGGGGGGGGGGGGGCGTGTGTTAAGCATGAAAAACAAATGTCTCAGACTAGATATTTGTAATTATAAAGCAAAATGGTGCAGTTGTCTCCGCATATTGTTTGCAGAAAGATAACGGCTTGAAATATGTTAAATATTTTCCTATGGCCGTTATCAGGGAGAGTGTGGTCATGGCTAGATAAATTGGCTGGTAAAAATACTAAAATACTGTGATTCAGATGCGGAGTAGAATGGTAAAATGCAGATCTGTCTCCCACATCATTATTAACTTCTCAGGCAGAGTAACTAAAAAATTAAACAGGAAAATATACGCTTGCTTTTAATCGACTAACTACACTGATGCAATTTACTTAAAAAAAGAAAAAAAAAAAATTAAAAAATCCACAACATCAGGTGGAATTCTTCTACACTTGTACACAGCCAGAGCATTGCCAGCAAATTCAGGATGCCACCCTGCAAAGCTGCAGGGATGCTGCTGGGAGGAGAACATGGTCCAGCAGATGCAAAGATACTGTTTTATGGAGAAAGCTTTACATGAAAGCCACTTTTTACAAAGAACCAACTTTAAGTAGCCTATAGCTTCCTTCGACTGTGAACATAGTATCTTCCGTCAGGCTACTAATTTACTTAATAGGTTATGATTATTATTGACTTGATGGTGATTAGTCTTAAATTTATGCTGTTGAGGAACTGACCAAGTACCCTTTGAATTCCGTTTAGCTGAAATCAATGGTAAACGGATCAGGCCTTGGAGGTACGGAGAACTGCAGGCAAATAAAGTGGCATTATGCTTTATTGTTTTTCCCCCTGCTGTAATAGTACAATCTGTAAACAAGGAAACCCCATGCCTTACAATCCTTTCCTCCCTTCTCTTCTTTTTTCAGATCGTTTACTCATCTCCCTGTAAAAGTAATCCCATCACACGCCTTTGAAGGACTTAGAGATGCCTTCATCATGTAAGTTGACAACATTTTCCGCAGGCTTTTCCTTAATTTCTTGCTAGAAATTCTGTCATAAACCTCCATCCCAAACAACATCTTTTACCAACAATGTAAAAACGTGTTGCTAAAACATACTACTGGTGAAAAAAAACCAAAACAAAACACTAGGAAGAGGATAAACATAGCATTTCTTTTCTTACAAGCAGTATATAAAAGATTCTTTGAAAAAGTGTGATTTTTAACAGTTGTTTAACAGATGGTATAATGAAATACCAATCACGTTGGAGAAAACTGGATACAGCTTAACAGCGGAGGATGGGAGCTTTTGATTGGCAAAGGAGATAGAAATCTATCATCAAACATTACCACTGCAATGATAGCTACGGCATTCTGTGATTATACATTTACATAATGCCCAAATAAGATATTTCTGTGGCGTTTTGCGAGAGATACGCTCGGCAGGGGATCAGTAGGACTGAAGCCTTTCTTGGATCCTACAAGTGCTGTGATTTTGCACCCTGGGTCCGTGGTGCTTCCCCCCCCTCACCCCCGCCTTGGCTTTGTACCTATTTTATATCCAGGGCTCAGACCATAAGGCTCGTCTGACCGCTCTTGCCCTTATTCCTGTTGTTACTCCAGCTGAAAGATGGCAGGCTTGAGTCTCCAATGCTTATTATTTTGTATTTTATCTGCATTAAGTGGTCTCTAAAGGACAAAGGTGATGACACACCAGTGCAATGAGGAACAGGGGAGTGACCCCCCCCCCCCCAGAACCTAAGCAGCAGCACAAATAATGCCACTTTCTTTTCAAGGTGCACTTTTTATACTTCACCTATCAAAAAAGCATAGTGCCTCAGATATTAAAATATATATTAGATGTTACTAATTTATTATTTCTCTTTTTGTTTCCTTGAAAATAAAGCGTTTTGTGGTGCAGTCTCGAAGGCAAAGCCTCAAAGCATGAGCGTGACGCAAATGCCCGAATAGACTCAACCAGACTAATTTAGCTCTTAGTACTTATTGTTTAACCAATTTTGGCCAAATTATAAACTTAGGTATTGCTGTACCTCTAGCAAGTAGAAAATAAGCTAAACTCTGCTGCATGTATTCCACTGCAATAAAGTATTATAGTACAATCCAACGGCGCTGTATTCTTGTATTCACTTGCTTCTTAATGATTAATGAGAATTTATCATTTTCAGATGGGAGGCCAACTTAAATCTACAGAGTTTCTCCTACCTGCAGGACTTGAGGCTAAACTTTCCCAAAGTGTATGCATATGCTATTCTTCACAGAGAATTTTTTTGTTCATTGACATTTTCCCTTCCATAAAGAGAATTTAATTGATTTCCTTGCATCCTTTTAATGTATCTCTCCAAATTAACAGCGTGGAAATGGATGTATTTGTCTGAAGCAAATCTATGGAACACTTCACAGTTTTATTGAGATTTAGCGTTACTTTGAAAAAAGGCATCTTTTTCAATTATGAATCTCTAAATCATCTATTTGGCAACTCATCACTAACTGCAAATCAGATAATAAATTATTCTCACTGCCATAACTGATTCAGACATATGCAAAGGGGGAGCCAGTGGCAGACAGGAGGGAGCCCAGGGAAGGACCATGTTTCAGACCCCAGACCTGAAAGAGTCTTTAAGTTCTGCAAGGAGTCACTGATCCCCTCCCAGTCCCCGAGTCTCTGAAGATCAGGCGCTCAGCAGGCCACTTGTTCTGCATCCATCTTTCATTTATGCAATACCAAAAATATCAATCTCATGGGATTCCGATTATGGAAAAAAAATCATGAATATTTCTGCAAGAAATACATGCATGTTTAATATATGATTTCTAGTCCGCATCCCCCTTTGCCACTACAAATGAAAAAATTCATTCTGGTCTAAGGTTTTTATAGCAACACCAATAGGAATTGTTTTCTTGTAATTATATACAATTATTCTTGTAAGTGTATCTTGTAAAATAAGGTAATTTTCAAGACTGTGACAGTACTGACTGTGATTCTGTAGCTGCATTCCAGTTGCTTAGAAAAGATTCTTTTCCTGACAGTGTATAATCTTGGGTTTAGTTTGCATGCCTTTCTAGTCAGTCCTGTCAAGAGAAAACACTGTTATAAAGACCTTTCCCTACATATGCATCAATATATACTATTTGCTTTCAGGAGTCAATCTTGTGGAGCCCCATAAATCTTAATCTAGCGGGCATTTAACAAGCATTAAATAAGTGGATTTTTTTTTTTTTCTATATATTCAACGTTGGTTATTTTTAACTACACGTGTGGAATAAGAGCATCAGTACATCAAAATCTGACAGCGCCCACAAAAACCGTCATGTTGGCGGGTGTAATGATGAAAATGAGACACTTTATTTTTCCTGTTTGCGTGCATGTAATGCAAATGGCATTTAAATCCGAAAATTATTCACAAAGTGCACTACGTGTATTTCTACATCTGTGGATTAAATGACCGTCATCCTGACTTAATAATAGCGTATGAAGCACCATGACCATTATCTACATCCTTGACCATGCAAATAAATTCACTAAGCCAACGATAGGGGAAAAAGGCTCCCAGGCTCAGGCTTACTCCGTTTATGTTAGTTCTGCCCTTAGCCACTACCTTACCTACAATTTACTGAGAAAATGGAGATTGGCTGTTACAGAGATACTTATTCCAAAGGGTTGGCATCCCCCTTTGGAAAAGGCTGGTCTCTGTCAAACCCTGCTGGCACCCGCTCTCAAGATGTCTGAGGCGAGGCACGGGCACTGCTGCCAAGCAAGAATTGAGGGGTGGGGGGGGGGGTGGGGGGAGGTTGAAAGACTGGGTATAAAAGGAGGAAATACAAAGTAGGGAGCTGATTTATGGTATCTTTTCTGTTAATGTATTGCTTTGTGTCTGCCTTTTTCATTACAGTGAAATCTCTCAGAGCGACTCCCTGGAGAGAATAGAAGCGAGTGCATTTGACAGCCTTCCCACGTTGTCCGAAATGTAAGCGTCAGTTGAAGAAAGGCATCCATGCTGTGATTTGGGATCATCAAGGAGTAAACAGTCTGCAGAGAAGTATTCTTGGGCCAGATTTCTCTGTTACTTTGGTTGGTTTTGGATTAGATCTATGATGAGAAATGTTTCTCTCCAAAGTACTGTGTAAAATAGCGAGCACTGCGCAAGGTCTAGCCTTGGAGATGTAAATCATGCAAAGACATCCATGCGTAGAAAGTGCCACTGCTTTCAGCGAGCTCAACCACAGGAGCGGAGCTCTGTGTCTACTTCTGCTGGCACCGTCGAGCCTCCTAAGCCCGGAAATAATTTGAGACGAGAAAAATCTTCCTTTTTGAAGATGCGGTTTTCAAAGCCCTACAGTATTTAAATACAGCTGCTTAGTATGCATAGCTCTTCTTTTGAGCGCTAAAATATTACTCAAACAGAACATGTACTGATTTTAAACTTGACCTGCATAGCACAGGCATCTGAGAGAGAGAGCGAGTTAAAGCAGCGACTAGGGGAATGCTCTGAAATATTTAGTGAAATTGGAAACTATAAATCTGATTCAATATCTCATTACTGCCTTTTTCACACAGCATGATCAGCAAGTGGCTTAAAAATGGTGTAACTAAGTGAGGACAAATAAGTCTTTTTTTTTTTTCTCCTTATATGTGAACTCCATTGAAGCCAGTTACTTGCTCACACAAGCAAGAGGTACAGTTACCCACCTTCGATTGGGTTCAACTTCCACTCAATGGTGGGTTTAGGGAAGGAATAATGGATTTGAGTATGGATAGCTTGTCATTTGCTGAAAGCAAAGAGCTAAGCAAGACCACTAGAGCGCTACAGGAAGCTAGCAAGAAAACCTATTTGAGTCTTGAATGCTCTTCATGCCTCACCTTGCAAGGGCTCGATGTCCCCAGCTGCACTCGAGACCAATGGATGATCAGGATAAGCGGGTTCAATGGCATTCTTGGATTTGAACTCTTGGTGCAATTTCATATGCTAAAACCTTTGAATTTTGTAAATCTTGCACAGGGAGGGAGCTGGACTATGGCTACTGGGCTTTTATGCACACATATATGTTTACCAGATAGTATAGTTGCAGAAAGTGCTCCTTGATTGAGAGGGTCTGTCCCGTTTTTTGTGCAACCACTAGCAAACAGTATTTCATAGAATTACAGAATCATTTAGGTTGGAAAAGACCCTTAAGACCATCGTGTCCAATCGTAAACCTAACACTGCCAAGTCCACTACTAAACCACATCCCTAAGGACCACACCTACGTGCCTTTTAAATACCTCCAGGGATGGTGACTCAATCACTTCCCTGGGCAGTCTGTTCCAATGCTCAATAACCCTTTTGGTGAAGAAATTTTTCCCGATATCCAGTCTAAACCTCCCCTGGCGCAACTTGAGGCCATTTTCTCTCATCCTATCATGTGTTACCTGGGAGAAGAGACCAACACCCCTCTCTCACATACTTATCTCCATCTCCCAGTTTATGCAGATATAAGCAGGCATCTGGTGCTACTAGCCACTGCTCTGATAAAGACCATGGTGCTCTAAGAGGTTAAACCATCCAAGCAACTGCCTTTCCTGGCTAGGCATCAGTAATATGACGGAAATTGAGGTATGATGCAAAGGGATCTGATTGCAGGGCAAGGACCAGGCACACACACCCACCTCCAGGACCACCGGTTGGAGGCACAGTCAACGTGATAAGTAGCATGTTCTTGCCTCTGAGCACCTGCGGTAAAGCAGAAGCTGAGCGCATTAGGCATGCCACGAGCCCAGAACGCACATCCCAAAGAACGGGCAGACAATGGCAAAATGCTAACTCCCACCAGTGACCAAGATACCCAAACCAGATCATCTCCGCTCAGTGAACCACAAGAATTCAGGAGCTCTTATCTTTTGTCAGCTACCTAACAATTACAAGCCGTTTTTATTACCAATAGTGCTTCAGATGCACTCGTGGTATATTTTTAGGAAGTTTGTTCACAGCAGGAGAGCCTTCTGACACATTCTGCACTTGACTGTTTTCTGACAAGGCCAATCCCTAACAAGATTCAGGACCCTCCCAAATGTATAACGGTTATAATACTGGCGGTTTCTTCCCTCATTACAGATTAATCCTGAACACGAAAAATCTGTTGCACATCGAGGACGGAGCGTTCAGAAACCTTCCAAGGCTAAAATACTTGTGAGAAAGCATTCTGTTTCTTTTCTGTTTGCTTGTTGGGGTTTTTTTGTTGGTTTTTTTTTTTTTCCCCTCTAAAGGAGTGAACAAATTACAGAAAGGAGTATAATGGGAAAAAAAAAAAAGCAGTGTTTCATGCATTATGGTACACTAAAAGTACATACATCATTTACGACAGCTTTAATGGGCAGTTAACCAATAGTGAAGTCTTTCAATAGGCAAGAAAATAAAGTAACCCAGGGCAGGGCAGTAACAGACAAAATAGTAGTAAAGTCTGCAAATTAGTTCTGCTAAGTGCTTATTTCTAGAATAAAGCTTTCAGCTTGACAAGATACCATAAAAAAGGGGTAACTAAAATTACTAAAATTGTGCTTAATGTAGAGAGAACATACGCTGCTTCTCCAGGACACTGCTTGAAGATGCTACAGAACTTAATTTTTACAGGTCTTACAAACACAATTGGAGCCTAGTTAGAAATTATTACATTTATCACTCACCTTTTAATACATCGTTAAACTTGTACTTCTTGTTGCATCCACTCTGGTAATCTTTTCTCCTGTAAATAGGAATTATGCTTTTCTCTAGGAGCATTTGTAACACTGGAATAAGACAATTCCCAGACCTGACACAGATCTTCTCATTAGAAGCTCATTTTATTTTGTAAGTAGAGACCCAACCTAACCCAGCTGCAGGTCTTTCCCATCTTGTTCCTGGATCACTGACAAAAATACCTTTTTTTTTTTTTTTCCTCCCAAAGGGAGCTCTGTGATAACTTGCGTATGACAACCATACCACAAAATGCTTTCCAGGGGATGAACAATGAATCGCTGACACTGTAAGTAAAATAAGTCCTAGCTCCAGTGCCTTCTGTGAGGATAACACTTCTGCTTGAGGAGAGCAGCTTGACTTCAAAAGAAATCTTGCAATTAAGCCCCCTACAATTCACATCTGTATTATGAGTTAAATTTGAACCACTTGGGAAGTAGAGGGGTGTTCTTCAAGCTGAAGAACAGGGTTTTATAAACCAAAACCTAACTTCACTTAGGATTTGGATTCCTTCTCCTATTTTCTTTCCTCATAGAATCATAGAATGGTTGGGGTTAGAAGGAACCTTAAAGATCATCTAGTTCTAACCACCCTGCACATGGGCAGGGATACCACGCAACGTTGTTTTTAAAAATACTATCAACAGGGCATAAACTCCAAAACCTGCACTGGAGGCCAAAGTCTCTCTCTTTCCCTCAGGGATGTGGTTTCTTGAAATAGTGCTTTCAGGGACTGCCCAGGCTGATGCTACAGAACTAATGCTGCTGAGCTTCAGCTGCACAGGGCCCCTCTCGAAGAAGAGGAAGGGAGAGAAGAAATTGGTACAAAGTACCAAGGCTTGTTCTTACCCTGATTTCTCTTGACTCAGCTTATGTTGATTCCTGTTAAGTCTCCCCACCAAAGCCTTCCTTTTTAGCAAACTGTGGATTCATTGCTACAGCCATCTGTGAGATGGGTGGGCTTGATGAGATGCCCCTCAGGTGAAATGCCCTGCACCTGAGGAACCCAAAAAGCAGCAGAAAGCCAAAGCGAGGTGTCATCTGGCAGCACAGCAAGAACCACATATGAATTTTGCAGCACCCTTGTCCTCACAAAAACTTCCACAAAGTGCTGAAATAGGAAAAAAAAAAAAAAAAAATTACAGACTGAGCCTCTCTGCAGGATATGGCTGAAATCCAGGTCTCCCGAGGAAGGACCAGCTGAGCAACAGGGGGCAGCAGCAGGCCACCTACTTTGTGTTGTAGCCACAGGCACCAATCTGGAGGCCAGTAAAGCCAATCTTTGCAGACCAGACTGAATTTTAAAAGGCAGTACACGCCCAGAGGGGGAGCCTTGCCTTGAGACAAGTGTGCACTAAAGCCCCCCCCCCCCCCCCCCAAAAAGCTCCATGCATATTTGCACCCGCAAATGAGCTGCGCACAGGAGCAAGTACTGCAGTGGGCTGGATTAGGCCCTCCATCAGGCTAATGTGCCAGCGTGACAGTAATTTCGACACAGATTTTATGTATTGACCAGTACCTTCTGAAACCATTAGAGGAACTGAGCATAAACGTGATTGAAGGCCATTCCACGCAATGTTAAAGAGGAGCAATTGCTTAGATTAGGGCATCATTTCATCTTACGAGCCTCTTTCCTACCAGCAAGTTCTCAAAATAACTTCAGCAAAATTATGATTCTGTTAATGGTGCAAGAAAATGAACATACAAGAGATGGAGAAAGGTGCTTAAAATTTTTACTGTAACCCTAAAGGGTAATAAATGAGAGGGAGTCTTAACTCAGTCAGGAAACAGCCAAAGATCATTTCTCTGCCATCCTTTTGTTAGAGGGAGCTCACCATAAGAAGAAAAGAATTACCTTATCAGCAGCTTTCTAATAGGAGAGCTACATGTTAACTCCACCCCATGCGGTTAACTGTAATTAGCTGAAGTAATTCCAGTCGTTGCAGCATGGTCTGGTGAAACCCAAGTAATCTACGGAGGTGTAAAGTCAGCCTGCAGTAATACTTTGCACTACAAAGAGCTAATTTAGTCTTTCCAACAGTTAGTGTTTCCTGTGGACAGGGAATCGATCCTACATATTATTGTGTTTTTTAAGCAAATCACTAATTTCAGCACTGTGCTGGGATAGACCCCTTCTCCTGTCAAATGTAGCCAGGCTCTCCCCATGCTTCCAGCTTTTCTTGGGAGCAGGTTCTATAGCCCCAGTTTCTGCCCTCCCAAAAACAAGTGGAAAAGCAACAACAGAATTTTTTTGTCATTTATAAACTGAGACAAATTTTCTATTAGGGCTTAATATTAAAAAGAATCACTATAGAGAAATTATTATATTGAAATTATATTGGGAACATTAACTTAATATAGCAAATGGATTTTTTCCTCAGTGAAATGAGGGCCATAGGTTAGATCTCCTAATGCAGGAGAAGAGCTGGACTTCAAGAGGAGCAGAGCCCGGCCTTGGGTATCTGGCCGCAGGGTAGGGAATAAAGAACCCAGGGTGACACCACATGTCCCTCGGCAGCGCAGGGGACAGCGAGGTTTCCACAGCACAAGTGGAGCCTGGCAGCAGTGCTTTGGAGGAGACGATAGCTCACTGACCACAGGACAATGTGCCACTCACCCCTGCCTCTCTGCAAAGCCCTCTCTGAGGCTGCTGGAAGATTTGTCTGTCCGCAGAGAATCTGCAATCCAGCAGCACCTTGTGGGCTTTAGAGTTCCTTTCCTTCTCTAGCCCTTGCAGTCTTCCATTTACACGTGCTGGCACCACAAAATCCAGGTCTTCTGCCTCCAGGTGGTTGTTTGTGTGCCAGGAGTTTACCTGGACTGATGTCTTGTTTCTGGATCTCAGCCCAAGGTAGGCACAGGTGAGCCCCTTGGAGGAGGGAGAAGCTGTAGCAAGCAGAAGTTCTCCTCAACAGCTAAACGGAAAGGTGCTTAGGGAATTTAAGATGCAATTTAATCTTAACTTTAGATTTAGGTAACTATTGCATGACTTACGTTATGTTCTTTACAAGCCAGACCCTGTACTCATAAAAAGAATGCAGCATTAATATTTGAAATCTGTAGTACAAAATATAATCTTGTCTTTTCTAAATCTTTTTCCCTTACACTTTTTTTTTAATCCCCAGGAAATTATATAAAAATGGATTTGAAGATATCCACAGCCATGCCTTCAATGGGACAAAGCTGAATCAATTGTGAGTACATTTCCCCTTCTTAAACAGTAAATAATAGTTCAAATACAGTCAAAGGCTCTTCCTTCAGCTTAACTGGCTGTGTCTTGTATTTCCTGATACTCATTAGAAAATTGTGCGTTTCAGTTTCATCGCAACTCAGTTGTTAATCCTGCAGCACTTACCGCTTTTCCTGAAACACAATCCCTTAGAACACTGCAGTTTTCCTGAGAAAAGCTCATCATTTTTAATAAAATTTAATAAAGTCTTAAACTTAGCACCAATAGCGGAAAGCTTGAAACCTTAGCCCAAACTGAGGAACCTGCATTTTACGTCTGCAAACATCACTCGTTTTTAAATCACACACTCTGGGACGAGCCTCTTGGTTTGGGCAAAACTTCTGCTGCATTTTTATACGCTGCTACTGTAGTGAAGGAACCAGACTGGCTGGTCCTGGTTCAAGTCAGAAGAAATTGGGAATGATCAGAATTAAGTGCAGATGATAATGGTCTGATGGCATCAGCGGAGGGAAAGGTCACAAGCGAAGTATGAGCCAGATACTGCAACAGCAACCGCTGTGGTGGGAGAGAGGATCGAGAGGAAATAGACAGGAAGGAGAAACCAAAAAAGGGTTATTTTAAAATAAAGATGTAAAGAGTTAATGTTTGATTCCACAGAATTCTGAAGGACAATAAGAACCTCAGGCGGATACACAACGATGCCCTGAGAGGGGCCACAGGGCCGGATGTCCTGTAAGTACCCACCGCTCCGTTACCTGGATTTATTGGTGTCCCACAGGAACTGCCCTGTGCTGTGTGGGCTGTGTCCTCTCAGCAAACTCAGGCTTTTGAGTCTGGAATGAGACTCGATCTCTTACCCTCTGCTTGTAAAACAGAAACATGTCAATGGGATGCTGTGAAATTACAGGGCGGAAGGCTCGGTTTGCACCATGACAAACGCCTATCACCCAGTTCTAGCGTTGGCATTGAGCTCTGCCCCACAGATATTTCATCCTTTGCTTTATTTGTGTCAGATCCTCCTGATCCCACCCCTGTGCCTTATAGTCTGACATTACCAGGTAACTTGTCTATTAGTAGGATGATTGTGTTTGTACAATATATTATTTATAAATTTGGTATAAAAGTGAACTGGCTGATTGCATGCTATAATCCTGTGCTGAATAAAACACGTTATTACCAACCTCATGCTTTATTAATCAAGTACTTGGTGGAGGGCTGCACTGGCTGTAACTCCATGCAATAAAACGCAATGGGTGGCTCTGTAAATAGCACTCTGTGCCTCACGTGCCGTTTCGTTCCTTTTATTGGTGCTTTACAGTACATGGCAGTACTAATATCGCTTTCACAGCTGTAGCCTTTCCCCCCCCCCGTTTAATAGCTTCACTCTGGAAATCCTTGGTCATGTCAATGGCCTTTCCTCACAAAAACAGCCCCCCTTGAAGTTTGTCTTGGACAGACTGCTCAAGTTTTTCTTGGCTAGAATGATGGACTCTTATGTGTTTTAATTAATAACCATTAATTAAAAGATTCCTGGCCAAGAAGAGAGCAAGGAGGGTGTCCTACCTGTTAAGCTGGCTGGAGAGCCACGTTCACCCACTTTCTCTCCCTTTCCCTGACGTAAAGATCCATCACTTGCTCCGTGCACGGTGCCTTTCAAATGGAGAGGTCAGGGCACAACCCCTGGCGTGGTGGGTTTTGATTTCTCCAGGACAAAGCAAGCTTCTTGCCACACTGGGGCTCCTGGGCCAGGGGGATGCTCTTACCCCCCTGCTCTGTAGTTTCAGTCCACGTTTCTGAGCTGGCTGTCGGGTGCTGAAGTGGCTTTACGGATTTAGACCTTTGTGAAAAAACGAGTCGCTATTACTTACCATCATGCTTTGGTGGTATTTTTATACGTTTAAAAAGAAAAGAGGACGCTCTCTTTATTTTGCAGGGATATTTCTTCAACAGCACTGGAGTCCCTACCTAGTTATGGACTCGAAGCCATTCAAGTCTTAAATGCAACGTCATCTTACTCATTAAAGAGACTGCCACCGCTGGATAAATTCAGCAGTCTTCTGGAAGCTGTTCTAACGTATCCCAGCCACTGCTGTGCTTTTCGAAATCTAAGGACAGAAAAGTAAGTCTGAATAACACATTATTGTACTGCAGTAGTTCAGAAGCTCCAAAATGGCAATTCTGCTTTATTCAGCTCACGAGGTTCGATTATCCTTTTTCTGGTTATAAGGAAGCTGGGGTATGTAGCAAGGCCTCGCACGAAACAACACATCTCTGCCAAAGCCAGGAAAATTATTTCCATTTATTTTTGAACAGAAACAGATCTCATCCTGTGCCCAGGTTCTGCCAGCAGGAACGTTATTCTAAGTTTGCTTAAAGCCTTGGGGTTTTTTTGGTATCTCAATAAAAAAGAAAAAGCCTACTGGCACATGGAAAGTACATCTCCATCAATAGCATGTTGTTCTTTAAAAAAAAAAAAATATTAATCCCCTGTAGCCTTTTGCAATGTAGCTTATTTAATGCAGGTGATATGCTGACATTGTACAAAAGGCAAGCTTTCAAAAGCTGAAATTAGGACCTGACACAAGCCTTCAGAAAGAGGTTACTCAGCTTAGTTCCAGTGCTTTCACGTAACAGTAGTCAGTATTGTTCTCCCTAGAACTGGAAACCGTGGTGCAGAGAGAACTTTGCATCCGCCAATTCGGGGCAGTCACTCTGAGACAACTGGAGCTAATTTTTCAGCATTTTTCTTTCAAAGAAGTCAACTCCTGATTGGCTTTAGGCAGCCAAAGCAACTCCAGATGAGTTTAGTTGAAGCTGTGAGGATACGACACTTCTCCCCTGTCTCAAACAAGGGCTACAGAAAAGACGGAGCAGTCATTTGTGGGAAGCCTGATCTGTGCAACCTCCGTGCCTTCGCATCAGGACTACACTGCAAAGGCAGGAGTAGAATCCAGTTCTTTAGGGTAAAATTAGGGGTGATGCTATGCTTTCTCTGCCTACCTCATTTTACTTAGTGGTTCCTGCCTCTGCAAGAGTAGAGCAAAGATCCTACAGTGAAACGTTTCCATTGCTGCCGAACTCTGATTCGGTCCTAGATCAAGTCTCTGAGCGTATTAAATGCAGAAGCACATCTGGGACAAAACAGAACAAACACATAAATGTTTTATTCATTCTGATGAAGGTAACTATGATTTTAAGAGTACATTTTCAGGTGCTTGACCTTGCAACACGATCATGCTCTATAAAAACAGACATAATTCACTTTCTTATATTTAGTGACGGTTTTCTTAGTAAACTGGGAAAAAGAAACCCTGCAAATCTGGGAACTAGACTGCCTTCCTAGCTGGGGCATCAGCGGGGTTCAGAGCAGTGCTGATGCGTTACCTGTCTGCGCAGCCCCGGCCGCTGGAAAAACCTGTACAAGCAACAGGCTGTTATTTTCTATGTGACCAGCTACTACAAAGGAATAAGACAGCTCTCCAGCTGTTTTCCGTGTCATCTGATGACAGCAGAAGACCACAGAGACTGAGACCTCCCAAGACCTCCCCAGGTTACACAGGGAGGAGTCTTTGTGTGGTTACAAATTCTCATGGTGACGTAGCTGCAGCCTGTTTCTGTCTCCTTCTACCCCCTTCTGTAGCCGTGTACTCTACATACAGTCATCCCACCCAGTTTTTACTACCCCTGCCCTGTATCCTCTTCCTTAGCACCTATGGACTGCAATCTCTGATCAGTGAGATGCGGTGACAAGGTCTTACATACATCTGAGAGGGCAAGCAGGTTCACTTCAGTCAGCATCACAGACATTAGGGAAATAAAGGCCTCAGACCAAATATTTGTGAGATTTCTGGGTCACAACTGTGGTGTGCTCATTCCCTGAGCCATGCAGGAGAGGTGGAAGGTAGCATTCAGTTCCCTAGACTTTCTTCCACTGGCCTGAATGAGAGGGCGACAACACAACAAGCAGGTTATACCACATCTTCAAAAAAATTACAAGAAAAGAACAACTTCTCTTGCAATCCCATTATTTATAACCATCACATAGTGGCTTAGAGTGGTACCTCATTTCTCTCATTATACATAAAATTTTCTATAAGCTTCCAGGTGTCTGGTTCCATTAGCAGTACACAAAAGAGCTTAGTGGTTTTGCCAGCTCTTTCTACTGTCACAGCAATGAGGTCAGACAAAGCCATTTCCATTCACACTGGTAGAGTACCTGGCCAATACTTTCAAAGCCTCAAAACCAGAGATTTTTGTCAAGTATGTCATCTTTCAACTTGTACTTTTCAAACTGCTTTACTTCCAGCACGTAAAGTCTACCTCCAGATCCCAAACAGTTTTTAAAATAAGAGTATCAGGCCAGCTTACCAGCATTTGTTAACATGCACTTCTCTAAAAGCCAGAACAACTGCTACCATTTGTACTGGTGGAGAACCTGTCCCACTTCAATACAGTATTTCATAAGGCAAAATATACCTTTTAATTCCAGCTCAATTTATTTCAGTATAAAAAAATACATCATAAACAATAATGGAGCTGAAAGACCATCCTTATACCCTCCATGAGGTACCGCCTACTGTCACAGTATTTGAAGCATTCTCCTCCTCGCTTCCAGAGGTCTACATGAATGTTCACCTGGCTGTGAGGCCAACGCTAGCTTACCTTACCATGCCTGTGAAGCTCACCTGCAGAGAAGATGAGAATTTGGCCAAAATCCAGATGGAAACTCAACTTTCTTTTCATCCTTCTTTCAGACAAAATTCCTGGCTTTCCGTTTTTGGCAACTTCTCCAAAGAGTGTGAAAACACCATGAGGAAACCAACTAATGAAATATTGTAAGTACCTTTCTGCGTACAGATGCTGGAAGTAGCAAATACAGACCTCCCCCTCTTGCTGTTCATGTTTTCTTCCTAGACCAGCATGTCTTTTGCTGCTGATTCAGTCAACTTACAAGTTGCACAGTGGTAATTTTATTATCATTAAACCAAGATTTGCGATTTTGATGTTCAAAAGGAAAGGAAGAAAAACATAATTTTATGAGCTTTACTCACTCCAGCTTCTCTTCTGAATTCTTGAAAGACTTTCAAGACAGTGATTAAATATTTAAGAAAGTTAATGGCCTACATGGAGACTTTTCATACCCCGAGATAATTGCAGTTGTTTGTGTGATTCAAAGAAGAGCTGCTACTGTTAATATTTTTTTGCTATAGAAAGGATAATTAGAAGTCTGTACGTCAGTAGTTTTCCATGGTAGAAACAGAGTCCCTGAGTTAGAAGTTTGAGGACCCCATGCAATTGGTTTATCTCTTCCAAATGTGTCTTTCTGTATCATCACGGTTCATGTTTGACAGTGTTCAGTAGGACAGTGAGAAAGGTCAACATCAAAACTGTTGTGCTGGCCATGCTGGATGACACAGGAGAAGTTTAAGAATTTGCCTCTACCCATCCCTCTTCAGCTAAATGCGTGACCTTGGGACTTCTGATCAGCCCTGACGTGGGGTCAGAGCATTGTAAAGTCTAGAAAAACACAAGGTTATGGTCACAAAATTCCAAGAGCTAAATACAGCTGAAATGCGATTGATACTGACTTCCTTGGACATTACCTCATTTGCTGGTTGCTGAGACTTCCTACACTTGCCATTTGGTTTTATTTGGCCTTTTGTAAAGCAACAGCTGCCTTGATTCTCTTTTCACCGCTTCTGATTTGCTGCCTGCCTGCAGCATCTTTGAGTGCCTTGCTTGGTCAGTCCTGTTCACTCCACTCCTAACTGCAAAACTGAAGCACTTCAGGACTGCAAAAAGGCGAAGTCCAGGCAGTCAACAAGACCAAGGATATACTGCCTCTATCAGGGGTGGCTGTGGGGAGAAGCAAGGAAGTAAACACAGAGCATTAGATCACATTATAAAGGCAAGTGAAGTGACACCCCAGTGAGGAGTGTGATCAAACAAATCACCAGTGCCTCTGCCACAGTAATCCCCCTGCTTTGGATTAGCATCTGTTGCACTCCTACTGTGCATTAAATAGTCTGCCTAGTCTTTTGGCTCCTGAAGCTTTTTGCTTTTTTAAGTCCCAATCCCAGCAATTCTCTGAGCAGACATTATTATTAAGCAAATGGAAGAAAGGTCATGATTCATGGGCTGAAAGGCTGCAAGTTGAAAAGTTTGGGAACAACAGCAGAAATTGGCTGAGAGTCCCGAGCTCTTTTTAGAAGAAAAAAACCAGCTTGCACATGGCAGCATGTTTACATGGCCTTCGCAGACAATCACAGTCATTTTTTATTGATAAAGAGAGTCAAACATATTCCCTGCTCTTCCAATTTAACCTAGGCAAGTAAAAGCAAGATATTAGGCAGTTTTTAATGTAAGGAGAGAAGAGTTAGGATACCAAGACTGGGAAGTTATTTGCCCAACAGGAATAGTTGAAAAACAGCTTAGCTTCATTTGCCAGTTAAGACCCTGCTCCGGAAAAATAGTTTAATGTACATGCTTCAGTAGATGTGGAAGTTTAAGCGTGTGTTTAAGTTACCCTAAAGCTACCAGTCTTCTGAAGAGTTGTCCTCGGTAGAGATGCTTTCCAGGTCTCACACTGCAGACTGAGTGTTTGACCACCAAACGCTCACAGTTGGGATGACTGGGAAGTTGTGCAGTAAATATCTGTTCTGGCAAGGAATCAGAAGGGGCAGTGCTTGTTTTTAAAATGTTTCTTCTTTGGCAGGCTTATCCCCACACGATTGATGACCTGGAGATTAGACAGATCAATTTTAAACATCTAGAAACACTTACAATTAGGCACTGGGTCCTTAATATATTCCTAGCTGTCGACATTGTGTAATCAACCATGCACTTCCACTCCTCACTTTGTAATACTGCAAACATCAAATTCCTCAGCGCTTCCCAAGCCATACATAGTCTCAGGACTTTGTTCAATAAGTGCATTTCTTAAGGGAGGTAAGGGTGCACAGTTAAAATCCTCAGGTTATTTTAGTTTGGCTTCTATAACTGTCCGATAAACCTATAGGCATCAAACCTATAAATCCATCAATTCGAGTGTTAGTGTAGTTTGAACTGCAGTCTACTGGCAGCATGAGAAAGATGGCTCACTTACAAAGCAATGAAAATAAAGTACTTACAAATAAGTAAGTTGTATACGAAAGCATTCCCGTGGATGTGACTGTGACCTCTGCTGCTTTCCAAGGCCACTACCCAAACAAAAGGCATCCTTACAAAGCTTCATTATATGTAAACAGCCTGTAGAAACACATCTAGGAAGTAACTGTTTTAAAACAACTGTTATCTATTGTATTTTATAAAAGAATGCAAGCAGCACGTAACAAAGGTGGGGTTGGTTTTTTTTAAATAGTTACAGAGATGACTCTTACAACACATCACTGTGGTCAGCAGAAAAGAGCACATACCTGTTCGCAACAGATGAAGAAACCTCTCCTTACAGCTACTCAGCCATTTTCGATGACAGCGAAATGACTGGCTTTGACTTCGAGTATGACTTTTGTCAGCCTAAGATACTCACGTGCACTCCGGAACCAGATGCATTTAATCCCTGCGAAGACATCCTGGGATACAGCTTTCTCAGAGTCCTGATCTGGTTTATAAACATCCTTGCCATTGCTGGCAATTTCACCGTACTCCTTGTTCTCATAACTAGCCATTACAAGCTCACTGTTCCGCGCTTCCTCATGTGCAACCTCTCCTTTGCCGATTTTTGCATGGGACTTTACCTGCTGCTCATCGCTTCTGTTGACGCCCAGACGAGCGGTCAGTACTACAACCACGCAATAGACTGGCAAACCGGCAGCGGCTGCAGTACTGCTGGCTTTTTCACCGTGTTTGCCAGCGAGCTCTCGGTGTACACGCTAACGGTGATCACTATAGAGAGGTGGCACACCATCACCTACGCCATGCAGCTGGATCGAAAGCTACGGCTGAGGCATGCCGTGCCCATCATGCTCGGTGGCTGGATATTCTCCATCTTAATAGCCGTGCTGCCTCTCCTAGGGGTCAGCAGCTACATGAAGGTCAGCATTTGTCTACCCATGGATATTGAAACAGGTCTTTCCCAAGCCTACATACTGCTGATCTTAGTGCTAAACGTCATTGCCTTCATTGTCATTTGTGCTTGCTACATCAAGATTTACATAGCTGTTCAGAATCCAGAGCTGGTAGCCGCCAATAAAGATACCAAGGTCGCCAAGAGAATGGCAATACTGATCTTCACGGATTTCACCTGCATGGCCCCCATCTCCTTTTTTGCCATATCCGCTGCCTTTAAAGTACCTCTCATCACAGTGACAAACTCCAAGATCTTGCTGGTTTTATTTTACCCTGTCAACTCCTGCGCAAACCCATTTCTCTACGCCATTTTCACCAAAGCGTTTCGAAGGGATTTCTTTCTGCTGATGAGCAAGCTTGGCTGCTGCAAGAGCCGGGCAGAGCTTTACAGGATGAACTATTTCTCCGCGTATACCTCCAACTGCAAGAACGGCAGCTCAGCCCCAGGCCCCAGCAAAGCCTCACAAGCGCTGCTGCTCTTGTCGGCATTAGAGAAGCCGTATCCTGCCATTCGGGACAAGATGTCTTGCAATGAAAATTAAACTGGAGCGCCAACAGATGTGGCGCTTTGTAAGGCCAGCTGTAATTATTCTAGTGACTAGGGATTATTTTATAGTACCTTGAACATTTCACAATAAATAAAAATGCCAATCGATAATTCTTACGCAACATAACTGTTCGGACGTGGAAAGTGGTATTTTCTCTTTTCTCATTGTGTAACGATAGGCGTGGAAGGTGACCACTAGGCAAAACTCTTCTTTGGGGGAAACCCAGGAGCAGTCAAGGTGCTCTTGAAGTTAACAGGTACTGCAGTCTGGCTCCTTTTTCTCCAGATCTGCTTCCCTGGGGTATTTAAAGACTGTCTGCTGCCTTTCATGACTTCTTTTTCCATTCCGATCAGCTGTGCTGGCATTGTTGGGTTAAAGAAAGGGGCACTAAACTAGATGTCTCCCTTCATTTCATCAACAGAAACTTCCAATTACACAGCTACCTACACCCGATTAAAGAACTGTGTTCAAGCAGTAGGTTGTAAAGATGTCACCAAGGAGAAAAGCTGACCTGCTGAACCTTTGTAACTAGCAATTTCGCAGTTTACGTTAGATCTCAGTCTGAGCTGGTAGGTAATTTACTTAAAATTAACCCGTACACAACCATGTATGATCTGGAAATCACAAAAATGCAATAGCTGTAAAACCCCACCTGCTTCACACAGGACTGCATTTTGTACATCATACATGCACACACACAAATCACATAAGCTGTAAAGGCTCGCTCTCAGCAGCAGGATAGCTGCTGCCTGCACAGGCAAATTAGTGCTGCCTTGTTTTCTCTCCAGGGACAGTCTCATGAATTATTTTCATCTGCCCACTCTCCAGCATCACCAGAACCACTGGGATTTGGGATGCACTGGGGACTCCTCAGCACTCACAGTCCAACTCCATTCCCAGCTAATGAAGCAGAGTAGTTACAGAGTAGTTACTTTTTTGTGACTGTGTTTTCCCATTTAAAAAAAAAAAAAAAAAATCTTTCCTTACACCATGCATTGATTGCCTAATGCTAAAGAGATATATATTTGTGGCTGTGTTCCTAATTTAAGTAAGAATTGAGCATTCCTTTGTTACTGCAGTATATTTACTCTGTCCACAGAAAATAAGCTGTCACCCTTAAGCAGTTCACTTGCCGTAAGCCAACACCACGCTGTTTTGAAGCTGGGGATTCAGGTGTGTAAGCTCTTACCCCCATCATATGGGCCAAAGAACCTGTACTGGGTGACAAGCTGCAGATTGCACCGAGTGCCAGGCAGGATCCCTGTGGGAGTCCACCCCAGGCACATCTTAAGGTGGCTGTGTTCTGCACTGCCTGGTCTTCTGAAAGTGAGGGGCTTAGATGTTGGAAAGTTTACAGTCTCGTGGGCAAAAACAGATGCAAAAGCTGCAGACTGCAGACCAAGCCTCTTAGGCTGCTTTTTCTTCACAAGTTAGTTACATTGCTTCTGATGGGAGGAACACGTGAGTGCTTACATTTTGTCAAACCAGTATGGTAGCATAAGACCTACACATGGGAGTTTATGGTTCACAAAAGGTAAAGCAAATGCATTTTATTTGGGTTTGTAGTCAAAGTTTTAGCATCTTAGATCACATTCTGCAGATGATACTCACGGTATCTGAAGACAGATCCTCAGCGAGTGTAATACGCACCTCCCCAGCAGTCACTGGAGCAGTGCAGCTGTGTAAGATCTGTGCTTACTCCAGAACAGTCGCAGCCTAACAGTTCTTGATGGCCACCGAAAGCGGAGACTCTGATACATAAGAAAACGGTATTACTGCAATCACTTTAAACTTCTTACATTTTCCTTCTCAGCCGAGTCCTTTGCTTTCAAGTCTGTGACAGCAATAGAGTAAAAATCTGCGTTCCAAAGAACACCTCTTGCTGCCAAAACACTGCACTGCAAATTAAATTTGCTTCACATTAATTAAAGTGATTCTTTGTACCAGTGACTGGTTTATCATTAGCTTATAATTGTGTTAATTAGAAATAACATCTCTGACCCTCTCTTACCTTCAGCTTAACGCCACCATTTCAATCAGTATAAAAGCTCTGTATGTAAGCATAGCTGTACTCAGCAGTTTGCACACACATGGGGAACAAAGCAGGATCAAGACCAGAGGAGTCTGTCAAAACTCTACAGTTTAGCAATCAGTAAAAATTCCATATGATGCACCTCTTTATACAGCCGCTATAATAGAAGCTAAAGACACTGGTTGAAAAGAAAAAAACAAACCACAACAAAACTACCTGGCCTAAGGCTTATGACAGATAATCTTAAAACTGATTTTCTATACTCATTTCTTCAGATAGCACACGGAAGAGTCCTCCACACGTGGCAAAACAGTTACTGCCCACTCAACACATTGATTTACTTATGTTTCAAGAGGACAAGAGCTTGCAATGCACACCCTTCCTGTCCACCTACCACATAACATTATCAGGAAACTACATGCAAGAGAAATAAGTTATAAGTAGCAACAACTGCTAGTGCCCGCCTTACAATGCTGCTTAGGTAACAGCAAAGAAGTATGAGAGCTGTGGGCATTTTTCTTTTTGTACCTGCTGTAAGTTGAATGAAAGCTACCATTTAGAAAACAACCGCTGGTTTAAAAAAAATTTAAAAAAAAATCCACAAACCAAAAAAAAACCCAAACAACAAAAGTAGTGTATATACTTCAAATTTTTCTACACACAAAACTGAACAAGCGAGTAGAAGCACCACTCTGATATCATGCTAAAGCTTCTTATACAAGTTACACTTGTTTTTCTATCTCTCTCTGGTTTTTGGTAAACTTACCTTCTTTCTGGTGTAAAGTTTTAGACAGTCATTTACTGAAGTATCTTCTATAGCCATAATTGGTATTGCACACCCCCTCCCATCACATCTGCAGCAATGTGTTTGCTACACTGTAAGTAGCCGCAATCAAAAGCATTAATATGGTAAACTATTTGGATCAAAAACATTCTGATCTGATAACTGCTCAAGTCAGAAGCTTCTGACAGTAATTAGCTAACTGAGCTTACATTTTAATAACATTTTTTCCAGCATAAAAATTCCTAGCTTCAGATATTTTTAGTTCTAAATGTCTTATCCAAAGCTGTTAGTCTTTGCCAGTGTTCAAGAACACTGTAAACACAACATAGGGCAATTCTTGTATGCTTAGATGGAAGAAAATGAAAGTCGGTCCTACTGCATGAGTCCGAACAGACAGTCCATAGCTCTGGACTGGGAAAACCACCGCAAGCACTCGCAAGGAACATCTGCAGCGTAGTTTGGAAGGAGCCAGATCTGCAGCGTTACGAAGTCAGTCACCATTTTCTCAAATATAGTAAGGGTTGAGATAGTGAGAGCAAAACCCTACTCTAATCTCTAAAGCTTCTATATTTGATAGCTCAGGAAGGCACTAGATGGGCCCCACATTAAGGTTCCTTCATATCAAGAAGGTGCTGGGTTAGAAAATGCAACTAAATAAAATACCTGGGGATGCTTGATGGCATAGCTAAGCCATCTCCAGCATCGCTTTTGATGCAGGTCAGCTTTGACCAGGAGTAACAGCCAGCTATGTATATTGTCAGCAAAGCTTCAGGAGGAAAGATGGCAAACAATCCTTTGAGATTCTAGTTGCTGATAGTACACCTGATTTGTGAAAAGCAAAAAGGGATTAAAAATACCATTAATGCCAACCTGTACATCTTACAAGAAGTTTGAGAAGAGGCCAGTGTTAAAAAATAATTCAAATTCCTGATGTGCAGTCTATATACTCAATCTCACACTTGGACCGCACAGAGGTCACAGCAAGCTGTCATAAAAATTAACTTGCAAAACATCAAAGCACAGGAAGTATTTCAAGAATGGAATAAACACGCAGATGAGTCTAACAGGTGGAAGGTATGTAGTGAGAGGTGTCTGGAATTAGATGAACTTTAAGGTCCTTTCCAGCCCAAACCATTCTATAATTCTATGATGAGATGGGCAGTCATAAGGATGTTCAGAGCTCTGACTCCTCACCTTCATGTAGAAGCCTTTAGCATCACAAGCAGAAAGGTGCAGCAAAGAGGAAAAATCTGCCCATTTTTAAAACTAGCTACAAATTAGGTACTCTTTAGCCACTTCATTTTATAGCCACTAGCACAAACAGATCCTGTTCTCAGAAGCCACATTCACGGACCACGTGGTGCTTAGTGAATGGTGCATATCCAGTCATGTCCCATAGATTCCTGTGCCACACTACCTCTGCTTCCAGTCTTTTCTGAAGCATCGCTATGCTGCCAGAAGATGGTCCCACAGTTCATAATGTACACGTTTATGGAGCATGAACCCCCTCAGAGCCTGTGAGAGAGTGCTGAAATCTAAAAGCATCTATCATGTGGTACGAGCTGCATTTCCTGTGCGTTTATGGGTCTGAAGTGTAGCATTAGTACAGCTACAAGTCAGCTGAATGGGTAAAAAAGAAACCATACACTGTAATATTTTAACTGGCTCTGAATACACAATTCTTCTCATCCCAGCCACAGTATCTATAAAAGACAAAATAAATGCCGCGCTCGGGTCAGGCCTTCTAGTTCAATGTCCTGTCTTTGATACTGGACAGCAGCAGATACCTCAAAAAAAAGCATGCAAGAAACTCAAGAGTTATTAAAAACCTGCCTCCTGAGGGAAGTATCCCTATTGTTTATGCCATCAGCACAAGGGTTTGTACCACTATGAACAAGGGTTAACTTCCCCTCCTCCCCCATTTCTTCTATATATTCCTTCTCTCCAACTCTCCCCTTTATTTCCCTTCTCAAGGCCTCTGCAACCTCCCAGGGATTAGAGATAACCAGAATGTCTCACCGTGTCTGCTGTCAGCAGATGTAAAAGAAAAAGCCAGGAGGAAGGGGTGCCATACCCTTGCGTGTACCACAGCCCTTCTAGCAGGATTATCCTGTACTGAGTCAGCCTGGCTGAGGCTTTACCATTTAGTTTCCTATACTGCCCTACAAGGAACAGGAGCTAGCCAGGGGAAAGCTGCAGCTCTGAAGAGCTAGGGCCCAGACCTATGGACACAGAACTTCTTTCTGACTATTTCTAGAGGAACAAACAAAAAGCTAGCACTGAGGACTGCTGGGAATGCAGTTCTCATGGCTGGGTGAGCTACTGTCACATGCATGGCTTGTACACATTTCTCTAAGCAAAGCTTATATTTAGGGAACACAAAAACAACTCTCTGCTAGAAATGTATATAAGATGACATTTTATTATTATGCACAATTTGTGTCATTCACAGCTTACTGGTCTGTAGTCCTAGAATGTAGTAGACATGTACAGAAGCAAACTTAAATGACTTTCCATTGACAGCGAAAATAAATCACATTTTAATCTTAAATCACACTATTCATAGCATCTCAGTAGAGAGAGGGTACAGAACAAACAGCAATTCTCCCACAGCGAGAGCTCAAGGGTCTTCCACCCACATTTCCTGACTTACATCTGAAGTGCCTGCCTCTAAGCCAAAGTCAAAAACCCACAGACAAAGCAACAACAAAAAAAAACCCAGGCAGGAAGGAAAGGTGAGAAAGAAGTACACAGCTGAAACAGCCACAGGTTTCAGACTTCCACATATGTTGCTTTTTTTTTTTTTTTCTTTTTTAAACTCAGCAGCCTTTGAAAAGAAATAAATAGCATCACCAACAACTGTGTAGTTTTATCTTTCAAGTCATGCTTTAGCTCCTACTTAAAAATGTGGAAAGAAAACGAACAGAACTGAAATTTACTTAAATATAGTTACTTAGTATTCCATGACTCCCTTGAATTACTCACAGATTCAACATTGCACTCTTTAAACCTATTCATTTCAATGATTTTTCTTGGGTAGAAAAGTAATGAAATAATCAGAGAAGAACAGGAAAGACAGTTGAGTAGCTAACAACGCAGTGTTTCAGTCTGCATGTGTTAACAACCCTGCTTTTGCATATTTTTACCACAGCTTTGTTGATTTGGGGGGTTTTTTTATGGCAAAACAATAGAAAGTCTAGTTGTTTCACAGAAGGTTCACGAGGGAATAATGTCGCAGTCTTAAAGTACGTACTTATGTGAGGTTTCACCACTCTGCATCTCCAACAGCTTTTGCGAAAACATGGTCTTTACCCTCAAAGGACATCACTCCATCTTTTAAGTAGAACTTCCATTTGTTCTTACTTCGATGTATCTGATGAAAAAAATAAATCAATGCCCCCCCGGCCAAAAAAAAATATATTAGACCATCCATTTAAAAAAAAAAAAAAAAGTTTTTAAGCACAACTTGGCTTACAAGCCTTGTTTTTCTTTTAAAATCCTGATAGCCTGAAAAACTGCCACTGAACACACCACAAATATCCGATAGAGGCAGTAGATTTCAGTTGTTTATAATGAATTCCCTGCCCTCTCAAGAGAACAGCCTCCTGAATCTTAGCATACACATACAGCCTACCCCCCACCCCAAAAAAAAAGGCACAAAGGCAGCTGTGTGACAACTCAACACTGGCAGGAAAACAAGACAATAATGGAGTAATTTCATTAGTGTATCAGTGCCAAAATATACTGCATCTTGCAAACAAGTATGGCTTAACTGAAATGCAGCGCTTTCCTTCTCCCATGCCCACTGTAAAGCAATATTGTGTGCAGAGACATTAGGATAAGGCTAAAAACAGGAAAACTTTGCTCAAAAGCAAATACTGCCATACAAAACAGTAAGAAAGAATTTGCATATTCTGTTTCTTTTTAAAGGCCTGCAGAAAGTTATTGTTTAATATTAAAAGAAGGAATTTTAAACAGAAGATGCCTTGGATTTTGAGCATCAGTCTATTTTCAAGTTCAGAAAGAGAAAGGAGGGGAAAACCAAAAGAAACAGGACAGTAGTTTTGCCAACAGCATTATTTTATAGGTAACAAGGTAATTTAATGGATAGCTGTTTCCATCTGCTTTCTACTAGGCGTACCTGTTTTATTAAATCTATATAGGAGAGGGGAGAGTTACCAACATCTTCCCCCAGCTCCTGCAACTGTTACTTTCTAATAACTTCTGATCTTAAGTTTCCTACAGACGTGTCCAACACTGAACTTCCTATCAGTTTTTAAAAATTTTCAAACTGTTTTTCAGCTTATTGCAGACAAAACTTGCTTCAGATAACAATATCCACTACCTGTAGCATCTGTAACATCAAACTGAATTACAAAGCTTCAAAACTTTGTGTACCTTTTCAATACAATATAGACACCGCGGCTCAGTTTCAGATGCATTTTCTACACACATCCCTGTAACTACATTTTACAAAATAACCAGTTTCAGAAAGACTCGATCTGTTACACTTTAGTAAAGACAATTTTCTTAGCCACACAGACACCCTTACGGCAGGCCTCCTTGAACACACACAAAAAATTATCCCTAGTCACTTCTGAAAGAATAAAAGCCAAGGCACATTCTTAAGCAAACTATACACAAATTTTTCCAATTTGTTTCAAAATAAAATATGCACTTTGTTTTGTCATCTTTCAAACTACTGACATATAAGTGTCCAAAACCATTCCAGAGTTAGAAGTACTTAATTTGATCTTCAGGAGTTCAAAATAAGGTTGAATTTTAAACACTAAAATGAAGGAGGGCAAAATGGCCCTTAACAACTGTTCTGGTTTTTTAGACCCAATGGAATTCTAGTAGGAAAATCTCTCACTAAGTACTTCAGAGACAAAAAAAACGTAGAAGTGCACACACTCCTCTTTCTGTTACCCATTTCTAAAGTTTTAATTCATGGGTGAAAATGCATACACACATCCATGGAGCTGTTGGTATTACTTAAAAGTTAAGGAAATTAATAAGCTTTTGGCAGCTTTATAAATCTTAGCTTTGCAAGATTTGGTCCCCTTTCCTTTTCCTTTAATAGGCCATTATGAACCCATTGATTATCCTCATTTCAGAAAACAGCAAGTAAGTCTTCAGACTACTGTCACCTAAACACCTAATTTAAACACTCAACTATTACATTAGATTTTCTTTAAAAGGCACTGACAGTAGACCGGACATGGATTTTCTGGAGATATTATTTAGAATGATTAAGGAACAAAGATAAAACTATATACTGTACCTTGTCATACTGACAAACTATCACATTGTCTGTGTCAAACAAGTCTGGAATGTCCTGTTCACTGACATCGTCACCAGAATTTAAGGGGTCCTAGAGATTAAAATTTTATTTTATACATCTTTCAGAACAGCATTGAATATACTTGTCACTAAACACATCTAGAACAATAAAGGTTACCATTGCAAAAATCAAGACCTAGACGCGATGAAGATCATGTTGCACAAAGCTTACTTATAAGCATCTTCACACACTTATGTTCTCGAAAACAAAACCACTCTAAACAAAAACACAGATCAAAAAGCAAGACTGCTAACTGACAAAGCTGACCCCAGTAACTATCAGATGGTATTTATCTGAAGTCCAGATGTTATGAGTTTATTCTCTTGTGAATCTCCAGGACACGAAAGTGCACATCTTTAAGAAAAGCCTTTTTTTTCCTAGGAAACATACGTACTTGTATCACATTGTTCTCTTCTCTGTCTAAACCCCTGTGGACCTTCAGAAGGAAAAGAAACCTAGATCTGCACCCCAATCTTACTTAAATAAAAAGCAGATCTCCATTCAACTGAGGCCAGCATTTTGCCACCGAACTTTAACTCTGGTAATGAAGTATTTTAATTCATCCAATTAACAAATGACTTCTCAATATCTCTTTCATTTGTCCATGCTCCTCATAACGAGCTCTCAAGTAGTTTCTCAGCAGTACCTCCTATCTCAAGAGGTATATAACTTAACTATGCATTCTCTGCATTAAACTTACCAGGAACTGTTTTTGGGTCCAACAATTCAACAGTAAAGACAGATACGCTATTGTAATATGTTTCACAAGGCTGAAAAGTAAATTACCTCCTCAACTATTTCTATTTGGGGCTCTTCATTATCACCACCACTGCTGCTCGACTCCGTGTTTGAAATACTGTCACATTGTTCATCATCATCTTCCTCATCCTCATCCTCCAGAGCTTTTAGATCCTCTGATTCAATAAAGCCAATGAATTCATTCTCTTCCCTATCTTTTGTATGTGGTATTTCTTCCCTGGGAGAAACATCACCAGTACCATCTAGCTGAATTATGCCTTCAATGTCACTGCAGATATCCTTCTCTGATCGTAAATTAGATTCCATCTGCTCAGTAGGTTCCACCTGACAGGAATAAAAGAGACCAGAGACAGCCTGTGAATTAACACCACATAGCTTTCACTGTTCAGTACAAAGCCTGAGACTTTTGTTTAATAAAGCAACGAGATTGGGGCACTAAAATGAGAGTTTCAAGTCCCGGCCTACTTCTAAACCCTGAACACATTTGCAAATCTTGTTCTTACACCTAACCTTCAATGGAATCCATGACAAGTATTCCCCAGCAATATAGAAAGTCATTTTCTTAGACTTTTCTTTAAACATTATTGTATTCAAACAACTTTCTTAAAAAAAAAAAAAAAAAAAGACGATCAAGTGGACCATTAGAATTTCTATTGCAAAGCAAACTCCAAAAACAAAACAAACAAAAAAAAGAAAAAAGGAAAGAAGCTATTCCCCCACTCCAAAAAAATAGCATTTTTCATTTTTTAAATAAAAGTCAAGATTAACTCATCCCTCTCCCTCAACTCAATGAAAATGTTGTGTTTAAATAAGGTATAAAAAGCTGAAAGAGACAGTAAATATTTCAGTACTTCAAGTTAGTGTTCATAAAAGTGCTAGAATTCCTAAACAGATTGTTCACAGGAGCATAAAAGGGCTTTAAGCTTTCAAGTATCTTCAGTTTCTCATTAAATCTTTATTGTAGCACTTAATTCACATGCATATACACTTTCTAGTTCAAAAAAAATAACACTTTGTTTTGACCTTCCATTCTTACTATGGACAGTCTTCACCATCCTGCCATCAAAGTTCAGATGAGCAATGGAACACGCATTCTATTTACAGTCATTTGTCATTACTGTCATTAAATTTGCATTTAATAAATTTGCCTCAATCACATTCAAGCGCTACAACTCAAAGTCAGAAAGCCAGCCTTAACTTAAAACATCTGCAAATAATTGCTGGAACAAAAACTAGATGAGGTCAGGAAAGCAGCCTGTTAATTAAAATCATTTAAGTTTTTCACACAGCTCTAGCGGAATTCTACTTTGTTCAGGATTTTTTTCACATGGAAATACATTTCCTTCCAGCAGATTTTCACTTATCAAATCAGACTTCTCATACTCAATATGCATTCTCAATTCAAGTTAAATACACATTACAAATTAAAACTAATCCCAGCTGACACAGCAAAAGCTATTTGCCCATTAACTGGCCAGTTCTCAGAGGCTCATTCATGCCTGCTCAGTCACCAAAAAAAAAAAAAAAAAAAGATAACTATTATCCCCCAAAATTAGTCAGTAAGTCTAAGAATACATTATATCCTTACACTTTTAGCATTTTTTAGATTTACATTCTCTTCAATCCCAGTATTTCAGCAATTTGTGACAAATTCTTGATGTAAAAATAAGCAGTCAGCTACCCCTATTCAAAACAAGCTCAAGAATGAACTTTGACATGACAATAATTTTTATTATTATAATTTAGAGGTGCTACTTGTCACTTACAGATGTGCTTGATCTTATGATACTTCAACCAACCATCTCCAACGGATGTATTTTTACCAGCTGAGAAATAAGAGGTCTTACCTTGTCAGAGGAAGCAATGCTGCCCTGATCTTTCAGAACGGTGCAGTCATCCAAACTTTTGCCCGTGATAATCAGGTCAATGATATCATCAGACACCTGCTGCTGCACTGACCCCTGAGGCTCAACATCTAGCTGCCCCTCCACATCCAGCATTACACTGCTTGAGTTGTTTGCCAAGGATTCAGTAGGAGAAAACCCTTCAGAGGATTCTGGAGTAAATGCAGCTGTGTGAAGACTGCCATGCTGGGATTTTTCTGTTGAGTCTGCACACTGATTCAACACTGCATTAGTTGCAAGTTGCTGCTGACTCACAGAAGGCTGCTGGACCAATGTAGTATTGGCGGAGTTCTCCAGGTGGTTTTTCTCCATAACATTGGGTTGAAATACCATGATCTGTTGGACAGCAGTCTCCTGAGGTTGCAGTGTTTCAGCAGCTGCCTGGGCAGAAGATGCATTCACCTGTGCAACACTGGCAATGTTGGCTTGCAGAACTGAAGGCTGCCCAAGGGGCTGAAATATCTGCTGAACAGGATGATGTAGAATATTTGCATCTCCTGGGGCCTGTGTAACCATAACAGGCACATTTACCTTATAAAGCTGCCCTACAAAAGGAAGAGTTAAAAACTGCTTCAGCGGTTTTAAACTACAGGTTCATCCAGGCCACTGTCCCGTTACCGCTAATAACCAATAGCAAACACTCAGGCAAACTATGAGAAACAGGATGTTTACAAAGCAGTACTTTCCCCAAGCACAATTTCAGCCTTTGAAAATTAAGCGTTCAGAGGCTTTGTCAGTCAGAGCTTCCAGCCATACCATCATGTTTAATACTTCTTTTTGGTTTTGGCCTCCACAGTAGCCTGTGGCAGTTAGTTCAATAGTTTAATTACATACTGGATTAAAAAAAATAAAGAAAAGCAAAAAAAGAAAATCCTGTTTTGAATTTGTTTCCATGTCATTTCAGAAACTAAGGAATACAAAATGAAACAGTAAACTATTCCTATCTACAGGGACAGTTCACTCCTTTAAGGACCTTTAGGTATCCCCTCTAAAAAAACCTGCCTAGTTTAGTTTAAAAAAAAAAAAAAAAAAAGACTCCTAGTTTATCTATATTCTCATTGTATGAAAACCTCTCCAAATACTGAATGCTTAAAGTTATTATTATTACTGTTAGAACTAAGATGCCAAAGCTAAGTTCCCAATTTCATTTAATGATTCTTTGCCCACACACATGCTTACACATGCAGTCACCAGCCTATAGGTCTCAAAACTTCAGGCATTATTCCTGAAATAGATACCTAGGGATGTTAATTCTCATTAAAGAACAGCTGTTTGAGGAAAGAGTCAATTATGAATGAAATAAGCCTTCTACTCATCACACCCTAAGCAGTACATTTTTGTACAAGCAGTACAGGCAGTTTTATCAGCAAAAGAGTGTGAGCAAAAAGGTTAATGGGTGGTTGGATTTTATTTGAATAAGAAATCAATTTGATTCTGAAGCACCAGGATGCCTTTACCTTTTTAAAACATGGAAGACTGTCACTCATATAGGAGAGGATACCTATGTCTGGGCTGACAAAGGAACACATTTGTGAGCAGTTGTAAAACAAAAAAAAGGCATCACCTGGCAGCCCACATTAACTGATCTTGCAAGTGCACACAATTGACACACTAACTAATCAAGGTAATTATTTCCCCCATGCAGCAATTACAAACACAAACTACAAAGGAAGAGCAGGAGAACTGGCTCTACCCGCCTATATTTCACATCTGTTTTATCTACAGTGCTCAGGACCATCTTTCAATAGCCACATGCAGTCAATGCAGTGTAACATTTCACATCTCCTCTGTCATCTTACCAGCTGCTGTCTGTAGCGTCACTCCAGCCGGTACATGTATAGGATAAGCAATACCCGAAGGGAGAGTAAGAGTTGCACCCGCTCGTGAAGCACCCTAGAGACACAGGAGCTTTATTAAGAAATAGTGCATACTTTATCTCCTAGGGCCCTAAATGTCACACTAATGTATCCAGACAAAACGTGAATGAGGGCCTTTTTGTGATCATCTTTACTAAAGAGTTGCTTCAGACTTTTGAGATTTAGACAGGTAAAGAGTGTTCTGTATTCACAAGATAACGACTTGCCACGTTTCCTATTTTCCAGTTATCACATTCTCTTTTTGTTAACAGAACACTTTCCTATCCCCGCTCAATGTATGCACCATCCATAAAGGTATTTTTTCCTCACTCAGAGCCACTTTTACCTAAGCTTTTGCATTACTCCACACAGCACAAACTCCTTGCCTAGGCCTATGAAGTCACTTCACATTCTCTTTTTCTCTGGGAAAGCAAAGAGTTGGACATACGGCTCCCTTTCCAACTAGCTGTTCCAGGGATATCCAAGTTTTAAATCAGGAAACTTGCATGTTACACAAACATCTTCCCACTATTATATTTCAGCTTGGCAAGCCAGTTAGCCTGAGGCTCAGGAGGCACTCAAAGTCATCAAGCTCTGACAGTTAACAGCCCCTCCCCATATTTTTCCATGCCCACAGTTCAGAACCTGTCAACCCTAAACACACTAATTCTCTTATGGATGATTTCTATACCTCGCAGATAACGCTGCTCCCAGCTTCACTAGTGCTAACATTTCCCAATCATGCATTATTTTAACACCCAGTAATAAGAATGATTTTTAAAAAGGGCACTGTAGATGTGTATTTCCACTATAATTCCATCCTATGGGCTAAATACATGCAGCCATGTCTTACAACATATTTCTGGTGGCACTGCTTGCAAAACCAACTAGTAGATCCCCATCCTTTTTCACTACTCAAACAGCAGCAGCAGAGTTACAGCTCTCCCTCCACAGACTTTTAGTTTTTGTATGGTTTTCATTTTTAAACAAAAAAGCAAAATCCACAGGGCTAGAAGTAAGTGAGTTTCTTCAGCTGTTGATTGTCTCAGCAGGACTCCTGCTCCATTGACTACTATACCATATCGGACAGATGAAACCGTCATGAGAAATGCTACTTTTTCAGTCCCTAAATGCTGTCCTAAAGCACCTATACACGGAAAGCATTTAATACTTGCGTCCCCTTAAGCCTATTAACAACTGACAAACTTAATCATTTAGAACTCAGAATAATCAACATTGAAATAAAACGTCACTGCAGCTACATACCATGTCTGCTGCTGTGAAATGTGGAAAGCCTCTGCCAGTTGGGATGACTAAAGAAGCTATACAAGGAAAAAAAAAAAAAAGGCCACTTTACAAAAACATGAATTTCTCAGACACAGTTGATCTTTCAGTAATTTACAGCAAGCACTGCTGAAACTAAAGCAATCTAACTTCAGTTCATACTTATTAGATCAATAAACAAGTGAGCACCATCTAGATAAGGTTCTTGAATATTCTTCCCTTTATGTTCCTTCAAGCTTATGCTGTAGTCAGGGGGAGAGGTTATACCCTGAATTTATAAAACTTACATTTTGCTAAAAGCTGGTCTTGGAGATAGTTAAACAGAAATATTTTTAAAACAAACAAAAAAAAATTGATCTGTTTAAGCTGCACTGTAAAAATCAAGCATGCCATTTCTATTTATTACATCAACTAGGAGAACAGATGTGCAATGCTACTATATTAACATGACCAAAAACATATGGTAAAATGTATCGCCTTGTCAACATGAGGAAAACAAGCAAGTATTTTTCTGCACCAGAACAAATCCAATGGCGCCAATAGTAGGAACAGTAGGGTGGAATTTTAAAAAGCACTCAATACTGACTTCAGTTTAAGAAGATAAGCCAAAAGAAAAACTTTCCCAGGCTTCAAGAAAAAAACAATTTAGGTAGCCCTAACTATTTGAAAATCTCTAGCACTAGGACGATTCAAATCCCATCTAAAAAACAAAAAAAACAACAACAAACAAAACAAAAACATTTAACTGGCTTCAATAGATTATTTTGCCTTAATATTGCCCTTCCAAAACTTAGGAGTAACAAGGTAAAACTCATTAAATATAAAGGCCCCAATAACAAACAAACCCAAAAGCATATTCCCTTTAACCACATGAAATAAATAATAAAAAAAAAAAAAAATCTGTCTCCAAAACCAGTCCATTCAACTATGAAGACTGTAAAAAAAAAAAAACAGATGAAAAGTGCCTGCCCATCCGTGAAGTGCACTACAACACATATTTTCATTAAATTATCTCATATTGGGTCTTTTGGCCTTTATGCAGAAATGTCCTAATGGCCTCTCACACTGGAAGAAGCCTCAGCTGAGCATTACACTCTACCATAACAGTCCCACAGCGCTCAGCTGGACTTAATTGAGAAGAATAGGTCTTGATATCAGAGTCTGTGTGAAAGTCAAGTATTTCTCTGCAATGGGAATACTGCTCTTAGGAAACCTAACTGAAAGACAAACTAAAAAAGTCACTCTCTTCTGTTTGGGCCAGGGATTACATTTTAACAAGCACAGAACCAGACTAAACTCCAATAAGACAGCAGAGCTGCATGGTGCAAACATGCAATACAACCTTTGCATACATCATGCCACACATGAAAAGGAGAAGTGAAAGCTTAACCCTACTGGTAAATTTGCAATTGAAGGGCTACGCTTCTGGACTGCAAAGAAGGTGGCTAAAATTCTCTTCACATTTTGCTACTGGAAATAAGCAGCAGATCAAAACCATTGAGACATAACTGCATTAGTTTATCAAAGTTTAATTCATCCTTTATTGCTCAAATCCAGCTTTCAAACAATTACTCTTCCCCATCATGCTAGATGTATACATCAGCATCACAAACTAAGATTACTGCAGCACCCTCAAGTCTTCCAAAAAGATTATTAAATCACTGAGCTATTCTTAAAGTGCATCTGCTGTGTTCAGTAACATCTGACCTGCTGAAGCCTGCAGAACACGGTGAAAATTGTGCGGCAACTGCAGAGTAAACTGTGGAGAATGGTGGCTATGTCTGAAGAAGCCTTCTGTTGCTTTAGACTGCATCACCTTGGTTTCCCAAAGCTGCAGAAAGATTATTATTAAGGTCAACAGATATCAGCTTTAAAAACAAACCACATCTAAAATGATAAGAACATATTCCTAGTTTTTCCAAGAGTAAATTGACTGATTCCATCCAATAAACATGATAAACATGGACTACTGAATTTTGACTTCCAGCAGCCCAATAGATCATTTGCAGGATATTTGAAACTCTAAGTTAGGGCAAAAGTTTGCATGTTTTGGAGGGCAAAGAAACAGAGAGGAACCTCACTGCAAAAGAAGAAAAATACACAACTTTTATTAATGCAGGGGAACCCCACAAACCTGCTTCAAGTCTTTCAGAACCTGTTCCTCTACACCCTCTTCTGCAAAGAGTTCCCGCACACCTTCAATCACATCTTCAATAATAGACTTGTATAGTTTAGGCTATATATTAAAAAAAGAAAAAGAATCAAGTTCAGAGGAACATTAAGTCATTTGAAACGACAGCACAAAGTCTAATCTGGCTGCACAAACTACTGTAACAAACTGAACAGCGTGAAGAGATCAGTGTACTAAACAGAATGCTCAAGTGCAAAGGTTTGCAAGTCCACCAGATCTGCAAGTCCACTCGCTCTTTTAATTCTGATATCCCTGGGAACTGACATCCCTGGAAAAATACTGGATTTGAGCCTCAAAATATTAGTTTCTGCAGGCTACAGAAATGCTTAAGAAAATCCTAGAAACATTACAAAAACAATTGCTGTGCTGTATTTTCAAACAAGCCTGTCTAAAATGTCAATTTAAAACTGACATTTACCACTTAGTATCATTCTAGTGTCAACGCCCCTAACTTAAAGGCAAACAAACAAACAATATAAGCTACTAAAAATGAGATGAGCCAATTCTATCAGAAGCATAACCTAAGTAACTTGCAAGAAATAACAGATTTTTTTTTTTATTTGTGGTAATAGTGTGATGTTGTATAGTAGTTTAGCTAGGGAAATTTTAACACCATAGTTATCAATACATATCATTCATCTTGCATTATAACAGAACTCCAACACAACATTTTATTCCTTCTTCCACCTATGTCAGTGACTAAGTCCTAATCCTCCAGTCAGACCGGGGCAACCGACACACATAAGCTTCAAGATTCGTCCATTCAAACACAAATGCGAGATAATAAGCTTTTAGCAATTTAAAGCTTATCGATCTTAACTATCATTACCACCAGTACAGCCTATACAAGGTGAAAAATGAAACTAAGTTAAGATTCTGCAATATTAATTTACATTTTTCTAACTTAACATCAAATGAGTATTTTACTGCTCTGAAGTTGTTCTAAACTGCAGACGATAAACAATTTGTTTTAAAAAAACCTAGAAGTTATTAAGAAGTAAACAAGTTACACTTTTCGCAAAAAAGCTATCAGCACAACATAGCACTACTTTAAAATAACCATACTCATGTATGATTTCTTATGGGAGGTTAGAGATCTACAAGAATTTCCCCAGCTCATTTCAGGATACTAAGGAAAAAAAAATAAAAATATTTGACTCCTGTACCACTACACTAAAAGATGTCGACTAGCCCATACGTCAAATGCTTTGCCTTCATTGTTAACCCAGAAGAGAAACTGAATTTAAGTCATTCAACAGACTTATTCCTCTCCCCCAGGACTGCCAAGCTACATTGCACTGAGTTTTACAGCAAGTACAAATATTATGCTATCTAAAAACTGTACATAGCAACAGTGAAATTCAAGCACTGCATACTTCCAAATTAGAGAAAAACGGTTACAGTGCAGACGTTGCTGTACTCCAGTTTTACCCCTTGGCACACAGGTACTCCTTTGCCAGAACCAGCCCATCTATATTGGAAACACCCAGTGCCATGAAC
Organism: Fratercula arctica; assembly: GCA_947846985.1. NCBI lineage: Eukaryota > Metazoa > Chordata > Aves > Charadriiformes > Alcidae > Fratercula > Fratercula arctica. Next base: position 2,294,314 of record CANTUZ010000003.1, read on the forward strand.
AGGGAAAACTCTGCTTTTCTTTGTATACAGTGGGGTGGTGAGGAGGGACTCATCAACACCCCACTCCAGCAAAGCCAAAAACACATCTTAAAAGTGAAGCCCCCAGGGCTTCCCCGGGATTACTGTAATCTGAAGGACCCTCTGAAGTCCCACCTAAGGAGGGGCAGCAGCAGATGAAACCCAGCGGGGAATAAAAGCCACCACCTTTCTCCGTGGCACCACTGAGCTTGCACTGCAGCCCTCCACAGTCTGCAGGTGCGGGCCACTGGCTCACACCAAACCCTGACACCATGCTTTTGCCCACAAAACCGCTTTTTTTTAACGAACCCTCCCCCAAAATAATGGCTTTCGAAGCCACCCCTGGCCTTCCCGCGCCAGGGAGCGGCCGTCGGCTCCCAGGGATTCTCCCGGGCACTCCGGGCGGCGGCACTGCCTCACGCCGGGCCCGGGGAGGGGGAGGCGACTTCCATCCCCTCCTTTCCTCCCTGCAGCGCGGAGGGTCACCCAGACCCCTTCCCCCGCCGGGCCGTCCGCAGCCCCCAAGCCCGGCTACGCGCCGCGGAGTCGAGACGAGGCCCGGCCTCGCTGCCGCCGCTGCCCCTCACCACAGGGTTAGCGTGAGCCATGGCGGCGGCCGCCATGATCCCGCCCTCCTGCCTTAAGGCGGCGTTGCCATGGCGACGCGGCCTGCCCGCCGCCGGCCCGCCCGGGCCTTCCTCCGCCTTCCCCCGGCGGGCTCCCGGTTTGCTTCCCCGACCCTGAAACACCCCCACACGCCGGAGCGTAACCGGGCGCTGGTGACTAAACTCGGGTTTCTTCTTTCAGCTCCCGAGAGCAAACAGCCGGGCCCGACGCCCCCTCACCAAGAGCATGGCCGCTGAGGGGCCCGGTGTGGCGTTGGGAGCCTGAGCTCTGGCTTGGAACTTCAGGCTTTGTGTGGAGAACCACCCCGTAGTGGGAAAACATACCTAGGAAAGCTGGCGAAAAAAGCATATTATTTAGCTCTAATAAACACCAAAGTCGTTATTACCTCTTAAACGGGGAGACAGCTGAAGCCACCAGTTAAGTAGTGGCAATCTGGTACAACTACTTAAATTATTGCTTACGTTTGCAGCAATCTGTTCATATGTGAATACAGAGATTTACCAATTTAGCAGTTACTCATCTGGAAAAATGTTCATTAATCTCATATATGTAGGAGAAATACATACTTTGGTCTTTGTACACCTGCACATGCATTGATCGGTGTTAGCCTTATGATTTTTAAGAACCTAGAAACATCATCTCTTTTTCCTTTCTTTTTTCCTTTCTGTTTTTAAGTAGCAACGTAGTTACAGTGCTATTTGGCTTGTGAAGAGGAGACTCATCAGTTAAGCTTTAATTTTTAAGGCTGGCTGGCTTACACATCCTGAAAAATGAAAAGATTTTAATGAAAATGCTGACAGACCTGTAATTATCTAGCTAGACTAACACCTACAATAAAAAAAAAAAAAAAAAAGAAGAAGAAGCAACATCCATAATAATATTGTAAGTTGCATTTTCATGATTGAGACAAATGCAATTTGCTATTGAAGTAATTTTGCTCTGCAACAAAATATGTTTAATGACACTGTCTGGGTCTTGAATTAAGCAGCAATTGCATATTCAGCTGTTCTGTATGCCCTGCATCATCACGAGGAAAAGGCAAGCCGTGTTGCTTTGCTTATAGAATAATTTAAATAATAAAACATATTTTTTTAAAGCACAGTGCTCATTCGAAACTGTCTGGGAAAGTGCATAGAGCATCATTATTCTTCTGCTGTCCGGTTGGTCCTGTCGTGTTAGCGGAGATAGCGGGAAGAAGTTGCAGCCTTTAGGGTATCTCTGGGCCCTGAAGGTCGCAGATGGTCATCCTGCATCTGGCTGTGACTTGTTCCTGAGGCGGATAAACCTGATGCAGAGCCATCTGTCTGCCAGCACACTGTACAGCAGCTTTAGAAACGTGGAAGTACAGATTATAAATTAGTTCCCCGCTTTCTACCATCCTTTGTTTATCTGTGGATTACCAAATGCCTTGAAATTGGAACAATTTGTATGCCTAACTTCAAAAAGAAAGAGAGGTTGGGGAGCTCGATACCAAAGGACTTTTCAGCTGTCTCAGATAGTGGCTGGGTTACCTGGGCTATGTCCACATGAAAATTTGCAGACCAAAGCAAATGTTCTTCACTTGCACTTGAGGTTGACAGTGTGTCTCTGTATTTGCATATACCCAACACATCCCGCCAGCACAGGGCACTGTGGGCATACTCCGTTAAGTTATACCCTTTGTATTGCCAGTGAGCACCAAAGCTCCATCACCAAGGTCATCATGTCAGCTCCCTTCATGAAAGGAACAGCAGACTAAGCCTTCTGGTGGTACACAGCTCTCATTGGGGAGAAAGTAAAAACTGGGAGTTGCCATCCCTGGAGGTATTTAAAAGACATGTAGATGTGGTGCTGAGGGACATGGTTTAGTGGTAGACTTGGCAGTGCTAGGTTAACAGTTGGACTTGGTGATCTTAAACGTCTCTTCCAACCAAAACCGTTCTATGTTTCTATTCTAACTTTCCAAACTGCACTGGGAGATTGCAGTGGGAGCTTCCTGCTAACCAGGGCACTTACACTTTCATCTGAGGTCTCTTATAAGTTCCTAGAGAAGGTGTCTTTTCATCTAAGCACTGCAAGCAGCATGTCCACTGAACAGCAGGAGAAAGCCTGGTATACATTGAAAATATTAAATCACCTCTGAGCAAGAAAAAACCATAAAAATATCTGTGAATAGCATTACTCATACTGACTGGCTAGCTTTGATATTGGTGATCTTAACCTAATATCAGCATCCTGCAGCATTAAGTGCAACCCTGTAGTGATTTTCACGCTTATGGATTTTGTTAACGTTTAACCCCACTTTTAAGAGAAGAAACTGAGGCACAGACACACCAAATATCTTGCCCAAGCTCACGAACGACCGTCAGGAACAGCATCCAGGTTTCATCAGTCGTGGTTCAGCTTCTGATCCAGCTCTCCCCATTGCAGTCTATTTAACAGCTCACAAGAGTTTCAGAAGTCAGGCTACCGAAAAGATTAGCATGCTGTTCAAACCCTCCTGATTTTTCAGGGTTTTTGTCAGCATTTGGAATAGTGTTGCTTAAGGGCACCTCAAACATCCGTTTACTGGACAGGTTTTAATTTGTAATTATTTATACTCCTCTTGGTACATGATGTCTAGAGAAGATTTATTTTTAGATGATGAATCTTTATTAATCATAAAAAAAAAAAAATTTACCGTTTTCAAATCCCTTCCCTCTGGAAACGGAGAGCCTTCAGCAAACTCAGATGCTTGGTAATGAATGCCCTCTTCTGTTTAAATCCAGCATTGCTGCTGGAGAGGAAAACGGCTACTCAACCACAGGACTGCAGAATTCTTTCTCAAGGCATATTTTACAAACACCATCTTGCCCTTCTTTCCAATTAAAGTAATCATTCTTAGGAGGAACCGATTGCAGAATCCGGGCAGTCCTCATGGAGATGCCTTGGCGTGGGCAGAACTGTAATTGCATTTTAAAGGTATACTCTAACATGTTCCCTTTGTTTTCATCTGTTGACTCATAGATATATAGCGCTCTAGTCTCATAACCAATTTTATTAACAGCGTGATTTTGTTATAAGCTCTGTCATTTCCATCAGAGTTCTGAGACAGGTAACACTGGGACCTATGATTTGTTCCCCTTTCATTTGTCATGTGTGACTCCTGTTTCTTCAAGGGCCTCTCCTTTTTTACCTGATTTAAACCACTTTATCAGAGGAACTGTAGAAAGAGCTGTTCCTTAATTCAATTTAATGACAAATTTTCAGGGCATTGGGTGGCATAAGAAGGGCTATGTAAAAATGGCAGTCCTGATGGATTGAATCCACTGAATAGCACTGTGTATCTCAGCTCCTCAATAAGCCCAGAGGCTTGTGTCGTATGAGTAAGCCTAATTAAGGATAAAATAAGCCATGCCTTTCCTAAATATTCACCCTGATACATATGCCTTATGTGGAGAGAAAGCATCAAAGGGAAACAGCAGCCACCAGCCACTTCACTGTCCTTATTCTTGTCCCTGCTTTCTGCCACACTCCTGCTGATGCCCTGCTGATGCCTGTCTCCTGTTCCCTCACCTCCTTTGCTGTCTGTCTTGTTTCCCTGGGTATGGCGTACGGATGTTTTTAGCACCCTCTTTCCTCAGAGAGACCCCAGCCTCCCGCCCTGTGTCCCCAAGAAATGACCCATTCCAGCTCCTTCCCCTTTTGCCTATACTGCCTTTGCCTTCATCCCTTCCCTGCCATCGGAGGCAGGGTGCAGCAGGAGGGTACGTGCCAGAAACATCATTCCTCCTTAGCTGAACGAGCTGCTGGAAGTTCACGAGCAGACGATTGCAGAAGTCCAGCAGTTTTAGTGCGAAGTTAAATAAGAGCAGAGCAGCATGTTTTGGTCAAGGCCGATCTGCTCTGTCTAACCTTGCACTCGGTAATTTGGAGAGAGTGAGAGTAGAGCTGAGCAACCACTGTGGACCCTTTCACCAGCAGCAGGTTTTGCAGCACCAACCCTACCACCAAAATCATCCTGCAAGTGACTTTGACAGACAGGTTGAGGTATGGTTTAGCAGTCAGGTTCTTTTTACTGCCTAGTTGATGCTTAACTCTGCTAAAGAATGACTCAGATGTATGGAGACTAACCTGCATTGCCATATTGGGTCTTGGAAGTATCTTGAGGACCCCAATATTTGCTCAAGGTCATCTTCCTGAGTTTCTCTTTCAGAGCAAGCAGGGTTGGGCTCCTGCTGTCCTAATACTTGACTGTATGCACTTTTTGCTCTTCCTTTTTTTTTTCCCCATCTCTACTTTTGTGTAGATCTACTGCACACCCCTTTTGACAATATTAACCACAAAATTAGCAGCAAAAATATTCAGTAACTTGTTCCCAGGGCTCTGTGGAAAGAGTTTCAATTAGCATGTTGTGGCTTTCCGTGAAGGGGACTAAAACAACCTTTCACCTTTTCTCTCCAGACAGTGGATGGCTCCCACCATTTCAGATGAACTGTCATCTAAATCCTGGTGTCAGTACTTAAATTTAGACAGTAACATCTACTCAACATGACTGATGACTTTACAGATGAAGGTCCCTCCCTAGAGAGAAGTCCAACAAGGTTACAGCAGTAGCACACCTCTGGGTATCATCAGGGAAATGTGTTCTTGCTTTAAATCCTCCCTCCTGTTCCCCTGCTGGGTTTTATTTGATATTTTCATCGCATCTCCTATAGCATGACTGTGTCATTAGTGCCTTAAATGAGCAAGATTTCCCAGTCCAGGAAGACAGGTTGCCATTACCAACATCTGTACAGATGTGATGCAGGGGTGCTCAAGACAGATTGAGCAAGTTCCTCCGCTTGGTGCTTAATGGCAACGTGAATGGTACGAAAGCGGGGCCAGCTGCATGGCACAGTGCTGCCCCGAGCTGTGGCACACCACAAGCTTGTGCGGGTAGGGCACCTCTCAGTCTCACAGCCACCTTGCTGTGTCTTCCGTGGCTCTGCCCATGTCCTCCCTTCTTCAGCTGCTCCCAACTCCTCCTCCTCCCCACCCAAGGAGAGCATTCAGTTCATTTCCCCCTCCGGCAGCTACTCGCAGCTTTGTTCTTGATACCTTCCCTTGAAGGCACTTCTCCGCGTGAAGTTCCTCACTGCTTTTCTATTTCAATCCCCTTTATATGTAAACTTTTCCCCTTGACTTAGAGAGGCATCAGTTCTCCTTAGCCCTTCCAAACAAGCTCTGCCCACTGCCCTTTCCTTCTGCCAACTCCCTGCTTGCTCCCTGCCTCCTCCTCCCTCTTGCCTCCACCACTGGTCACTCATTGTGGGTCTCCTCCGCTCCCAGCACGTCGCTACCTCAGATTTTTTCCCCTCGAACTTTTATTGAATATGGAAATGGAAGTGAAAGTTCCATATCAGACCAAAAAGGCCATCACAATGCAACGTAATGCTAGATTGTACCTACCCACAACCAGAAATACCTAATCCCGCTGGGTTTTGTGGGATGGCAAAGAAAAATTTGAGCCGATGCGTTTTCTTTTATTTCTATCAGTAAGGCTTCGGCAGGGAGCATGAACATCACTTACAACGTGTTGTGATTGTTACTGTGAAAAAATTACAGGTTGTTTTTACTAAGGAAAGAACAGGGATATAAAATAGCACATAGTCGGCATAGCACATATTAGGAAATTGTCCCCAAAATAAATGCTTTCATGTTTTTACTTGTATTCTAGCAATTTACCATCTCAGTTTTTTTCAGGTACCTGAATCATATTGTTCACTGATACTTTTAAACATTGTAAACTGTTTAGGCTCTGGAAGGGGACTATACTTCTGCTTTCCATTTGCAGGTGCTCACTGAAGGACAGAACAGCAATGAAGTGAAAATGGACATTAACTGTATTTCCCAGTGTTTCCCAGAATAGCCGACTGGTTTGCTACAGAAACAACAGCATAGGACAAGTGACATTGTTATTTTACACTTTAAGCCCATTCTTTGAATGCTGCCCCACAAACCTCTGCCTTATTCCCATATTCACACACACACCCCCCCCCCCCGAGGTTTCGCCATTTCCCTAGTAACAGCTCATTTCAAGAACAGACTTTGAAATTTGTGAAAGTCTTAAACAGTTGTCGCTACATTATATTCAAATATCCCAGAGAGATCAGGGGAAGTACTCAATAGGAAAAACCACAAAATTCTTTGGCTTACTATTATTATGCAAATAAGGCAGGAAAAGGGCCTGCCATAAATGACCATTAATGGAATATAGTGCATTGTTCAACTTTCTGCAATTAGCTTTATCTAAGACGAGGAGCGATCTCCCCCACTCACACACAGAGTAGAACTGCTCTTTCTAATAAGCTACAATACCTATTAGTATGAGATCCACCAGTTAATTATAGTAAATGTAAAACAAGCTTGATAAATTTCTAGTAAGGGGACAAGAAACTGCTAGTTTGAAATACAACTTTATTTTTTTAATCAATATGCAATCTACAAAATGTTATTACAAGATTATCAGCATGATCTGTTTATACTTATACTGACAAAAGACCCAAATAAAATTATATTTTCCATTAAGAATAACAGAACTGCTTCAGAGTTATCAAAATTATAGCTAAGAACTACTAACTGCAGCAGTTAATTACTGTGTTTAGTCAACAAAAAGACAAATAAATGTAAAACGGGGGTGTGGACACCAATACTGCAGCTAAGAAGTCCCTCAAGTAAAAGAAATGCAACTAAAAGCAACACGTGAAAACACGTTTTTAGGTGTACTTTTGGACAATTAATACGTAATCTGGGGGAGAAAAAGCAAGGAGCGTAAGGATGACAGTGGCTTGGCATCGTGTTCAATGGAGTGCATCATCATCCTCATTTCTCCAGAGCTGCCACACAGGGGCAGCCGGATCATCGTTCCCCATCACTGCAAAGCTTCAGCTTTGACACCCCAATAACACCTCTTTTCCTCTCTTTTGTGCTCTGTTCTGGTTAGAATAAGCAAGCATTGCAAGTTCCTTACTTACTAGCATCAAGAATCTTCTACAGTGGGTTTTTTCTGCCTATTACCACTTTTCCTTTCTTCTTCTTTTTTTTTGCCTCTCCTTTATTCTTAGAGACTTTGATGCAGATCCCATTTCGTCAGTTAAAAGACTTCCATTGACTTCAATGGGTGTTTGAATCCAAAATTACATCAAGTACCATTTACCTACAGTAATAGAATTAGTATGAGAAAGATGAATGCAAAGATAAAGTTTGTCGGTTTCAGCAAATACACCACTTTGTAAGTAAGGCAAACACACTGTGAAAATAGGTGTTCTTATTGATTTCTGTTTAAAATACAAAACATCCCAAACCCTGCTGGTCCTTTGTGAAGGAAACATAGATAATATCTAAGTACTGCCCTGTAGTAAATGTTGGTAAAGTGTCAGCGTCTTAAGTGACCCAAACAAACAGTTGGAAGCATTTCAGTGACTGCAGACTTCAGCTGTGGGCAAGCAGAGATCAGATACGCGTGAAACCTGGTTCCTCGCACGATGCCAACGTACGTCATGGGTTATTTAAAGCTCCAGTCCTCCTGCTAGCCAGACACTGAGCATCACAACAGCTTATAGCAAGTGTTCCTTGCCTCCGTTCCCCCTCCCAAAATACGGTTAGACTACTTACAGCTCAGATTTCTAAAGAATCAAAACCAGTATGTTTACTCACTATCGCCTCCTGTAGCCTTCATAGGAAATGTTAGCAAATGAGTCTTAAAACATTGAGAATATTTGTTCAGTAGGTTATACTCAAAGGACATCAGGCAATGCTGAAGAAATATTAGAATGGGGAAGTCAGGGTGTTTCTGCTTTGGCATGTTGCAATAGAAGTTAGAATTTGATGGGGGGGGGGAGGGGGAAGTCAGACAACTCAAACTTTCTTTCATTCAACTGCAACCTATTTTTAAATATTCTGCCAGCAAAGCATACAAACATCAGTTTAAGACTGAAGAGGGTAATTACTCAGCCTTAGGCTGCACTAATTGTCAGGTTTAAACTGAAAGCCATGCATTGAACAGAGTAACTTTCTTTCAGTGTGGCAATATTTCTGTGGAGTGAATTGCCTGTGATCCTGATCCAATTCCGATTAAAGTTAATAGCAAGTCTTGCAGCCCTCAGATGGAAATCCAAGAGTCTGCAACACAGATAAAGCTGTAGCTTGACCCTTCTACACTAACGAGTTCAGTAAGGCTGAATGATCATTTGCCCCATACCAGATAAAATACAGGCTCGCTAGCAGGGAAGACAACTTGTAATGTGGCTGTTCATCACTTAGGCCATTCAAAACAATAAGGGGCCAACGCTACATGGGTATCTTAAACGCATCCCAAATTACAGCAGACACCTGAGAGAAGAAAAGCAGCCCTTGCTCCTGCAGGACCTGTAACACCAGCAGGTACCGAATACCCAGCAAACGAGGGCTGCGAATGGGGATCCTAAGGCAAAAGAGTCCCAGAACAGCCTAGCTGTGCCCTTAAAAACAGAAAAACAGGGGCCAGCTGGGCAAGACAGGCTGTGGACAATAACAACTGCTAACAGATTTACTGAATTAACGTCAGTCAAAACAGGTCAGCCTCAGACAAAGGTTAGTGCAGGTATCTGCAACGCATTTTGCTTCCCCTACCTTACCAACCGAAGAGGTTAATAGATTTCACAGCTCTAGCATAACCACGGACTTCAGCGAATTGCAGAGCTCTGACACGATGCGAAGTATAAATGCTTTGCCCTAGCGTACACTGTGCCCCTTAGTTCAGCTGAGAAGTACATAAACCAAAATTAAATATGAATAAAACAAACCAAACATGACTTGAAGGTGCTAATGGCTTCTCAGGTCAAAACATGGATGGAGGATGCAACAGCTGAGACATATCTGGATCACTAACTACACTCAAATGCTTGCTTAGATTTATAATAATATAATCTTGCTAATAAAAAAGGATATATAGTGAAGCCAAAATACCATAATGGTCTATTTGGGGCTTTGGCAATGCAATACCCATAAAAAACCTGCCCTCAGGACTTCCTAGAGAATCTATTACCCATTTCATTCTCAGCTTCCAAATGGGGGAAAAGTTTATTGTGATGAACTAGGTTCATATTATGGCCTTCTGTTTCCTCAGACTGGTAATTTTCTCAGTGCATATCCCACATATTTCTACTTTTGGGGAATAACATTTATCTGTACTTTTACACAGTGTTCACATAAACAGTTACAAGCTGTGACAAAATATAAAGTGAGACTTAGTGCATTACTATATTTCTGTTCTCCACTAATTTGAGTTTGAAGTAAGGATAATTTTAGGACAACTATAGCCAAAAAAAAAAAAAAGTATCAGGAGCGCTTTTTTAATTTATCAGATTTTTTCAGAGCTGGTATCACAGCCTGCAGAAAATGACAAAGGGGATAATGGCCGAGAGGAAGCATTAAAACCTTTCCCTAAATGCCAATAATTTGTTGAAAACACCGTTAATGCATTGATAAGGGATTAGTAGCTCAAGCTGCCTGCTGAAGCATCACAGCTTCACTTCTCTCGCGATGGTCCATTCCTGCATTGTTTCCCCACAGAAAATGCCTTTAGAGCCAGCAGCATGAGAACATGTCCCTTCCCATGCATGGGAAGACTCCCTTAAAAGTTACCCAAAGCAAAAGCTCCTGCAGTTTCCAAACCACCATCTGGCACTTGCAACCCAAAGGAGACCCAGAGCAAACGGTAGCAACCCACCCCTTTCTTCAGTTTGTGGGGAAAACCCTCCGCTGGTGTAAATTCTCAAAGCTTCATCAAATGAAATGGGCCTGGACTGATTTACGCTTGCCGAGGATCTGCCCCTTGTCTCACTCGCTGCAGTAGTGAGTAAGATTTTTCTAATGCTGGCACAGAAATTTCAATCACATCTGCCATATGTTTTTTTTGCCCAAGAGATTACTTCGAATGAACCTATAAAGTGCTGGGGAGGAAATGCGCGCAGCCACAGAAAAATGAAGGATGTTATTGCAGAGGAACTTCTCCCATTTTACCAATGAAATCACCCAGTTTCCAACTCATTAATCGAGGCTCTTGTCAAGAATAATATTACGACTTGTTCTGTTCACATATATCGAGGGGAGCAGAAACATGGGGGACTTCAGTTTTCAAACACCACTAAAAAATGTTATTGGTCCTGCTGGACCTTACACAGACGCTGGTCTGCACAAAAGCGCTCTGGCAGTTTTTATTGCTGAATATTAGATATCCAAGTGACATGAACGCTTTGAGTAGTGCCATTAGGTTTCAATATAGAGTATGAGATCATTCCCAACTCATAGATACGCAACAGGAAAATAATATATTACAATCAGTCAATTAAGTGCTCACATCCTGCAGCTCTTTACAAGGAGACCTTACTCATACCAGTATTCCCATGACAGGAAGTTTACTTGAACGCAGGCCAGTCAAACCAGCACTGATTTGCAGAATCAAACCCAAAAGCACTATAAAAAGAAAAAAATTCAATGGCCGTGTTTATCCTAAACTAGGTCACTGCGGTTCTTCTAACAATAGAATTTCCTATGTAAATTGATTCCTACTAATATCCTGGGATGGTGCCTCCTGTCCTCTTCTACTGCATTAGGCAGTTGCCAGCCTTATCTGGATCTTCTCCATCAAGCCTAATCCACTTCTTTTCAATTTCAACCTGTAGTTAGAAAACAAAAAAAAACCAGGTAGAATTAGCAAACAGTTGGGCACTGAAAGTGTGAACTGCAGCAATGGCATGAATAAAAGCTTTGACTCAGAATCAAAACATTTCCAGATCCAATACATTTCAAAACCACTGCTCCCCAAAATAGCTCAACTGAGGAAAAACAATGCTGCATTTGCAGTTCTGTTTTTCAGCATCATCTTCGATCAGACAAGGAATTATTTTTTAATGATTCTTTTGCTCAAAGTCATTACCACAAATGCATGCAAGATATGTTTAGAATACAAAGCACATTTGCCTTGGAAATACTGTATGGGCGAGTGGGGAGGAAGAAGAGGAGGAAAAGCCCTAAAAATACCTGACAATTGTAAAAAGCTTTCTGAACCACGTGCTTCTGGGGCTGCAGGTCGCTCTCTATGCCCAGTGACTTGACTTCTGTTCCTGAGGCACAGGTATCATGAACGACGAACTGGACCGTAGCAAATGGATACCAGTCAGATGGGATTTCCTGGTCTGATCCGAGTTCCAGTTTGTAAGACAGGCTGTGTGGATGATCTGAACCTTGCAAAAGGGAAAAAAAAAAACAAGCCACACCATCAGCTAATTATCTTTTTTTTTGTTTACAATGCAAGGTTAATCTGCTGGCAAGAAAGCACAGCTCTATCTTCTTAATGCAGAGCTGCTGTGATGATACAAGATTATTCTGTCCATGATCTTTTGCTACGTGGGCAGAAGGTGGCCCCTTACTCATTTTTCATCTGCTTCAGCACACTTTCCACAATCAAGGCAGTTTTACAAATTAATTGACACAAGATTTACCAGATCCTTCTAGCTTCTGATTGAGAGAAGAGTATTACAGGTTAGGGATCGGTTGCTAAATTCAGAATATTAGGGAAAAAAAATCTCAGTTTTCCCTTAAAAATAAATTTCTTACTCTTGTAGAAAAATAAAAACTGGAAGGCCCCAGCTTAGCCAAGGCAGAAGTGCCCTGTGTCCAACAACCACCCTTTCCAGAGCTCTCTGCTGTAGGAATTTTACTGGAGTGTTTACTTCTTGTGTAACATCATTTATTACGGTATGTCTATGGCAGGAAAATAAAGGTGCTGCTCATAGTCCTGCTCAGACAAGATATATCCCAGCTGCCAGGATAAGGGTTACCTGCACTCCCTTTCCAGCTTGGTTTGTTATGGGAAAAGAACATACCCCATTTCTTCCAAACAAAAGTATTACTGAAGTAAATGTCACGTTATGAAGAGAGTCATGAAGGGCTGCCCATGTAGTGCAGCATATTCTAAATTACTTTAATCCAGCCTTAGATCCTAGGGATCATTTGCTTTAGCGTTTCTTATATGTGGCGATGCTAAGGGAAAGCATTTCTCCTCCTCCTGGCACACAGAAACACCAGGGTGAAAAGCCTGCTTTCCAAAGAAACCGAGGTCAACAGGCTCACTATGTGCGTGACAGCAATATAATATAATACAATGAAATGAATCCTTTATATTGCAGCTGCCTCTCCAAATTCTTCAGGGCAGAAAATGGTAATTCTGCGTTTCTCCTCCTCTCCAGGATTTTAAGCATCAGCATAGACAACTAACTACCATTTGGCTGCAGGCAGTAAAAAAAAAAAAAAAATTAAAAAAAAAAAAGGCAGAGAAAGGATTGGCTGTATTTTGTCAAAGGCAAGCCTGGCAGTGTATATTTGGTTTTCATCCATTACACTGAACAGCATCTCAAAGTTCAGGCAAAAATGTCCTGTTCTTTACACACTGGGTTTCTGCAATGGCAGGAATCAATTTCTATCAGAATGAAGGAAATACTGAAAATGGAGTTAACAGACACCGAGCTTTATCCATCCCGTGGGAGAAATCGCTACCAACACTCCACATCCACAGGCTCACAGGCTTTTCGTAAGGCAAAGATAAATAAAGAAGCTGCATCTCCATTGCTTCTGTGAGCCTTGGGCTGGCTGCATCCTCTGGTCCGAGCTGCAGGTTTGCCTGCCCAAGCCAGTTAGGATTTTAGGAGATAATTTACATTTGAGCAGTTCGATGGGCAGAGTTCTGTCACACGCGTCTCCGACTTCACCAGAACAAAGTCTAATTCAATAAACCATCCTCCAGATTTCATTCCAAGTCCGGCATAAAGTCAATGGGGTTCCCAAAAATCAAGGCTTAAAGAGCATAAAATTCATGCTTGTCTTAATCATGCTCACTAAAACATTTAACGTTTTGTTTTCCTTTTGGCTAATTGTACAACTAGTATAATTAATAATTCCCTCCCTCTTCCTTACTGTTACACTCAACAGCACAGTTAAAACTTGACTGCCTGGAAGAAAAGGTGAGGGAAAGGGAGAGAGGAATAGGAAGTGTCCTTTGGATTATCAGCCCCTAGACTTCATATGGGGAGGTTTCCAACTCTTTTTCTCCCCTCTTCTTTTTTCCATGTCTAATAACAACAACAATAATCGGTACCCTAAAGAGCTGTTTGCTGACTGCAGGTGTTCTCCTCTCTCTGTTCAGTTGACCCCAAAGGCACACACACAGATACACAGCAGCATTTACAGCCCCCACTTTGGACAAGGGGCATGTCACTGGACAAGCAGAGTCCTTCACCATCTGGAGTGTGTAGGTGGCTGATTTCCAAGCATCCCTTGCAGGCTTGCTTCCAGCAGTACATGGCACTCCATCCTTATCCTAAATGCTGCTTCTTTACATAACTGCTTGTAATGTTCAAAGAAAACCTGAACTGGATTTCAGAGAAAAATGCTATATACATGCTAACTAGAGTCCTGCACCATGGAAGACTATCAGCCACCGGCCACGAAGTCTCCCAGGCATCTTTAAAGAATCGCGTATCACAGTGGAGAGCCAGCAACCGCTCCCCATGAAGAACCAGCTGCTTCTTTCTACCAAAGCTCGACTCTAATACATGCTCATAAGGAACTGGTTACAGAAATTGTAGAAGAACTCATAAACTCATCAACTGGAACTCATAAAAGCAATGGCAGATCCATAAAAGGGACTGGTAGGGATCACTGCAGGTAGGTCCCGAGTTTGGGGAATGAAGCTCCCCTAAATACTCCCAGTACAACAGCAGCTTTAAGGTGAGTGGGGAGAAGTAGGTGCCCAGCAATGGCCATCACCACAGCCAGCACAGAGGGATGGAAAACAAACTGAGCAGGACAGGCTGGAGAGATCAGATGGAAAAACCTCACCCCTCCTTGCAGGCTTTGCTGCCCGCTTACCGTACCAGTCAAGGCACAACGCTTTACAACCCATGCACACTTAAAAAATGACAACCAGCACCCAAACTATGGCCCGAGACCAAAAGCAGCAGCTTTTGTCACCTCCTTTTTATGTAATAGCCTACCGTTTAGTTCCCTTGTGCATGAATCAGACTCAGAGTCACCCAGGCAGCTGCACGGCGAGGCTGGTACGGGGGTGCAGCGGGAAGTAGCGATCGCAATTTGTGCTAAATCAGTGCTACTGGCGTCTTGCACCTCAAAGCTCACTATAGGACAGAGTCCTTCAAGTCAGTGAAGCACAAAGATACCCAGTTTGCAAGCCCATAAAGGTCTTATTCAAGGGAGTACAATGCCAAGGGCACACGGCGTGTGGCTGAAGTCTCAGGACAATAATACAATACAGAGAGACAGGTAAAACTGTAGCATTAGGGACTTTATTACTGAAATAGAGGAGGGAACAAAGTCAGACACAAGTATTACAACCACCCGCCAGCTCCTTGAGAAGGAAGATGGAGGAAGACTAAACAAGTGTGAGGAGGAGATGGCGCTTCGTCACTGATGTACATAGTGACAGGCAGATCTGTATACCTCTGGGACGTGGGCCTTGTCCATCATCTGCTGCTGGTCATCTCTTGCTGTGTCCAAGCCCATTTCTCCTGTACTAACACTCTCTTGGTCCACAGTTCCTCTTCCAGACTGCCTGGACATGGTGGAATGATTCCCCTGTCGGGGTGAGCCTCTCCATCCTTGAATCTGCCATCATCCCAGCAACAGCTGTGGTGACAGCAACACCAGTGGTGGAGACCAGAACCAGCACCCCATTCCACAGCCAAACTGAGACGTCATTCCATCTGTGGTACCACAACCCACCCAAGCTGTGCTCCTCTTGGCTCTCAGGACCTGCTCCACTCTCCAGTGGTGGTGCTGGGATGCAGCCTGGCAACACACTCACTTGACCTCTCTAGGTGACCCTGCTCTGGCAGGGGGGTTGGACTAAATGATCTCCAGAGGTCCCTTCCAACCCTACGATTCTGTGATTCTGTGACCTGGTCTTTGTGCTGTTTGCTGGGGTGGGATGCTCAGAGTGCACAATGTCAGCAACAAGTGAAGGGTCCTTCATAGTAGCAGTTGGCACACTAAGACGGCACATCGTGCCCTGGCCAGTAAAGCAGTGAGCTTTGCCTCTGGGGCTATAGTTGACCATGGATCTGAGGAGAAAGGGTTTGTCCAAGAGCAGTAGCTTCTCGTTTGGAGTCCATCTGTGGCAGTAGGAAAAGGGTGTAGATCTAAGAGCTTCTGGAGATCCAATTCAGCATCTTCTGTCATAGGAGGGAGGTCTATGGAGAAACAAGCAGCAACAGGAATTGTCTAGAAAATTATTTTGTCTTCTGAGAAAGGGAATCCAGAAATAACCACTGCTTGGAATTTTTCTGGACAGGTATCTGATGGTAAATGTTGGATGGTAGATGTCCACTTGAGCTCAGGAATAAATAGGCTGTTCCTCTTGGCTTGCTGCTGAAGGGTCCTGTGTTAGACATGCCACAGTTGTGGTTCAGTACTGTATAGCACTTAAAAAAAAATCTCTGGGTTTATATTCCAGCTAACCCACACACTGAGGTGGTCTCAGCGTTGCGATCCAATGGGTTCTGGGGTCCTTTTTTTCCTCTAGGAGGTAACCTGCAAAGACAGAGATGATAGTTGTGGGATCTGGGTAACACTACTGCTCTGGGTCCTCTGGAGCAGCCTCCACTGGACTCGTTTGCCTGCTCTCAAAACACAGGGTTCCCCGCAGCCCATCCTTCTCCTGTACCACCATCAATGTCAGAAGGAGGTTACTCACCACTTCCCTTGCGGAGAAGTTCCTCTGCCCACTGCTGGGCTGTGGCAGGAGCGTGGAGCAACTTTTTCCCATCGGCTGTCAGACAACAAAGGGATCAACCAACACATAAGAAGACGGTGAGCAGTGCCTTAGTTTTCACCTAAAATTGGCCAGTCCTTGTCATCTCTGCTCTGTGAAACTATTGTTTCCCAGGCCTTGTATTACTCTGGAGTTAGAAGAAGAAAGAGATGCTGCGTGTACAAAATCCTTTTGCAAAAAAACCCCTGTAATGTTAAATTACAAGATGCCGGCCAGAAAAGAGAAAAGGTAGCCGTGTGGAAAGTCCAACTGGATGAAGCAGGCATGGTGTAAGTCTGTACAGCTGCCCAGTGGGAGCTAAGATGACATATTCAGATGTGAGCCCAGCCATCCAAAATGTGGCCCATCAGGCATCGTGGAGACATGACCATCTGGCCTGACGGAATCGAATCACTCCTGAATTAACTCCCCAGTTAATTTGGGGAGATTACTGAGCTTTTACTAGCTAACTCAGGAGACAGAAGCCCTGGGGTTTAGGTATCTTGGCAACTTGTTAAGACTTGTGAATTCAGAGACCTAAGCCTTTCCGGTTTCACATCTGAAAATTTGGCTCTTATTTCCTAAAAATGTTCCAAATTCTTGCTCTGTTTCTCTGAAGAATAACAACAAAAAAGCCAAAACAAACAAACAAATCAGTAGAAGTATGAAACTAGATTCAACCTGTCACTTAGCATTCATATAGCACTTCACAATCTAACTTTGCTGCATTTACTCACACTATTTATCCCTTTTTCACCTGTATGAGTAGCAGTCAAGCAACTTTGATCTGAGAAAGGTCCATCATGAAGCCAAGCAACCTAAGCCAAAGAAATGTGCTAGTTATTTCAGTTAAGTAGTAATTCCTTTTTTGCCAAAACAGGTCCAGTTCTAAAAGTCTTTTGAAAATGAAAACATCAGCAATTACTAAGAAGGGATTTACATTAGGATCGTTAGAAGTTCATAACTCCCGCAGCTACGTCTAAATGGGTGCATTTATCCGACCTTCTGGGAGAAATGCACGGGAAATAGGGGAGTGGGAAGGTGCCACTGCCAAGGAGCAGTTTGCAGTGGTGCTGGTGCCAGGAGGCGGCTGGGCAGGGATGGAGCCCGCCTAACAAAGTCACGGCTTGGAGTTTCCACCTAGGCGGTTTAGAAGGCAAAAAAGCGGCAGCTGACGGTTGCTGGGAGCCACATCGCCTCCCACACTTGAGTCCATGCTCAGATGCTAAAGGCTGCCAGCAGCCACAGGCTCCCCTGGCTCCGTTTCTCTGTGTTACTTAATCACTGCTTCCTCAGTGTGGCTCCGTGAAGCAGGAGAAAAGGAGAAATAATCAATATGAAGAATTGTGGCTTTATACAACAGCCCAAGGATGGAGGTCTCCTCGCAGGAAACACCACAGGGCACAAACTGACTCAGCAAGAGATTCGAACACAGTGGTTCAAAGTCTAGTCTCTCCCCAGCTCCCTGGGTGATACAGGTTGTACAGGTTCTCCAGCGCAAAGACTGGCCCCAGTACCGGGCTGAAATCATAAAATGTTCTACGTTTCCTTACACGATGCCCCGATTTCACAAATGTAGACTCAATTTGCAGAAATTTCATTGGATCAACCCTTCAAAGTCTACAACTTTTTCACCCTTTTTTTTTTTTTTTTTTTTTTTTTTTTTTTTTTTAAATAATGTTAACACTCGGGCTCCAAACTCTCCATTTATATCTTGGAATAAGCATAGGCAGCTTTTAAAAATCTGGGGTATCTCACAGCTCACATAGACTTTGCTTGGCCAGCACTCTTCCAATGAAGCACTTTAGTAGGACCCAGTGGATACTAACATCTTTCCATGTCTATAAACAGAGTCACAATGTAACTGCAGGCAACCTTTCCCTTTCCCTTTCTTCTTTTTTTGAAGAAGGCTTGGACAAAGGCTTTTTGAAAGCAAAAGCCTCGGCATATTTTTTCTCCCTGCAGTAAACGTATTATGAAAGTTTACATATTTCTATTAGTTTGACTGCCTCCAGATTTTTGGCACGCCTTGGGACAACCCTATTTTTAAACTCTTAAACTGCACACAGAAAACTTGATAGAGATGTTTAAAATTTGACCAGGCAGTATTACTACCAAAATGTTCTTTTCAAATGCATGAACGTTTCAAGGATATAAATGATTTTGCAGATCTCAGCCAGAGGAACTATTCAAATGTCAAAAGTTTAAGCTACTGGCAGAAAATAATGTAAAGCTGTAGAATGCCACAAAAAACAGTTCTCACTTTCAAATAATATAGATCTGGAGTTAATTGTGCACATCAAATCTTAAGGCGAATGAAATGCAGGGAATTAAAGACTCTGGAAGACTTATAATCTTTAAAATTGCCTGGCTGGATTGCCGACTTGATTTTGCAGAAGCAAACCTACATTAAATAGCAAAGAATATTAAAAGCTACCCGAAGAGTCAGTCCCGTAAGCCTTGGCAAAACGCACAGGTCACAGCAGCACGGTGCAAATCCTTGAAGCCTGGAATGCAACACACCCAAATCTACAGATTTTGAAGACCTGAAGAATCTTCTTCTGCCCACTGGTTCCCCTACATCTCTCCATCAACTCCTCTGCCCTCCCTCTCCATTTTCTGGTCTCCCCAGCCCCTCCCTTATCTTCGCTCTCGCTGTCCCCATTTCTCTCCCCCCACCATTAATTCTGCTTTGTGTTATTCCGTCTGCTGATGCTGCGTCTCCTCCGCTCTCCCGCTGCCCATCGCCTGGCAGCCACCGGCATCCTCTCCAAGGAGAGCCTGAGATACCCAGGTCAGAAGCAGCGTGGAAAAGGGAGGGCTCAGCCAACTCGGGAGGAACCATATGCCATTAGCCACAGGTCCAGGCCGACCGCAGCTTCTCCCAAAGCAAAAGAAGGGGAAAAACAGAGATGGCATTAACACGACATCATTTCTGAATCTGACCACAGTGACGTTTGTGCTGTTCCTCCCGTGGTGCGCATCAGTGGAAGACGAAAGGCACAGTCGCTGGAGGTTTGAGAGACCTCATCGCCTAAGCAAAACCCGATCTGCACGCAAAAGGCACCAGTATTTCCACCCAGCATCATTAGTAAAAATACTTGCTCTCCTCTGCCAGCAGCCCTGCAATAATTTATACCCTCAGAACTGCCACATTCGCATGTTGATGCAGGATGCTTTCAAATGCTCTTTTAATACCAAAACCAATCTAGTTCATATATAGACTCAGGTAATATTCCCTTTTCATTTCATTTCAATTTTCAATTGCCTCAGTTTTTCTGTTGATCCGTTACTTCTGTCACTGAAAAAAAACAATATCGGAAGTATTCAAATACCAAACTGTAAAAAAACAAAACAAACCAAAACAAAACATAAATACCTAAACAACAGATGAGATCAAATCTAATTTACAATTAGATAAAAACAATAAAAAAAATATCCTCAGGAGGTTTTTTTTGCCTTTCTTCTTGTTTTTAATAGTTTTGAGTGAGAACTCTCGCCTGCAGCCACATCTAGCTGTCAAAACACGAGAGTGGATATGTCGACTTAGCACTAGCACACCTGAAACCGGGACTTAAGAAACTTATACCTTTTCTGGACATTTTAAAGCGGTAGTTAGTCCAGACAGTTAGGATGCTACAAGACTAGGCCAATCCATTTGTTAATACTACACACTTATCCCCTTCTTAAAAGTACAGATTTTACAGGTATTTTAGGCAAAATGCTTTAACAGATGCCCTTGTCTTACACAGATTCCCAAAGCCTCAAGAACACATAATGCATATCCAAGGAAAGGTTCAAGTGCCTTCACTCTACAGAACTTGAAGGAGAATAATATATTCCTCATGAATTCTTATGCCTTTAGGAAAGTACTATACAGGGCTATTAATCTCATAACTTGACTAAAACCTGGAATTTTAAAAGCATATATTTATATTTTCTTTCCACCCCCAAATCGTATTTTCTCCATTAAATTAAGGTAAATTAACTATTTTACTTAGCGGGAAATCAACAGCTCCTACATGCAGGACTATAAACTTTTAGCTGGTTTTATTGCTGCAAGTTTTTAGTGAGGTACCACCACCAGGGAGGAGAAAGAAAGTGGGAGGCATTATTTGTCAGTGCAGTTATTGCCACGAACACGCAATCTCAATACACCAACCCACAAAGGAGGTAACAGACAACAGCCTTTGCAAAAGCACACTCAACTCGCTGCTGCAAGTTTGACCACAATACCTTCCAGTTGCGTATCATACCTACTGTTTCTTGAACGATGCTAGAAAGCCAAGACGCAACAGTTACAACTCCACTTTTTCTATTAACTGCGTGACATTGGGCGGGCAAATCATTTCACCTACTGGTGTTTGCTTCCCATCCCACCATTGCTTAGATGGAATACGCAAAGCATAAACCCTTCCCTCTTTCTTACTGTAGATTTGAGGTTTACTCAGAATGAGGAGATCCACTTCCATGATACTGCACCCTTACAATTACTGACAATAATACATCCGCCTCCATCCAGTAAGTTAGGAAAATCTCCCTTAGAAAAAAAAAAAAAAAAAAAGGCTATATTCTCTTTTTCCCAAAAGGTTACTCCAGCTTCTACCAATACCACCGCACAGATTCAAAACCCAAACTATGGAAGCTGATGGAGGTACACAAGCATAAAACCAGAGAAAACATGCACCCAAGCCCATTGTTTTATAGCGCAAATTATTTACTTGAGTTCTTATCTGGAAGCCTGTCTATCTTCCACACAACAGCCCTGTAGGCACTCTCGTATTTTGCTGTTCCAACCGAGACTTGTATTACGGGATCAGATTCAACCTCGTGTAAAGAGCCAAGGCACGCTCTCCTATTCATTTTTGCTTTTAGGGACTTCTGCCTTTGGAGGTTCATGGTCCAAAGTGCTTTGACCCACTGCGTGGGAACGGGAAAGCGTATCATAACGTTTTCACAGTATTTCACAGTGGGTAAACGCGTTGGAATTGGAGCAGTTGAAGACATGTTTATAAAAGCCTGAAGTTCAACGTACGCCCCCTGAACCACTACCGCAGCCTTCACAGAGAAGGGAAGGTCTTGCCCATTGTACCGTGTCCTGAAACGCATCAGTTCCAGCCTACAGCCATCTGGGGGCGTAAACTTAACAATTCGCGATTGCTCGAATTCCTGCGCTTTGACGCAGTTATGGAAATGGCAGTCGAGAATATCGATCCATTTCTTCTCCTCCTCCTTCTCGAAGTAACGCTCGTCCCTCTTCTGGAGCTCCAGGTCATTCAGGGTTAGAAAGCAGTCGGCACTTCCGTTCACAAAACACAAGCAGTAAACGTGTGTGATGACGGCACTTTCTACGAGTTTTCCTTCTGCCTTAGTGACTTTGCCCCAAAAGTTATCCACTACTTCCAGAGTCATTTCTTGCTCTTCGTAATTCCTCTTTTGTCTAGAAACAGTAGGAAGTTTCATAAGCTCTTCCTCGACCGTTACGAGGAAATCGGTGAAGTCGTTATAATCTGTGGTGCCCAGCTTTAACATCTGCTCAACCTCCGGCTCATGGATCACTTCTACTTTGGGATGATACCTCCTTTTCTCTGTGTAAGACACGCACTCGATCTTCACAGTATGGATTTTTCCTGAGACATTATAGCTCTCTAATTTGGGTTCAGACAGCTTACAGTGTGGCTGCAGCTGGAATTCCTTGAAAGGTTTCTCCAGGCCCTTTTCATAATACATCTGCAATACCCCTCCGGCTAGGACGCTAAGGTAAATAGGGCCCCATTGCCGAGACGACATCATGTTCTTCTTTTCGGGAATCCTCAGCATGAACGGCCACCCATCCGCTTTCCGGCTCCTGAAGAGGCTGCGTGGGACAGCAGGGGAGAGCGTGTGCCATGTGTGGGCGATGGAGACGGGCGGGCTTCCCGCGGCGTCGCAGCTACCAGCTTGCAGGTGTTCAAGCCTCTCGCAGATGTAGCTGAAGGAGCCCTGGTTAAGGCTTTTCTGATCGTGGCAAGTTTCTTTGTCTTTAGGATGACAGATGCTCCTGTCAAGGGCTTTGTCCTTCCTGTGCGTGCTAACGGTAGCTGGTGACGTGCTGAGCGAGCATCCTTCCTTCCAAAAGGGACTGGAAAAAGCACAGTCGCTCTGGAAGTACGGGAAGGGCCCCAGTGCCGACGACAACTCTCCTAACTCCTCGCAGCTTCCTGGTGGATTAGGGCTTCCTTCATCTGGTGATTTGGAGAGTGAAGTCTTAACCAGATGGTCATTAGGCGAGGTGTTCAAGGGAAGGCTGCTCGGTTTCTGTGACGTTAGGGATGAGTAAATCCCAGGTGACGGAAGAAGGTTAACGTTTGATGGCCATTCAGGGATGGGATAAAGGATGTGAATCCCAGGCTTTGGGATGCACGGACTTCCCGGGTAGTCTCTGGTAGGTGTAGTGAGTGGAGAGTTGCTGGGGGGTCCAGGACTTAGGTAGAAGTCAACTACAGGAGACGAGAGTGGAGTGCTGCCTGTAGAAGATGACCTGCTTGAAGACTCATGCACACTAGACAGGTTGAGTTTAAGGCCATTTGCTTTACAACTACTTTGATTATCAACCGATTTCCGAGGCGACTGGAAGAGCGGCTCATCATCGAAGGTGACCCAGTTTGCTGGATTTGTGGAGCACATCTTGTCGGAGGAACTTGAGGCACTTGCGCACGTATCACCCGCAAACCATCTATGAAGAAACAACAGACATGAGCAGAAATAAATTCTCTTGAAAGACTAAACAAACCCAACCCTTATGAAAATCAAACCACAGAAGGCTCAAAATGTGCCTGCAGTTCACAAATCCAGTGTACTTTGTGTTTGACGTGTATAATCTGAGACAGTTGTGTAGAAACAGACAAGCTACCCACAAATCCCTGCTGCTCTCCCAGGTTGGGGATTGAAGGGATATTTATGGGCTGTTCAGAGCATCTGATGTATGCAGCCTCTAGATCAGAGAGAGCAGTCCTGCCTGCATCACACTTTCTACTATGCAGCTTATGCGTAGCTTGGAATATGGGCAGGTATTTTCCACGTTAGGCACCTTCTCCAGTGGATCTCATCATGACGTTTCCCCTCTTTCCCCCCATTAAACAAAACAGCATTTTACTAAGAACGGTGCAGCTGTTTCCAAAAAGAAAATTAGGAGGGGGACAGGGGATTTTTTTCGTTGTTGATGAAAAAATGTAGCAACTCAGTGCTGATGGCAAAGGTACGCATACTACAGCCATCAGGGCAAAACCAGCCCACCAAGATAACACATGCAATGAGCAGCCCGTTGCTGAGGTCTCTCCAAGGCAGATGTTCTCCTCCTGCGACGGACACAGGCAACAGGGCAGTTGTGTGAGCATCCCCAGGCGAGAGGCAGCGGGGAGCATGTTGCGGCCACCAGAACTGGCCTGCGAGTCATCACCCGCTCCGTGCCGCTATCTGAGGTGCCTCCTGCCAGGAGCAGGATGCGCAGATTGGTCCCAGATGCCTTCCAGACCTGGGCAGGAATTGCTTCACGTCCGTTCCTTCAACCCCCACTTATGCTTTTAGGGACCAGACACGTTAGAGGGGGGTGGAAAAGCATTCGATTTACAAACAAGAAAGTTAGCCCTAAGGATGAGCGATGCATCCCTGTTGGAGGGTTGACTACAAGCATCCACCAGAGATAAAACACTGGTGAAACACAAGTCAAGGGGCCAAGTAACAACACACGCATCTGCTGAGCACTGAATTGGCTGGCGGCCTGGAAAAAGTACAGGTCTTTAAATCAATTAAAAAAACTACACTTCATCAGACAGAGTATCTTTGCTAAAGGGCTCGGCTAGATGTCCTCAGAGCAGGACCGCAACCAGTAAATAATTAATCTTGCCTTCATGGTTTTAAATCATGCACTGAAATGTAAATGCCCGCTGTATCCTTATATGTGTCATCCCCGAAGTTTTTCCTCCCCACTGCTCCTGACTGACGAAGGAACGAGCAATAAATTGCTAATGACTGAGGAGGAATCGCGCACAATGAAGCACCACAGGGCACATGTAAACATCGTTTGTTTGATAAAAAGTTATTCTGGGTATGTCAGAACATATTCACATTTGCCTGAAAGCACAAGGAAGGCAGAGTTCATACAGACAAAACCACCTGCGCATACATTGCTCCATAATTGTAGTTAGAGAACGACGGCTTAAAGCTATTCCCCTTCACGCACAGACAGTCACAGTTAGGCCACTTATTAATTGCACGGCACTGCAGCATGTAATCACTTAACCACAAAAGCCAGCCTTTATCCGCAGCGTTTAGAGAACAGTTCGTTTCTAGAGATGCCAAAGTTCAGACGAGTGAAATCTTACGCTACGAGTCGTTGTTTTTACCATTTCCCCGTTATTTCTTGGCCAGTTTATAGCCTTTTAAGAAAGTACCATAAACTGTGGCACAGCCCGCTTGCTCCGCTGCCGAGCAAACAAGGGCTCGCAATGGAGGAGGACGCTGGTCCTTCATTATTTTTTGAACTCTTGACCTTTTTGTTCAGTAAAAATATTCGCACTATGCTAGTTATTTTATAAGCACCCTCCTCTCCACTTAGAGAGAGAGAAAAGGAGCAAACAAGTCACAAATGACCGTCATAGCTCAGACACACACAACTGCCAGTGGAGCCTTCACCCACACAATCACTTCATCAAAATAAAAGTGTAGCAAATGGAAAGAAAAATCACAGCTATTTGGTTTCTGACTTGGTCATCGTTTTTTCCTCCCGTTCCACGCCCTTCTCCTCCTCTCCCCCTGGTTGCCGGCACCGCTCCTTCAGCAGTATATATTGACCGTTTCCAGATCAGGAAGTTTCAAAGTTTTCAGACCTCGCTTCATCTTAACGAGCCTTGTTTGTTAATGCCGCCTTATGAGATGCTAACTCAGGGCATGGTTTTTTTCTCCAGCAGCCAGGACCGCGGGGCGCGCTGGTAAACGGGGAGCATGAGGAAGCAACCTCAAAGGCTGCCATTAAAAACCCCTCCGGCATTTACAGGAGATAAGGGACCGCCAGCGAGAGCAAAGACCCCTCCGAGCGCGGGGCGAGGACGCCCGCCTCTGCGGAGGGGCTGCGGGGACGATGCAGGGATGATGCAGGGACTCGGCGTGGAGCTCGTCGGGAACGACGGCGCGTTCGGCCGCCGGACGAGGCGCAGCTGCTGGGTACGACCGCAGCCACGCCGGCGGGGCAAAGCACAAAACACTGAGGTGCGCCAGTGAAAAAGGAAACATAAAATGGCAATGTAAGTAAATACAAATGTGCTTTGCAGTAAAGAACACATTCTGCAGCCTGTTTCCCTTTCTCATTAGAAATGAAGTTTTTCAGTATCTTTTATTATTTCCAGATGTTGACATTTTTCTTTCCCCCCCTCGATGTCTGTTGCGACGTTACAGATTATTCGGCAGGTTTTTGGTTTTTTTTCTTTTACGAAACAAAGGTGTTTGTTTGAAATTCACCTGCCAGATACTTAACTTCAGCCAATAAATGTCTATGAAGAAAACCACTTTTGCAGATGGAGTTCTCACCTGCAGGTACAATACCTTTCACGTGCCCGTCAGAGGCCGTAGCTTTCACCTTGCATTACTTTTCCAGAAATGTGTTTTTCTCCAAAAAATGGCGCTGATGTTAAAAAAGATACGCATGCAAGAAGTAAGTGTTGAAATAGGTAAGAGTTCCCCGACTGATCCCCAAAACTGACTACTAGGAATGGAGGAAAGAAATCCAAAGGGATCTTTAAAAGCCGTTTGTCATGCTAATAAAAGGAAAGGCACCCTCTGGTGTGCTATGGGCAGCACCATTCGTCTAGGATTTAAAAGAAAAAAACACAACAAACATTTATAGCCTTATGCTACTTCATGTAGCTTGTTCTCTGCTGCTTTTACATCTGCACAACACAATAAATTAATCTTTTCTCTCAAGTTATTTTTTGTTCTAAAAAGCGCTCCAAATTCCTTCTTAAGAATTAGGACATTCTTCCTCGAAATGGCAGTAAACTCGGGCTTTAGGATAGATGTGTTTTGACTTCAAAAAGCTCCCATGAGACCCAAGTAAACATAACCCAAATGTTTTGGGTAAGAGGAAAATGACACAAGATGCCATTGATCTCCATTACCACATATGTGATGTGGCCCGTAACATTTAAATTACAAGCACGTGTGGTATCTCGTTCAGATACGCGACAGGAAATACCATTTTTAGAATAGTGAAACTGCAAACAAAAAAGCTGGCTACTTGAAATAACAGTTGATCCTAAACGCATCAATTCCCGCGAACCCAAGAGCCGCGACTCATCTCGGTTCATCCTCCTCCCTCTGAAAACAATCTTCCCATTTATCAGGTTAACGCAGTCCCTCGGCATTTAATGAATGGTAGCTGCGGCTTAATTTCTTCATTTTAATACCTCGAGGATGTAAGGAAGAGAAATCCTATCCTATTATTGAGTTCTTTTTATGGGCTGTAGCTATTACTGGGCCCTTTGTTGCTTCGAAAATCCCACATCAAATCTGCAGCGAAAATACCGCTCAACTTTTGTGCCTTGCTGGGGGATGCTGTTACCTCTTCCTACGGTCAAACAGGGAGAACACCTTCCTACTCGCTCCCAGGTGCAATTCAAGGCTTTGGTGCTTTTAATCCGGACACGGCGTGGTCCTCAGCTAGCCAAAGGGTGCTGACTTCTCATCACCCAACCCCGCCACCCTGGGGGAGCGCCCTTCCATCGCCGCCTCCAAGGCAGGGAAGCAGCAGCATCTCAGCCGGCGCGGTCCGCGAGGGAACCCCCTCAGCATCTCACTCCCAGGGTCTTCCCCTGACGTTTGGCACCAGCTAAAACCCGCAAGCACATCCCTGCGGATTTTAAACACTAAAGTCCTTTTCGTTTTAAATATTGGAGGAGCATGAGGTCAGCTAACGGGGGAACGGCAGGGAAACACCTCCCTTCTGCAAAGCATAAAGCGAGAAAATGCAGTGTTTAATAGACAGTACTCACATTCCAAAGAACGCAGGAAAGCGTAATTTTATAAATACATTCCTTATTGCCTCTCTAGCTCCAGAGGCCATCGTGGCTTCAAAACCATTAAGCTATACATCCTCTAAATAAATTCTCTCTGTAACACCTCAGCGCGTATCGTACGCGTGCCACTCGCACGGTGGGGTCTTACTGGGCAAATGTCAACCTCGCGAATTGTTTCAAGCTCAAAAAAGGGCAGATTCACCTAGACACAGCGCGAAAACACAGTTAAATAATCCCTTCAAAATAAGCCGAGGTCTTCGCGCGAGCTACTCTGCTTGTGGACGACGCCTGGACCTTACATTTCCACCCTTTCCGAACAACCCTGG
Organism: Fratercula arctica; assembly: GCA_947846985.1. Taxonomy (NCBI): domain Eukaryota; kingdom Metazoa; phylum Chordata; class Aves; order Charadriiformes; family Alcidae; genus Fratercula; species Fratercula arctica. Next base: position 2,322,138 of record CANTUZ010000003.1, read on the forward strand.
ACCCCATGCGCTACTACACTTCAGTTATATTTCCAGGAACAACACTGTCCCTTGCACACAGGCTATGTGGAAATTCAACGCCAGACTCCGCATACTGTGCATGCCGTGGCGAAGCCGTCCCATAGCGATACCGTACGAGTTCTTACCCTTTCTTGTACAAATATGTAGACAGTTCTTCAAGCATTTTGCCATAAAGTGTAATAGTCTCGCAGGGAAGTACAAATTCTCCGCAGTTTAAGCAATAAAGCACATATGGTAGATAAAATACCCTAAATGTTCGTAAGCCCTTGCGATATCCAAGTAAAATATGGCAGGTTTATCTCTGTATTTTACTGCCATATTCTTTGTATCACCGCTTTATTACTTAACTATTCAAAAAAACTTGAAGCATACCTTCTACGCAAAATACTGCCTGATTTATGTTGATTTGCCTCAAATTTTCTTTTGAGACTACAGATGGCTGCACTTTTAGTTAACTCTGCTCTACCTCTCCTAGACACACACACACAAAAACCTGAGTTCTCCAACCCATACCTCTGAAATAAACATAAGCAAAAGGCACAACTGGCGGGAAATAGGAATTTCTTGGCTTTCACTCGTATTTGGGATATATTACGTGGATTAAGTCTCCCACTGCATTACTCATTTCATTACTTTTCGAAAAGAAGGAACCGGTGTAACAGGCAAAAATACACACCGACTTCAAAGTGTAATGCGGACTTCTATTTACATTGCTGGCTCTCCGGGGCGCAGGCACAGCTGGGAGAAGTTCAGAGCTCGCAGCTAATCTGTTTAATTTGGAATTCCTTACTCTTGGCCCCGAAAGCTGGAGGAATTAAAGCAGCTTTCAGCTTTTGACAGCGCCCACGTCCCCAGAGCAAAGGCAGGCGTAACCCGTGCCAACGCCTCTCGCCATGACTTGCTTCTGCCTTGAGCCAAGGGGGAGTTCGCAAATAAGGTGGTTGGTACTTGCACGCACAAGCATGAAAAAATTAACGTTTTTAAGGGCATCAACACAACCGCATCACAGCATGTGCCCAAGCAGAGACAACACTTACTTTCCTTGCTGGGTAAAAGGATACAGCTGAGGCTGAAACAGCCTCTAGGAGGCTGAGGACGGTGTCACACAGTTTGGGACGTGTGTGGGGACTCACCACCACCAGGGCAAATAGCGATGGCCGCAGCACCAGTGCTCTCTGCGCGCCGGGAGAGCATCCAGCGCTCGGGAGGGATGCTACGCAGAGGCGCCTAACGAAGGAGGCCTGAAGAAACGCCAGCTCTTCCGCTTCTCGGGGTCACTTCTCGTGCTTTAAGGGCTGTAGTGGGTATGAGATTCACACAGGATGGAAAACCTACGGGAAGGTCTCAAAAGAAAATAAAAGGAAAGCAGCAGTGCTGCCAGATTCACATCTCTAATAACTATTCCAGCCTGCTGGGATCCGGTTGAGGTGGGTCTTCCTCAAAGAAGTAGCTCCTCTTCTTGCTCACAACAGAATGAGGTTAGATGGTGAGGACCTTCTAGTTTATATGAAAACTTAGCATAGCTATTCAAAACAAATCCCATCCTTGCCATGGAATAATCTCCCAAACCTCGCTGCTACGCACTGTAAATAAACTCCTTTTCATGTCTAGATCCATGCTAGGAGACCTTCCGTAACACTCAGATGTGAAGTCACTTCAAAGCTGCCTCAAAAAGACAACAGAACAGCATGCATGACCGTCTTGTGTGTAACGCGGCCGGCTTCAACCCACCTCCCCGCATACTGTAAGCCCCGATTCCCACACCCTCCCTCGCCCCACTCCAGCGGTCGCACCACCGCGGGTAAGTCAGTCCAGCTTGCTCCTTCAGCGTTTTCTTAATCGGGAATAGAAATGAAGGCGGGAAAGCCTAGCGACAACGTTTTACTGGAAGTGCCCATAGGATTTTACAGCGACACGTCAAAGATGCTTTCTACGGGAACTGAGAGGTTTTCATAAATCACTGCAATGCAGTCAACCTGGGATCTGCACCGCCATTCCTCGCCGGGCTTTTTTGCAGAGTTTATTATCACGAACGTAACTTTCAGAACGGGATAAAATAAACTAAATAGAATAAACTAAAATAAATTAAATAAAATAAACTAAAACAGAAATCTAATTTAAGCGTCATTGGGAAAGGTACCAGAATGGAGACCTGAGGCCACTCTTTGAAGTCACTCAAGAGTTTCTCCCTCGGTGCATGCAGCCAAGCCCTGAGCTGCCAAAAACCATAGTAGTCCTCTGCCCCTAAAGGCCACC